>OX451740.1:990480538-991680538 GCA_948472305.1 Vicia faba | reverse complement strand
ATCTCAGATCTTTTGTCAGGAAGATCCAGCCGCACACTGCTGACAGAAATTTGTGGGTGCATTTCTTTCAAGACAGTCTATCAGGGACTCAATTAGAATGGTTCTATCAGCTGGAGGGAACCAACATCCGTAACTGGGAAGATTTGGCTGCTGCTTTCTAAAGCAGTACCAATTTAATACTGACCTCACTCCAACCCGTACACAACTTCAGAGCATGTCTATGGGTTCTAGTGAGGGCTTTAAAGATTATACCAAGAAATGGAGAGACCTTACGGGAAGAGTCCAACCTCTATTGTATGATAGGGAGCTGGTGGACATGTTCTTGGGCACATTATCCAGGCCATTCTTTAACCATCTAATTGAAAGTTCTTTTACTGGGTTTACCGAATTGATCTTGACTGGTGAACGAGTAGAGATTGGTATTAAAAGTGGTAAGATACAGAGAGATGTATCCGCCAGTACTGCAAAGAAACCATTCACAGGGAAGAACGAGGTCATTACTGCTTATTGAAAAAGAAATCCTAACAAAACCAAGCATCGTCAGATGGTAGGGGCTGTTATAATTTCCAATCCTTCATCAAACCAGTAATAGAATAATCAGTCTAGAACAGATAAGCCTAAAAGACAGTTTACCTGGATTAATATGACTTTGTCTCAAGTTTTGCCACATTTTCTGAAATTCAATCTGGTTTCCCTGAGAGAGGCTCCCAAGAATCCCAACATTGCAACTCCTCGCTACAATTCAAATTCCCGGTGTGCCTACCATTATGAAAGTACAGACCATGATACAAACGACTATTGGGCTTTGAAGAACAAGGTGCAAGATTTGATTGATGCAAAAGAGATTGAATTTGACGCTCCTGAGACTCCTAATGTTATAACTACCCCTATGCCCAAACACGACCGTGATGTTAATGCTATTGATGATGACATGTTTGTTGCTTCTGTTGATGAACTAGACACTTCACTCCTGACTGTTAAAAAGAATCTTTTGCAAGCCAGTTTATTTCCGGGTTGTAGTGAAGGTTGCCATGTACGTTTGTCTCTATCTAATAGTTTCCATTTGTTGAGAGAAGGTGTTTAGCGCCTGATGGATGATAAAGAAGTCCTATTTAAGAAGACTCCAGTTACAAGTGCTCTGTGTGAAGATGTTTATATAATTACCATTTCCGCAAATCCTCCCAAGGTATCCTCCAAAAGACCTGTCAGGATTACATCTGTTCCAAAAGTTGCTCCGTTGATAATTACTTTTCCTATACCTATACCATATTCCTTGGATAAAGCTGTTCCTTGGAATTATGGGACTGGCGTCTATTACCATGGTGTCAAGCAAGATTTGCTGGTTGTAAAAGACAAAGATTCTGAAGACTCTGATCCTGACATTAGTAACATTGTCGGGACTAGTAAGATAACAAGAAGCGGAAGAGTTTTCTCTCCCAAGATCTCTCCAAAAACTATTTCTACTCCTGTGATCATCCTTTCTGCTGCTCCTTCTAGTACTCCGGTGATTATTCCTGCTGCTTCTCCTATCAATATTCCCATGGCTACTCCTGCTATTGGTCCTACTGTTATCCCTGCTACCAGGTCGCCCGATCCTCGGGGCAAAGACGTATTGGTCGAGCCTGTCCGGACGAAGGCATATTCAGAAGCCATTCTTGAGGCTTCTAAATAGGAGATGGAAGAGATATTGAAAATAATCAAGAAAAGTGATTACAATGTTGTAGAGAAATTAGGGCAGACCCCTTCAAGAGTCT
The DNA here is from genome assembly GCA_948472305.1 of Vicia faba. Classification (NCBI taxonomy): domain Eukaryota; kingdom Viridiplantae; phylum Streptophyta; class Magnoliopsida; order Fabales; family Fabaceae; genus Vicia; species Vicia faba. Next base: position 991,678,784 of record OX451740.1, on the reverse strand, counting down.
CAATGCTGGCCCTACTGCTGTACGCTGAAGCCCATGCCAAGACTTTAGTTAAATTCCTGAAGTCTGCCCACGTGCCTCAAGAGACCTCCGATGATCAATTTGAGAATTGTGTGGCTAGTTTGACAACTAACAATGGCCTGGGATTCTCTGATGCAGACCTAACTCCCAAGGGAAGGAAACACAATGATTCCTTACATGTTTCCATTGAGTGCAAAGGCACTACATTAGCCCATGTTCTGGTAGAAACAGGTTTATCACTAAACGTCTTACCCAAGAATGCTCTAGACAAGTTGGATTGCGAGGTGCTCACACTAAAGCCTAGTAACATTGGTGTGAGGGACTTCGACGGTTCTAAAAGAATGGTAAATGGGGAATTGGACATCCCTATCAAAGTGGGTACTCAGACTTTTTATTCCACTTTCTATGTGATGGACATCCACCCATCTTACTCATGTTTATTGGGTCGACCCTAGATCCATGAGGCTGGTGCTATGACTTCCACCCTACATCAGATGCCGAAGTACCCATTCTATGGGAAAATTATCACGGTCCATGGGGAGGAGGAGTACATGGTGAGCCACCTGAACTCTTTCAGGTACTTTGAAATGGACAGTGAGTTCATTGAGACCTCCTGTAATAATTTTGAGGAGGTTCCACAGACCGTTGCTGCAACCAAGACCACTACCAGTGTTCCAAAGATTACCAGGCCTCCACTGAAAATGGATTCCCTCAAAGATGCCAAAGCAGTAGTTAAAGAAGGTGGGTGTATAATTTAGGGCCAACTTCCAGATATTTCCTACAAATCTCACAAATTTGGTTTAGGTTTTACTTCAGGGGCCCAGAAAGCTGTTAGTCGTGCTCGCACCGGGGTACCACCTTTACGGATCAGTAACCATGGAGTCAATGCCCTGGAAGACAGTGATAGTGATTGTGACTTGGACAAGTGGATCTTCCCAACCATCAACGGTGGACTCAACAATTGGGAGGCTAAAGACTTTATGCCCATTACTTTTATTCAAGAGTAATTTGTCTTTCTGTTTTAAGGAAATGTAATATTTGAACAATTGAAACATTAAAGCCTTGTGTCTTACCCGCGACATAATGGTCTATTTGTGAGGGTCATCACTTCATTTTCATATGTAATCAATAAAACATTGGACGTTTCACATACAAATTTTACGCTCTTTGTTTTTCTTTTCTGCCTCTTTACTTTATCAAAAATATATAGATAAGCTCTTACACACACTCACAAACCAAATTGTAGATCCACATCCACTCTGGATCCCATTGATAACGGTTCTACTATTGATCATTATGACTTTGAAAATCCGATGAACCAAGCCGAAGACGAAGGTGAGGAAGATTGTGAGGTACCAGGAGAGCTTGACAGACTGTTACAATAGGAAGAAAGGGAAATACAACCTCATGAGGAGCCAGTTGAAACAGTGAATTTGGGTACTGAGAGGATAGAAAAGAAGTCAAGGTAGGTGCTAACTTGGATCCCAGTGTCAAACAACGGTTAATAAAAATGCTACATGACTATGTTGAGGTTTTTTCCTGGTCGTACGAAGACATGCCGGAACTTGACACCGATATTGTTGTTCATAGCCTACCTACAAAAGAGGACTTCCCTCCAATTAAACAGAAGGTTCGTCGGATGCGGCCATATATGTTAGAAAAGATCAAGGCTGAAGTCATGAAACAATTCAATGCCGGTTTCATAGCTGTCACGTCCTATCCACAATGGGTCACTAATGTTGTACCAGTTCCTAAGAAGGACGATAAGGTACGTATGTGTGTGGATTACAAAGACCTGAACAGGGCAAGCCTCAAGGATGACTTTCCGCTTCCCCATATTGATGTTCTAGTTGACAATAACACACAACATAAGGTATTCTCCTTCATGGATGGCTTCTCCAGATATAATAAGATCAAAATGGCATCTGAGGACATGGAGAAAACGACCTTTGTTACACAGTGAGGCATTTTCTGCTACAAAGTTATGCCATTTGGACTAAAGAAGACCAGGGCAACCTATCAACGTGCCATGGTAGCTTTGTTTCATGATATGATCCATCACGAGATAGAGGTCTACGTTGATGATATGATAGCCAGGTCTCAGATTGAAGAGGAGCACCTTGATCACCTACAAAAACTATTTGACAGTCTAAAGAAATAAAACTGAGGCTAAACCCGAATAAGTGCACTTTAAGAGTAAGATCCGGTAAGCTCTTAGGTTTCGTCATCAACGGCAAAGGCTTTGAAGTGGACCCTACAAAGGTCAAAGCTATACAAGAAATACCAACTCCATGCACTGGGAAGGAAGTTAGGGGATTCTTGGGACACCTAAACTACATTGCAAGATTCATTTCACATCTGACCACTACTTGTGAGCCAATCTTCAAATTAGTGAAGAAAGATCAAGCAGTGAAGTGGAATGACGATTTCCAGCATGCCTTTGACAAAATCAAGGAATATATCCAAGAGCCTCCAATATTGATGCCGCCAGTTGAAGGAAGACATCTGATCATGTACTTAACAGTATTAGAGAACTCAATGGGGTGTGTGCTGGGGCAGCATGACGAGTAAGATAATGCCCATTTTATTTCAAGCTTTCAAAATCAACTATAAGTTCACATAGAACTTCAAGAGTGTCAACTAGAGAGAAGAGAGTTCTTGTAGGTTCAACATATCTTTCTTCGTTTTGAGTAGAGGATGAACCAAGGATGTTGATACGAGGAGAAGGATCTTGAGACTTTTGTTGTTGTTGAGAAGAAGAAGCCATTTGTTGTACCTTAAAATTTGCCCTCCCATCTCTCAAAGATTTTTCTCACAAAATTTCCACTAAGTCAAGGCTGCACAAAATTTTCTTTGATTGAGCACCTAACCTTCTTTAAGCTTTCTTCAAGTTTCCAAGTTTCGATTGAAGCCTTGGCCTTTTGCTTGTTTGTTGTATACAAGTTTCAACCGGGTATTTGTTTCCTTTGAAACAGCCTCCGCCGATTCAAAAGGGAAGGGCCTCCTGTTGGTGTCGTTCGATCCAGAAGTTAGTAGCTTCATACTGGTTTCTTTCGATTCAGAAGGTGTTGGCAATGGCCTCCTACAACTTTTTTTTGATTCAGAAGACAAGTACCTTCTCTATGTTGCCTTCAATCCACAAGGCAAGAACTTCCTTCATGCAGGCACAAGGCAATGGCCTCATGCATACATCCTTCGATTGCACCATTGGGTTTACCTGATTTCTTGATTCACAATGCAATGGTTACCTACATGCCTGCTTCGATTGAGCCAGGGCCTCTGCAGGTTTATCTTGACGACTACCCGCATGCAAGCTTGATTCCTGCTTCGATTGGGCATTTGATTTCTTTGGAGCAAGCCTGATTCCTGTTTCGATTGGGCATTTGATTTCTTTAGAGCAAGCTTGATTCCTGCTTCGACTAGTAAAATACTCCCTCTGTGCGTGCCTTCAGCGCACACAGCAAGAATCCCCTACAAAGCAATGAACTCCTGCATGCCAGCTTCGATTAGGCGCTGAGTATCCTTCGATCAATCCTATTTCACAAAGCTCCCATAAGGTAAAGGCCCGCTCTTCAGCTTGTCTTCAGCATACATATGCCTCTTCATGCTTGTTTTTGGTCTATTAGGCAAAGATATTATTCATGCTTGCCTTGGTTCCACAAGGCAAAGACCCATCAGCTTGCCTTTGATCTACTGGGAAAAGGCCCCCTCTTTAGCTTGCCTTCAGCACACAAGGCCAAGACTCCTTCATATTTTCTTTGATCCACCAGGAAAAAATCTTCTTTCGATCCACCAGGCAAAAAGCTTCCTTCGACCCACAAGGCATTGACTACCTTTGTGCCAACTTCGCCTAGGTAATGGCCTCTTTTACGCTTGCTTTTACCAGCCTCATGCTAGCATCCACAAGGCATGGGCTGCCTTTGTGCCAGCTTCGACTGGGCATTGGTCCCCTTTGAAACAACTGTACACACTTCAACACACATGATAGTCTCTTCGAAGGCACATTCATGTGGTCCCTTCGAATAAGCATTCATTGGTCCATTCAAAGAACATATGATTATTGAAGACAAGTTTTCTTTGTGATGGGTATTGGTCCTACATGTGGCCAGGCCCATGCCTCTTGTGCAATGGCACTCAAAGGTATTGACAAAGAAAGTTTTCGACTGGCCAGATTGAAGTTTTCATTTGAGTTGTTTGAATCAAGCAACTAGCTGAGTAGGGGTTCATCGAAGAGACCCCAATGATGAGACTTGAGCCATTCGAAGGACACACATTGGTGGCCCATTTGAAGAGGGCACAGTGCATACATATGGACTATTCAAAAGACATTCAAAAGACTCATTTGAAGGACATACAAGAGGTCTAATCGAAAGGCAGGGACTGAAGGCATTTGAAAGCCATTTATGTCCACATTCATTCAAATTCAAAAAAGAGACAAGAATTCCATACCTTTGGCCAAGTTTTAAATATTTGTTTATGGCTCTTAAATAATATTATTGAGCATGCTTATTTCCCTCCTGCCTTGTCCCCTCCATCTTCTCTATATAAAGGTGGCATTTGCAAGCCTCATGGATGAATACATACAGCCTAGAGACCACACGAAAGTTGAAAAAATTCTCAAAGTGGTGAAATTCAAAACGGAATTTCCACCCATCATTCACCTAAATCAAGTGTGCCATCCTCCTCATGAAGATCCCAGGATTCATTCTCAGCCCTCATTAAAGCCATCACAAGTCCAGAAGTGCCAAACCGGAACCACCCTTTTGGTAAAACTTTCAAATTCGAATCTCTAATATTATGATATAATAATGCCTTTTGATGTTTTCTTCATTCTCAGGATGATTCATAGGAATGTTTGACGTAAAGCGTGTGTGCTTTGACGCTTAAATGCCAAATTTACATTGATAGGATCTTGAAACTGTTGAACTTCGATCTCGGTGATACAATCACTTTTAGGCCAATTTAAGGCCAGATTCAAAACCAGAACACAATTTTACATAAGATAGGACCCTTGGTTTTTGCTTTAAATTACATTTTGTTTCAGGTACAAATTTTGGTCGCACGGAGAAGATGACTGGAGGTCTTCTCCGGCACCACTGACTTGTTGACTCCGGTGTAATACCTGTTTCGTTCCTATTGGCCAATTCAAATCCAAGTGCGTTCTTTTTGTTTTCAGATATATTTGACTTTATTTCACATATAATGTAATGCTTTGGTTATAACACACGAATTGTAAAGCAGCTCAATTGGTAAAGGCGCACATGTATGAAGGAGAGTGCCTGGGTTCGAATCCCAGGTCCAACATTTTACATTTTCTAACATTGCTTTGCAGGATTAAGTGTGTTGCATCCCTAAGCGTTCACCATATACCTTCATGTTTGAGCCCTCTGATGTGATGCAAAGAAATCTGACCATCCTGAGGTGCATTTCCACCTTGCAACTCCAAGGATGGTGCCTACTGGATCATTATTGGGACGTTGGACTCAGGCTTTTGGGCCTGACAAAAATTCCTAGCACACCCCCTGTTTACTAATTATCTCCAGGCCCAATTTGTTTTTCTTTATTTTTATTTGTCTTATTATTTATTTCTTTAATCATTTTTTTAACAAATCATAAAATAAAAAAACATTAAATAGACTTAGGTTTTCTTAAATTAATCTTAATTTTGTAAATTAATTAATTAAATTATTTTGATATTATTTTTATTAATTAAAAATCAATTAGACTTATATTTAATTCTTTCAAATATTTTCTTAATAAAAACTCGAAAAATAGTATAATTAATTTTATTAATTCATAATCATATTTCTCTTATTTAATTAATTAGGATCATATTTTTCTCACTTAAATTTGAAGTATTTTCTTAATAAACACAAAAACAAAAAAAGATTTCTTTAGGTTTACTTAGCTTAATTCTTAAGATTTTCTTAGATAGTTTCTTATTTCGCGGGCATTATTTTACTTTCGTCATTTTTATAATAATGTATCTGTTGACAGTATGTAATAGATTAAAATAGGATTTTATTGCTTTCTTTATTTCCCCCCCCCATTTGAGCATGTAAATACCCCCTCTCCATTACATTGTAATAGCGTAGGATTTACATTCCTGCACTTTATATTTTTGCACTTTAAATTACTGTATATACAACTGTTAGTAATTAGGATTGCATGGAAAGACTGAAAATTAAAACACTAGCAAACCTAAATGTACAAGACTAAAATAGTTGAGCATAACACACCATTCACATATACACCTCTAGGGTAACCCACTTCGGTTGCCTTCGGGAAGCGGATATAATTATCGAAACGTGAGAAGTTTTAGTGGCTGTCCTCTAATTTGAAAGATCTTAAGTCCCTCGGTACCCTTTCGATGTTGCCTCGGTTAAAAGTGATCTTAGAACTTTAGGATAGTTACTAAAATTTCTTGCCAAGTTGCCTTCGTGACTGTAACTTCCCTTTGAATGTCCCTCAAACATCCAACGATAAGGCTACCTACTCACTAATAGTAGGATAGCATTGTCTAAAGGATAGGAGGAAAAGAAAAATATTTTTTGAGTACAAGTAGATAGCTGATAGATGCTTGTTCAAAATAAATTTCCATACTTACACATAAACATTTCAAAACACTTTAAAAAATATTCGCGTTGTCAACACTCTTGAGGACTGATACAAGAGTTATCACAAAGTGAATCGCCGCATTATGGCATTTTCAAACTAATTTTTTCAAAACACAAAGCACAAACAATTTTCAAAACATGAGCTAACATCTAAGAGCCCGTAGAAAACTACGGATGGAAAGGGTGCTAACACCTTCCCTTTCCATAATCTACCCCCTTACTCAGAAAATTCTCGAAAAGGTCTTTTTTTGTTCTTTTCACCCTTTCCTTAATTTGGATAAAAGAAAAGTCGATGGCGGCTCTTGCTTACCACAACATTTGAAAACTCAAATGCAAAACCAGTATTAACAGTCAGTTCTGCCACCGTATCACAGAACTGACGACTCTGCTGGGGACTTATGAAGTTGGGTTACCTTAGAGTCTAGCTCATTGTAAATTGCTTTACCTTGTATGCTTTGTTTGCTTTACTTTTGAGGGCTTTGCTTGGGTTAGTAAAAATCCTACACTCAGATCTGGGGCACCTTTTAGGTAAGTAGCAATAGATTGTGGAAACTGTAAAGGGTATACCGACACAGTTAAAGCGATAACTACGTTGATGTGACACTTTGGTTGGTACCGGTAGCCTTTAAATAGTCAAGGAGAATACGGGGCCGCTGCGTGGTGTCATGAAGTATCAACTGACCTTATAATCTTTAATTGACTAACTTGTCCATTAGGAAGTAGTGAGATAGCCGTCTTTGGTGTAGCCCGAAGTCGATTGATACTCGATACTACACCCATTAAGATTTTACTCCCGAGTTTTGTTTGGTGGAAAGTCAATTGTCAATCGGAACAAAACTTGTGGGAAAGATTAGTGATATTGAGATCCCTTAGAACCCGGTTACTTTCTAGGACATGTTGAACCAACTAAACTTCAAGAGGGTACATACCTGAAAACCCATGCAAGCCTTAAACCTAATGTCTTTGTGTGATTTGCTTGTGCTTTCTATATTTCTGTTTTCTTAGCATAATCATGATATCATAACATCATAACATGGCATATCATACTAACCATTTCAAGGATTTTTAGGACTTATCTTTGTGTTGTTTTGTAGGACATGGCATTCACTCGCAGGAATACTATCTAAGTCAACCTCATAAGGGTACCTCCTTAACTCAAGGAATTAGCATCAAGGGTTCCTGAGAGCTCTCTATTCACTGAAAGACATGGTCGACTTCTCAATGTGGTCACCTCAAGCCCTAATGAAGAAATGTTAAAGGTGCTTTTTCAGTTCTCCGACCTTTTACATCACTACTTCACCTTTCTTGATTACCAATTGGTGCCTACCATGGAGGAGTTTTTTCAGTTATTGGGGTTGCCCATTATTGATCAGTTACCCTTCAATGGTATGGAAAGAGACCCAAAACCTGAAGAGATTGCTCAGGCTCTGTCTTTATAACGGTCCGATGAAGTTGAAAATTGGGAAACAAGAAGAGGCATCAAAGGGTTTTTAGCTAAGTTTCTATTTGAGAAAGCTCATCATTTTTGGGATACCCTGGATTTACAAGCTTTTGAAGAAGTGTTGGCCCTTTTCATCCATGGGATGGTACTATTTCCTAATTCAGACCAACTCATAGATGTGAATGTGGTCAAGGTTTTTCTATCTCATAATCCAGTGCCTACTTTACTTGGAGACATCCTACACTCTCTGCATACCCGCACTATAAAGAGAAGAGGGACCCTTATATGTTGCACTCCTCTGTTGGCTAGGTGGTTTATTTCACACCTGCCTCAATCTGTGTTGAAGAATGAGTAGGGCTTGAGATGGTCTAATAGGTTGATGTACCTCACACATTCGGACATTCATTGGTGTCCTTGATCCTTGGAGAATGTTACCAACATTAACCGCTGTGGAGAATTCCCTAATGTCCCTCTCCTAGGAATCAGGGGAGGAATCACTTATAATCCTTGTTTAGCATTACGGCCGTTTGGTTATGCTACGAGGGATGGTCCTCATGATACACTTGTCCAAGGAATCGTATTCGATTATGATAATGATGTTCAGGGTTATCATCAGAGGTTCATAAGAGCTTGGGGCATGATGAACAAAGTTGATAGAAAAACACTGGGGCATAAGAACTCCATTCCTTTGGAGCCTTATCTTAAGTGGGTACGAGCCCGTGCTCAAAGTCTCAGAATGCCTTATGAGGCCATTCTACCCATCATCATGGAGCCAATTGCTGAGGGAGACACTTCTTACATTGTTCTTCATCCTGACATGCCGACTAATTTTGAGGATTTACAAAAATCCCGGATTCAACTCAAAGAGGAATGGGATACCTTTGAAACCCAATTCTACGCCAGCGAGAAGAAAGTTTTAGAGCTCACCAGACTACTTATACATTGCACCAAAGAGGATGCGCCCGTGGGAAGCTCGAGTCCCTTTTTGCTTTAAGAGTTCATTTCTTCTTTGTTACTTCCTTTGTAAGCCCAAGAGGCATCATTGTAACCACTTAAACTTCTTAATGCAATTAACGTTTGTTTTCCCTCTGGCTAAGAAAATTTAAGTCTTAGAAATCCTTGAAAAAAATTGCATACATATATCATACATATCATTGCATAAACAGGTTTCAGGACAAGCTTCTTATCTTCTTCGTTGTTTATTTCAGAAATGGCTCTTGAACAAACAATTAAGGAGCTTCAGGCACATAATGCTCAATTCCAAGAAATGTTCCTGAATCTGTCTAAGGGACAAGAAGATTTGAAAGCTCTGATTCTCAAGGACAAGAAGAAGAAAAAGAGGCCAGTGGGTGTTCTGAATTTGGGAAAAAGGTTCAAAGGACCAGTGAGGCAAGTTTCATAGCTTGCAACTCCGTCAACAGAGAGAGAGAGAGAGAGAGAGAGAGAGAGAGAGAGAGAGAGAGAGAGAGAGAGAGAGAGAGAGAGAGAGAGAGACAATCAGGAAGGAGAGCCAAGAGAAGAAGGCCGTAGTCCAAGGGAGTCTAAAGAGGATGAAGCTGATTACACTGAGGAACAATACCCTCTGGCTGATGATAAGTACAAACAACTGGAGGACCGTCTCAATGCCATGGAAGTTCAGAGGGTACCTGGCGTAGATTTCGAAGAGCTAGGGTTGGTTTCTGGAGTGGTTATCCCGCAAAAGTTCAAAGTTCCCGCATTTGCTAAATATGATAGGGTCTCATGTCCTAAGCTGCATATCAGATCTTATGTCAGGAAGATCCAACCGCACACTGCTGATAGGAATTTGTGGGTGCATTTCTTTCAAGATAGTCTATCGAGGACTCAATTAGAGTAGTTCTATCAGCTGGAGGGAACCAACATCTGTAACTGGGAAGATTTGGCTACTGCTTTCTACAAGCAGTACCAATATAATGTTGACCTCGCTCTAACCCATACACAACTTCAGAGCATGTATATGGGTTCTAGTGAGGGCTTTAAAGATTATGCCCAGAAATGGAGAGACCTTACGGGAAGAGTCCAACCTCCATTTTATGATAGGGAGCTGGTGGACATGTTCTTGGGCACATTATCTGGACCATTCTTTAATCATCTGATTGGAAGTTCTTCTACTGGGTTTACCGAATTGATCTTGACTGGTGAACGAGTAGAGGTTGATATTAAAAGTGGTAAGATACAGAGAGATGTATCCTCCAGTACTGCAAAGAAACCATTCACAAGGAAGAACGAGGTCAGTGCTGCTTATGGCAAAAGAAATCCTAACAAAATCTAGCGTCGTCCAACGGTAGGGGCTGTTATGATTTCCAATCCTACATCAAACCAGCAACAGAATAATCAGTCCAGAACAGATAAGCCTAGAAGATAGTTTACCTGGATTAATATGACTTTGTCTCAAGTTTTGTCACATTTTCTGAAATCCAATCTGGTTACCCTGAGAGAGGCTCCCAGAAATCCCAACACTGCATCTCCTCGCTACAATTCAGATTCACGGTGTGCCTACCATTCTGAAAGTCCAGGCCATGATACGAATGACTGTTGGGATTTGAAGAACAAGGTTCAAGATTTGATTAAGGAAAAGGAGATTGAATTTGACGCTCCTGAGACTCCTAATGTTATAACTGCCCAAATGCCCAAACACGGCCGTGGTGTTAATGCTATTGATGATGACATGTTTGTTGCTTCTATTGATGAACTAGACACTCCACTCCTGTCTGTTAAAAAGAATCTATTGCAAGCCAGTTTATTTCCGGGTTACGGTGTAGGTTGCCATGTATGTTTGTCTCTATCTAATGGTTTCCATTTGTTGAAAGAAGGTGTTCAACGCCTGATGGATGATAAAGAAATCCTATTTAAGAAGACTCCAGTTACAAGTGCTCCATGTGAAGATGTTTCCATAATTACCATTTCCGCAAATCCTCCCAAGGTCTCCTCCAAAAGACCTGTCAGGATTACATTTGTTACAAAAGTTGCTCCGTTGATAATTAATTTTCCTAGACCTATACCATATTCCTTGGATAAAGTTGTTCCTTGGAATTATGGGGCTGGCATCTATTACCATGGCGTCAAGCAAGATTTTCTAGTTGTTAAAGACAAATATTCTGAAGACTCTGATCCTGACATTAGTAACATTTTCGAGACTAGTAAGATAACAAGAAGCGGAAGATTTTTCTCTCCCGAGATCTCTCCAAAAACTATTGCTACTCCTGTGATCATCCCTTCTGCTGCTCCTGCTAGTACTCCTATTACTACTCCGGTGATTATTCCTGTTGCTGCTCCTGTCAATATTCCCATGGATACTCCTGTTGTTAGTCATACTATTATCCCTGCTATCGGGTCGACCGAGACTCGAGGAAAAGAGGTATTGGTCCAGCCTGTCCGGATGAAGGCATATTCAGAAGCCATTCCTGAGGCTTCTAAAAAGGAGATGGAAGAGATATTGAAAATAATCAAGAAAAGTGATTACAATATTGTAGAGCAATTAGGGCAGACCCCTTCAAAAATCTCAATGCTGGCCCTACTGCTGTGCGCTGAAGCCTATGCCAAGACCTTAGTTAAATTCCTGAAGTCTTCCCACGTGCCTCAAGAGACCTCCGCTGATCAATTCGAGAATTGTTTGGCTAGTTTGACAGTCGAAAACGGCCTGGGATTCTCTGATGCAGACCTAACTCCAAAGGGAAGGAAACACAATGATGCCTTACATGTATCCATTGAGTGCAGGGGCACTACATTAGCCCATGTTCTGGTAGATACAGGTTCATCACTAAACATCTTACCCAAGAATGCTCTAGACAGGTTGGATTGCGAGGGGCTCACACTAAAGCCCAGTAACATTGTGGGGAGGGCCTTCGACGGTTCTAAAAGAATGGTGCATGGGGAAGTGGACATCCCTATCAAAGTGGGTACTTAGACTTTTCATTCCACTTTCTATGTGATGGACATCCACCCATCTTACTCCTGTTTATTGGGTCGACCCTGGATCCATGGCGCTGGTGCTGTGACTTCCACCCTACATCAGATGCTGAAGTACCCAGTCAATGGGACAATTATCACAGTCAATGGGGAGGAGGAGTACATGGTGAGCCACCTGAACTCTTTCAGGTATGTTGAAATGGACAGCGAGTTCATTGAGACCCCCTGTCAGAATTTTGAGGAGGTTCCACAGACCGTTGCTGCAACCAAGAGCACTTCCAGTGTTCCAAAGATTACCAGGACTCCGTTGAAAATGGCTTCCCTCAAAGATGCCAAAGCAGTAGTTGAAGAAGGTGGGTGTACAATTTAGGGCCAACTTCCGGATATTTCCTACAAATCTGACAAATTTGGTTTAGGTTTTACTTCAGGGGCCCAGAAAGCTGTTCGTCGTGCTCGCACCGGGGGACCACCTTCACGGATCAACAACCATGGAGTAAATGCCCTGGAAGATAGTGATAGTGATTGTGACCTGCACAAGTGGATCGTCCCAACCATCATCGGTGGACTCAACAATTGGGAGGCTAAAGACTTTGTGCCCATTACTTTTATTCAAGAGTAATTTGTCTTTCTGTTTTAAGGAAATGTAATATTTGAACAATTGAAACATTAAAGCCTTGTGTCTTACCCGCAGCACAATGGTCTACTTGTGAGGGTCATCACTTCATTTTCATATGTAATCAATAAAACATTGGACGTTTCACATACAAATTTTACGCTCTTTGTTTTTCTTTTCTGCCTCTTTACTTTATAAAAAATATACAGCTATGCTCTTACACACACTCACAAATCAAATTGCATATCCACATCCACTCTGGATCCCATTGATAACGGTTCTACTATTGATTATTATGACTTTGAAAATACGATGAACCAAGCCAAAGACGAAGGTGAGGAAGATTATGAGGTACCAGGAGAGCTTGCCATACTGTTACAATAGGAAGAAAGGGAAATACGACCTCATGAGGAGCCAGTTGAAACAGTGAATTTGGGTACTAAAGAGTACAAAAAAGAAGTCAAGGTAGGTGCTAACTTGGAGCGCAGTGTCAAACAGCAGTTAATAGAAATTCTACATGACTATGTTGAGGTTTTTTCCTGGTCATATAAAGACATGCCGGGACTTGACACCGATATTGTGGTTCATAGCCTACCTACAAAAGAGGACTGCCCTCTAGTGAAATAGAAGGTTCGTCGGATGTGGTTGGATATGTCAGAAAAGATCAAGGCTGAATTCATGAAACAATTCAATACCGGTTTCTTAGTTGTCACTTCCTATCCATAATGGGTTACTAATGTTGTTCCAGTACCTAAGAAGGACAATAAGGTATGTACGTGTGTGGATTACAGAGACCTGAACAGGGAAATCCCCAAGGATGACTTTCCGCTTCCCCATATTGATGTTCTAGTTGACAACACCACACAACATAAGGTATTCTCCTTCATGGATGGCTTCTCCGGATACAATCAGATCAAAATAGCACTTGAGGACATGGATAAAACGACCTTTGTCACACAGTGGGGCATTTTCTACTACAAAGTTATGCCATTTGGACTAAAGAACGTCGGGGCAACCTATCAACATGCCATGGTAGCTTTATTTCATGATATGATCCATCAAGATATAGAGTTCTATGTTGATGATATGATAGCCAGGTCTCAGACTGAAGAGGAGCACCTTGATCACCTACAAAAACTATTTGACAGGCTGAAGAAATACAAACTGAGGCTAAACCCGAATAAGTGCACTTTCAGAGTAAGATCCGGTAAGATCTTAGGTTTCGTCGTCAGCGGCAAAGGAATTGAAGTGGACCCTACAAATGTCAAAGCTATACAAGAAATACCAACTCCTCGCACTGAGAAGGAAGTTAGGGGATTCTTGGGACGCCTAAACTACATTTCCTGATTCATTTCACATATGACCGCTACTTGTGAGCCAATCTTCAAATTACTGAAGAAAGATCAAGCAGTGAAGTGGAATGATGATTGCCAGCATGCCTTTGACAAAATCAAGGAATATCTCTAAGAGCCTCAAATCTTGATGCCGCCAGTTGAAGGAAGACCTTTGATCATGTACTTAACAGTATTAGAGAACTCAATGGGGTGTGTGTTGGGGCAGCATGAGGAGTCTGGTCGAAAAGAGCATACAATATACTACCTTAGCAAAAAGTTTACCGACTGTGAAACAAGATACTCAGTGCTCAAGAAAGCTTGATATTCTTTGGCATGGGCTGCTTACCGATTAAGACAGGATATGTTGACCCACACTACCTTGTTGATATCTAAAATGGATCCTATCAAGTACATCTTTGAGAAGCCCGCTCTCTCTGGAAGAATAGCAAGATGGAAAATGATCCTGACCGAATACGACATGTAATATACAACCCAGAAAGCAATTACGGGAAGTGTATTAGTTGATCATTTGGCTCATCAAGCTGTGGATGACTACCAATCCATGAATTTTGAGTTCCCGGACGAGAACATCATGTTAGTAATTGATTGTGAAGAACCTGGACCAGATGAAGGACCTAAAAAAGGATCCCAATGAACTATGGTTTTTGACGGAGCTTCCAACGCTCTTGGCAATGGCATCGGCGCTGTGATCATATCTCTTGAGGGTTGTCATACTCCTTTCACTGCCAGGCTATGTTTCAACTGTACCAACAATATGGATGAGTATGAAGCATGTATCATGGGTCTCAAAGCTGCAATCAATTTAAGGATCAAGTTCTTAAGTGTGTTTGGAGACTCGGCTTTGGTAATCAGCCAAATCAAAGGAGACTGGGACACGAAGCATCCTAATCTCATCCCGTACAAAGAGCATGTGTTGACAATAATCCCATACTTTGATGAAATTACTTTTGAGCATTTTTCATGAGAGGAAAATCAACTAGCAGACACGCTAGCTACGATGTTATCCATGTTCAAGGTTAAGTGAGATAATGAGGCTCCTCAGATCACCATTGAGAGGATTGACGAGTCAGCATAATGTCACGATATTGGTACTGAAGAAGTAGTGGATAAGCCATGGTTCCATGAAGTCAAAAGATATCTTAAAATCCAAGAATACCCTGAGGGAGCTTCAGTCAACAATAAGAATTTCCTAAGAAGGTTCTCTTCTAAGTTCTTTCTCAGTAACAGGATCCTCTACAAGCACAACCACGACTCTATCTTGCTTCGGTATGTAGACAAGAGTGAGGCAGAAAAGATTATGGTTGATTTACACGAAGGTACCTTGGGCACTCATTCTAGTGGGAACTCAATGGCTAAAAAGATCCTACGAGCAGGATACTACTGGTCCACTATGGAGGCAGACTGTTACCCGCATTCACGAACTTTCCATAAATGCCAGATCTATGCTGATAAGGTGCATGTATCTCCAGTTCCTCTAAACATCTTGACTGCTCCTTGGCCATTCGCAATGTGGGGCATCGACATGATTGGAGATATCAGACCTACAGCTTCCAATGGGCACTGCTTCATCCTGGTTGCCATTGATTACTTCATGAAGTGGGTCGAGGTAGCTTCGTTTGCTTCTGTTACCAAGAACGTTGTGGCTTAACTTATCAAACATAACATTATCTATCGGTACGGTATCCTAGAAAGAATCATTATAGATAATGGTACCAATCTCAACAACACTATGATCACTGAGCTTTGCACGCAATTCAAGATTCAGCATCATAACTCTTCTCCTTATCGGCCAAAGATGAATGGCGCTGTTGAAGCTGCTAACAAAAATATCAAGAGAGTCATACAGAAGATGACGGTGTCTTATAAAGATTGGCATGAGATGTTAGCATTTGCTCTTCATGGTTACCGCACCATAATACGAACATCAACAGGGGAAACTCCTTTCTCTTTGGTATTCAGTATTGAAGATGTCATTCCCATTGAGGTCCAGATCCCTTCCTTGAGGATCATGAAAGATTCAGGGTTGAGCAAAGACGAATGGGTTTAGACTCGACTTGACCAATTAAACCTGATTGACGAGAAAAGGCTAGGGGCTTTCTGCCATGGTCAGATTTACCAAAAACGTTTGATCAAAGCTTTTAACAAAAAGATAAGACGTCAGGTCTATCAAGCCGGTGACCTGGTAATCAAGTGCATCATACTGCCGCAAGGTGATTCCAGGGGAAAATGCACTCCCACATACGAAGGGCCATTTGTGATCAAGAACATGTTTTCTGGTGGAGCTATGATCTTAACTACTATAGACGGTGACGACCTTCTGCATTCTGTAAATGTGGACATAGTTAAAATATACTACGCATAAACAAAGACCCGCTAGGTCGACTGGCCTAGGCAAAAATTAGGGATATACATGGAAAAATATATACACCCGGCAAGTCGAAAACCTAAAAAGGCGGCTTGGGCAAAAAAGGGTATCCCGGTGGACTGAAAACCCAAAAGGGCGGTCCATGCAAAATTTAGGGATTTTAAACGTATGACTATGTCCCGTTGGATCACCTTACAACCAATCTTCAGTATCAACTATCAAGCTCAAGTGGTACTAATCAATCCAGTCAGCTTCGGACAAGCAACAAAAGGGATGAGACACTCAAAGACATAAAGGCAATAGCAGAATGGGAATCCAATGGGATTATTTCACATGGATGTCTTTATTTGTATACTATTTTTGTATAATTTCCATTCTTACGACGGTATTATCTTGCTAGGATGTCTGTCTCCTTGTACAAAAACGCTTATTTCAAGTTAATACAAAAATATTCTTTGAAAGTGTAAGACTTCTATTTTTATTTTTCTGTTTTGTGTGTGAAAACGTCCAGTGATTATTTTTGAACATATGCATTTGAATATGATTACTGCTCACAAATATGCACCTAAAAACAAAAAGACAGTTGCTAATGACTTTAAGAAACAAACAATATCTAAGGGCCATCCACAAAATACTCGCAAATGTTTTTCCCGGCAGATACCTTCTCCAGCAGGAACAGAGGCAGGGGAATTCTACTACAAGGTCTCTTCCATATTCTCAGCATGCAGCCTAATGGTGTCAGGTGTTCTCATATCCTCGGCAGACCAAAAGCCCCCAAATTACTGCTAAAAAATTCCCCAGTAAAGTCGCCAAGCTTCTCAGGATTCCCCAACGGGATTTCAACAAAATTCCCAAACAGTTCACGGAGTTTACCATCCCCAACAAAGTTTATTTCTCTAACAACGGAAGTTCATCTCCCAGTACTTCAACTTCAAACAAAATCTGAAGGCCTACATTCTTCACCCCAGCCACATTGTGGGATTTATTTCCCCCTAATTCAACAATACAATAATGGAACCACTGACACATTCATACATTGCATTCATACATCATCATAGCATATTCAACACAAATGCATATATCATAATCTCATTTATTTTGAGAGGATCATGCAATTCATACATCATGACATCGCATGAAACAGACTTTACCTTTCCAGGTTGAGTTTGTAGAAAGACAAATATTATCACTTATACAACAGGTTAGAGATTAATGCCCAAAACCAGACGGGAAAACCATCTACACGACCAAATGGTACGAACTCCCGAAGCAAGACGGATCTACCAACAAATATAGCAGGCTACAGATTAATTCCTGAAACCGGACAGGGAAACTATCTATGTGACCAACAAAACAAGTCCCAGTTTAACACCTGTAACAAGCCAGGAAAACTATCTGTTGGACAACTTAATTGTAGATAAACACCTGAAACAAGCCAAGAGAACAATCTACATAAGAAGATTGAAGATTAATACCTGTAACAAGCCAGGAAAACTATCTTTCTTTCTCAAGTAAGAGATTAATACCTGTAACAAGCTAGGACAACTATCTCAACGATCGATAAAAACAAGTTCCAAATTAATACTTGTAACCAGCCAGGACAACTATCTGTTGATGGCCGACTGTAGATTAATACCTATAACAATCCAGGAAAGATATCTGCATGAGGAGATCAGAGGTTAATACATATAACCAGCCAGGACAACTATCTCAATGACCGATAATTTTCAAGTTCCAAATTAATACCTAAAACTAGACAGGACAACTACATGCGAACAACTGATCGTAGATCAACACCTGAAATCAGACAAGAAAACTATCTACATGATCAGACGAAGCAATCTTACACAGGCTCCTTCTCATGTATCTCCGTATGCAGACTAACACAGACTCATCTTGGAACAGCCCTACACAGGCTCTTTCTAATATATTCTCAGATAACAGCTAATTCCTTTATCCCCAGTAAGTTACTATGAAGCCTGGATTTCAACTAGAAAACAAAAAACTTTCATCTCCCTAGACCAGAGATAACTCCTCAGTAGAGGCTTGGACAATTGAAGTTCCTAGACTCTATTCCCCACAGAGTTTTCCTCAAGCAGGAGAACAACAGAAACCCATATTCCCCAGCGGACTCCTCCTCTGACAGCAGGAACATGAATCCCCAAAGGGACCATGTGTGAAATTAGTATCTTCTTTAGATGGGATCTTTAAGCCCATCTCCGACGACTCTAAGTCATCTTCTCCAAATGGAATCTGTAAGCCCATTCCCTCCATCATCAACCATCAGTTGTTACTACATGCGAGTGAAAATTTCTGGGCACTCTAGTGTTCAATCATCTTCCACCTTCAGATCACGAAAGACAAATAAGCCAATCTAAATCTTTAGATTTAAGAAGATTGAACAGGGGTAGCTGTTGTACCCCAAAATTTTCCCTCCCATCTCTCAAAGATTTTTCCCTTAATATTTCCACTAAGTCAAGGCTGCACAAAATTTGCTTCGATTGAGCACCTAACCTCCTTACAACTTGCTTCAAGTTTCCAAGTTTCGATTGAAGCCTTGGCCTTTTGCTTGTTTGTTGTATACAAGTTTCGACTGGGTATTTGTTTCCTTTGAAAATGCCTTCTTAGATTCAAAAGGGAAGGGCCTCCTTTTGGTGTCCTTCGATTCAGAAGTTAGTGGCTTCCTACTGGTTTCTTTCGATTCAGAAGGTATTGGCAACAGCCTCTTGCAGCTTTCCTTTGATTCATAATACAAGTACCTTCTCTATGCTTGTCTTCAATCCACAAGGCAGGAACTTCCATCATGCCAGCATGCACAAGGAAATAGCCTCCTGTATACATCATTCGATTGCACCATTGGCTTTACCTGCTTGCTTGATTCATAATGCAATGGTTACCGGCATGCCTGCTTCGATTGAGCCAGGGCCTCTGCAGGCTTGTCTTGATGACTACTTGCATGCAAGGTTGATTCCTGCTTCGATTGGGCATTTGATTTATTTGGAGCAAGCCTGATTCTTGTTTCGATTGGGCATTTGATTTATTTGGAGTAAGCATGATTCCTGCTTTGACTAGGCAAATACTACCTCTGTGCGTGCCTTCAGTGTACAAACCAAGAATCCACTACAAAGCAATGAACTCCTGCATGCCAGCTTCGATTAGGCACCGAGTATCCTTCGATCAAGCCTAGTTCACAAAGCTCCCACAAGAAAAAGGCCCCCTCTTCAGCTTGTCCTCAGTACACGTATGCCTCTTCATGCTTGTTTTTGGTTTATTAGGAAAAGAGATTCTTCATGCTTGCCATGGTTCCACAAGGAAAAGACCCATCAACTTGCCTTTGTTCTACTGGGAAAAAGGCCCCCTCTTCAGCTTGCCTTCAACATACAAGGCCAAGACTCCTTCAGATTTACCTTCAACCCACCAGGAAAAAATCTTCCTTCGACCCACAAGGCATTGGCTACCTTTGTGCCAGCTTCGCCTAGGCAATGGCCTCTTTTATACTTGCTTTGCCCTACCTCATGTTAGCATCCCCAAGGCATGGGCTGCCTTTGTGTCAGCTTCGAATGGGTAATGGTCCCCTTTGAAACAACTGTATACACTTCAACAAGCATGATAGTCCTTTCGAAGGCGCATTCATGTGGTCCTTTCGAAGAAGCATTCGTTAGTCCATTTGAAGGCAACATGATTATTGAAAACACGTTTTCTTTGTGATGGGTCTTGGTCCTACATGTGGCCAGGCCCATGCCTCTTGTGAAATGGAACTCGAAGGTGGTGACAAAGAAAGTTTTCGATTGGCCAGATTGAAGTTTTCATTTGAGTTGTTTGAATCAAGCAGCTAGCTGAGTACTGGTTCAATCGAAGAGGCCCCAATGATGAGACTTGAGCCATTCGAAGGACGCACCTTGGTTGCCCGTTTGAAGAGGGAACAAGGCATACATATGGACTATTCAAAAGACATTAAAAAGACTCATTCGGAAGATATACAAGAGGTCCAATCAAAGAGAAGGGACTGAAGGCATTCGAAAGCCATTTATGTCCACATTCATTCAAATTCAAAAAACAGACAAGAATTCCAACCTTTGGCCAAGTTTCAAATATTTGTTTATGGATCTTAAAGAATATTATTGAGCATCCTTATTTCCCTCCTGCCTTGTCCCCTCCATCTGCTCTATATAAAGGTGGCATTTGCAAGCCTCATGGACGAATACATACATCCTAGACACCACACGAAAGTTGCAAAAATTCTCAAAGTGGTGAAATTCAAAACTGAATTTCCAGCAATCATTCACCCAAATCAAGTGTGCCATCCTCCTCTTGAAGATCCCAGGATTCATTCCCAGCCATCATTCAAGCCATCACAAGTCCAGAAGTGCCAAACCGGAACCACCCTTTTGGTAAAATTTTCAAAGTCACATCTCTAATATTATGATATAATAACCGCTTTTGATGTTTGCTTTGTGCTCAGGATGATTCATAGGACAATTTTAACGTAAAGCATGTGTGCTTTGATGCTTAAATGCCAAATTGCCATTGATAGGGTCTTGAAACTGTTGAACTTTGATCTAGGAGATACAGTCACTTTTAGGCTAATCTAAGGCCAGATTCAAAACCAGGACAAGATTTTACATGAGATAAGACCCTTGGTTTTTGCTTTAAATTGCATTTTGTTTCAGGTACAAATTTTGGTCGCCCGGAGAAGATGACCGGAGGTCTTCTTCGACACCATTGACTTGTTGACTCCAGCGCAATACATGTTTCTTTCCCATTGACCAGTTCAAATCCACGCACAATCTTTTTGTTTTCAAATATATTTGACTTTATATTTCACATGTAATGTAATGCTTTGGTTATAACACACAAATTGTAAAGCAGCTCAATTGGTAAAGGCGCGCATGTATCAAGGAGAGTGCCTGGGTTCGAATCCCAGGTTCAACATTTTACATTTTCTAACATTGCTTTGCAGGATTTAGTGCGTTGCACCCCTAAGCGTTCACCATATACCTTCATGTTTGAGCCTTCTGATGTGATGCAAAGAGATCTGACCATCTTGAGGTGCATTTCCACCCAGCAACTCCAAGGGTGGTGCCTACTGGATCATTATTGGGACGCTGGACTGAGGCTTTTGGGCCTGACAAAAATTCCGAGCGCACCCCCTGTTTACTAATTATCTCCAGTCCCAATTTGTTTTTCTTTATTTTTATTTGTCTTATTATTTATTTATTTTAACAAATCATAAAATAAAAAAATATTAAATAAACTTAGGTTTTCTTAAATTAATATTAATTTTGTAAATTAATTAATTTAATTATTCTGACATTATTTTTATTAATTAAAAATCAATTAGACTTAGATTTATTTCATTCAAATATTTTCGTAATAAAAACTCAAAAAATAGTTGAATTAGTTTTATTAATTAACAATCATATTTCTCTTATTTAATTAATTAGGATTATATTTTTCTCACTTAAATTTTAATTATTTTCTTAATAAACACAAAAACAAAAAAAGATTTCTTTAGGTTTACTTAGCTTAATTCTTAGGATTTTCTTAGACGTTTCCTTATTTCGCATGCATTATTTTACTTTCTCCTTTTTTATAGTAATGTATCTGTTGACAGTATATAATAGATTAAAATAGGATTTTATTGCTTTCCTTATTTTTCCCCCATTTGAACATGTAAATATCCCCTTCCCAAAACATTGTAATAACGTAGGATTTACATTCTCGCACTTTACATTTCCACACTTTAAATTACTGTATATACCACTGTTAGTAATTAAGATTGCATGGAAAGACTAAAATTAAAACACTAGCAACCTAAATGTGCAAGACTAAAATAATTGAACATAACACACCATGCACATATACACCTCTAGGGTACCCCCACTTCGGTTGCCTTCGGAAAGCGGTCACAATTCTCGAAACGTGATAAGTTTTAGTGGCTGTTCTCTAATTTGAAAGATCACAAGTCCCTCGATGACCTTTTCGATGTTGCCTCAGTTAAAAGTGAGCTTTGAACTTTAGGATAGTTACTAAAATTTCTTTCCAAGTTGCCTTCGCTACCGTAATATCCCTTCGAATGTCCCTCAAACATCCAACGATAGGGCTACCTACTCACTAATAGTAGGATAACACTGTCCAAAGGATAGGAGCAAAATAACAAACCTTTTTTAGTACAAGTAGATAACTGTTAGATGCTTGCTCAAAACCAATTTTAACACTTATAGATAAACATTTCAAAACATTTTCAAAAACATTCACTTTGTCAACACTCTTGAGAACTGATACAAGAGTTATCACATAGTGAATCACCGCACTAAGGCATTTTCAAACTACTTTTTTTTTTAAAACACAAAGCACAAGCAATTTTCAAAACATGAGCTAGCATCTAAGATTCTGTAGAAAACTACGGATGTAAAGGGTGCTAACACCTTCCCTTTCCATAGTCTACCCCCCTTACTCAGAAAATTCTCGAAAAGGTCTTTTTCTGTTCTTTTCACCCTTTCCTTAATTTGGATAAAAGAAAAGTCGGTGGCGACTCTTGCTTACCGCAAAATTTGCAAACACAAACGCAAAACCAGTATTAACAGTCGGTTCTGCCATCATATCACACCATTGTTCATAGACTTAGGGTTTTAGAGCACAAAAAAAAATACAAGTTTAGAGAAAACAGGGTGAGTGAGAGTGAAGGTGTGAAAGTGATTTGGTGAAAGTGAGGTATAAATAGCCAACAGAGAGAAAACATAAACCTAATTGCAATTAATTAAATAACCAATATGATTAAAAGAAATTATGATTTATTACAAGGGGATGGTGTGAAGATTTTGTAAATAGTTACCGATGTGACTTGCGCCTCAATGCATCAACTCAAACATTTTAGCCCTTCACATTTTGAACACGCGTTCAGCCTCAGAGAGTTACATAGCGTTTAGGTTTGACAAATGTTGATGTGGTTAACTGCTTGCGTCATTCTTTGAAATGAAGCATTTTCAAAAAATATTCAGATCTTCTGGATAGTTTGAGATAATTTTCTTTCTCACTTCTAAAGAACTATTGTTCAGATGTTCACAAAAACAAATAAAAAAATTTTGACGATTAAATATACAGAAACTACATTTTCATTTTGGGCATAGTTCCATATTTAGGTGTTTGAGAATGAAATTAAATATATCTTCAACATGGGGTTATGTGAAAACATCAACCCATTGATGGTCCATGTCTATAAATTTTAAACAAATAATTCCATTCTGAGTATTGTCCCTAATGAAATGATGTTTAATTTCTATATATTTAGCCCTAGAATGTAAAATAGGATTTTTAGAAAGACAGATAGCAGAAGTATTATCATAGACGATAGGAATTTTACTCTCATAAATATGAAAATCTTCAAGCTGACTATTCATCCCGAGTATTTGAGTACTGCATCTAGCTGCAGCTATATATTAAACTTCAGCAGTTGATTGTGCAATAATAGATTATCTTTTGCTAGACCATGAGATTAAGTTATCTCCCAGAAACTGGTAGCTTTCAGAAGTACTTTTTCTTTCTATTCTATCTCCAGCAAAGTCAGCAACACAATACCCTACTAGTTTATATTCTCTATATTTTCTACAACAAAGATCAAGATTAGTAGTACCTTTCAGATACTTGAAAATTCGCTTAACTGTTGTTAAGTGAGATTCTCTAGGATCTGATTGGAATCTGGCACAAAGACAAACACTATATAGAATATCAGGTCTTGAAGATGTTAAATATAGGAGAGAACCAATCATACCTATGTAGATCTTCTGTTCTACTTTCTTACTCACCTCTTCCTTTTCTATAATGCATGTAGGATGCATAGGAGTTTTGGATGACTTACTTTCTAACATATCAAATTTCTTCAGAATTTTTTTAACATACTTGCTTTGATGTATGTAGGTTCCTTCTAGAGTTTTATTGATTTGAATTCCCAGAAAGAACTTGAGTTCACCCATCAAGCTCATTTCAAATTCTGTCTGCATAGTCTTAGAAAATTATTTGCCCAAGGAGGCTTTAGTAGATCCAAAAATTATATCATTTATGTATATTTGAAATATCAGAATGTCATTTTTAAATGATTTACAGAATAAAGTTGTGTCCACCTTCCCTCTGGTAAAATCATTTACTAAGAGAAAGTTACTTAGTCTTTCATACCAAGATCTGGGAGCTTGTTTCAGACCATACAACGATTTATTAAGTTTATAACCATATTCTGGATGTTTTGTATTTCCAAAACTAGGGGGTTGGTGCACATAAACTTCATCAATGTAATCATTTAAAAAGTCACTTTTGACATTCATCTGATAAAGAGTAATGTCATTATTTACTGCAAATGAAATTAAAAGTCTTATAGATTCTAACTTGGTGATTAGAGCAAAGGTTTTTGTATAGTCTATCCCTTCTTGTTAACTATAACCTTGTGCAACCAGTCGTGCTTTGTTTCTGACAACTTCTCCTTGTTCACTTAGCTTGTTTCTGAAGTTCCATTTAGTTGCAATAATGTTGAAGCCTTTTGGTTTATGAACTAGATCCCATACATCATTTCTGATAAATTAATTTAGTTCTTCCTGCATTATAAGTATCCAATCATTGTCTAGAAGTGTTCAATTAGGGTTTTCTATGTTTATTTTTAATCTTGACATACAATCCTAATAACTAGCAATTAAATATGTACAGAAACTAAAGGTGCAAAAAGTAAAATTCCTATGCTATTACACGGCTTTAGGCGAGTTACACAATAGAAGAACGAGAGGATTTAAACCTATGACTATTACATCATCGGAGCAGATACATAATTAAAAAAATACAAGATAAACCTAAATTATTACAATAGAAAAGTGCGACCTATACATTTTTTATCTAAGAATTAAAATAGAAACGAAAAGAAAATATGAGAAAAAAAGGTTTTGAACAAGAACAGAAATATTTTAGTGTTTCAGAAAATAATTTTAAGTGATAAAAATAATTAATAAAACCTAAATCTCTAATTGGTTTTAATATTTTAAAAATAGGTTTGTTAATTTCATTAATTAATTAATAAAAATAAAAGACAAAATTTATTAATTAAAACCCTAATCCTAATTAATTAGTATTAAGAAAACATTAGGTTAATTGATTATTAAAAAAATAATTAAGGTTTAATTAAAATAATTAGAGTTAATTAAAAAAGAAAGAAAAATATGTTAGAGAAGAAAACAAGGTAAAAAGCATGGGGTCATTGTTGAACACACGCCCCCAAGGTTCACAGCATCAATCCTTACCACTATGCCAGCGCGATGTTGGTGTTAATAAACAGAACATGTTTATTATGTGGGAAACCTGCACGTTAACCTGGAAAATAACAAAAATAATATGAAAACGCAGGGATCAAACCCATGCCCTTTCCTTCATCACGCGTGTCCTTCACCAACTGAGCCATGCTTCCAATCTGGCATCATAACAAAACAAAAACAATATATAAAAAAACAAAACCACTGCACCGGAGAAGCGCCAAAGCCCTAGCTCCGGTCGTCTTCTCTGGTTATTCGTTTCCTTCACCTGCAAAATTAGCGCATGTTAGAGATTCAAAAGAACCCTATACCCCTAAATCGACCCTCCTAAATCCAATGGTGAGGTTGTTTTAGCCGGAAAACAACTACATCATGAGTTTCAAAACAAAATTCAGTTTATGCCCTAACAATGGCACTTTGTCATTCCTGCACTAAACTTCAAAAGTACTACGTCAAAACAATTCCACACATCAATATGATCATGAATATACACATAAAGTTCATTTATATTTCATGAATAAGTAGTTTGAATTTCAAGAAAATCCCACAAACCGGTGATGTTGGTTGGCACGTTTTGAGATGCTTGAAGCTGCAATGATGATTGGAATGACTACCTAGGGACCTCAGGAGCTCCATGGAATGCTTGTTTTTGATTGTAAGAGGCTAGATGTTGTACCCTAATTTTCCCCCCTAAGATCCCTTTATCATACCATGTTGATTCACTAACAACAAGATCACACTAGGATTCTTGGTTCCCCTCCCTACATTTAGTTTTTCCCTTTTTGAGGGATCACCAAGCACCTTGACTTATGTTCCTTTTGTGATCATGAATATTTTTTTGTTTTATTCATTTAACTAATAAAATGCAATGTTGGTTTGTCTTGCTTGTTATCCATGTAGGTAAAGGCAATGAGATTTAATAAGCTACCCCATGGGTTCATGAGTTTAAATCCATGCCCTAGTCAATATAGATTGAGAAGTTAAAACCTCACCATTGGATTTTTTTTGGGAGAATTGGCATGGTAAGGTTGCTTTGGTTCATCACATTTCAAGGTTAATAGATTTGACTCAAAAGTACAAGGGGTTGATTGGAGAAATTGTCATGATTGGACAAGGCCTTGTTCCTATTGGTCACAAGAGCATACTTTTATCAAATTTCAAGATATAAAAGTGGTTTTGGTGGCTATGAGTCATAATTATCATCCTAAACAAATTCTATTCACAAAGCAAGAATATTGGTACAAGAAGTTTGTTCAAACTTGTCAAAGTTCCTCAAAGCATTTTCTTGATCTAGGAGCTAGGGTTTTGAACTTAAAAGGAGTACATCTTGCTCAACTTTTGGTATTTTTGAGTGTTTTACCCCAAAATTTGCCCTCCCATTTCATCAACATTTTCTCACCACAAGACCTTTGGAGCTCAAGAACAAGTTAGGATTTGCTCTGCTCAAGACTCCTCCTTGCACTATTGACCCAAATTAGGGTTTGAGTTTGCACAAAGATGTTTTGACCTAAAATTCCCAAGATAACTTTCATGCTTCATGTTGGACTCACAAGTTTATCCATACCAAGTTTCAAGCCTTGATTCCAATCTTTGCCCAGTCAATTGGACAGTTGACCTAGAAATCAGCTGTATTGGGGAAAGAGTCAATTGTGGTCAATTGACAGTCAAACCTCATGATATTTGACCCACATCAACATTATTAACTCATATGAACCATTTGGTCAAGTTTGGATCACAATTCCACAAGAAATTTGATCAGATCACCAAAAGGGCAAAATAGTCATTTTTAGGGTTTTGACTGCACAAAGACAATTTTTGACTGTTTGACCCAGCCAATGGCAAACCAAGCTCATATATGGACTCAAGGACTCAATGACATGGTCTTGACATATTCAACAAGTTCAAAAGATCCCAGATGCTCAAGATTGACAGATGAATTTTCCAGTCAACTGAGCAAAATTTGACTGTGTACTGAAAAGTCAAACTTTGACTTTTTGGTCAAAATCAAGTTCCAAGATTCATTTTTCATCAAGACATGCCAAATTGTGAAACTTTTTCACCAAGAAACCAAAAATTACAAATTAGGGTTTGAAATGAAGAAATTTCATAACTTAGAAATTTTCTAAGTTATGAAATTTCCTAATTTTTTCCTAACTTTGTCCCTTTTTTTCATCAAGATGTATTTGGATTCAAGCAAAACTAAAAACATGAAAGTTGTAGTCCATTGCAAAATCTACAACTTTGATTCACAAAGTTTCCTCAAAAGAAGCTTGTAGCTCATGTTATGATTTTTGGAACAAGGGTGCAAAACATTCTTAACTTAGAAATATTTTTGACCTATTTTAGGCAGGATTTTTGCCTAACTTCATAGCCACTTTTCACATGCTTCCACTTGGAATTTCAATTTGCATTACAAAGATGGATTGTAGTACACATTCCAAGCTTTCCAAATTTTCCAAGAACTTCTCAAACACCCTTGTGGTTAGGGAGAATCGAATTTGTGAAGATGGGCAAAAGTCACTTTGTTCATAAGCCAATTACATGTTCATAACATTGCCATTTTCAAGTTAGCATGTTCCAAGCTAGATTACAGGCCTCTAATCCCATTCTTACTCAATAATTTAATGCAAAACCTTTGTGTCCTAGCATTATCTTTTTTATTAAGTCATTACACAAAGGTTTAGTCTTAAAATGGAAAAAGCATTTTAACCATTTTTGAAAAAGAAGTGCTTTATGTCAAAAGTAAATCAAAGAAGTACAAAGCAGATCTTTTAGGCACAAGATTATGGACTAATCCCACTGATCAAGGAGATATTTTGCAGCATGCTTGAGGGGCCTGTAGTAGCCTATAATCAAGTTTGACAAACTTTGCTTATCTAGGAAGAAACTTTGCAAAACTGATCCCATCTCTCATTCCTGTAACAACTAGCCAAAGCAAAGTTTGTAAACACTTTCCATACATCATAACTAACCTAAGGCATGATTAAATCCTCCCTCATACCTCCTCAAACACAAAAACACCATCCTCTTGCAAAAACAGGGCACCTGCTGCAGATTGAGATCCACAACTCAATCCACTCGTGCACTTTGGCTAATAACCTTGCAAACACATTCCATACCATCCATTGAAACTGTTCCAAGCCCTAAACACCAGCTGTAACACTCCTAACCCCATCTGCCATTTTCAGTTTTCTGTTTTGCAGGTGAACTTCCATAGCTCGATTCAGTTAGTTTCAAAGCAAGCTAGAGGTTGGAGAAGCATCCATGAACTTCAAGCAAGCTGTACAAGTCCTCAAATTCTATTGAAAGTACCCACATTGCTGTACACGATTTAAGCAGAACAGGAGTTTATTGTTGAAGCAAGGAGGCGCGCGAATTTCAAACAAACTGGCTGGAGGTTGAAGAAGATAGACTTGGGCTGGGCCTGAGTTTTGTTTTTCTGTTTACACCACTTTTTTTCACTTACACTCCCTTGGCCCATTATGTGATATTTTAATTATTTTTGACTTTTTATTTTTTCTTCTGACTTGATATTTTTGTCAAAACATAAAAAATCATAAAAAATATTTTTTTCACATTTATTTTATATTTTTTTACATTTATTTGCTTTAGTAAACATAAACATGTAAATAAATATATATATATATATATATATATATATATATATATATATATATATATATATATATATATATATATATATATATATATATATATATATATATATATATATATATATATATATATATATATATATATATATATATATATATATATATATATATATATATATATATATATATATATATATATACTTTTTATTTAAACCCTAGAAAATAATACAAATACATTTTATTTTCTGATCTTATTTTATTTTTACCTTTTGAAAACATTTTCTAAAAAATATACTTTTTTTGTAAATAATAAATATTTTTATTTTTGTGTATATTTAATATATTTAATATATAATATAAATACTTATATATTTATTAGAATATTTAGGATAAAAACATAAAAAATAATACATTTTTTCTATTATTAATATTTAACCTCAAAAATCACTTTTTTTACAATATGCTTCCCTTTTATTTATTTTTTGTGTATAATTAATAAATATTGTATATAATATAAATAATAAATACCATTTATTTACAAAATTTAGGGTTTTGCCCTAAACATGAAAATATCCAAAATTAACCTTTTTTATTTTTATTTCACTTGTAAATAAATCATACACTTACACAAATACATTGATAAACTTACATTGCTTTATTCTTATACATTGATCATTTTACATTTGCGATTGATTCGATTTGATTGTAAATTTATTTGGATACTACTCTCCTATTAAGTCTCATCCCCATTTGGACATTTGTACCCCCATCCCCATGATTATTGTGTAATAATTTAGGACTTTTAATTCCGCATTTTAAAGCTTTCTAAATATGCCATGATAGACTTAGGGTTTGTATGCAAAAATCAAATAACAAATAGCTTGACCTAATTCAAAGACAACAAAGCATGAAAATGGACAACACCAATCACACTTGCACCCCTAGGGTTACTCCACTTGTTGCCTTCAATAATGGGCCATGTTGCATGTTGAGTTTCTTTGGCAAAACAAAAACAATTCAAATGATCATAGTCCCTCGATGACGCTTTCGAAAGTTGCCTAAACAAATGATCAAGTCCCTTAAAGGAAAATTTGCCAAAGACACTTGGCACCATTACAATCATGGTCTAAATGATGACCCGAGCCTGTCCCGCTAACATCCTAACGCAAGATTGCCCACCAAATACAATGGTGGAACAAAATTGTTAAAAGGGTTAAAACATAGGAAAAACCTTTGAGTAAATTTAGGGGTAGACAACTCTTAGTTACTTGATCAACTTGCAAAACACACTTGCCCACTTTTCAAAACACACATCACAACACACTTTCAAAACAACTTTCAAAAACATTGAAAACTTTTTCAAAAGACAAGTACACCTTTGTATACATTCAAACATGGATCATTACAAAGGTTGCCATAACAATGGCTTCTTTTCAAAACATTTTCAAACCCACACACAAAGCACCATTTCAAACAATTGAAAACACAAAGCAAGTGATCTAAGCAAGTAACTAAGAGCCCATGGATAACCATGGATAGAAAGGGTGCTAATACCTTCCCTTTCTATAATCTACCCCCCGAACCCAAGAAAACATCTCAAAGGTTTTTGCTGTGCTTTTTAACCTTTCCTTAGGATAAAATAAAAAGTCGGTGGCGACTCTTGCTCAACCGAAACATTTGCGAAAACAAACGCAAAACCCAAGTCAGTTCTCCCACCGTATCACAGAACTGGCGACTCTGCTGGGGACTAACTTAAAAGTGGAGTAACCTTAGGGCTTAGATCACCTTGTTTTCAATTGCTTGCTTTGTTTGCTTTTATATTTGTGGGCTTTGCATCGGAGTTTCATAGATCCTAACCCGGATCTGGGGAAAACCCTTTAGGTAGCATAAGCTGTGAGGGACCTGTCCGGCGTAGACCGACATGGGTGAAGCAGTGGCTACGTTGGTGTGACACCTTGGTCTGTACCGATATCCCTTGTGTTGCAACGAGGAGAATATGGGTCTTCTAAGGAGTCATTAAGCACCAACCGACCTTAGAACCCTAAATCGACCCAACTTGGCCATAGAACGGTAGCAGTATGCTACACTCATTGAGGCTAAACTCTTGCGATGGTTCTGGCCGCAAGAAAAGATTGCGATGCTGGAGTTATGACCGATTGAGGGTAGTCAATGATATTGAGATCCTCTAGAACCCGATTACTTTTGATAGAACAGGTCTTAACCAACGAAACTGAAAGAGGGTAATACCTAAACTTCATGCTGGCCTAAACCCTAAGGGCTGTCTTGTGTGACTTGTGTGCCTTATCATGCTTGCCTTTGTGAATACTTGTGGTGTGCTTTATCATAACATCATACCATCATACCATTGCATGCATCCTGCATAAGGACTAACCCATTTCAAAGACAAGAGGGTTTCATCTTTGCTCTGTTTTGTAGGACATCATGATGCCCATGCGTAGGAATACTATCCGGCTCAACTTTGTTCAACCACCTACTTTGCTCAAGGATTTGGTTGATAGGATTCCAAACACTACTTCCTTCATCAAGAGGCATGGTTCTCTTCTCGGTTTAATCACTTCAAAGTGGAACCAACAACTGATGAGTGTCCTGGTCCAGTTCTATGATCCCCTTTACCATTGCTTCACTTTTCAAGACTTCCAGCTAGTCCCTACCCTGGAAGAATTCTATGATTTGCTTGGTATCCCTCTTTTGGAGCAGACTCCATTCACTGGTTGGGAGAAGACTCTTAGGCCTGAAGAGATTGTTGCAACCCTTCCCTTGACCAAAGAAGAGGTAATGGCTAACTGGGAGACTAGAAGTGGAGTTAAGGGCTTTTTGGCTAAGTTTCTGGTTGGCAAAGCTAATAGTTTCTGGAATGACTTAGACTTCAAGGCGTACGAAGACATTCTGGCTCTCTTAATCTATGGTCTAGTATTGTTTCCAAATCCTGATAACTTTGTCAATATCAATGCCATAAGGATCTTCATGTCTCGGAACCCTGTACCCACTCTCTTGGGTGATATCCTGCAGCAACTCTATGCTCGTACTGTCCGAAGACGGGGAACTCTATGGTGTTGTGCTCCTTTGTTAGTGAGGTGGTTTATTTCGCACCTCCCTAAGTTCGTGTTGAAGAATAAAGAAGGAAAGGGCTGGGCTCATAGGTTAATGTCTCTCACTGACAATGACATCATTTGGACTCTCAGAGGTTTGGATGAGGTAGCCATTATTGATCGTTGCGGAGAATATCCTAATGTTCCATTGATCGGTACCCAGGGAGGAATCTCTTATAATCCATGTTTAGCTCTCCGTCAGTTTGGAAGAGCTAGAAGAGCAGGACCTCATGAGATGTTGGTACCTCACATCAGTTTTGAGTTTCAGGTAGACAGTGACGAGCTGCGCCGTAGATTCATCAAGGCTTGGGACAAAATTCACAAAGCTGACCCACATGAGTTGGGATCGAAGACTTCTCTACCAATGGAACCCTACTGCAGATGGGTCTGCATCCGTGCTCAGAAGTTAGGTATGCCATACGAAGCTGTCAGGCCTATCATTCTTGAATTTCCTGATGAAGACGGGGTTCCTCCAACTGTCCTCCCTCCTCAGATACCCGCTGATGTTGATACACTAAAGAGATCTTGGGCGCAGCTACAGGAAGAATGGGATTTTTAGCGGGAAAAGTTCAACGAACAGGAACAAAAGATCCAGAAGCTGACTAAGCAATTGGAGGAGGAGCGGATCCTGAACGACTATATCCGTACTGAGAAGAGGAGGCCATGGGAGCACTGATGGGCTTTGGATGTTTCTTTTACAGCTTTTATTTCCTTTTCAGTATTTTCATTCTTGTAATGCCTAAGGGCAAATTGTTGAACAATTTAAAGTTTGAATCTAATGAAGTGTGTTTCCTTTTTGTCTACAAAGTTGAATCCCGATTGTCTTTGAAAACATAAATCATAAGCATCTCATTGCATCATATGCATAACAGGTACCCTTCTTCTACAGGTTGCTTAATCTTCTTTGCTGTTTATTTCAGCACTCAATCATCATGTCTTCCGAGCCTACTACCGAACAAGCTATCAAGGCCCTCCAGGCCTAGAACGCCCAGTTTCAGGAGCTGGTCATAAGCTTAGCCCAGGGTCAACAGGAGTTGAAGACTCTGCTCTTAAAGAAGAAGAAGAAGAGGACTGCGCTGTTTAACATTGGACAGAGGTTTGGGAATACACTGCAGAATGAGGCTGATCAGGCTACTTCCTTTGCAGGGAAAGACAGTCCCCAAGGGGGAAGGGCTCCTAGTCCTGTGGTCTCCGACAACGAGATGGATTACAATGATGAACAGTACCCTCCTGCTGAAGACAAGTACAAGCAACTAGAGGACCGTTTAAGTGCCATGGAGATCCAACATGTGCCGGGGTTGGATTTTGGAGATCTAGGTTTATCTTCCGGGGTGGTGATCCCACACAAGTTCAAGGCACCTGCCTTTGCGAAGTACGACGGGGCTTCCTGCCCTAAGTTGCATCTCATATCATATGTAAGGAAGATCCAACCTTACACTGCAGACAAGAACCTATGGATCCATTTCTTCCAGGATAGCCTTTCAGGGGCTCAACTCGAGTGGTTCTATCAGCTGGATGGAGCCAGTATCCGAAACTGGGAGGACTTGGCTACTGCATTTTATAAGCAGTATCAATATAATTCCGACCTCGCTCCCACGCGTACCCAACTCCAGGGTATGTCACTGGGGACGGGCGAAGGATTCAAGGAGTATGCGCAGAAGTGCAGGGACCTGGCTGGAAGGGTGCAGCCACCTTTGACTGACCGTGAACTTGTTGACATGTTCCTGGGGACCCTGTCTGGTCCGTTCTTCAACCATCTGATTGGTAATTCTTCTGCTGGGTTTATAGATCTGATCTTGACTGGTGAGAGAATAGAAGCTGGTATCAAGTCGGGGAAGATACATAAAGGTGCCTCCTCGAGTACTGAAAAGAAGCCCTTCAAGAAGGAAGCCAGTGCTGTTTATGGTCCCAGAAGACAAAATAAGCCGGAATGCCGTCAAGCTATCAATACGTTGGTAATTTCAAAGCCTGCTGCTGCTCCTCAGCAATACAACCAACCAAGGGGTGAGAGACCCAAAAGGCAGTACACTCGGCTCAGTATGACCCTGTCTCAGATATTGCCGCAACTACTGTCAACCAATCTGGTAACTGTCAAAGAAGCTCCGAAGGTAGTGAACACAACATCTCCGAAGTACAATCCCAACGCCCGCTGCGCCTATCACTCTGACGGCCCGGGGCATACTACGGATGATTGCTGGGCTCTAAGGAATAAGGTTCAGGACCTTATTGATGCTAAAGAAATACAGTTTGAGGCGCCCGAAAGACCCAATGTTGTGACCGCTCCCATGCCCCAGCATGGAGTGAATGCTGTGGAAGAAGACCCGTATGTAGCCTCTGTGGATGAGATTGTTACTCCGTTGTTGACTGTCAAAAGGAACCTGTTGCTAGCCGGTTTATTTCCGGGATGTAGTAAAGGTTGCCGTCTATGTGCTGTTTCACCTGTTGGCTGTCTTTTGCAGAAATCAGGTATCCAAAGACTGATGGATAACAAAGAAATCTTGTTCGAGAAGGTTGCTGTTCCTGCTACCCCTACCGAAGAAGTTTCTATTGTCACTATTTTCAACAAACCTCCTAAGGCTCTCTCAAAGAAGCCTGTCAAAATCATGTCCGCTCAGAAGATTGCTCCTATCATCATCACTGTTCCGGGACCTCTCCCTTATACATCTGACAAAGCTGTCCCGTGGCACTATGGGGAAGATGTTTATGTGCTTGGAGTTAAACAAGAGTTTGATACCAGTACCGGCGTCACCAATATTACCGGGCCTGCTAAACTCACTCGTAGTGGTAGGCTCTTCTCGCCTTATATTGCGCCACCATCTACTCATAAACCTCTTGTCATTACACCTACAAGTGTTCCTGTTCCCCTTCCTGATCAAGTTCCTGTTTCTACCCCTGCTGCCGAGTCATCTGACGCTCGGGGAAAAGGGATTGCTACTGATATGCCTGCCCGGACGGAGGCACCAAAGACAACCAATCTTGAAGCTTCCCAGCAAGAGATGGAAGAGATTCTCAAGATCATTAAGAAGAGTGATTTCAATGTAGTTGAGCAGTTGGGGCACACCCCATCTAAAATTTCTATGCTATCACTGTTGTTGTGTTCAGAGGCCCATGCCAAGGCCCTGATTTCCTTCCTGAAGACGGCCCATGTGCCACAAGAGACGTCTGCTGATCAATTTACCGATTGTGTGGCCAACTTGACTGCCGATAATGGGTTGGGCTTCTCTGACGCTGATCTGACTGCCAAAGGAAAGAACCATAACGACACCCTGCATGTCTCCATTGAATGCAGGGGCACTACTCTTGCCCATGTGTTGGTAGACACCGGTTCTTCATTGAACGTATTACCCAAGAAAGCTTTAGACAGGCTGGATTGTGAGGGTTTAGAGCTCAAGCCAAGTAACATTGTTGTCCGGGCCTTTGACGGGTCCAAGAGGATGGTACATGGTGAAGTTGACATTCCAATCAGGGTTGGTTCGCAGGTCTTTGATTCAACGTTCTATGTGATGGACATCCGACCATCCTATTCTTGTTTGTTGGGTCGTCCATGGATCCACAAGGCTGGAGCTGTGACCTCCACATTACATCAGAAGCTTAAGTACCCGGTTAGAGGGAAGATTGTTACAGTTCAGGGGGAGGAAGAGTATATGGTCAGCCACCTCAACTCGTTCCGGTACATAGAGATGGATGGGGAGTTCATTGAAACCCCCTTTCAACACTTTGAAGAGGTGCCTCAGACACTGGCGTTGGCAGAAACTGTAACTGAAGAAGATTCTCCTTTGAAGATGGCTTCCATAAAGGATGCCCGGGCTGTGATTGAGAAGGGTGAGTGTGCAAACTAGGGCCGACTTCCTGATTTCACTTCAAATACCGACAAGTTTAGTTTGGGTTTCACTGTAGAGGCTCAGAGGGCTGTTCATAAGGCAAGGATTGGAAGACCTCCTGTGTTCATCACCAACCCGGGAGTGAATGCTATTGAAGACGACGTGGAGGAATCTGAATTCGACAGTTGGATCTACCCAACAACCGACGGTGGACCAAGAAACTGGACTGCCAAAGACTTCACACATATTACTTTTGTCACTCAGTAATGAACTCTCTTGTTTTGAATTTGTAACAGACAATATTTTGAAACTTTTATGGCTCGGTGTCTTACCCGGGGCACCGTGGCTTCATTTGTGAGGGCTTTTGTGTGTCATTTTCATATATCATTAATAAAAACATTGGACGTTTGTTGCATTTCAAAATCTTGCGCTCCTTGTCTTTCTTTATTATATATTTCAAAACAACTATATTTACACACACTCACCTATACAGGTTCCAATCCACTCTGGATCTCACTGGTAACGACTCTGCTACTGCCAGTTATGACTTCGAAAATCCGATCAACTTAGCCGAAGACGAAGGTGAAGATGATTGCGAAGTGCCTGGTGAGCTCGCAAGACTGTTACTCCAGGAAGAGAGGGCCATTCAGCCACATGAAGAGCCAGTGGAAACGGTAAATCTGGGTACTGAGACAGACAGAAAGGAAGTCAAGATTGGTGCTAATCTAGAGCTCAGTGTGAAACAACGGTTGATTCAGATGCTGCATGACTATGTGGAAATCTTTGCCTGGTCTTACGAAGACATGCCTGGGTTGGATACCGACATTCTGGTTCATCACCTGCCTACCAAGGAAGAATGCCCTCCGGTAAAACAGAAGGTCCGCCGTATGCGTCCAGAAATGTCCGAGAAAATCAAAGCTGAGGTTATGAAACAATTTGATGTCGGGTTTCTAGCTGTGACTTCTTACCCTCAGTGGGTTGCCAACGTGGTTCCAGTTCCGAAAAAGGATGGTAAGGTCCGAATGTGTGTTGATTACAGGGATTTGAACTGGGCGAGCCCTAAGGATGATTTCCCTCTGCCTCATATCGACGTTCTGGTTGACAACACTGCTCATCATAAAGTATTCTCCTTCATGGACGACTTCTCCGGTTATAATCAGATCAAGATGGCTCCTGAAGACATGGAGAAGACCACTTTTGTTACTCAGTGGGGCACCTTTTGCTACAAGGTCATGCCTTTTGGGTTGAAAAATGCTGGGGCAACCTACCAACGTGCCATGGTTGCTTTATTTCATGACATGATCCATCACGAGATAGAAGTATACATCGACGATATGATTGCAAGGTCCCAGATCGAGGAGGAACACCTTGACCATCTACAGAAGCTGTTTGACCGTCTGAAGTTGTACAAGCTGAGGTTGAACCCAAACAAGTGCACCTTTGGGGTGAGGTCTGGAAAATTGCTAGGCTTCGTCATAAGCGACAAAGGTATTCAAGTGAACCCTGCCAAAGTGAAAGCCATACAAGAGATGCCAACTCCCAAGACAAAGAAAGAAGTCAGAGGCTTTCTAGGACGTCTGAATTACATTGCCCGATTCATCTCACATCTAACTGCTACTTGTGAACCAATCTTTAAGCTGCTGAAGAAAGATCAAGTAGTACGTTGGAACGATGAATGTCAGGCCGCTTTCAAAAGAATCAAAGAGTATCTCCAAGAACCACCCATTCTTATGCCACCGGTTGAAGGGAGACCTCTAATCTTATACTTGACAGTACTGGACAACTCAATGGGGTGTGTGTTGGGGCAGCATGACGAGTCTGGCCGAAAAGAACACGCCATTTATTACCTTAGAAAAAAGTTTACCGACTGTGAGACCCGATACTCACTGCTCGAGAAAACTTGTTGCGCTTTGGTATGGGTTGCTCGCCGGCTGAGACAGTATATGTTGACTCACACTACTCTGTTAATTTCAAAAATGGATCCAATCAAGTACATCTTCGAAAAGCCCGCCTTATCCGGAAGAATAGCAAGATGGCAAATGATCTTGACGGAATATGACATCCAGTACACGACTCAAAAAGCAATCAAGGGAAGTGTATTGGCAGACCATTTGGCACACCAGGCAGTGGACGATTACCAGTCGATGAACTTTGAATTTCCAGACGAGGATATCATGGTAGTGACTGATTGTGAAGTACCTGGACCGGATGAAGGACCTGAGGAAGGATCCCGATGGTCTATGCACTTTGACATAGCCTCGAACGCTTTGGGTAATGGTATCGGCGCTGTGATCATATCCCCTAAAGGCACTCATACTCCACTCACCGCCCGGCTATGTTTCAACTGGACCAACAACATGGCGGAGTATGAAGCATGTATCATGGATCTTCAAGCTGAAATTGACTTAAGGATCAAGTTTCTGAGTGTCTTCGGAGATTCCGCTCTCGTGATCAATCAGATCAAAGGCGAGTGGGACACGAAACACCCAAATCTTATTCCTTACAAAGAGTATGTGTTGACGTTGATTCCCCACTTCGAGGAGATAACCTTTGAACACTTCCCAAGAGAGGAGAATCAGTTGGCGGACGCGTTAGCTACGATGTCTTCTATGTTCAAAGTCAACTGGGACAACGAGGCACCCCGGATCATTATCTGGAAATTAGATGAACCTGCACATTGCTGCGATCTCGAGACCGAAGAAGTAACAGAAAAACCCTGGTATCATGAAGTGAAGAGGTACTTGGAAGCTCAAGAATATCCCGAAGGCGCATCTGTTAATGACAAGAAATTCCTGAGAAGGTTTGCGACAAAGTTCTTCCTCAGCAATGGCATTCTCTACAAGCGAAACCATGATTCGACCTTACTGCGTTGTGTGGATAAGACTGAAGCAGAAAGGATCATGGCAGAGCTACATGAAGGTACCTTCGGAACACATTCCAGTGGACATACCATGGGAAAGAAAATCCTTCGGGAAGGATATTTCTGGTCCACAATGGAAGCCGACTGTTATCAGCATTCTCGAACTTGTCATAAATTCCAGATCTATGCTGATAAGGTGCACATTCCTCCGGTACCTCTGAACGTCTTGACATCACCTTGGCCTTTTACAATGCGGGGCATTGATATGATCGGCGAAATCAGACTTACGGCATCTAACGGGCATCGCTTCATCCTGGTAGTGATTGATTACTTCACAAAGTGGGTCGAAGCAGCTTCCTTCACTACCGTAACCAAGAACGTCGTGGCACGGTTCATTCGGCACAACTTGATCTGTCAATACGGTGTAACTGAGAGGATCATTACGGATAATGGTACCAATCTTAACAACAAGATGATCACTGAGCTCTGCGAGCAATTCAAGATACAGCACCACAACTCTTCTCCCTATCGACCGAAGATGAATGGGGCTGTAGAAGCAGCGAATAAGAACATCAAGAAGATTGTGCAGAAGATGACAGTGACCTACAAAGATTAGCACGAAATGTTACCGTTTGCTCTTCATGGGTACCATACCTCAGCACAGACGTCAACGGGGGCAACTCCCTTTTCCTTGGTCTATGGCATGGAGGCAGTCTTGCCTATTGAAGTCCAGATACCCTCTCTCCGGATAATGAAAGATGCAGGTTTGAGCGAAGATGACTGGATCCAGACTCGGCTTGATCAGTTAAACCTAATTGACGAAAATAGACTCACTGCTATTTGTCATGGTCAGACGTACCAAAAACGGATGATCAGGGCATTTAACAAGAAGGTCAGACGACAAGAGTATCAAGTCGGAGACCTGGTAATCAAGCGCATCATTCTTCCTCAAAGTGATCCCAGGGGCAAATGGACCCCCACGTACAAAGGGCCATTTGTGGTTAAACATATCTTCTCAGGAGGAGCTATGATTCTAACCACCATGGATGGTGACGACCTTCCTCACCCCGCCAATGCAGACAGTGTAAAAAGATACTACGCATGAATTAAAGACCCGCTAGGTTGACACACCTAGGCAAAAATAAGGGCTTCCCGGCGAACCAAAAGGGTTCGGGCAAAAATAAGGGATGAAATAAAAAAATCTGTACACTCGGTAAGTCGAAAACCTGAAAAGGCGACTTGGGCAAAAATGGGTATCCCGGTGGACTGAAAACCGGAAAGGGCGATCCAGGCAAAAGTTAGGGATAAAGCGTAATACTATGTCTCATTGGATCACCTTGCATCCAGAATTCGGCATCAACTATCGGGTTCAGACGTCGCCAATCAATCAGCTTCATCTTCAACTAAGCAGCAGAGTGATGAGACGCTTGAAGACATAAAGGCGATAGCAGAGTTGGAACCCAGTGGGATTATTTTTCACATAGCTGTTTTGTTTCCTTTTCACAAAATTGTATAAACTCTATTTTGCTCGGCGGCGTTCTCTTATTAGGACGTCAGCCTCTTGTACAAAAACGCCTATTTACAGGAAAATTTCAAAATCAATACAAGTTCAATTTTTCAGGCGAATTACCCATCGTTTTTCCTTTTTCTGTTTTGTTTTGCAAAGAACGTCCAATGTTCATTTTTGATATATGCATTTGACATTAATTGCTAATCATGAATATTTGCATGCGAAACAAAGGACTATTTACAGATGACATCAGAAATAGGGGCAATAAAGAATTTGTCTAAGCGATCTAGTTGCTTTGTCCACCAAGGTACCAAGGTAGGTTCGGCTGAAGAACGTAACCATGATACCTTCACTCCCCGTTGAGTAAGACAAGATTCAGCAATACTCCCCCCAGGCAGAGTTGGTCTCCCATCAGCCCTAAAAAGGCACAGTATCTCCAGCAAGTCAGCGATGCTCTCCCCAAGCAGAGTTAGTCTACTGTCAGCCTTAAGGAAGTTGGGTATCCCCAGAAGATCTCAACATTCCCCAACGGAGTATAGACATTCCTCAATAAGCATCCCCGACAGTCTTAATATAAGATTTTTCCCCGGCGAAACACCAGACACCCCAGTGGAACCCCTTCCCCAGTACAGTCTGAAAAGTTTCCCCAGGAAAGTTGAATCATCCTCCCCAGTAGATTCTGGAAGCTTATCCCCTGCAGAGCACGAACGCATCTCCCCGGCTTCATTCAAAGGTTATTTCCCACCAGAGCTTATAACTGGGTTATCCTCAGCTAATTACCATGGAAAGATCGTCCTCGGCGAAGTTCTCCCTATCCCTAGCGGAGTTCATCAAATTCCCCAACATAAATTATCAGTGGAATCCCCAGCAGAGCTCTCATCAAAACCTCAGCGAAGTATCTCTTTCCACAGAGTAATTCCCCGTAGAGTAATATCTTTACCAAATTTATTCCCCAACGGAGTCATCTTCTCCTACCGGTTTGTTCTTGCAACCATCATCCCCAGCGGAAGCGAAGAACTCTACTCTTCAACATCAGCCAAGGATTTGATTTCCCGGCCTTTCGTCAAGGATTTATTTTCCTAGTCGAAAACACATTCATATACATTCATCAAATTATCATGCACCATGACGCATACATATACGCATCATATCACACAATCTCACTTATTTTTGAGAACATCATGACATCATGCATCTCAGACATCATGACATCGCATACAACTAATGTCTTGCCTTTTTAGGAAAAAGGACAATCCAAAGATGATTACTATCAACTATCGCAATTCCAGATTCGATAACTGTATCTAGCCAGGGCATATCTGTGAGTGATTTGATTCCAGATTCGATACCTGTATCCAGCCAGGGCATATCTGTAGACGACCAATTTCCAGATTCGATTCTTGTATCCAGCCAGGGCATATTTGTAGACGACCAATTTCCAGATTCGATTCCTGTATCCAGCCAGGGCATATCTGTAGATGACAAATTCCAGATTCGACACCTGTATCCAGCCAGGGCATATCTGTAGACGACTAATTCCAGATTCGATTCCTGTATCTAGCCAGGGCATATCTGTGAGCGATTGATTATAGATTCGATACCTGTATCCAGCCAGGGCACGTCTGTAAGCAACCTTTTGAAGTTCCGGATTCGATTCCTGTATCTAGCCAGGGCACATCTGTGAGCAACTAATTTTAGATTCGATACCTGTACCTAGCCAGGGCATATCTGCATGAGGAGACTGAAGATCAACACCTGTAGCAAGCCAGGAAACCATCTTTCTTTCTCAGGTACGCAAGTTCTCGCTAAGGAATCTCTTACGCGATCGACACCTCCAGATGGCATGTGTAAGCCCATCCTCCTATCCTTTACACTTCCAAATGGCATCTATAAGCCCATTCCCGCCATCACACTGCTGATACTCTTTTATGATAGTGC
This sequence comes from Vicia faba, assembly GCA_948472305.1. Taxonomy (NCBI): domain Eukaryota; kingdom Viridiplantae; phylum Streptophyta; class Magnoliopsida; order Fabales; family Fabaceae; genus Vicia; species Vicia faba. The sequence continues at coordinate 991,636,308 of OX451740.1, read as the reverse complement.
AAATTTCTGGGCACTTTAGTGTTCAATCATCGTCCACCTTCGGATCACGAAAGGAACGCAAGCCAATCTACATCCTCAGGTCAAAGAAGATTGTACAGGGGAAACTGTTGTACCCCAAAATTTTCCCTCCCATTTCATCAACATTTTCTCACCATAAGACCTTTGGAGCTCAAGAACAAGTTAGGATTTGCTCTGCTCAAGACTCCTCCTTGCACTGTTGACCCAAATTAGGGTTTGAGTTTGCACAAAGATGTTTTGACCTAAAATGACCAAGATAACTTTCATGCTTCATTTTGGACTCACAAGTTTATCCATACCAAGTTTCAAGCCTTGATTCCAATCTTTGCCCAGTCAATTAGACAATTGACCTAGAAATCAGCTGTATTGGGGAAAGAGTCAACTGTGGTCAATTGACAGTCAAACCTCATGATTTTTGACCCACATCAACATTATGAACTCATATGAACCATTTGGTCAAGTTTGGATCACAATTCCACAAGAAATTTGATCAGATCACCAAAAGGGCAAAATGGTCATTTTTAGGGTTTTGACTGCACAAAGGCAATTTTTGACTGTTTGACCCAGCCAATGGCAAACCAAGCTCACATATGGACTCAAGGACTCAATGACATGGTCTTGACATATTCAACAAGTTCAAAAGATCCCAGATGCTCAAGATTGACAGATGAATTTTTCAGTCAACTGAGCAAAATTTGACTGTGTACTGAAAAGTCAAACTTTGACTTTTTGGTCAAAATCAAGTTCCAAGATTCATTTTTCATCAAGACATGCCAAATTGTGAAACTTGTTCACCAAGAAACCAAAAATTACAAATTAGGGTTTGAAATGAAGAAATTTCATAACTTAGAAATTTTCTAAGTTATGAAATTTCCTAATTTTTTCCTAACTTTGTCCATTTTTTTCATCAAGATGTATTTGGATTCAAGCAAAACTCAAAACATCAAAGTTGTAGTCCATTGCAAAATCTACTACTTTGATTCACAAAGTTTCCTCAAAATAAGCTTGTAGCTTAAGTTATGATTTTTGGAACAAGGGTGCAAAACATTCTTAACTTAGAAATTTTTTTGACCTATTTTAGGCAGGATTTTTGCCTAACTTCATGGCCACTTTTCACATGCTTCCACTTTGAATTTCAATTTGAATTACAAAGATGGATTGTAGTACACATTCCAAGCTTTCCAAATTATCCAAGAACTTCTCAAACACCCTTGTGGTTAGGGAGAATCGAATTTGTGAAGATGGGCAAAAGTCACTTTGTTCATAAGCCAATTACATGTTCATAACATTGCCATTTTCAAGTCAGCATGTTCCAAGCTAGATTACAGGCCTCTAATCCCATTATTACTCAATAATTTAATGCAAAACCTTTGTGTCCTAGCATTATCTTGTTCATTAAGTCATTACACAAAGGTTTAGTCTTAAAATGGAAAAAGCATTTTAACCATTTTTGAAAAAGAAGTGCTTTATGTCAAAAGCAAATCAAAGAAGTACAAAGCAGATCTTTTAGGCACAAGATTATGGACTAATCCCACTGATCAAGGAGAGATTTTGCAGCATGCTTGAGGGGCCTGTAGTAGCCTATAATCAAGTTTGACAAACTTTGCTTATCTAGGAAGAAACTTTGCAAAACTGATCCCATCTCTCATTCCTGTAACAACTAGCCAAAGCAAAGTTTGTAAACACTTTCCATACATCATAACTGACCTAAGGCACGATTAAACCCTCCCTCATACCTCCTCAAATACAAAAACACCATCCTCTTGCAAAAACAGGGCACCTGCTGCAGATTGAGGTCCACAACTCAATCCACTCGTGCACTTTGACTAATAACCTTGCAAACACATTCCATACCATCCATTGAAACTGTTCCAAGCCCTAAACACCAGCTGTAACACTCCTAACCCCATCTGCCATTTTCATTTTTCAGTTTTGCAGGTTAACTTCCATAGCTCGATTCAGTTAGTTTCAAAGCAAGCTAGAGGTTGGAGAAGCATCCCTGAACTTCAAACAAGCTGTACAAGTCCTCAAATTCCATTGAAAGTACCCACATTGCTGTACACGATTCAAGCTGAACAGGAGTTTGTTGTTGAAGCAAGGAGGCGCGCGAATTTCAAACAAACTGGCTGGAGGTTGAAGAAGATAGACTTGGGCTGGGCCTGAGTTTTGTTTTTCTGTTTACACCGCTTTTTTTCACTTACACCCCCTTGGCCCATTATGTGATATTTTAATTATTTTTGACTTTTTATTTTTTCTTCTGACTCGATATTTTTGTCAAAACATAAAAAATCATAAAAAATATTTTTTCACATTTATTTTATATTTTTTTACATTTATTTTCTTTAGTAAACATAAACATGTAAATAAATATATATATACTTTTTATTTAAACCCTAGAAAATAATACAAATACATTTTATTTTCTGATCTTATTTTATTTTTACCTTTTGAAAACATTTTCTAAAAAATATACTTTTTTTTGTAAATAATAAATATTTTTATTTTTGTGTATATTTAATATATTTAATATATAATATAAATACTTATATAATTATTAGAATATTTAGGATAAAAACATAAAAAATAATACATTTTTTCTTTTATTAATATTTAACCTCAAAAATCACTTTTTTTACAATATGCTTCCCTTTTATTTATTTTTTGTGTATAATTAATAAATATTGTATATAATATAAATAATAAATACCATTTATTTACAAAAAATAGGGTTTTGCCCTAAACATGAAAATATCCAAAATTAACCTTTTTTATTTTTATTTCACTTGTAAATAAATCATACACTTACACAAATACATTGATACACTTACATTGCTTTATTCTTATACATTGATCATTTTACATTTGCAATTGATTCGATTTGGTTGTAAATTTATTTGGATACTACTCTCCTATTAAGTCTCATCCCCATTTGGACATTTGTACCCCCATCCCCATGATTATTGTGTAATAATTTAGGACTTTTAATTCTGCATTTTAAAGCTTTCTAAATATGCCATGATAGACTTAGGGTTTGTATGCAAAAATCAAATAACAAATAGCTTGACCTAATTCAAAGACAACAAAGCATGAAAATGGACAACACCAATCACACTTGCACCCCTAGGGTTACTCCACTTGTTGCCTTCAATAATGGGCCATGTTGCATGTTGAGTTTCTTTGGAAAAACAAAAACAATTCAAATGATCATAGTCCCTCGATGACGCTTTCAAAAGTTGCCTAAACAAATGATCAAGTCCCTTAAAGCAAAAATTGCCAAAGACACTTGGCACCATTGCAATCATGGTCTAAATGATGACCCGCGCCTGTCCCGCTAACATCCTAACGCAAGATTGCCCACCAAATACAATGGTGGAACAAAATTGTTAAAAGGGTTAAAACATAGGAAAAAACTTTGAGTAAATTTAGGGGTAGACAACTCTTAGTTACTTGATCCACTTGCAAAACACACTTGCCCACTTTTCAAAACACACATCACAACACACTTTCAAAACAACTTTCAAAAAAATTGAAAACTTTTTCAAAAGACAAGTACACCTTTGTATACATTCAAACATGGATCATTACAAAGGTTTCCATAACAATGGCATCTTTTCAAAACATTTTTAAACCCACACACAAAGCACCATTTCAAACAATTGAAAACACAAAGCAAGTGATATAAGCAAGTAACTAAGAGCCCATGGATAACCATGGATAGAAAGGGTGCTAATACCTTCCTTTTCTATAATCTACCCCCCCGAACCCAAGAAAACATCTCAAAGGTTTTTGCTGTGCTTTTTAACCTTTCCTTAGGATAAAATAAAAAGTCGGTGGCGACTCTTGCTCAACCGAAACATTTGCGAAAACAAACGGAAAACCCAAGTTAGTTCTCCCACCGTATCACATTGAGTGTCTCCAAAGATATGCTCCTCTTCAAAGGGTTATCAACAAATCACTTCAAAAGTTCCAAGGAGTTTTCATGTGGAAGGAACTTGGTGAAGAAGAAAGATTACAAGTCATCCAGATGAATCCACAATTTTACATGAGTAAATTCAAATGGTCCTAACTTGGTCAATTTTTATCACCTTGAGTCCATTCTTTTTCCATAATGATCTTGAAGATGTGATATTTATGCCTTCTTTTATGTGCAAAGTGGGAAAATGGATGGAAGTTGCCTTAAAGATGCAAAAGATTATAGGTCATTTCATGATTTTTTCCAACTTCAACAAGTCATAACTTGCTCAAATTTTGGATATTTTGAATGATCCAAGTTTCAAAGTGTCATTCAAGAGGTCTACTTAGTTCCATCTTTTTTGGTCAAGAGCAAATTCCAAGTGGAAGGCCATGTTTGGATGCAAGACATTATAAGTCATTTTTGAAGAAGAATGTGAAATATTTCTAAGTATGGAAAGTCTACCCTTTTTCTTCAACTTTGACTCAATGCAACTTTAATCTCAAGCATCCATTTAACTCCATTCTTTTTCCATTTCAAAGCTTGTAACCTCATCTTTCTAAAGCACCAAGAATCATGCCCTAAGACCCCTTGAGTTGAAAATGCCATTGGTCAGAAGTTGGCACTTTGAAATTGAATTTCTCACAAAGTCAGAACTTTGGAATCCATAATGTGGCCTCTAATCACAAGTTTTCCACGCGTTTTGGCCTCTAAACATGTTTAGTGAAGTTCCAGATTTGTTTAGCGCATCAAAACACAAGAATTGGATGAGTTTTGATGAAGTTTGTATCACACTTCACTCGTGCATCAGGTGTTCACGATTTCCCTCCAAAACACATCATTCACTCTTCCTTTTGATCCCATTCGCTTCTCTTATAAATACATGAACTATGCCATTCATTTTCCCAAGTTTGATAGCCAGAATCACCCTGTCAAACTTGCTCCATAACTCAATTTTCTGTAACTTCAAAATTCATTCTCGACCCTTTTTCAATCCAATTTTTCCATTAATTCACCTTCCTTGATCTTCCCTGAAGCTAACCATATAATTACATTCAAGAATCGTGCCCTATGCTGCTCCATAGAAGTCCAGTTTCAGATCTCTGCAACTCAACTTCAATAGGTACATTCCTTCATCAATTCTTCAAAACTCTGATATTATTGTGTTTCTCTCATTGCCCTGGTTCTAGTCGTAACACTTACCTTTTACTGGAAACACGTTTTGACCATGAAAATTGAAATCCCTTTTCAAAACTTTCCTTCCAAATTGCTTGAGCTACAATTTATATAAATTTGGCGCGAGGGTGTGGTTGTCTTAGTCTTGAAGAGACGAAGCGAATGACATAGGTCTGAGCTTCTGATTTTACAGTTTGAGAGATCTGCAATTTGTGATGGCTGGAGGTTGAAGATGACCAATGTGTCATCTTCTAACCAATGAAGGCGCGCCATCTGTATTTTTCAAATTCTGATTTAATTAATGATTCTGTACAATATTCACTAATGTACATGATATACACAGCACGCCAGATCTTTTGGATTTGATTACTAACGCGTTTTGACTTTCATCCAATAGTCCACATATTTTACTTTTATTTTCTTTTTCTGATTTTTATATTTTAATTATTTTAAATTTCAAAAAATCATAGAAAATTCATTTTTAGTCCAAAAAATATGAAAATATTATGAAAATATTATTGATTATTCTCTTTCTGATTTTTATTTATTCTCAATTTAATTTTGTGTTTTGGTATTTTTTACAAATTTTACACTTATTTGATTTGTTTTAAATGCTTAAAAATACTTTTATACATTTTTAAATTCTGAAAAAATTATGGAATGATTCAATGATATTGTTACAAATATTGGTGACCTCATTTTATTTTTGTTTCTGACTTTACTATTTTTTACCATTTTTTTTATTTGACCCATTTATTTTAATTTTAAAAATAGTTTCTGACTTTAAAAAATTACAAAAAAAAAAAATTGTAAAATTACTTTGGCCTTTTTCTGATTTTTCTATGGTCTTACTTTTCATTTCTTGATTAATTTGAACATAGTTGATATTTTTCTCATTATTTTCTATTTTTAAAAATCCTTTTTTATGTATATTAAATGTGATATTGTTTTGTGATTATTTTCTGGCTGATCTTGGGTTAGATTTTGGATCATGAACTTTATTAACATCATTGGATCCATGGTGTTGAGTTTAACTCCACAAAAATGAATGAATGATTTTAATAATAGTTTGATTAAAATTTAATTCAAATGTGGTTTGTATATTTTCCCATCCCTCTTCATCTCATCCCTTTCTTATTGCACTAGATGTTGTTGGAGCATAATCTCTATATCATGTCTTAGAACAAATGGTGCATAGATTGCTATTGATCGACCTCAAAATAGGTGCGACTTCTATATAAGTCCACTTACGATTGCTTAACGTAGCGCTAAATTTTGTCCCGATTCGAATAAATGATCATTCGTGGCCCAAACATATGATTGCAAGCCCAAGTATGTTAATTGGATCTCTTTGATCCAATAACCTTGAGATTCATGTGTGAAGGCTTTGGTTCTACCAATTCTTTAATGGATCTACAACACCTTTTGTCAATGCAGATTACTTAAACATCGTTGATCATTAAATGGTACTTATGAGAATTCCAAATGGATGATATACTTGACAAAAAGAAAATGCAACTTGTTGTGTGGAGGCTTTGGTTCTATCAATCCTCTAATGAGTTCCAAATGCAAGCTTCAAGACGGCCATCCAACTAAAAACTAATTATTGACTTGTTTACCTTATACTTTTATTTTTATTTATGATTTATGTACTATTTACATTTAGAATTTACATTTCATGCCATTTTCATCTTTTCTCATTTGAGCATTTATTTTCTTGCCATTTTTATGTGCAGGTTTTTGTGATTACACCCTTTGTTTGTAATCTGGAATTCACCTGTATACAACCGTTACTCTGCCCAATTTTTTTGTGAAGACTTAATACACTTGAAGTTTGGTTCTCTCAAGAGGTGTAGTATTTCTTTGCTTGATTGGTTTCAATCCAAGGAATGGGAATTCTATCTTGGCTCATAATGTCAAGTATTGGTTTCTTGTTGGTTAGATGGTTCTTATCCCTAGATATTACCTTATGCTTTAGGATAGTCCCTTCTTCTCCTTCCATCTTCTTTAATTTCAAAAATCTTCTTTCCCTTTTTGAAAACTCTTCTTGTTTTTGAACTTGAACCATTTTGAGATGATGCAAATTCTCCTTTCTTATGATTGTGGGTAGTAGGTATATTTTCCATACGGACAATGACAATGATGTTTCATCTCATAAAATTAACCAATGCATTTGTGTTTTAAAATTTTAAAAGAGGAACTACCTGTATCCTGATCCCCTATTGCACGAAAATGTGGTACGTAGGTGTGATACGGTGGGATGATCTGACGATTTTTTGGAATGCTAGTTTGCGTTTTTGCGTTTGTGTTCGCAAAATGTCGCGGTAAGCAAGAGTCGCCATCGACTTTTTTTATCCAACAAGGAAAGGAAAAAAGCACAGAAAAATTCCTTTTTCGAGATATTTCTCGGGTTCGGGGGGTAGATTATAGAAAGGGAATGTATTATCACCCTTTCTATCCATGGTTATCCATGGGCTCTTAGGTACTTGCTCAATTGTTTTCAAAATTGTTTACTTTGTGTTTGTGGGTTTGAAAAAGTTTTTGTTTGAAACTTCGATTTAACTCTTGCTTCTGTCCTCAAGAGTGTAATGAAGTGGTTTGAAAACTTTGTTCGAAAAGGAGTGTAAGTGTGAAAAAGGTTTTGTTTTAAAAGAGAAAGTATCCAAGAGCTAATCTACCTACTCAAAAAAGGAATCGTTCTATGCTAATTTCCTTTCGACAATGCTATCCCACTATTAATGAGTAGGTAGCACCGTCGTTAGAGTTTGAGGGTTAATTTGAATGAGGGACATACAGTCAATAAAGCAATGTTAGAATGCTTTAGCGGTAACCCTAATGTCTTAGATCATTTGTTTGAGGCAAAAATATCCGAGGCAACCGTTTCGAGGCGACTATGATCTTTTAGACAAGAGGGCGACCTCTAAAACGACCTATACTCAATGACCGTGTACGAAGGCAACCAAGTGAGGTGTACCCTAAGAGTGCGCATGTGCGAGTGTGTCGTTTTCAGTTATTTTTATCTTTGCACATGTTAAGGGTGATCTAATTTGATTTTAAGATTAAACATTCAGTCTTGTCATGCAAACCCTATTATCAAACATCTAGCAGTTATAATTTGCAGAAATTAAAATGCGGAAATTAAATTACAAGGCGTCGGGTATTTACATCGCCAAAAACAACCCTTTGAAAATAAAATAAAGCGGTAAAATAAATAAATATCCTATTTAACTATTACATTCCGTAAGCATATACATAAATATGGGTAAAGAAAAGTAAATCGCGACGCGAAATTAAATCGAATGCACAACTAGGGTTTTGACCCTTTGGATTAAAGAAAATGCTTTTTTTTTGTTTTTATTTTAAGTAAAGAAATTAATCCTAAATTAAATAACTAAATTAAATTAATAAATTAATTAAATGAAAAATAAATTATTTTTGGAGTTTTTGATTATTTAAGAAAGGAAATAAAGTAATTAAATGAAATAAAACCTAATTAATTCTAATTAATTTTAGATATTTACAAAAAATAAATTAGAGTTTCCTAGTCAATATCCTAATTAATTAATTAGTTTATTAATAAAAATAAAAGTTTTAAAATTTGATTGAATAAAAAAAGTATTTTTGTGATTTTATTTTATAAAAAAGAATTTTGTTATTGGTTAGAAAATTAGTTAAACAAAATAAAACAAATAAATTAAATAAACAGAACAAAATAAAAAAAGTAGAAGAATTGGGCCTGTTTTGAGTGGTGTTAGTAGCAATTTTGTAGGCCCAACAATGCTGATCCGTGTGGACTTTTTGGATCCAGTGCAGGCATGTTGACTTGGCTTTTGGTGGACTTCCAACATGGACCATCAGATCTGGCCCTTTGGCCATCTGGCGCTTAGATTGATGAGGGAGTATGGTATGGATCTTGCCCCTGCGCGCATGTGATAACCTGAAAAATAATAATATTGAGAAAGAGGGGGACCTGGGATTCAAACCCAGGTCCTGAAGGGAAATTCACCAAACGCTTGCCACCACGCCATGTTTTTGTTTTGTTAATGAAAATACAAAGAATATATATTATATATAAACAAGTCAATGGCCAGCAAGACAAAAAAACACGCGCAACTTTTGAATAGCCCAATGGACAGAGGACACCTCATCGTCTCTGTCCTCTAAACACTGTAAATTTACCTGCAGATTTGTATCCGCAGCTAAAAGTGCAACCTTGTTCTAAAATCCTCTCCAGGCCATGAAAACGATTTCAAAGGATATGGCCGTGTTCGTCTCAACCTCCTGGATACAACCATGTCCATCATGCGTCTCAATTTCACCTGAAACGAAAACTCCCAAAAATGTCCAAGACACCCTAACTATGGTGGTTTGCAATACAGGTTAGATAAATGAAATTAAATGATGCCAAAGGTTTACAAATATCCTTCTGATCACAAATATGCTATTAGTTTATTCAAATGATGCCAGAATAACTCAAATCGAATTCAAGAACAGGGGTAAGTTGCGTGAGAATTACAGTGCGTACGGGGGCCTGAGAATGCTTGGTTTGGATCGAGTTAGCTTGTAGAGATGGCCAGCAATCGATTGAGACAAGTCTCAAGTTCTGAAAACGCCTCTAACTTTAATTTCGATCTCCAACTTTTTTGTGATTTTTTGCAAAGTTGTTCTGCCTCTACAAGTGATTGGCAACCCTGATTTTCGTGTCCTTGCCTTGCTTATGTAATGTGCATTGTATTAGGGTGACAAACTTGGTCCAAATCTTGTCCTATCAATGCTCATGAATTTGATTTGATACTTCCATTAAAACCTTCCAAATTTGATTTGATTTGGATCTTTTTGTGCATACAAGCCTTGATTCGAATTTGATTGAAATAATAGTTGTATTTGGAGCCTAAAATAGCCAAGAAATCATGTGTTATCAATGCTTTAGATTTTATATGATTTTATTTGATTAAAAATGAATTAATTCAAATAAAAATCAAATTAAATAATAAAAATGTGATATGGACACATGGATGGAGCTAGGGCACGTGGGAAATAATGCAAACTCAAATCAAGTGGAAAAGAATGGGCCCATTTGGCAAAATTTGAAGTTTTCGGGATAGTTGACTTTTGACAATTTTGCAAAAAAGTCCAACTTCAACAATGCATAACTTCTCAATTTTGAACTTTTGGAAGTGTTATTGGACTTTATATAAAGCTTGAGATGTACTCTAATGAACCTTTTTGGTCTCATCTCAATTTGATATTCCATGCTCAAGTTAGAAGCTTTGACAAAAAAGGTGTTTTTGTTGACTTTCAAAAATGACCTATAATGTCCAAATCCATAACTTCTTGTGAGTGCATTTTTAATCTTGGGGTATGAAGATGGATTGTAGGAAATTGCATCCTCTTAAAAATTATATTTGGATGGGTCATTTCTCATAAAGTATGAGGAAGTTATGCTTGGTCAAATTTGAGTTGACTTTTCCTTAAAAACCCTAATTTAGCAACTTTTGAGACTTGATGAATTTTGAGCAATCCTTGATGAATCATGATCAACCCTTGATCAAATGATGAAATATACTTCAAAATGAGAATGTTGACAAAAAATCTTGAAGTTTGACTGTTTGTAGGTCACAATTGACTTTTGCCTTAACATAGTCGACTTTTGGACTTTTTGAGCAATTGACTGAGCAAACTTCCTCTGCAAGGCTTGAAACTTGACATGGATAATCTTGAGAACATATTAGGACATTGGTGAGAACTTGGGGTCACTTGGACTCAAGGATCTAGATGCAACATGGAACCCTAATTTGGGGTAGACTGCCTTAGGAGAGAGCTTGTCTGACCAACTCTTGAGCAACCTTGAACAACTTGGAGATCTTTCTTGCAATGTTTTGAGAAATATGGGAGGGAAAATTTTTGGGTACAACAGCTGCCCCTGTTCAATCTTCTTAAACCTGAGGATGTAGATTGGCTATCATGCCTTTCGTGATCCGAAGGTGGAAGATGATTGAACACTAGAGTGCCCAAAAATTTGCACTCGCATGAAGTGGTATCAGCCTTGTGATGTCGGGAATGGGCTTACAGATGCCATTTGGAGATTGCTAACGGGATGATGGGCTTAAATATGGCATATGGAGTAGTGTCAATCGCATAAGAGATTCCTTAGTGAGAGCTTGTATACCTGTTGTTGTGGAAGATTCCGCTGGGGAAGTCCGGTCTTTGTTGAGATTTAGGAACTTGCCTGTACTTCAACCGAGAGAACATCTCTGTCGAGTTTTAAGAACTTGTCCGTAATTCAACTGAGGGGGAAACATCTTCATCGATATTTTAGAAGTCGCCCATAATTCAACTGAGAAAACTTCTCTACTGAGATTTAGGAGCTGTCTGTAATTCGACGGAGGATTTTGTCGAGATTTAGGACCTTGTCTATAATTCAACTGAGGATAATTCTGTTGAGATTTAAGAACTGGTCAGTAGTTCGACTTTGGGGAAACATCTTCATCGAGATTTAAGAACTCACCCGTATTTCAACTGAGGATAACTCTCTGAGATTTAGGAACTCGTTTGTAATTCGACGGAGGAACTTGTCGAGATTTAGGACCCTGTCTGTAATTCAACTGAGGATAATTCTGTTGAGATTTAAGAACTAGTCGGTAGTTCAACTTTGGGGAAACATCTTCATCGAGATTTAAGAACTCGCCCGTAATTCAACTGAGGATAACTCTGCTGAGATTTAGGAACTCGTCTGTAATTCGACGGAGGAACTTGTCGAGATTTAGGACCTTGTCTGTAATTCAAATGAGGATAATTCTGTTGAGATTTAAGAACTGGTCAGTAATTCGACTTTGGGGAAACATCTTCATCGAGATTTAAGAACTCGCTAGTAATTCAACTGAGGATAACTCTGCTGAGATTTAGGAACTCGTCTGTAATTCGACGGAGGAACTTGTCGAGATTTAGGACCTTGTCTGTAATTCAACTGAGTATAATTCTATTGAGATTTAAGAACTGGTCAGTAGTTCGACTGAGGGAAACATCTTTATCGAGATTTAAGAACTCGCCTGTAATTCAACTGAGGATAACTCTGTTGAGATTTAGGAACTCGTCTGTAATTCGACGGAGGAACTTTGTCGAGATTTAGGATATTGTCTGTAATTCCACTAAGGATAACTCTATTGAGATTTAAGAACTTGTCAGTAATTGGACTTTGGGGAAACATCTTCATCGAGATTTAAGAACTCGCACGTAATTCAACTGAGAAAACTCTGCTGAGATTTAGGAACTCGTCTGTAATTCGACGGAGGAACTTTGTCAAGATTTAGGACCTTGTCTGTAATTCAACTGAGGATAATTCTGTTGAGATTTAAGAACTGGTCAGTAATTCGACTGAGCAAAAGCTTCATAGCTTTGAATTTAACCGCATTCTTCCTGAAAGGTAAAGGTTAGCTGTATGTAATGCATGATATGTATCAAACAATGATGTTCTCAAAATAAAAGAGATTGTGTTGTATGATGCGTATATGCATGTGTCATGATGTATGGAAATGTAATGTTTAGAGCTGGGGAAAATAAATCCTGGATAGCTTCTGGAGAAAAGAGTTGAATTCTTCGTTTCCGCTGGGGATGGTGCGCGAAGATGATTGTGAGAATAAACCTGCAGGAGAGGATAACTCCGTTGGGGAATAAGATGATGAGGATATTACTCTGTGGCAAAGAGATGCTCTGCTGAGGATTCCACCGATAAATTCCGTTGGGGATGAATTACCGTTGCTGGTGATACTGAATCCTGTTGAGGATTGAATTTCTTGTTTTTGAAAGGAAAGAACTCCGATGGGAATGATGTTTCAGTTGCGGCTTCACTGGGGATAACCTTTTAGACTCTAATGGGGATAATTCTTTGAGTTATGCTGGGGACAATCTTCCAAAGTCTATTGGGGATGATTCTTCAAACTCCACTGGGGAAGCTTTTTCAGACTGCGCTGAGAAAAATTTCAAACTCCACTGGGGATATTTTGTATTCTGCCGGGGAATATTCTTATACTCCGCTGGGGAATATTAAGACCTTTCAGTGCTGATGGTAGGTAAACTCTGCTTGGGGAGAATATTACTGATTCATTTACAGTTGCAAGTCTCAGCTGGGGAGAGTTAACATCACTGTCTTTCTCTTACTATGCGGGGAGTGAATGCACCTTAGCCATATCCTTCAGCTAAATTTACCTTGTACCTGGTGGATAGAGCAACTGTAAGGCTTGGGCAATTATTATTGCCCATGTTCCTGATATTATAAGTAACTGTCTTTTGTTTCGCATGTAAATATTTATGAGCAGCGATTAATGTCAAATGCATATATCAAAAAATGAACATTGGATGTTTTTTGCAAAATAAAACAGAAAAAGGAAAAACAATTTGAAATTTCTCTGAAAATGAATTGTATTGATTTTGAAGTTTTGGCTTGTAAATAGGCGTTTTTGTACAAGAGGCTGACGTCCTAGTAAGAGAACGCCACCGAATAATAGAATTTACACAATTTGTGAAAAACTAAACAAAACAGCTATGTGAATAATCCCACTAGGTTCCAACTCTGATATTGCCTTTATGTCCTCGAGCATCTCATCACTTTGCTACATGGTTGAAGGTAGATCAGATTGATTAGTGTCGTCCGAGCATGATAGTTGATACCGAAGTCTGGTTGCAAGGTGATCCAATGCGACATAGTGTTACGCTTTGATCCCTAATTTTTTTCCTGGACCGCCCTTTCGGGTTTTCAGTCCACCGGGATACCCTTTTTTTCCCAAGCCGCCTTTTCAGGTTTTCGACTTGCCAGGTGTACAGTTTTTTCATTTCATCCCTTGTTTTTGCCCGAACCCTTTTGGTTCGCCGGGAAGCCCTTATTTTTGCCTAGGCCAGTCAACCTAACGGGTCTTTGATTATGCGTAGTATTTTTTCACTATGTCTGCATTGACAGGGTGAAGAAGGTCATCACCATCCATGGTGGTTAGAATCATAGCTCCTCCTGAGAAATGGTTCTTAACCACAAATGGCCCTTCGTAAGTAGGAGTCCATTTGCCCCTGAGATCACCTTGAGGTAAGATAATGCGCTTGATTACCAGATCCCCAACTTGATACTCTTGTCGTCTAACTTTCTTGTTAAATGCCTTGATCATCCGTTTTTGATACGTTTGACCATGACAAATAGCAGTAAGTCTTTTTTCATCGATTGGGTTCAGCTGATCAAGCCGAGTCTGAATCCAGTCATCTTCGCTCAAACCTGCATCCTTCATGATCCTAAGAGAGGGTATCTGAACATCAATGGGCAAGACTGCCTCCATACCATATACTAAGGAATAGGGGGTTTCCCCTGTTGACGTCCTCGCTGAGGTACGGTACCCATGAAGAGAGAACAGTAACATCTCGTTCCAGTCTTTGTACGTCACCGTCATCTTCTGCACAATCTTCTTAATGTTCTTATTAGCTGCTTCAACAACCCCATTCATCTTCGGCTGGTAGGGAGAAGAGTTGTGATGCTGTATCTTGAACTGTTTGCAGAGCTCGGTGATCATCTTATTGTTGAGATTTGTACCATTGTCTGTAACGATCCTCTCTGGTACACCGTATCAACAAATCAAATTGTGCCGAATAAACCGTGCCACGACGTTCTTGGTTATAGTAGTAAAGGAAGCTGCTTCAACCCACTTTGTAAAGTAATCAATTGCTACCAGGATGAAACGATGCCCATTGGATTTCGTAGGTATGATCTCGCCGATCATATCAATGCCCCACATTGCAAAAGGCCAAGGTTCCGTCAAGACATTCAGAGGTACTGGAGGTATGTGCACTTTATCAGCATAGAATTGGCACTTGTGACAGGTCCGAGAATGCTGATAACAGTCGGCTTCCATTGTGGACCAATAATATCCTGCCCGTAGGATTTTCTTTGCCATGGTGTGTCCACTGGAATGAGTTCTGAAAGTACCTTCATGTAAATCGGCTATGATCCTTTTTGCCTCATTCTTATCCACACATCGCAGTAAGTTTGAATCATGGTTACGCTTGTAAAGGATACCATTGCCGATGAAGAACTTTGCCGTGAACCTCCTCAGAAACTTATTATCATTAACAGATGCACCCTTGGGGTATTCTTGAGCCTCAAGGTACCTCTTCACCTCATGAAACTAGGGTTTATCCGTTGCCTCTTCAGTCTCAATATCACAACAATGTGCAGGTTCGTACAACCTTTCAATGATAATTCAGGGAGCTTCGTTGTCCCAATTGACTTTGAACATAGAAGACATCGTAGCCAGCGCGTCCGCCAACTGATATTCCTCTTTAGGGAAGTGTTCAAAGGTTATCTCTTCGAAGTGCAGAAGCAACGTCAATACATACTCCTTGTATGGAATAAGATTTGGGTGTTTCGTATCCCACTCGCCTTTGATCTGACTGATCACGAGAGCAGAATCTATGAAAACACTTAGAAACTTAATCCTTAGGTCAATTGTTGCTCGAATACCCATGATGCACGCTTCATACTCCGCCATATTGTTGGTGCAGTTGAAATATAGTCGGGCGGTGAACGGGGTATGAGAGCCTTTAGGAGATATGATCATGGCGCCAATGCCATTACCCAAAGCATTTGAAGCTCCATCAAAGTACATAGACCATCGGGATCCTTCCTCAAGTCCTTCATCTGGTCTAGGTTCTTCACAGTCAGTCACTATCATGATATTCTCATCCGGGAATTCAAAGTTCATAGACTGGTAATCGTCAACTTCCTAATGTGCCAAATGATCCGCCAACACACTTCCCTTGATTTCCTTTTGGGTCATGTATTGGATGTCATACTCAATCAAGATCATCTTCCATCTTGCTATTCTTCTGGACAAGGGAGGCTTTTCGAAGATATACTTGATTGGATCCATCTTTGATATCAACAGAGTAGTGTGAGTCAGCATATACTGTCTCAGCCGACGGGCAGCCCATGCCAAAGCGCAACAAGTTTTCTCAAGCAACGAGTATCGAGTCTCGCAGTCGGTAAACTTTTTGCTAAGGTAATAAATAGCATGCTCTTTTCGGCCAGACTCGTCATGCTGCCCCAGCACGCACCCCATTGAATTGTCGAGTACTCTCAAGTATGAGATCAGAGGTCTCCCTTCAACTGGAGGCATTAGAATAGGTGGATCTTGGAGATATTCCTTGATCCTTTCAAAAGCGACCTGACATTTATCATTCCATCTTACCACTTGATCTTTCTTCAGTAGCTTGAAGATTGGTTCACAAGTAGCTGTCAGGTGTGAGATGAATCAGGCAATGTAGTTCAGTCATCCCAGAAAGCCTCTGACTTCTTTTTCTGTTCGGGGAGCTGGCATTTCCTGTATAGCCTTCACCTTTGCAGGGTACACTTGAATACCTTTATCACTTACGACGAAACCCAGCAGTTTACCAGATCTCACCCCGAAGGTGCACTTGTTCAGGTTTAACCTCAACTTTGTACAACGTCAACCTGTAAAATAACTTCTGAAGGTGGTCAAGATGTTCTTCTTCAGTCTGGGATCTTGCAATCATGTCGTCAACGTATACCTCAATCTCATGATGGATCATGTCATGGAACAAAGAAACCATGGCGCACTGATACGTTGCCCCAACATTCTTCAATCCGAAAGGCATGACCTTGTAGCAAAAGGTACCCCATTGAGTAATAAAGGTTGTCTTCTCCATGTCTTTGGGAGCCATTTTAATCTGATTATAACCGGAGAAACCATCCATAAAGGAGAAGACCTTATGTTGTGCGGTGTTGTCAACCAAAACATCGATATGAGGTAGAGGGAAATCATCCTTGGGGCTCGCCCTGTTTGGATCCCTATAGTCAACACACATTCGAACCTTACCATCCTTCTTCGGCACTGGAACCACGTTGGCCACCCACTGCGGGTAAGAAGTAACTTCTAGAAAACCAGCGTCAAACTGTTTCATAACCTCAGCCTTGATTTTCTTAAACATCTCTGGGCGCATTCGGAGAACCTTTTGTTTCACTGGAGGACAGTCTTCCTTGGTAGGCAGGCGGTGAACCACAATATCAGTATCCAACCCAGGCATATCTTCATAAGACCAGGCAAAGATCTCAACGTAGTCACGCAGCATCTAAATCAACCGTTGTATAACACTAGGCTCCAGATTTTCACCGATCTTGACCTCTTTCTTGTCTACCTCTGTACCCAGATTTACTGTTTCCACAGGCTCCTCATGCGGCTGTACGACCCTCTCTTCTTGAAGTAGCAATCTTGCAAGTTCACCGGGAACTTCGCAATCATCTTCACCTTCGTCTTCACCTAAGTTGATCGGACTTTCGAAGTCATAACTGGCAGTAGCAGAGCCGTTACCAGTAGGATCCAGAGTGGATGTAGACCAGTATATGTGATTGTGTGTAAAATAGTTGTTTTGCAATATATAATAAAAGTAAAACAAGGAGCACAAAATTTGAAATGCAAGAAACATCCAATGCTTTTATTAATGATATATGTAGATGACACACATAAAGTCCTCACAAACAGAACCACGGTGCCTCGGGTAAGACACCGGGCCATAAAGTTTAAAACATTATCTGTTACAAATTGAAAACAAAAAAGTCTTATTACTGGGTAATAAAAGAAATTGGGACGAAGTCCTTTGCCGTCCAATTTCTTAATCCACCATTGGTAGTTGGGTAAGTCCAACTGTCAAATTCAGGATCTTCATCACTGTCTTCAATGGCATTCACTCTTGAATTGTTGATAAACAGGGTAGGTCTTCCAATCCGTGCACTCCAAATAGCCCTTTGAGCTTCTGCAGTGAAACCCAAACCAAACTTGTTATTCTTATGTGGAAAATCAGGGAGTTGGCCCCAATTTGCACACCGACCTTTCTTAACAACAGCCCGGGCATCCTTGAAGGAAGCCATCTTCATTGGAGGATCTTCAACAACAATTTCAGTTGATGCCAGCGTCTGGGGAACTTCTTCAAAATGCTGAAACGGGGTCTCAATGAACTCCCCGTCCATCTCTACATATCGAAAAGAGTTAAGGTGGCTCACCATGTACTCCTCCTCTCCTCGTACCGTAACAATTTTCCCTTTGATCGGGTATTTCAACATCTGGTGAAGCGTAGACGTTACTGCCCCAGCTTTGTGGATCCATGGGCGACCCAGCAAACAAGAATAAGATGGCCGAATGTCCATCACATAGAATGTAGATGCGAAAACCTGAGAACCAACCTTGATCGGAATATCCACTTCTCCGTGTACCATTGTCTTGGACCCATCAAAGGCCATGACTATAATGTTGCTTGGTTTCAGCTCCAACCCTTCACAGTCTAACCAGTCTAGAGCTTTCTTAGGTAAAACATTCAGCGATGACCCAATATCCACCAATATGTGAGCTAGAGTAGTGCCCCTGCACTCAATGGAGACATGCAGGGCGTCATTATGATTCTTACCTTTGGCAGTCAAGTCGGCGTCGGAGAAACCTAACCCGTTATCAGCAGTTAAACTTGCCACACAGTCTTTAAATTGATCAGCTGATGTCTCTTGTGGCACGTGCGCAGTCTTCAGGAAAGCAATCAGAGCCTTGGCATGGGCTTCTGAGCATAGAAACAGAGATAACATAGAGATTTTGGACGGGGTTTGCCCCAACTGCTCGACTACATTGTAGTCACTCTTTTTTGATGATCTTCAAAATTTCCTCCATCTCTTGTCTAGAGTCTTTAATAGTAATCTTCTTCGGTGCCTCCGTCTGGGCAGGCTCATCGGTGATCCCTTTGCCCCGAGTGTTAGATGACTCGGCAACAGGGGTAAGAATTGGAACATGAACAGGGGTAGTAGCAGGCATACTGACAGGCATAATAACAACAGGCTTCCAGACAGTTGGTGCAGAGATCTCAGGGGATAAAAGTCTTCTGCCGCGGGTGACTTTACTAGATCCAACAATATTGTTGACATCAGTATCAGCCTCTTCAGCATTCAAATCTTGTTTAGCTCCATGGTAGTACACGTCAGCCTCGTAGTGCCACGGGACAACTTTATTTGATGTATAGGGGATAGGCCCAGGAATGGTGATGATCAACGGTGCAATTCTTGGGACGGATGTAATTCTAACAGGCTTTCTCGAGGAAGCCTTGGAAGAATTGTCGAAAATGGTGATTATAGCAACTTCTTCAGTAGGAACCAAAGGAACAAAAGTCTTCGCAAACAGAATTTCTTTATTATCCATCAGGCATTGGACACCTGACTTCAAAAGATGGCAACCGGTGGGTAGTACGGAACACAGGCCGCAACCTTCACCACAGCCCAGAAATAAACCGGCTAACAGAAGGTTCTTCTTCACAGTCATCAATGGAGTAACAATATCTTTCACAGAAACCATAAACGAGTCCTCATCTATAGCATTCACCCCATGCTTGGGCATAGGAACAGTCACAACATTAGGCTTTTCAGGGGCTTCGAACTCAATCTCCTTAGCATCAATCAAGTCCTGTAACTTATTCTTTAAAACCCAACTATCATTCGTATCATACCCCGGGCTATCAGGGTGAAAAGCACAGCGGGCGTTCGGATTGTACATCGGTGATGTTGTTTTTGGATTCTTCGGGGCCTCCTTCGGAATCACAAAGTTGGTCTTTAATAACTGCGGCCGAATTTGGGATAAAGTCATGTTGAGCTGAGTGTTGCGTTGAGGAGCAACAACAAGTCTTGATATAACCACCACATTAACTGCTTGGCGGTGTTCAGGTCTATTATGGCTCTTCGCGCTATAAAATGCGCTGGATTCCTTCTTAAAAGGTTTCTTCTTGGTGCTTGATGAAGCACCCTTCTGTATTTTAACGGATTTGATATCGGCCTCAATTATTTCCCCGGTCATAATTAGCTCTGTAAACCCGGACGATGAACTTCTAATCAGATGGTTGAAATACGGACCAAACAAGGTCCCCAGAAACATATCCACTAGCTCCCTATCAGCCAAGGGTGGTTGCACTCTTCCAGCAAAGTACCTCCACTTCTAAGCGTAGTCTTTGAAACCTTCGCCCACACCCATAGACATACCCTGAAGTTGGGTACGCGTAGGAGCGAGGTCGGCATTATATTGGTACTGCTTGTAGAAAGCAGCAGCCAAGTCCTCCCAATTATGGATACTAGCTCCTTCCAGCTAGTAAAACCATTCAAGCTGAGTCCCTGAAAGACTGTATTGAAAGAAGTGGATCCAGAGGTTCTTGTCAGCGGTGTATGGCTGGATCTTTCTAACATACGAGCGGAGGTGTAACTTTGGGCAAGAAACCCTGTCGTATTTAGCAAAGACTGGTGCTTTAAACTTGTGGGGAATCACCACCCCAGATGACAAACCCAAGTCTCCAAAGTCCAGACCAGGCACTTTCTGAACTTCCATCGTGCTCAACCGGTCTTCCAGTTGCTTATATCTATCCTCAGCTGGAGGATACTGGTCTTCGTTAAAGTCAGTCTCGTTGTCGGAAACCACAGGGCTAGGAGCCCTCCTTTCTTCCTGATTATCTCCCCCTCCAGATGAGTGAGTCAAATCAACCTCTTCTCGCAAATTGTTTCCAAATCTGCGACCCATATTCAGTAAGTCTGTCTTCTTCTTCTTCTTCTTCTTCTTCTTCTTCTTCTTCTTCTTCTTCTTATCTTTCAGGATAAGGGTCTTCATATCTTGCTGACCCTTGGCTAAACTCATGAACAATTCCTGGAACTGGGTGCTTTGAGCTTGCAAAGACTTGATGGCTTGTTCAGTTGATGTTTCAGAAGACATGATGCGCTGAAATAAACAGCGAAGAAGATGAAAAACCTGTAAGGGTACCTGTGATGAAGTGCATGGGAATGATATGTGTATGATATGATTTCAAAAACTTTAGAGATTCAAATTCGTACACCAAAATAAAACACACTTTTATTAGACAAAACTTTGAATTCAATTGTTCAAAAAATTCCCTTAAGGCGTTACAATAAAGATAAACTGAAAAGTAAATCAAAACTAGAAATAACAAAAGACAATCAGCGCTCCCATGGTCGTTTCCCGTCGGTGCAGACATAGTCGTTGAGGATCTGCTCGTTCTCCAGCTTCCTTGTCAACTTCTAGATCTTCCGCTCTTGCTCGTGATACTTTTCTCTGTAAGTATCCCGCTCTTCTCTCAGCTGCATCCAAGATCTCTTTAATGCCCCAATGTCAGTAGGCATGTATGGATGGAGGATGGTAGGAGGAACCCCTTCTTCATCAGCAACCTCAACAATTATAGGCGAGACAACTTTTTATGGCATTCCCAGCTTTTGGGCACGGATTCGAACCCATCGGAGATATGGTTCCATTGGAAGAGAAGTCTTCACACCTAACTCGTGCGGATCAGACATGTGCACCCTATCCCAGGCTCGTATGAACCTGCGGCGCTGCTCGTCACTATCCCCTTGGAAGTCAAAGACAATGCTTGGCATCAGCAACTCATGAGGTCCTTCCCTCCTAGCTCGCCCTAACTGGCGTAAGGCCAAACAAGGGTTATAGGTGATCCCTCCATTGATTCCTAGCAGCGGAACATTGGGGTATTCCCCACAGCAATCAATAATGGCCATATCTTCCATGCCTTTAGTAGTCCAGATGATGTTAGTGTGAGCTAGGGACATAATCCTGTAGGCCCACCCCATGCCTTCCTTGTTCTTCAAAACTGATTTGGGGAGGTGAGAAATAAACCACCTCGCCAGCAATGGCGCACAACACATACGGGTTCCCCGTTTCTGAGCAGTACGGGCATAAAGAGAGTGAAAAATGTCACCCAAGAGAGTGGGCACAAGATTACTAGGCATGAAAATCTTCACTGCATTCACGTCGACGAAAGAATCTGAGTTTGGAAACAGAACCAGACCATAAATAAGAAGATCCAGGATGTCCTCGAACGCCTGAAGGTCTAAACTGTTCCAGAACTGATTAGCTTTACCAACCAAAAACTTAGTCAAGAAGCCTTTTGTTCCACTACGAGTTGCCCAATTAGACATTACCTCAGCCTTTGTCAGATGGAGGGCTGAAGCAATCTCTTCCAGCCTAAGGACCTTCTCCCAACCTGTAAACGGGGTCTGCTCTAGAATGGAGATACCAAGTAGATCAGAGAACTCTTCCAAGGTGAAGACCAACTGGTAGTCCGGAAAAGTAAAGCAATGGTACAGTGGATCAAAGAACTGGACTAAGACACTCATTATCTGTTCATCCATCTTGGAGGTGACCAAACCAAGGAGGTGCCCATGTCTTCTGATAAAGGAGGAAGTATATGGAACCTTTGCAACCAATTCCTTAAGCTGAGTGGGAATCTGGACAAAGTTGATCCGAATAGTGTTTCTACGCATGGGTATCATGACCTACAAAACAGAACAAAGATGAATCCCCTCTGTCTTTGAAATGGGTTAGTCTAATGCAAGATGCATGCAATGTCATGATGCATGATGTCATGATAGAAACACATCACAAGTATTCACAGATAGAAAACATGGTAAGGGCACACAAGTCACACAGATAGCCCTTAGATTTCAGGCTGGCAAGGAGTCTAGGTACTACCCTCTTTCAGTTCAGTTGGTTCAAACCTGTCTTAGAAATAGTAACCGAGTTCTAGAGGATCTCAATATCACTGACCACCCTCGATCGGTCATAATTCCAGTTTAGCAACCTTTTCTTGTGGTCGGAATCATCGCGAGAGTTTGGTCTCAATGAGTGTAGCATACTGCTACTATTCTATGGCCAAGTTGGTCAATTTAAAGGTTCTAAGGTCAGTTGGTGCTTAATGACCCCTTAGAAGACCCATATTCTCCTCGTTGCGCCACAAGGGATATCAGTACAAACTAAAGTGCCACACCAACATAGCTACTGCTTCAACCGTATCGGTCTATGCCGTACAGTTCCCTCACAGTTTATTGCTACTTACCTAAAGGGTGTCCCTCAGATCCGGGTTAGGATCTATAGTAACTCCGATTCAAGCCCACAAAGATAAAGCATACAAGTCAAGCAATTGAAAACATTATGAACTATTCCTAAGGTACACCCCACTTATTAAAATATCCCCAGCATAGTCGCCAGTTCTGTGATACGGTGGGAAGAACTGACCGTTTTTTGGAATGCTGGTTTGCGTTTTTGCGTTTGTGTTTGCAAAATATCGCGGTAAGCAAGAGTCGCTGCTGACTTTTATTTTATCCAACAAGGAGAGGAAAAAAGCCAGAAAAAAAATCCTTTTTCGAGATATTCTCGGGTTCGGGGGTAGATTATAGAAAGGGAAGGTATTAGCATCCTTTTTATCTGTGGTTATCCACAGGCTCTTAGGTACTTGCTCAATTGTTTTCAAAATTGTTTTCATTGTGCTTGTGGGTTTGAAAAAGTTTTTGTTTGAAACTTTGATTTAACTCTTGCTTTTGTCCTCAAGAGTGTAATGAAGTGTTTTGAAAACTTTGTTCGAAAAGGAGTGTAAGTGTGAAAAAGGTATTATTTTAAAAGAGCAAGTATCCAAGAGCTAATCTACCTACTCGGAAAAGGAATCGTTCTATGCTAATTTCCTTTCGACAATGCTATCCAACTATTAATGAGTAGGTAGCACCATCGTTGGAGTTTCAGGGTCAATTCGAATGAGGGACATACGGTCACTAAAGCAATGTTAGAACGCTTTAGCGGTAACCCTAATGTCTTAGATTATTTTTTTGAGGCAACAATATCCGAGGCAACCGTTTCAAGGCGAATATGATCTTTTAGACAAGAGGGCGACCTCTAAAACTACCTATACTCAATGACCGTGTACGAAGGCAACCAAGTGAGGTGTACCTTAAGAGTGCGCATGTGCGAGTGTGTCATTTTCAGTTATTTTTATCTTTGCACATGTTAAGGGTGATCTAATTTGATTTTAAGATTAAGCATTCAGTCTTGTCATGCAAACCCTATTATCAAACATCTAACAATTATAATTTACAGAAATTAAAATGCGGAAATTAAATTACAAGGCGTCGGGTATTTACATCGCCAAAAACAACCCTTTGAAAATAAAATAAAGCGGTAAAATAAATAAATATCCTATTTAACTATTACATTCTGTAAGCAGATACATAAATATGGGTAAAGAAAAGTAAATCACGACGCGAAATTAAATCGGATGCACAACTAGGGTTTTGACCCTTTGGATTAAAGAAAGTGCTTTCTTTTGTTGTTTTTATTTTAAGTAAAGAAATTAATCCTAAATTAAATAACTAAATTAAATTAATAAATTAATTAAATGAAAAATAAATTATTTTTGGAGTTTTTGATTATTTAAGAAAGGAAATAAAGTAATTAAATGAAATAAAACCTAATTAATTCTAATTAATTTTAGATATTTACAAAAAATAAATTAGAGTTTCCAAGTCAATATCCTAATTAATTAATAAGTTTATTAATAAAAATAAAATTTTTAAAATTTGATTGAATAAAAAAAGTATTTTTGTGATTTTATTTGATACAAAATAATTTTGTTATTGGTTAGAAAATTAGTTAAATAAAATAAAACAAATAAATTAAATAAACAAAACAAAATAAAAAAAGTAGAAGAATCGGGCCTGTTTTGAGTGGTGTTAGTAGCAATTTTGTAGGCCCAACAATGCTGATCCGTGTGGACTTTTTGGATCCAGCGCAGGCATGTTGACTTGGCTTTTGGTGGACTTCTAACATGGACCACGAGATCTGGCCCTTTGGCCATCTGGCGCTTGGATTGATAAGGGAGTATGGTATGGATCTGGCCCCTGCGCGCATGTGATAACCTGAAAAATAATAATATTGAGAAAGAGGGGGACCTGGGATTCGAACCCAGGTCCTGAAGGGAAATTCACCAAACACTTGCTACCACGCCATGTTGCTGTTTTGTTAATGATAATAAAAAGAATATATATTATATAAAAACAAGTCAATGGCCAGAAAGACAAACAAATGCACGCAACTTTTGAATAGCCCAATGGACGGAGGACACCTCATTATCCCTGTCCTCTAAATACTGTAAATTTACCTGCGGATTTGTATCCGCAGCTAAAAGCGTAGCCTTGTTCTAAAATCCTCTCCAGGCCATGAAAACGATTTCTAAGGACATGGTCGTGTTCGTCTCAACCTCCTGGATACAACCATGTCCATCATGCGTCTCAAATTCACCTGAAACAAAAACTCCCAAAAACGTCCAAGAAACCCTAACTATGGTGGTTTGCAATACAGGTTAGATAAATGAAATTAAGTGATGCCAAAGGTTTACAAATATCCTTCTGATCACAAATATGCTATTAATTTATTCAAATGATGCTAGAATAACTCAAATCGAATTCAAGAACAGGGGTAAGTTGCGTGAGACTTACAATGCGTATGGGGGCCTAAGAATGCTTGGTTTGGATCGAGTTAGCTTGTGGAGATGGCCACAATCAATTGAGACAAGTCTCAAGTCCTGAAAATGCCTCTAACTTTGATTTCGATCTCCAACTTTTTTGTGATTTTTTGCAAAGTTGTTCTGCCTTTACAAGTGATTGCCAACCCTGATTTTCGTGTCCTTGCCTTGCTTATGTAATGTGCATTGTATTAGGGTGACAAAGTTGGTCCAACTCTTGCCCTATCAATGCTCATGAATTTGATTTGATCCTTCCATTAAAACCTTCCAAATTTGATTTGATTTGGATCTTTTTGTGCATACAAGCCTTGATTCGAATTTGATTGAAATAATAGCTGTATTTGGAGCCTGAAATAGCCAAGAAATCATATGTTATCAATGCTTGATTTTATATGATCTTATTTGATTAAAAATGAATTAATTCAAATAAAAATAAAATTAAATAATAAAAATGTGATATGGACACATGGCTAGAGCTAGGGAACATGGGAAATAATGCAAACTCAAATCAAGTGGAAAAGAATGGGCCCATTTGGAAAAATTTGAGGTTTTGGGGATAGTTGACTTTTGGCAATTTTACAAAAAAACCCAACTTCAACAATGTATAACTTCTTCAATTTTTAACTTTTCAAAGTGTTCTTGGACTTTATAAAAAGCTTGAGTTGTCCTCTAATCAACCTTTTTGGTCTAATCTCAATTTTATATTCCACGCTCAAGTTAGAAGCTTTGACAAAAAAGGTGTTTTTGTTGACTTTCAAAAATGACCTATAATGTCCAAATTCATAACCTCTTGTGAGTCCATTTTTTGATCTTGGGGTATGAAGATGGATCGTAGGAAATTGAATCCTCTTCAAAATGAGCTTTGGATTGGTCATTTATCATAAAGTATGAGGACGTTATACTTGGTCAAAGTTGAGTTGACTTTTCCTTCAAAATCCTAATTTAGCAACTTTTGAGTCTTGATGAATTTTGAGAAATCCTTGATGAATCATGATCAACCATTAATCAAATGATGAAATATAATTCAAAATGAGAATGTTGACAAAAAATCTTGAAGGTTGACTGTTTGTAGGTCACAGTTGACTTTTGCCCTAACACAGTCGACTTTTGGACTTTTTGAGCAATTGACTGAGCAAACTTCCTCTACAAGGCTTAAAACTTGACATGGATGATATTGAGAACATATTAGGACATTGGTGAGAACTTGGGGTCACTTGGACTCAAGGATCTTGATGCAACATGGAACCCTAATTTGGGGTAGACTGCCTTAGGAGAGAGCTTGTCTGACCAACTCTTGAGCAACCTTGAGCAACTTGGAGATCTTTCTTGCAATGTTTTGAGAAATATGGGAGGGCAAATTTTTGGGTAAAACAGCTGCCCCTGTTCAATCTTCTTAAACCTGAGGATGTAGATTGGCTATCATGCCTTTCGTGATCCGAAGGTGGAAGATGATTGAACACTAGAGTGCCCAGAAATTTGCACTCGCATGAAGTGGTATCAACCTTGTGATGTCGGGAATGGGCTTACAAATGCCATTTGGAGATTTATGACGGGAGGATGGGCTTAAAGATACCATCTGGAGGAGTGTCGATCGCATAAGAGATTCCTTAGCGAGAGCTTGTATACCTGTTGTTGTGGAAGATTCCGCTAGGGAAGTCCGATCTTTGTTGAGATTTAGGAACTTGCCTGTACTTCAACCGAGAGAACATCTCTGCTGAGTTTTAAGAATATGTTCGTAATTCAACTGAGGGGGAAACATCTTCGTCGATATTTAAGAACTCGCCCGTAATTCAATTGAGAAAACTTCTCTGCTGAGATTTAGGAACTGTCTGTAATTCGACGGAGGATTTTGTCGAGATTTAGGACCTTGTCTGTAATTCAACTGAGGATAATTTTGTTGGGATTTAAGAACTGGTCAGTAGTTCTACTTTGGGGAAACATCTTCATCGAGATTTAAGAACTCGCACATAATTCAACTGAGGATAACTCTGCTGAGATTTAGGAACTCGTCAGTAATTCGACGGAGGAACTTGTCGAGATTTAGGACCTTGTCTGTAATTCAACTGAGGATAAATCTATTGAGATTTAAGAACTGGTCGGTAGTTCGACTTTGGGGAAAAATATTCATCGAGATTTAAGAACTTGCCCGTAATTCAACTGAGGATAACTCTGCTGAGATTTAGGAACTCGTCTGTAATTCGACGGAGGAACTTGTCGAGATTTAGGACCTTATCTGTAATTCAACTGAGGATAATTTTGTTGAGATTTAAGAACTGGTCAGTAATTCGACTTTGGGGAAACATCTTCATCGAGATTTAAGAACTCGCCCGTAATTCAACTAAGGATAACTCTGTTGATATTTAGGAACTCGTCTGTAATTCGACAGAGGAACTTGTCGAGATTTAGGACCTTGTCTATAATTCAACTGAGGATAATTTTGTTGAGATTTAAGAATTGGTCAGGAGTTCGACTGAGGGAAACATCTTTATCGTGATTTAAGAACTCGCCCGTAATTCAACTGAGGATTACTCTGTTGAGATTTAGGAACTCGTCTGTAATTCGACGGAGGAACTTTGTCAAGATTTAGGACCTTTTCTATAATTCAACTGAGGATAACTCTGTTGAGATTTAAGAACTTGTCAGTAATTCGACTTTGGGGAAACATCTTCATCGAGATTTAAGAACTCGCCCATAATTCAACTGAGAAAACTCTGCTGAGATTTAGGAACTTGTCTGTAATTCGACGGAGGAACTTTGTCGAGATTTAGGACCTTGTCTGTAATTCAACTGAGGATAATTCTGTTGAGATTTAAGAACTGGTCAGTAATTCGACTGAGCAAAAGCTTCATAGCTTTGAATTTAACCGCATTCTTCTTGAAAGGTAAAGGTTAGCTGTATGTAATGCATGATATGTATCAAACAATGATGTTCTCAAAATAAATGAAATTGTGTTGTATGATGCGTATATGCATGTGTCATGATTTATGGAAATGTAATGTTTTTAGCTGGGGAAAATAAATCCCGGATAGCTGCTGGAGAAAAGAGTTGAATTCTCCGTTTCCGCTGGGGATGGCGCACGAAGATGATTGTGAGAGTAAACCTGCAGGAGAGGATAACTCCCTTGGGGAATAAGCTGATGACAAGATTACTCTGTGGGAAAGAGATGCTCTGCTGAGGATTCCACCGATAAATTCCGTTGGGGATGAATTATCGTTGCTGGTGATACTGAATCTTGTTGGGGATTGAATTTCTTGTTTGTGAAAGGAAAGAACTCCACTGGGGATGATATTTCAGTTGCGGCTTCACTGGGGATAACCTTTTAGACTCTAATGGGGATAATTCTTTGAGTTATGCTGGGGACAATCTTCCAAAGTCTATTGGGGATGATTCTTTAAACTCCACCGGGGGAGCTTTTTCAGACTGCACTGAGAAAAATTTCAAACTCCACTGGGGATATTTTGTATTCTGTCGGGGAATATTCTTATACTCTACTGGGGAATATTAAGACCTTTCAGTGCTGATGGTAGGTAAACTCTGCTTGGGGAGAATATTACCGATTCATTTACAGTTGCAAGTCTCAGTTGGGGAGAGTTAACATCACTGTCTTTCTCTTACTATGCAGGGAGTGAATGCACCTTAGCCATATCCTTCAGCTAAATTTACCTTGTACCTGGTGGATAGAGCAACTGTAAGGCTTGGGAAATTCTTATTGCCCCTGTTCCTAATATTACAAGTAACCGTCTTTTGTTTCACATGTAAATATTTATGAGCAACGATTAATGTCAAATGCATATATCAAAAAATGAACATTGGACGTTCTTTGCAAAACAAAACAGAAAAAGGAAAAACAATTTGAAATTTCTATGAAAATGAATTGTATTGATTTTGAAGTTTTGGCCTATAAATAGGCGTTTTTGTACAAGAGGTTGACGTCCTAGTAAGAGAACGCCGCCGAATAATAGAATTTACACAATTTGTGAAAAACTAAACAAAACAGCTATGTGAATAATCCCACTAGGTTCTAAATCTGATATTGCCTTTATGTCCTCGAGAAATATGAGAAATATGGGAGGGAAAATTTTGGGGTACAACAGTAGGCACTAAAGGTTCGTAACCGCGGCGGGTGAAAAAATTATAAAAATAAATATATTTCTTTCCTCACCTCCACCATCCATTTTTTTATATATAAAACATTTTTTATAGCCAAAATATACAGATTTTACAAACAGGCTCCTGCGGAGTACCATAGATGTTTAGGGTGCTAATACCTTCCCTTTGCATAACCAACCCCCTTACCTTGAATCTTTCCCCTTCTTTTTGGGTTATTCGCTCTTTTCCCATTCCTTTGGAAACAATAAAGCGCAGTGGCGATTTTGATTTTGATTTGTATAAAGTCTAGTCAATCTAATGGCTTAGTCTTGAACATTTCTACCGCTACATAAAAAATGGCGACTTCACTGGGGATAAATTGACCTCTTGCTGGTCCATCCCTAAGTGGGTTAAGCCTATCTTTGTTTATATTTGTATATGTGTTATTCCTGTTTTTTGTGTTATATGTTGTATATATGTTTTTCTGGATTTTCCTAGTTTTCAGGGTGCTTGGTGATTACTCATAAGTCCTATACCTGAACTTGGGAAAACTTTAAGATAGGACGGGCGGTATAGTCATGTTAACTTTGAGGGAGTAATCCCAAAAAAGGAGGCATGAGATCCCCCACTCAGTGGAGGCCCCTTTAACTGTAGTGTCGTTTACCGAGTAATCGGGAAGACGTACTGCATTCGACCTGGGAGCCTGCTGAAACTGAGGACCGTAGAATACCAAACCCATCTTGGCCTATTAGTTGTAGTGCGGAAGCTATGACGAAGTAATCCGGAAATATTTGTCATGCGATACTACGCTCAGACGAGTATTTCTTGAGAATATTACTAATTACCGAGTTAATCGGGAAGTTGGTAATATCCGAAGGAAGGATGTAGACTTTGGGAACCTCTAGAACCTTGTTCGGCATGTGATAAATTTTTAGACCAATACCTTAGGGGTAGTACCTTCGACCTCATGCTCGTGACGTTGAACCTATGAACCCTATATGTGTGATCTTGTGTGTGATTGTTGCATCATGCATTCATGTACTCATAAGCATCTTTTTAAGAAACCATATTTCAAGGGATTTAAAGGTTGACTATTTGTGAATATCTCAAGTACTTTATAACCATGGATTCTGGAAAGAGAAAGACCAGAAAATACAGTTTCAAGGATCCCAAGATAGCTGAGTTGATCAGTCTAATTCCCAAGATCGAGTGTTCTGCAGACTTTCGGAAGAAGTATGGATCCATTATTCCTCTCATGAAGATGAAGATGAAGGAGGGTATTCTCTCGACCATGGTCCAGTTATATGATCTGATGTATCATTGCTTTAATTTTCCCGACTATCAGTTGATGCCTACACTGGATGAGTATTCTTATCTATTAGATTTACCTGTTACTGATCGTATTCCTTTTACTGGTTTGGAGGGTGAGCCAAAACCACATGAGATTGCTAATTTGATTCATCTGGGGAAATCTGAGGTGGAAGCCCATATGACTACTAAAGGGGGAATTAGAGGATTACCAGCTCAGTTCTTATTGGAGAAAGCTCGTTACTTTTCCAGAATGAAAAGTACAGTTTCTTTTGAGGCCATCTTTGCTCTACTTGCTTACGGGTTGTTCTTATTTCCTAACGTGGACAAGTTTGTCGACATTAACGCTATCAGGATTTTCATGATTGGAAACCCAGTTCCTACATTATTAGGTGATGTTTATTACTCTATTCATCTTCGGAATTCTTATTATGGGGGGATGATTATCTGTTGCACGCCTCTGTTGTACCAGTGGTTTTTCTCTCATATGCCTCAGTCTGATGCTTTTTGGGATATCAAGAAGGAACCACGTTGGGCCCCTAAGATCATGGCACTTACTCACTCAGACATTGATTGGTATCACCGAGCTTACCAGGATGTAGAGATTATTGACAGTTATGGTAGTTTCCCCAATATACCTCTTCTTGGTTCAAAGGGAGGAATTAACTATAACCCTGTTCTTGCACGACGACAACTTGGTTATCCGATGAGGAATAAACCTAATAGTATTAATTTGAGTAGTTTCTTTCTAAAGGAAGGGGAAGACCATAGGGAATCTAGGGAGCAGATTGTGAAGGCATGGCGTCACATGCATAAGAAGAGTAGGAAGGATTTGGGACCTATGGGTGCTGTTTCTTTGGAGCCATATCTTCAATGGATCCGATCGAGAGCCATTCAGTTAAATATTCCATATACCCGGGAGACGCCCATGCCTGATCTATTTGTGAACACCACTCCTCCCTTATTAGATGATCTAGGAGAGCTGCAACTTACTTTGGTTCGGATGCAACAGGAAAGGAATGCTTGGAAGAACAAGTTCCAAACTATAGAGAGTTCCTATTGAGAAGACCTGAAGAAGAAAGACGACTTGATTGAGATCCTTGAGAGTCGAGCGGTAGAGTCTACGGGGAAGCAAGGGGATTTATTTTCTTCTAAGCCTCAATCAGGTGCTGATCACTCACTTCTTGATTCAGATGATTGGAAGGAGGTTGCCACCAGATATGCGGAAGAAAACCAGAGGTTGAAGGCTCAGATTTCTAGGCTCACAGGGAAGCTCCAGCGTACAAAGTGATCTCCATCAAGTTCTATTTCTCAGGGTTTTAGATTTTATTTTCATCTTGTACTTGGGATCATCGAAACTTGTAATCCATTTTGGAGTTATTATAATAAAAAAATTTCAGTAATTCAAAAGCGTTATTACTTTGATGTTTGCAATATGTCTATAAATCTATAAATCCCTCGAAATATTAAATAACAAAGTAAAAAGAATCATGTGAATTGCATATCATGCATCATATTGCACATATTTCTTGCATTTGTTATGCATATCCAGGTCTCTTACCAAGCTTCTTTACTTCGTTTAGCAAGCTGACTCATCACTACAACACTCGAGCTAATTTCAAAAAGAAGATGGACAACTTAGAACAAGAGAACCGCGAACCGCGCGAGGAAGTTTCTACTTTGAAGGTAGGCATGGCCAATCTGACTACTCTGATGGAAGCTTTGGTAGCTGCTCAGAATCAGCCACCGAGTGTTCAACCTCATCCAACAAGGGAAACTATTGAAGCTCTGACTGTTCCTGTATCTGCTACTCCGGCTGTTGCTCAGAATCGCATGCCTCAAGGTTATCCATGGGAAATGCCAGAGAATTTCGCATCTGAAGGTTTCAATCTTGGTCCTCAAGATACTCTAGTTGTTCAGACTATTGTTACTCCATCACCTCCAGTGGTGCATGCTGTTCCTGCTGCACCTCCTTCAGTGAATATGGTTCCGTTTGTTAATGATGATGTGTGTCGTCCTTTCCCTCCACCGAGTGAAGACTTGAGTCTTTATGACAAAATATAAGATTTTCAAGAGAAGTTTGACAAGATGCAAAGAGAGATGAAGGCCCTTAGGGGAAAAGAGCTATTTAGGAAAAATGTGAATGAGCTATGTTTTGTCCCGAATGTTAAGATACCTACTAAGTTCAAGGTCCCAGAATTTAAGAAGTATAAGGGCAACACTTGCCCTCGTGCTTATCTGGTGATGTACGTAAGGAGGATGTCTACCCATACTGATGATCAGCGTCTGCTGATTCACTTTTTCATGATAGTTTGACTGGTGCTACGTTGAAGTGGTATATGAGTTTGGACAACGCCAATGTCCATACTTTTAATGATTTTGGAGAAGCATTCATCAAACAATACAAGTACAACATGGACATGGCGCCTGACTGTGACCAACTTAGGGCCATGGTTCAGAAAGATAAGGAATCGTTCAAAGAGTATGCACAGAGATGGAGTGAGGTAGCCTCCCAAGTGATTCCTCCCATGGAAGACAAGGAAATGACTAAGATTTTCTTGAAAATGTTGGGTTCTTTCTACTATGATAGGATGGTAGCAAGTGCACCAAGTGACTTTACTGAGATGGTAGGAATGGGTATCCGCTTAGAAGAGGCTGTAAGAGAAGGCCGTTTGACGAAGAGTGAAGGATTATGAGGTGTAAAGGAGCCATCTTATGGGTTTACCAAGAAGAAAGAAGGAGATGCAAATGCTGTTATACAAGAGAGGAGGGTAAACGCTCCTAGAAGGAATTATCAGCATCATCAGCAAGTCGCCTCAGTTACTCCTGTTATGAATGCCGCTCCAACTACTATTGCTTATCAGAGACCGTCCCAGCAAGGGAATCAAGGGTATAATCAGAGAAGGGAGAGTTATGACCTTATTCCCATGAGCTATACAAAGCTATTACCAACATTGATTCAGAAGAAGTTGGTCCAGACACGACCACCTCCCGATGTACCATCACCATTTCCTTGGTATTACAAGGCTGGCCAAACATGTGCTTTTCATGAAGGAGCACCAGGGCATAATGTTGAGAATTTTTATCCTTTGAATAATGAGGTGCAGAAATTGGTAAAGTCTGGTGTTCTATCTTTCAAGGACGTGGGACCTAATGTGAAATATAACCCTCTACCCAAGAACGAGGGAGTAAATGCTATGAATATGGTGGTCGTTGTCCAGGCGACTTCCAGATTTTTTATATTAACCAGGTTAGAGGAGATTTGGTGAAAATGCACGCAGACCTCTGTGAATTTAGCTACTATATGCATGACCATTCTGGTTGTGCTATTTGCAGTACAAACATACAGGGTTGTGAGAAGATAAAGGCTGGTTTACAGGAGATAATGGATGAGGGCCTCATCCACATAATCAGGCCTAGGGTAGAGTATGAAGAGGAAGTGAACATGGTTTCCGGATGTCCTGGTGAATTCAAAGTTTTTGATGTGGAGGATATGAATGAGGATCTCGTGCAGTTGCATGCTACCTTCTACCATACGGTTGGTCAGGTGGGACACCAATATAGATCTTTCCTAGTTTGCTATCGAGATCCCCGAGGATGTTCAATCGTGAAGAAGGGTGTTAAGTTGTTGTTAGACAATGGAACTATCAAGATTACGGGTCAGAGGGATGATTATCATGAGGTTGATATGGTTGAGGTTTGTTTAATGGAAGAAAAGTCAGATGAAGAGTATGCCTCCGCAAATGAGTATTTCTCTTCAGACGAAGATTAGTTTTCCAGAAATGACTTATTGATGACTGATTGTGTTGAAGAAGGGGTAAATGTCATTGTGCCTTGTTTTGGTGCACCCGCCCATTTTGAAGTGGAGTATCATAGCAATCCAGTTGTTACCCCATTGGTGATTAGTTTACAATGTCCTATTACCTACAAATCAGATAAGGTTGTGCCTTACAAATACAACGCTACAATCTTAGAAGATGGAGTGGAAGTTCCCATCCAGCCAATGCCTGATATTGGAAATATAGCTGAAAATAGCAGGGTGACCCGTAGCGGATGTGTATTTGCACCGGTTGTTCGGAGAGATGTTGCTAGTGGAAAGAAAACTGCTGAGAATGATGAACCTAAGAAGGCTACAGGAGAGACTAGTTGAGCTACATTAGAGAAAGAAGTGGATGATATTTTGAAGATAATTAAGATGAGCGACTACAGAATTGTAGATCAACTATTGCAGACTCCTTCAAAAATATCTATCTTAGCTTTATTGATGAACTCCTCTACTCATAGAGAATCCTTGATGAGGGTACTGGAACAAGCTTTTGTGGAGAGTGATATGCCAATAGATCAATTCAGCAGCGTAATAGGAAACATTATGTCATGTAATAACTTGAGTTTCTGCGATGATGAATTTCCAGATGAAGGGAGGAATCACAACCTGGCCCTCCACATCTTTATGAACTGCAAGAATGATTCACTATCCAATGTTCTAATTGATAATGGATCCACGTTGAATGTTATACCAATGATTACTCTCATGAAGTTGAAATATCAAGGAACGCCTATGCGCCCGAGTGGCATCATTGTGAAGGCGTTTGATGGGTCAAGGAAATCTGTCATCGGTGAAGTGGACTTACCTATCCATATATGACCACATTTGTTCCAGATAACCTTCCAGGTCATGGACATCATTCCCATTTATAGTTGTCTGCTAGGACGACCGTGGATACATGAAGCAGGGGCTGTCACTTTAACTTTACATCAGAAGCTAAAGTTTGTGCGTGAAAGGAAGGTAGTGATCATAAATGGGGAGCAGGCATTATTGATATCTCACTTATCCTCTTTCAGCATTGTAGAAGTGGATGAAGCTGTTGTTGGAACCCAGTTACAAGCCTTATCCATTGACAACATAAGAAAAAATGAGAATTCCATGGTCTCGCTGAAGGATGCGCAACAACTTGTGCGTAAGGGTCATAATGAAGTCTGGGGACGAATTGTTGATCCACCCATGAACAAGAACATAACTGGCTTGGGGTTCTCTTAGAAGAATAG
Source organism: Vicia faba (assembly GCA_948472305.1). Taxonomy (NCBI): domain Eukaryota; kingdom Viridiplantae; phylum Streptophyta; class Magnoliopsida; order Fabales; family Fabaceae; genus Vicia; species Vicia faba. Next base: position 991,600,343 of record OX451740.1, on the reverse strand, counting down.
AAAAGGAGAAAATTTGAAGTCAAAGTATACTATGAGCAGCTATCATAATGTTTTCCATAGTGGAAGTTACCTCCATCCAACTGATTCTGGAGTTAATGTTGTTGAGGAGGATGAAGCAGAGCAGGAAATGTTGAATTATGTGACGCACGGAGTCAGGGTTCAGAACTGGGTCACCATTGATGTTCCCTCTTGCATACATGTTTCAAAGTAATTTGATTTTTTAATCTTTTTTTTTCTTGAAAAGCTTTCACTCTGCCCAAGGCGGAAGTATTAATGTTGTGGGGCTTATCTGTTTGCTGTGACTTTTAAGATCATTAATAAAAGTTGTCTTTGCTTCCTGAGTTATGTCTTTATTTTCTGCTTTTTTCATGGAAAATGGTAATAAAAAAAACCTCTCAAAATAGATAATAACTGAAATTCAATCTTCATAATCACTTGTTATATGTGTCAGTTTCTAAGATCAATCATAAATCATATGTGCAAATTAACTAAAAAACCCGTTGAATACAATGACCCTGCACCCTCTCCCAACTTTGAATGTCCTGTGTTTGGGGCTGAAGAAGAAGTTTATGATGAGATTCTAGAAGAGGTATCACGGTTGCTTGAGCATGAGGAAAATACCATTCATCCATATAAAGAGCCTTTGGAAGTGATAAATTTGGGTTCAGAAGAAGATCCAAAGGAGGTCAAGATTGGAGCATCGCTGCATCCCGATGTAAAGAGAAAGTTGATTGAGTTGTTGAAGGAGTATTTGGATATCTTTGCTTGGTCTTACCAAGATATGCCTGGTCTAGATACATATATTATCGAGCACCGTTTGCCATTGAAGCCAGAGTGTACGCCAATTAAACAAAAGTTGAGAAGAACTCACCCAGATATGGCAGTAAAGATCAAAGAGGAGGCTCTAAATCAAATTAATGCTGGTTTTCTCGTGACGTCAGTGTATCCTCAATGGATTGCCAATATTTTCCCAGTATCGAAAAATGACGGAAAAGTCCGCATGTGCGTAGATTATAGAGATCTAAATAAAGCTAGTTCAAAAGATGATTTTCCATTGCCGCATATCGACATGTTAGTGGATAACACATCAAAATTCAAAGTATTCTCGTTCATGGACGGATTTTCCGGGTATAATCAAATAAGAATGGCTCTAGAGGACATGGAAAAAACAACATTTATCACACCCTGGGGAACATTATGTTACAGAGTGATGCCTTTCGGGTTGAAGAACGCTGGTGCAACATACCAGAGGGCTATGACAACCCTATTCCATGATCTGATGCACAAGGAAATTGAATTATACGTTGATGATATGATTGCCAAATCCCAGATTGAAGAAGGGCATATAGAAGATTTGTTTAAGCTGTTTCAGCGTTTGAGGAAGTATCGTCTCCGCTTGAATCCAAATAAATGCACCTTCGGTGTTTGATCGGGGAAGTTGTTGGGTTTCATTGTTAGCCAGAAAGGAATTGAAGTTGACCCTGATAAAGTAAAAGCAATTCAAGAAATTCCAGCACCAAGAACTGAAAAGCAAGTCAGAGGTTTCCTCGGGCGTTTGAATTATATTTCCAGATTCATTTCCCACATGACTGCAACATGTGAACTGATCTTTAAGTTGTTAAAGAAGGATCAAGGTTGTGTGTGGACAGATGACTGCCAAAGGGAATTTGAAAGTATTAAAGATTATCTGCTTGAACCTCCTATCTTGCTCCCTCCCGTAGAAGGAAGACCGTTGATTATGTATCTGACAGTGTTAGATAAATCCATGGGTTGTATTCTAGGACAACAAGATGAAACAGGGAAGAAGAAGTTCACCATTTATCATCTCAGTAAAAAATTCACTGATTGTGAGTCGCTGTATTCCATGCTGGAAAAAACATGTTGTGCTTTGGCCTGGGCGGCAAAGCGTTTGCGGCAGTATATGTTGAATCACACCACTTGGTTGATCTCCAAAATGGATCCAATCAAGTACATTTTTGAAAAACCTGCTCTTACTGGGAGAATTGCCCGCTGGAAGATGTTGTTATCTGAATATGATATCGAATACCACACTCAAAAAGCTATTTAAAGTAGTGTGTTGGAAGATTATCTTGCTCATCGACCAGTGGAGGATCACCAGTCTGTAGAATATGAATTCCCCGATGAGGATGTGATGTTCCTGAAAGTGAAGGATTATGATGAACCATTACCTGAGGAAGGTCCTGACCATGAATCTCGTTGTAGTATGATATTTGATGGAGCTGTGAATGTTTACGGTAAAGGAATTGGTGTTGTGATTGTCACTCCTCATGGATTGCACATTACTTTTACTGCAAGGTTAACATTTGATTGCACTAATAATATGGCAGAATATGAGGCTTGCATCATGGGTCTCGAGGAAGCTATTGATCTCAGAATCAAAATTCTAGATGTGTATGGTGATTAAACTTTGGTAATAAATAAGATTTAAGGAGAATGGGATACTCGTCACCCTGGCTTGATCCCTTACAAATATTATGCTAGAAGATTATTACCATTCTTCAATAAAGTTGAATTTCATCACATCCCTAGAGATGAAAATTAAATGGCGGATGCTCTGGCAACTCTGGCTTCTATGTACCAAGTGAATACTTGGAATGATATACCCTGAATTAAGGTTCGACAGATAGATAGGCCCGCTCATGTGTTTACAACAGAGGAGGTAGCAGATGAAAAACCTTGGTATTATGATATCAAGCATTTTCTTCAGACTCATGAATACTCGATTGGTGCGTCGAAGAAAGATAGAAAAACATTGAGAAGATTGGAAGGCAGTTTCTTCCTCAGTGAAAATGTGTTATACAAGAGAAATTATGACATGGTCTTGCTCAGATGCGTGGATAGACACGAAGCTGACATGTTGATGCATGAGATTTATGAAGGTTCATTTGGAACTCATGCCAATGGACATTCGATGGTTAAAAAGATTCTAAGGGAATCTTATTATTGGCTGACAATGGAATCTGACTGTTACAAATTTTCAAAGAAGTGCCATAAATGCCAGATTTACGTAGACAAGGTCCATGTGCCTCCGATACAACTCAATGTGATTTCCTCCCCGTGGCCTTTCTCTATGTGGGGTATTGACATGATTGGGATGATAGAACCCAAAGCTGCAAATGGGTGGAGGCTGCTTCATATGCCAATGTTACTAAACAGGTGGTTATACGTTTCATTAAGAATAATCTTATATGTCGGTATGGTGTGCCGAGCAGAATCATCACTGACAATGGCTCGAATTTGAACAACAAGATGATGACAAAACTATATGAAGAATTCAAGATTGTCCATCACAATTCATCTCTATACAGGCCAAAGATGAATGGGGCTGTTGAAGTTGCTAATAAGAATATCAAGAGAATTATCCAGAAAATGGTTATTACTTATAAGGATTGGCATGAAATTCTCCCTTTTTCTCTGCATGGATATCAAACATCTGTCCGCACTTCAACAGGAGCAACTCTGTTCTCCTTAGTGTATGGAATGGAAGCCGTACTCCCAGTCGAGGTAGAGATTCCCTCGTTGCGTGTGATAATGGAAACCAAGTTGACGGAGGATGAATGAGTCCAGAACAGGTTTGACCAATTGAATTTGATTGAGGAGAAGAGGATGACAGCCTTGTGTCATGGCCAGTTATATCAAAAAATAATGAAGAAAGATTTTGATAAAAATATCAAACCTTGTGAACTCAGAGAAGGAGACCTCGTGCTCAGGAAGATCGTGTCTTTCAACACCGATTCTAAGGGCAAGTGGACTCCCAACTTGGAATGCCCATATGTTGTCAAGAAAGTCTTCTTTGGCGGTGCATTAATTATTGAAACTATGGATGGCGAGGAGTTTCCACGTCCCATGAACGCTGACGCAGACAAGAAATACTTTGCCTAAAGAAATAAAAGAACAGCTCGCTAAGTTGAAAACCTGAAAGGGCGGCTTAGGAAAAAAAAGAGCGTCTCAGTAGGCCGAAAACCCGAAAGGGCGGTCTAGGCAAAAATTAGAGACATAAACAGAATAAATTTCCCGCTAAGTTGAAAACCCGCAAGGGAAACTTAGGCAAAAGCTAGGGATTTTCTTGGCAAGTAACTATGTCAGACAAGACTTGATCATTGAAGCAACAATCTTCTCGGATCCTCACCATAATTTAACAAAAGCTGTTGCTCAGGATTTCAAAATTTGTTAAGGGGATAGTGGTTGTGATCGGTGGAAATAGAACTGATTGTTTTGAAATGCTGGTTCGCAAAATGTCGCGGTAAGCAAGAGTCGCCACCGTCTTTTATTTTCTCCAACGAGGGAAGGACAAAAGCACAGAAAAATTCCTTTTCGAGATGTTTCTCGGGTTCGGGAGGTAGATTATAGAAAGGGAAGGTGTTTTCACCCTTTCTATCTGTGGTTATCCACGGGCTCTTAGGTACTTGCTCACTATGTTTTCAAAATGTTCTGCTTTTCTTGTGTTTGTGGGTTTTGAAAAAGTTTGTTTGAAAACTTTGATTAAACTCTTGTGTCTGTCCTCAAGAGTGTATGAAGTGTTGTTTGAAAACTTTGTTTGAAAAAGTGTGAGTGTGAAAAGTATTTTTTGTTTTGAAAGAGCAAGTACCTGAGAACCTCTACCTACTCAAAAGAAATTAAGCTGTGTAAATGTCCTTTAGATAGTACTATCCCACTATAGAGATGTAGGTAGCGCCTTCGTTAGAGTTTTCGGGTCAATTCGATTATAGGGACATGTGGTCACCAAAGCAATAGTAGGACGCCTTAGCGGTAACCCTAATGTCCTAGATCCTTTTTATCCGAGGCAACCGTTTCGAGGCAACTTGGATCTTTAGACAAGAGGGCGACCTCTAAAACACCCTATACTCAATGACCACGTCGAGGCAACCAAGTGAGGCGTACCCTAGGAGTGGCATGTGCGAGTGTGTCAGGTTTCATGTTAAGTTATCTTTGTACATGTTATGGTGAGCTACGAGTTGATTTTATTTTCAGAGATAAGTCTTGCCATGCATAGCCTAGTTAACATACATCTAACAGTTAATAGTTGTGGAAAATAAATCTACGCTATTACAAGGCGTCGGGTATTTACATCGCCAAAAACAAACCCTTGAAAAAGTAAATGTGGGAAAATAAATAAAAGCGATAAAAGGGGTCCTAATTAAAGCTATTAAGTCCTCGGAGCAAATACATAATATGAATAAAAAATTAATAAAACAAACATACGTGCGAGCAAAAATTGAATCGGAGAAAGTCTTAGGGTTTTGATCCTTTTTTGAGAAAGAAGGAAGTTTTTAGTTATTTTGCATTTAATTAAATTATACCTAGACTAATTAATTAATTAAATAAAAAGAAATATTTTTTGGTTTTTTATTTGTTAAGGAAAATAAATAAATAAAATAGTCAAAATTGTCAAGAAACCCTAATTCTACATTAGTTTTAGATTATTGCAAAAATGTCAAAATTAACCTAATTAAAACTAAGTTAGTTAATTATATTTATTTACAAAAATAATAAGTTAAGGGTGAAATTAATAAATAATAATAAAAATATTATATTTTAGTTTTCTGAATTTATTATGAAAAAAATTAATTGAGTTAATTAAGTAATAATAATAATAATAATAATTAATAGTAAAATAATTAAATGAAGAAGAAAAAAAGAACAACCCAGGGGGTGCTGGCCCAAAAGGAGGTGTCTTTGGCAATTTGAAGCCCAATAGCATTCTAGCCTGCTTTGACTTTGGTGATTGTCTATGCGCTGGTTGACTGGGGAGTATGGTGATCATCATCTTTGGCCACTGGATTTGAGTGTGAAGACACATGGCACGTTGAGAGGTGAGGTATATGATGGACTTCTTTTGGAGATCTGCACGTGAATATGCACAAGAAAATAATAACAAGGATTTTGGGGGAACTGGGATTCGAACCCAGATCCCAATAGCCTTTCCACCCACCTGCTTGCCAATCCAACTAACGCGTTTATTCATTATAGGAATAGCAAATAAACATAATATGTAAAAATCAATTAATATAATGAAATTATGAAAAAGCGCGCTAAGATTTAAACCGACCAATCAAGTGACAACACGCCCTCGTCTTCTTCGTTTGCCCTGTAAAAAGAATATCAGATAGCGGGGGTTTTTAACCCCCACAAACTAGTTGCACGAATAATAGCGATTAGAGATACAGTACATATAAATATTTCGCGAGGGGTGCATCATGTTCGTCTGGTTCTCACGATTTCAACCATATGTCTTAGGGGCCTAATTTTTCCTGGTTCATAAAGCCCCAATTTCAAAGCTTAAGAACCCTAGAAATCGTTCATGGCATCTTGTGATTCAGGGCATTATAATCCAATTCAGTTATACCATTAGCTTCGTATGTTCCCTATCAACACAAACCAATCAAGAAAATATGTTAAATATGCATGAATTCAACAATACGATTTTGGAAAATAAGTGTAAACCGTGGTTCTGTTTTCAGTGATTTCTTGAGCTTTAAGGTCTGAATTTGATTGCAAAACCTTCCTGGGATCTCCTGCAATATATTGGAATCAATAAAAACTCTTGAATCGTCCTAGAATGCCAAAGTCAGTTTTCAATTTTCTTGGAATTTTTCAATATGCTATGGCTTTCTTTCTGCAGCTTTTTCACGTCCATGAGATTAGGATTGCTTGCATATATATAGAGCAAACGAATTAGGTCAAAAACTTGAGCAAGAATCCATTGCAATGATGATTAGATCTTTGATTGAAAATCAAATATTTTTGATTTTTCATGATTGGAAAATGTTGCCAATTTTGGAGATTTTGCATCTTTGACTTTCAGCACGAATTTGCCAGCATATCTTGACCATATTTTCTTCACAAATTGATTGAAAAAATCAAATCTTGCATTTTCCTACAATTTAAATTAATTAAATAAATTAATTTAATTAAAAATCCAATTAATCAATAAAAATAAGAAAATAAATTCCATTAAGCTTGATGGGTCTTGCATAAGTCATGGATGAAGTTTCAAGAAAAGATTTGAGGCCCATTAGCAAAAATAAGGTGTTTTGAGCAAAGTTGACTTTTGCAAATTCCTAAAAATTTCCCAACTTCTCCAATGCATATATTGCTCAATTTTGATCATATAACCATGTTTTTGGACATTTTGGAATGGTCTTGAAGTCCTATAACCATTTCCTTTGGTCCCATGTCATTTGGATTTACCAATCTCAAGTTATGGCCTTTGACTCAAAGTGCATTTTTGTTGACTTTTGAATTTGACCTATAATGTAGAAATTGATAACTTTTTGTGAGATCATTTCTTGGACTTGGAGTGTGAAGATGGATTGTAGGAAATTACATCCCCTTAAAAATTAGCATTGGATGGAATTTTTCTGACAAACCATGAAAAAGTTATGCCCTAGTCAAGATACAGTTGACTTTTCTACTGTCCAAAAATAGTAACTTTTTGCATCTTGATGATTTTTGAGCCATTCTTGTGTAATCATGATCAAGACTTGATCAAATGATGATTGTGGACTCAAAATAAGATGTTAACCAAAAATTCTGACTTTTGACTGCAAAATGACTATTTTACCCTTGCAGTTGACTGTAGGTTAAATGGAGCTTTTGACTGTGCAAATTGGCATTGTGAATCTTGAAACTTGGTATGTAGGTGCTTGAGAATGCATATAGGCCTATGAGACTTGATTGAGCCATTGAAAACCTCCAATTCCTTGAAAGAACTAAAACCCTAATTTCAGCTGTCTTAGGAGATGGTTTGACTGTGCACCTCTTGAGCCATCTTGAGTAATTTGAGAATTATTCTTGTCAAATCTTGAGGAATATGGGAGAGAAAATTTTGGGGTACAACAGTTGCCCCTGTTCAATCTTCTTAGACCTGAGGATGTAGATTGGCTTGCGTGCCTTTCGTGATCCGAAGGTGGAAGATGATTGAACACTAGAGTGCCCAGAAATTTGCACTCGTATGGTGTAGTATCAGCAATGTGATGTCGGGAATGGGCTTACAGATGCCATTTGGAAAGATGGTGGATAGGAGGATGGGCTTATAGATGCCATCTGGAGATGTGACAGAATCTTGTCGGGGATGGGCTTATAGATGCCATCTGGAAATGTTTGTTGAATTGTGACTTGGTAGGTTGAAAGAAGGAACCTGTGTAGGGTTGCCTGATGATGAGTCTGTGTAAAAATGCATCTTGGAGAAGGAACCAGTGTAGGGTTGCCTGATGATGGTCAAGTAGATAATTGTCCTGTCTGGTTTCAGGTATTAATCTACAATCTATCGTCCACAGATATTTCCTGGCTAGTTACAGGTGTTGATCTGGAACTTAAGAGAGGTGGATCAAGGAGATAGTTTTCCTGGCTGGTTTCAGGTATTAATCTCTGACCTGAGAAAGAAAGATAGTTTTCCTGGCTTGTTACAGGTATTGATCTTCAATCTCTTCAATGTAGATAACTTTCCTGTCTGGTTTCAGGTATAGATCTACAATCAGTCGTCCACAGATATTTCCTGGCTAGTTACAGGTGTTAATCCGGAACTTAAGAGAGGTTGGTAGGTTGTCTCTATTGAAGGGTTTGGCGTTAGAAAAATCTTTAGGAATCGATTTAACTCAACCAGAGGAGGTTTGTTTTTATAATGATGTGATGAAGGAATCTGAGACGATTACTACCTCAGTAGGATGATGAAGGAATCTAGGACGATTTCTACTTCAGCAGGATGATGAAGGAATCTTGATGACTTCTACCTCAACGGGATGATGAAGGAATCTTGGACGATTACTACCTCAGCAGGATGATGAAGGAATCTTGATGACTTCTACCTCAACGGGATGATGAAGGAATCTAGGACGATTAATTCTCCAAAAGGAATGATGAAGAAATCTTGATGACTTCTACCTCAACGAGATGATGAAGGAATCTCGGATGACTACTACCTCAGTAGGATGATGAAGGAATCTTGATGACTTCTACCTCAACGGGATGATGAAGGAATCTAGGACGATTACTACTCCAAAAGGAATGATGAAGGAATCTTGATGACTTCTACCTCAACGGGATGATGAAGGAATCTTGGATGACTACTACCTCAGCAGGATGATGAAGGAATCTTGATGACTTCTACCTCAGCAGGATGATGAAGGAATCTTGATGACTTCTACCTCAACGGGATGATGAAGGAATCTAGGACGATTACTACTCCAAAAGGAATGATGAAGGAATCTTGATGACTTCTACCTCAACGGGATGATGAAGAAATCTCGGATGACTACTACCTCAGCAGGATGATGAAGGAATCTTGATGACTTCTACCTCAACGGGATGATGAAGGAATCTAGGATGACTTCTACCTCAGCAGGATGATGAAGGAATCTTGGACGATTACTACCTTAACGGGATGATGAAGGAATCTTGAACGACTTCTACCTCAACAGGATGATGAAGTAATCTTGATGACTTCTACCTCAACGGGATGATGAAGGAATCTTGATGACTTCTACCTCATTGGGATGATGAAGGAATCTTGACGACTGCTACTCCAAAAGGAATGGTGAAGGAATCTTGGACGATTACTACCTCAGCCAGATGATGAAGGAATCTTTGACGACTGCTACTCCAAAAGGTAATGACTTTTATCTGTTGATCGATCTTTCCTGAAAAGGTAAAGAGTTAGTTGTATGCAATGTCATGATGTTTGAGATGCATGATGTCATGATGTTCTCCAGAATAAATGAGGTCGTGTCGTATGCACTTTATCATATATGTAAATAGGAGATGTGAAATGTGATATGTTTATGAATGTATTTTCGTCTGGGAAAATAAATCCTTGACAAATGTCGGGGAGTTCGTTAAATTCTGAGCTGATATTGAAGAGTCTGGTTGAATTCTTCGTTTCCACTGGGGATGATGCACGAAGATGATTGCAAGAGTAAACCGGTAGGAGAAGATGACTCCGTTGGGGAATAAACCTGGTGAAGAGATTACTTTGTGGGGAAGAGGTACTTCGCTGATATTTTAACGATAACTCCGCTGGGGATTCTGTTTATAAGCTCTGTTGGGGATTTTGATGATGAACTCTGCTGGGGAATATTTAGATCTACTGGGGATACCCAACTTCTCTAGGGCTGATGGTAGACCAACTCTGCTTGGGGAGAGTATCACTGATTTGCTCATAGTTGCAAGTCTCAGTGGGGAATAGCTACCATTATTGTCTTACTCTGCAGGGAGTGAAGGTATCTCGGTCATACTCTTCAACTGAATCTTCCTTGGTACCTTGGTGGACAGAGCATTTTGTACAGTTTGGACAATTCTTATTGCCCCAGCTTCTGTGGGAGATGGTACCTGTGGAGGTGCTTGATAACTGCCGATTGACAAATCTTCTTCTGGCAGGCAAGTGACGAGATGACGGGACATAGTCGTACGCTTTTGATCCCTAACTTTTGCCTGGACCGCCCTTTCGGGTTTTCAGTCTATCGGGATACCCTTTTTTGCCCAAGCCGCCTTTTCAGGTTTTCGACTTGCCGGGTGTACAAATTTTTTCATTTTCATCCCTTATTTTTGCCCGAACCCTTTTGGTTCGCCGGGAAGCCCTTATTTTTGCCTAGGCCACTCGACCTAGCGGGTCTTTGATTATGTGTAGTATTTTTTTGACTATGTCCACGCTCTCAGAGTGCAGGGAGTTGTCACTGTCAGTAGTTTCGTGTCGCCATACTACCAGAAGATGTCTGATCATGCGAGATTCGTTGCTGGAATTCATGTCCAATGCCCCAAGTGACTCAGGCGGAGATTTGCCCCTGGCTATTTGGCATCTTGAGAGATTCCTTGAATCTTGACTTGGCTGCCCCATATTATGGACAATGATCATGTCTGCCCCTTGGTTGGAAGTGTTTTTTCCACTTGAGGTGACTCTTTTTATTTAGAAGGTTTTTGTTCACTAGATATTCGTCGTGCGAATTTCTCTGCTGTTTGAACAAATAGTCATATGCAAACAATGTTATTTTAATAATGCAAAGCTTATGTCTATCTTGACGTTTTTGAAAATGCAGTTTCCAATAAAAGAAGTGATTTTTTGTAAAATGTGATGTCAACTCAGGATTTTACAGCAAGCCCTTCAGGAGTCAGGATACCTTTTGTAACAGTATGCTTTCAAACTAACCCATGCTTCAGCTAGGACTTTTAAGGGTTATAACGTGGCCTGGTTATGGTTTAAGAAACAAAGAATAAAGGCTCAAATTTTATTTGTACCCACCCGTTCTTCGTGATGTTCTTCGATCCTAAACTCAGCTAATCGTGCATTTAGATCCTGTTTGAGTCTTTGCTCTGATATACCAGTGATGGTTTGGATACTGATAGTTTATTTTGAACAAGCAGTCATTTTGTTGAGAGTTTGCAGGATCTCTTTCTTTTTGATTTTGTTATCCCTGTTTTTTGCCTGAACTGTTTCTTTTGTGATTACAGTCAGCAGGATGCCCCAGTTTTTGTAAGTCTCCTTCATAGGTTTTGACTTATTGGGCTTTTATTTTGAGAGATAATGACTGTCTGTCCTTATGATTATACGGAACCATCACTGTCTTTTTTTTTGGAAGGACTCCTTTGGTACCATTCATTGTGCACCTGGATCAGCTGAGAAAACTACCCTGCCCCAGGTTATGATCAAGGGTTTTAATTTTTGTGAAAAGAAAAACTCCAACTTCTTTGGCTCAAAGGGGTTGACTAGGGATTATCTTCCTTATAACTCCACTATTTAGGATTTGAAACAATGTTTGTACCTCATCAGCGGGGTCTGTTCAAAAGCATATTGTAAAGATCGTGGTATCGTTTTCGTCATCCTCCCTCAAAAGGCTTAGAATTTTTAATCGAGAGTTGAACATCACAAGAAATGAAAGCAATTTGAATATAGTGAATACGAATGGATTGATTCAAAACAGACATATGAGATGCATTAATGAAATAAAAAAGTTTGCCATGACAATAATTGTTTGAATAAGCAAAGAAAAATATAACTTGAAAATTCAAATGAGCAAAAGACATTCTCAATGATCTGGTGTAGGATCAGTGATCAAACTTGATCTCCTTGGCATCAATCAAGTCTTGGATCTTGTTCTTCAAACTCCAACAGTCGTCGGTGTCATGTCCAGGGCTGTCAGAATGGTAGGCACATCTCACACTCGGGTTATACTTAGAAGAGGAAGTATCAGGATTTTGAGGAGAATCCTTTAGTGTGATCAGTTTCACCTTCAGCAATTGTTGTAACGCTTGAGACAAAGGCATGTTGATGTCAGTATACTTCCTATCTTGATATCTTACCCTACGCCTATTGCTCTGTCTTTGTTGAACAAACGTGGGATCGGAGATCTGGGTTGCCCCTACATGTTGATCATGACGACTCTTTTTACCAGACACAACATTGGACTCTTTTTTTCCATTGTAGGGCTTTTTCTGAGTATCAAAAGGCGTAGCTTCTTGAATCTTCTCGCTTTTGATGCCAACTTCAATTCTTTCACCAGTCAAGATAAGGTCTGTGAACCCGGCTGAAGAATTTCCAATCAAATGGTTAAATAATGGACAAGACAGGGTCCCCAAGAACATATCCATAAGTTCACGATCAGTTAAGGGTGGCTGCACCCTTCCAGCAAGGTCTCTCCACTTTTGAGCATATTCTTTAAATCCTTCACCCGTCCCTGGTGACATGCCCTGGAGTTGGGTACGCGTAGGAGCGAGGTCGGAATTATACTGATACTGCTTATAGAACGCAGTAGCCAAATCTTCCCAGTTGCGGATACTGGCCCCATCCAGCTGATAGAACCATTCGAGTTGAGTCCCTGAAAGACTATCCTGAAAGAAATGGATCCACAAATTCTTGTCAGCGGTGTAAGGTTGGATCTTCCTTACATACGACCGGAGGTGCAGCTTTGGGCAGGAGGCTCCGTCATATTTGGCAAAGGCAGGTGCCTTGAATTTATGTGGAATCGCCACCCCAGAGGATAAGCCTAGGTCTCCAAAGTCCAACCCGGCCATATTCTGTATCTCCATAGCGCTCAAGCGGTCTTCCAGCTGTTTGTACTTATCCTCAGCAAGAGGATACTATTCTTCATCATAATCCGTCTCGTTGTCGGAGACCACAGGACTAGGAGCCCTCCTTTCTTGTGGGCTGTCTTTCCCTACAGACGAGGTGGTCAGGTCAACCTCATTCTGCAGTCCACTTCCAAATCTGCGTTTAGTGTTGAACAAGACGGTCCTCTTCTTCTTCTTCCTCTCTTTCAGAATCAGAGTCTTCAAATCTTGTTGACCCTGGGCTAGGCTCATAACCAACTCTTGGAACTGGGCATTCTGGGCCTGGAGGGCCTTGATAGCTTGCTCAGCGGAAGGTTCAGTAGTCATGAGGATCGCTGAAATAAACAGCGAAGGAGGTAAGTGACCTGTAAGAGGGTACCTGTAATACAATGATATGTATGATATATGTATGCAATGTTTTCAAGGATCTCACGGGGTAAACAAGAAACTTTTTAGAATTTGTTAGAAGAAACTTCGTGTTGTTGAGAGTCCTTCTTCAAGAGTCAAGCTCACCATATCGAGTGGGTCATAGCCCCTAACTCAAGTCATCATGTTTTGATCTCCGAACAACCTTGGCTAGAGGAAAATAAATCCCCTTTGCCCCTTGCTAGACATTTGGTTCATTATGACCTGCACCACAAACCCTTGAGATCCTTGAAATGAGTTAGTCCTTATGCAGGATGCATGCAATGTTATGATGGTATGATGTTATGATAAAGGCACACCACAAGTATTCACAAAAGGCAAACATGGTAAAGGCACCCAAGTCACACAAGAGCCCTTAGATTTCAGGCCAGCATGAAGTTTAGGTACTACCCTCTTTCAGTTTCAGTTGGTTAAGACCTGTCCTAAAAATAGTAACCGGGTTCTAGAGGATCTCAATATCACTGACTACCCTCAATCGGTCATAACTCTAGCTTAGCAACCTTTTCTTGCGGCCGGAACCATCGCGAGAGTTTAGCCTCAATGAGTGTAGCATACTGCTACTGTTCTATGGCCAAGTTGGTCAATTTAAGGTTCTAAGGTCAGTTGGTGCTTAATGACTCCTCAGAAGACCCATATTCTCCTCGTTCCAACACAAGGGATATCGGTACATACCAAGGTGTCACACCAACGTAGCTACTGCTTCACCCGTGTCGGTCTACGCCGAATAGGTCCCTCAGAGTTTATTGCTACTTACCTAAAGGGTATTCCCCATATCCGGGTTAGGATCTATAAAACTCCGATACAAGCCCACAAAATTAAAGCATTCAAGGCATACAATTGAAAACATATAATAATCTAATCCTAAGGTACACCTCACTTATTATGTCCCCAGCAGAGTCGCCAGTTCTGTGATCGGTGGAAATAGAACTGACTGTTTTGAAATGCTGGTTCGCAAAATGTCGCGCTAAGCAAGAGTCGCCACCGTCTTTTATTTTCTCCAACGAGGGAAGGACAAAAGCACAGCAAAATTCCTTTTCGAGATGTTTCTCGGGTTCGGGAGGTAGATTATAGAAAGGGAAGGTGTTTGCACCCTTTCTATCCGTGGTTATCCACGAGCTCTTAGGTACTTGCTCACTATGTTTTCAAAATGTTCTGCTTTTCTTGTGTTTGTGGGTTTTGAAAAAATTTGTTTGAAAACTTCGATTTAACTCTTGTGTCTGTCCTCAAGAGTGTATGAAGTGTTGTTTGAAAACTTTGTTTGAAAAGTGTGAGTGCGAAAAGTATTTTTTGTTTTGAAAGAGCAAGTACCTGAGAACCTCTACCTACTCAAAAGAAATTAAGCTGTGTAAATGTCCTTTAGATAGTACTATCCCACTATTAAGAAGTAGGTAGCGCCGTCGTTGGAGTTTTCGGGTCAATTCGATTATAGGGACATGTGGTCACCAAAGCAATAGTAGGACGCCTTAGCGGTAACCCTAATGTCCTAGATCCTTTTTATCCGAGGCAACCGTTTCGAGGCAACTTGGATCTTTAGACAAGAGGGCGACCTCTAAAACACCCTATACTCAATGACCACGTCGAGGCAACCAAGTGAGGCGTACCCTAGGAGTGGCATGTGTGAGTGTGTCAGGTTTCATGTTAAGTTATCTTTGTACATGTTATGGTGAGCTACGGGTTGATTTTATTTTCGGAGATAAGTCTTGTCATGCATAGCCTAGTTAACATACATCTAACAGTTAATAGTTGCGGAAAATAAATCTACGCTATTACAAGGCGTCGGGTATTTACATCGCCAAAAACAAACCCTTGAAAAAGTAAATGCGGGAAAATAAATGAAAGCGATAAAAGGGGTCCTAATTAAAGCTATTACATCCTCGGAGCAAATACATAATATGAATAAAAAATTAATAAAACAAACATACGTGCGAGCAAAAATTGAATCAGAGAAAGTCTTAGGGTTTTGACCCTTTTTTGAGAAAGAAGGAAGTTTTTAATTATTTTGCATTTAATTAAATTATACCTAGACTAATTAATTAATTAAATAAAAAGAAATATTTTTTGGTTTTTTATGTGTTAAGGAAAATAAATAAATAAAATAGTCAAAATTGTCAAGAAACCCTAATTCTACATTAGTTTTAGATTATTGCAAAAATGTCAAAATTAACCTAATTAAAACTAAGTTAGTTAATTATATTTATTTACAAAAATAATAAATTAAGGGTGAAATTAATAAATAATAATAAAAATATTATATTTTAGTTTCCTGAATTTATTATGAAAAAAATTAATTGAGTTAATTAAGTAATAATAATAATAATAATTAATAGTAAAATAATTAAATGAAGAAGAAAAAAAGAACAACCCAGGGGGTGCTGGCCCAAAAGGAGGTGTCTTTGGCAATTTGAAGCCCAATAGCATTCTAGCCTGCTTTGACTTTGGTGATTGTCTATGCGTTGGTTGACTGGGGAGTATGGTGATCATCATCTTTGGCCACTGGATTTGAGTGTGAAGACACATGGCACGTTGAGAGGTGAGGTATATGATGGACTTCTTTTGGAGATCTGCACGTGAATATGCACAAGAAAATAATAACAAGGATTTTGGGGGACCTGAGATTCGAACCCAGGTCCCAATAGCCTTTCCACCCACCTGCTTGCCAATCCAACTAACGCGTTTATTCATTATAGGAATAGCAAATAAACATAATATGTAAAAATCAATTAATATAATGAAATTATGAAAAAACGCGCTAAGATTTAAACCGGCCAATCAAGTGACAACACGCCCTCGTCTTCTTTGTTTGCCCTGTAAAAAGAATATCAGATAGCGGGGGTTTTTAACCCCCACAAACTAGTTGCACGAATAATAGCGATTAGAGATACAGTACATATAAATATTTCGCGTGGGGTGCATCATGTTCGTCTGGTTCTCACGATTTCAACCATATGTCTTAGGGGGCCTAATTTTTCCTGGTTCATAAAGCCCTAATTTCAAAGCTTAAGAACCCTAGAAATCGTTCATGGCATCTTGTGATTCAGGGCATTATAATCCAATTCAGTTATACCATTAGCTTCGTATGGTCCCTATCAACACGAACCAATCAAGAAAATATGTTAAATATGCATGAATTCAACAATACGATTTTGGAAAATAAGTGTAAACCGTGGTTCTGTTTTCAGTGATTTCTTGAGCTTTAAGGTCTGAATTTGATTGCAAAACCTTCCTGGGATCTCCTGCAATATATTGGAATCAATAAAAACTCTTGAATCGTCCTAAAATGCCAAAGTCAGTTTTCAATTTTCTTGGAATTTTTCAATATGCTATGGCTTTCTTTCTGCAGCTTTTTCACGTCCATGAGATTAGGATTTGCTTGCATATATATATATATAGGAAACGAAGTAGGTCAAAAACTTGAGCAAGAATCCATTGCAATGATGATTAGATCTTTGATTGAAAATCAAATATTTCTGATTTTTCATGATTGGAAAATGTTGCCAATTTTTGAGATTTTGCATCTTTGACTTTGAGCACGAATTTTCCAGCATATCTTGACCATATTTGCTTCACAAATTGATTGAAAAAATCAAATCTTGCATTTTCCTACAATTTAAATTAATTAAATGAATTAATATTAATTAAAAATCCAATTAATCAATAAAAATAAGAAAATAAATTCCATTAAGCTTGATGGGTCGTGCATAAGTCATGGATGAAGTTTCAAGAAGAGATTTGAGGCCCATTAGCAAGAATAAGGTGTTTTGAGCAAAGTTGACTTTTGCAAATTCCTAAAAATTTCCCAACTTCTCCAATGCATATCTTGCTCAATTTTGATCATATAACCATGTTTTTGGACATTTTGGAATGGTCTTGAAGTCCTCTAACCATTGCCTTTGGTCCCATGTCATTTGGATTTACCAATCTCAAGTTATGGCCTTTGACTCAAAGTGCATTTTTGTTGACTTTTGAATTTGACCTATAAAGTAGAAATTGATAACTTTTTGTGAGATCATTTCTTGGACTTGGAGTGTGAAGATGGATTGTAGGAAATTACATCCCCTTCAAAATTAGCATTGGATGGAATTTTTCTGACAAACCATGAAAAAGTTATGCCCTGGTCAAGATACAGTTGACTTTTCTTCTGTCCAAAAATAGTAACTTTTTGCATCTTGATGATTTTTGAGCCATTCTTGTGGAATCATGATCAAGACTTGATCAAATGATGATTGTAGACTCAAAATAAGATGTTGACCAAAAATTCTGACTTTTGACTGCAAAATGACCATTTTACCCTTGCAGTTGACTGTAGGTCAAATGGAGCTTTTGACTGTGCAAATTGGCATTGTGAATCTTGAAACTTGGTATGTAGGTGCTTGAGAATGCATATAGGCCTATGAGACTTGATTGAGCCATTGAAAACCTCCAATTCCTTGAAAGAACCAAAACCCTAATTTCAGCTGTCTTAGGAGATGGTTTGACTGTGCACCTCTTAAGCCATCTTGAGTAATTTGAGAATTATTCTTGTCAAATCTTGAGGAATATGGGAGGGCAAATTTTGGGGTATAACAGTTGCCCCTGTTCAATCTTCTTAGACCTGAGGATGTAGATTGGCTTGCGTGCCTTTCGTGATCCGAAGGTGGAAGATGATTGAACACCAGAGTGCCCAGAAATTTGCACTCGCATGGTGTAGTATCAGCAATGTGATGTCGGGAATGGGCTTACAGATGCCATTTGGAAAGATGGTGGATAGGAGGATGGGCTTATAGATGCCATCTAGAGATGTGACAAAATCTTGTCGGGGATGGGCTTATAGATGCCATCTGGAAATGTTTGTTGAATTGTGACTTAGTAGGTTGAAAGAAGGAACCTGTGTAGGGTTGCCTGATGATGAGTCTGTGTAAAACTGCATCTTGGAGAAGGAACCAGTGTAGGGTTGCCTGATGATGGTCAAGTAGATAATTGTCCTGTCTGGTTTCAGGTATTAATCTACAATCCATCGTCCACAGATATTTCCTGGCTAGTTACAGGTGTTGATCTGGAACTTAAGAGAGGTTGGTAGGTTGTCTCTATTGACGGGTTTGGCGTTAGAAAAATCTTTAGGAATCAATTTAACTGAACCAGAGGAGGTTTTTTTTTATAATGATGTGATGAAGGAATCTGAGACGATTACTACCTCAGCAGGATGATGAAGGAATCTAGGACGATTTCTACCTCAGCAGGATGATGAAGGAATCTTGATGACTTCTACCTCAACGGGATGATGAAGGAATCTTGGACGATTACTACCTCAGTAGGATGATGAAGGAATCTTGATGACTTCTACCTCAACGGGATGATGAAGGAATCTAGGACGATTAATACTCCAAAAGGAATGATGAAGGAATCTTGATGACTTCTACCTCAACGGGATGATGAAGGAATCTCGGATGACTACTACCTCAGCAGGATGATGAAGGAATCTTGATGACTTCTACCTCAACGGGATGATGAAGGAATCTAGGACGATTACTACTCCAAAAGGAATGATGAAGGAATCTTGATGACTTCTACCTCAACGGGATGATGAAGGAATCTCGGATGACTACTACCTCAGCAGGATGATGAAGGAATCTTGATGACTTCTACCTCAGCAGGATGATGAAGGAATCTTGATGAATTCTACCTCAACGGGATGATGAAGGAATCTAGGACGATATTTACTACTCCAAAAGGAATGATGAAGGAATCTTGATGACTTCTACATCAACGGGATGATGAAGAAATCTCGGATGACTACTACCTCAGTAGGATGATGAAGGAATCTTGATGACTTCTACCTCAACGGGATGATGAAGGAATCTAGGATGACTTCTACCTCAGCAGGATGATGAAGGAATCTTGGACGATTACTACCTCAACGGGATGATGAAGGAATCTTGAACGACTTCTACCTCAACGGGATGATGAAGGAATCTTGATGACTTCTACCTCAACAGGATGATGAAGGAATCTTGATGACTTCTACCTCAATGGGATGATGAAGGAATCTTGACGACTGCTACTCCAAAAGGAATGGTGAAGGAATCTTGGATGATTACTACCTCAGCCGGATGATGAAGGAATCTTTGACGACTGCTACTCCAAAAGGTAATGACTTTTATCTGTTGATCGATCTTTCCTTAAAAGGTAAAGAGTTAGTTGTATGCAATGTCATGATGTATGAGATGCATGATATCATGATGTTCTCCAGAATAAATGAGGTCGTGTCGTATGCACTTTATCATATATGTAAATAGGAGATGTGAAATGTGATATGTTTATGAATGTATTTTCGTCTGGGAAAATAAATCCTTGACAAATGTCGGGGAGTTCGTTAAATTCTGAGCTGATATTGAAGAGTCTGGTTGAATTCTTCGTTTCCACTGGGGATGATGCACGAAGATGATTGCAAGAGTAAACCGGTAGGAGAAGATGACTCCATTGGGGAATAAACCTAGTGAAGAGATTACTCTGTGGGGAAGAGGTACTTCGCTGAGATTTTAACGATAACTCCGCTGGGGATTCCGTTGATAAGCTCCGTTGGGGATTTTGATGATGAACTCCACTGGGGAATATTTAGATCTACTGGGGATACCCAACTTCTCTAGGGCTGATGGTAGACCAACTCTGCTTGGGGAGAGTATCGCTGATTTGCTCATAGTTGCAAGTCTCAGTGGGGAATAACTACCATTATTGTCTTACTCTGCGGGGAGTGAAGGTATCTCGGTCATACTCTTCAACTGAATCTTCCTTGGTACCTTGGTGGACGAGAGCATTTTGTACAGTTTGGACAATTCTTATTTCCCCAGCTTCTGTGGGAGACGGTACCTGTGGAGGTGCTTGATAACTGCCGATTGACAAATCTTGTTCTGGCAGGCAAGTGACGAGATGACGGGACATAGTCGTACGCTTTTGATCCCTAACTTTTGCCTGGACCGCCCTTTCGGGTTTTCAGTCCATCGGGATACCCTTTTTTGCCCAAGCCGCCTTTTCAGGTTTTCGACTTGCCGGGTGTACAAATTTTTTCATTTTCATCCCTTATTTTTGCCCGAACCCTTTTGGTTCGCCGGGAAGCCCTTATTTTTGCCTAGGCCAGTCGACCTAGCGGGTCTTTGATTATGTGTAGTATTTTTTTGACTCTATCCATGCTCTCAGAGCGCAGGGAGTTGTCACTGTCAGTAGTGTCGTGTCGCCATACTACCAGAAGATGTCTGATCATGCGAGATTCGTTGCTGGAATTCATGTCCAATGCCTCAAGTGACTCAGGCGGAGATTTGCCCCTGGCTATTCGGCATCTTGAGAGATTCCTTGAATCTTGACTTGGCTGCCCCATATTATGGAAAATGATCATGTCTGCCCCTTGGTTGGAAGTGTTTTTTCCACTTGAGGTGACTCTTTTTATTTAGAAGGTTTTTGTTCACTAGATATTCGTCGTGCGAATTTCTCTGCTGTTTGAACAAATAGTCATATGCAAACAATGTTATTTTCCTACAATTTAAATTAATTAAATGAATTAATATTAATTAAAAATCCAATTAATCAATAAAAATAAGAAAATAAATTCCATTAAGCTTGATGGGTCGTGCATAAGTCATGGATGAAGTTTCAAGAAGAGATTTGAGGCCCATTAGCAAAAATAAGGTGTTTTGAGCAAAGTTGACTTTTGCAAATTCCTAAAAATTTCCCAACTTCTCCAATGCATATCTTGCTCAATTTTGATCATATAACCATGTTTTTGGACATTTTGGAATGGTCTTGAAGTCCTCTAACCATTGCCTTTGGTCCCATGTCATTTGGATTTACCAATCTCAAGTTATGGCCTTTGACTCAAAGTGCATTTTTGTTGACTTTTGAATTTGACCTATAATGTAGAAATTGATAACTTTTTGTGAGATCATTTCTTGGACTTGGAGTGTGAAGATGGATTGTAGGAAATTACATCCCCTTCAAAATGAGAATTGGATGGAATTTTTCTGACAAACCATGAAAAAGTTATGCCCTGGTCAAGATACAATTGACTTTTCTACTGTCCAAAAATAGTAACTTTTTGCATCTTGATGATTTTTGAGCCGTTCTTGTGGAATCATGATCAAGACTTGATCAAATGATGATTGTGGAGTCAAAATAAGATGTTGACCAAAAATTCTGACTTTTGACTGCAAAATGACCATTTTACCCTTGCAGTTGACTGTAGGTCAAATGGAGCTTTTGATTGTGCAAATTGGCATTGTGAATCTTGAAACTTGGTATGTAGGTGCTTGAGAATGCATATAGGCATATGAGACTTGATTGAGCCATTGAAAACCTCCAATTCCTTGAAAGAACCAAAACCCTAATTTCAGCTGTCTTAGGAGATGGTTTGACTGTGCACCTCTTGAGCCATCTTGAGTAATTTGAGAATTATTCTTGTCAAATCTTGAGGAATATGGGAGGGCAAATTTTGGGGTACAATAGTGGTCATTGTATCTCAATGTATCTTTTCCATTATGTATTAACATTTCTCAAACTTTGTAATCATCTATGGAGTCTCGCCATTCGCAGATTACCATTCTATTAATGAAATTCGAGCTTTTACCCAATTCTTTGTGTTTCTTATTTTATTTAGCTTGCAAAGACTCCATTCATTACTGATAATAACTTTCAAAGCAAAGAGATTAAATAACAAAATTTATTTTTCAAAAAAAAAGATGTTTACAATTTACTTTTACTTTGAGAGTTGTGATGAAGCAATGACAACAAAAATGGTGATCCCAGGAGTGGACAAACTCCAGTTGTTTTTAGAAGCTTTTGTTCCCCTCGGGAAGGTCTACTCGGGTTGTTTTCACCATATTGGGTTCATGATTCCGGTATCCTTGGTCATGTTTGGATTCATTTCTCCTCTTTTCTGAGTTTTCATGATGAGAAGTTTCAATCCTCATTTTTCTCTAGTGAAGTAGGCTTGAATTCCCCAGCGAAGTTTGGATGTTTCGGTGTCAGTCTGCTTTATTTGAGAATGGTCTTACAATCTCTAATAGGCATGTTACTTTTGAAAAAACACTAGTTTCCCCGATAAAGCCTGAAGAAGGATGTTCTATCCCGGTATCTGTTTATTTCATCACTTTGATTTGTCTACCTCTGGATTATGTTTCTCCCCAGTAAAGTTAAAGCAGGTAGTAGGTTTTGTTTCCGCAATTGGCCTTTACCTTTCTTGGAATGATCATCTTGGATGAAGTTTAGCCGAGTGTTGTTAGTGCCTGAGGCGGTTTTTCTTGTTTTTTCCCAATGATTATGTATCTGTTTTGTCAGCACGCACAATAGAACTCATACATTCATACATACGTCATGCATAGCTAAAATTAGCATATCATTGTTCATTAACACTTAATAATATTTTTGTTGACATATTACCCTGTTTTGCAGAGTTATGTTGCCCTCTTTTCAATAGAGTGTTGGACTTAAGCAGAAAACGTATATTCTTTCAATTTCCCTACTGAGTTGTCCCTCATAGAAGATTTTTACTTTAAGCCTTCCGGTATAGCTCCTTGTTTGGATAAATTTGGTTTTCCTTCTTGAGTTTATTTCTCAAAGGATGAATTCTGGTTAACTGTTTCATTCCAGTTTATTTCTGGTTTGGATATATGGTTCCCCGACAATGCTATTCACTTTGGATTGCTGAAAACCCCAAGTTTTGGTTGGTGCATTTATTTTGCATAAGAAGACTTTATCCCATCAGCAAGAGTATCATGGAATCTCCCCAGGAAGTCATACCTATTTCCCAAAAAGTCATATCTTTTTGCTACCCTCAGTGAAAGTTGGTAGTTCATCGTCAGTGAATGGCGATGCTATGATATATTCTCTTTCTACCTTCAGTGAAAGTTGGTAGACCATCGGCAGTGAACGTCAGTGTTTGTTATCTTTTTTCTACCCTCAGTGAATGTTGGTAGTTCATCGTCAGTGAATGGCGGTGATATGATTATTCTCTTTCTACCTTCAGTAAAAGATGGTAGACCATCGGCAGTGAACGTCGGTGTTTGTTATCTTTTTGCTACCCTCAATGAATGTTGGTAGTTCATCATCAGTGAACAGAGGTGATATGATATATTCTCTTTTTACCTTCAGTGAAAGTTGGTAGACCATCAGCAGTGAACGTTGGTGTTTGTTATCTTTTTGCTACCCTCAGTGAATATTGGTAGTTCATCGTCAGTGAACGATGAGGCTATGATATATTATTTTTTTTACCCTGAGTGAATGTTGGTAGTTCATCATTAGTGAACGGCGGTGATATGATATATTCTCTTTCTACCTTCAGTGAATGTTGGTAGACCATCGGTAATGAAAGTCGGTGCTTGTTATCTTTTTGCTACCCTCAGTGAACGTTGGTAGTTCATCGTCAGTGAACGACGATGATATGATATATTCTCTTTCTACCTTCAGTGAAAGTTGGTAGACCATCGGCAGTGAACATCGATGTTTGTTATCTTTTTTCTACCCTCAGTGAACGTTGGTAGTTCATCATCAGTGAACGGCGGTGATATGATATATTCTATTTCTACCTTAAGTGAAAGTTGGTAGACCATCGGTAGTGAACGTCAGTGTTTGTTATCTTTTTGCTACCCACAGTGAATGTTGGTAGTTCATCTTCAGTGAATGGCGGTGATGTGATATATTCTCTTTCTACCTTCAGTGAAAGTTGGTAGACCATCTGCAGTGAACGTCGGTGTTTGTTATCTTTTTGCTACCCTCAGTGAACGTCGGTAGTTCATCGTCAGTGAACGGCGATGATATGATATATTCTCTTTTTACCTTCAGTGAAAGTTGGTAGGACATTGGCAGTGAATGTCGATGTTTGTTATCTTTCTCTCTGCCCTCAGTAAACGTCGGTAGCTTCGCCTTCAGTAGAAGTTGGTGTGTCCTTTGACCATCCTACCATCCTCTTTGATTCAGTTCTCTGGGTTCACCGGTGATTTATTTTCCAGGTGGGGGTGCTCCTTTGTTTCTTTATTATTGTTACATCCCCAATGTTATTTTGCGTATCTTTGGTCTTGTTCATATGCATTCATGATCATAAGCATTTGCATGGTATCTTAGGGCCAAAAATAGGGTTTGTTTTATATTTATGTATCTTCGATCGCGTCGACACAAAGATTTTTAACCTTCGTATCTCCGGATAGAAGAGACTTAAATAAGGGCAGCTATTATTCCCCAATTTTTTCCCCTAAGATCCCTTCATCATACCATGTTGATTCACTCACAACAAGATCACACTAGGATTCTTGGTTCCCCTCCCTACATTTAGTTTTGCCCTTTTTGAGGGATCACCAAGCACCTTGACTTATGTTCCTTTTGTGATCATGAATGTTGTTTTGTTTTCTTCATTTAACTAATAAAATGCAATGTTGGTTTGTCTTGCTTTTTATCCATGTAGGTGAAGGCAATGAGATTTAACAAGCTACCCCATGGGTTCATGAGTTTCTTTCCATGCCCTAGTCAATATAGCTTGAGAAGTTTAAACCTCACCATTGGAATGGTTTTGGTAGAATAGGCATGGTAAGGTTTCTTTGGTTCATCACATTTCAAGGTTATTAGATTTGACTCAAAAGTACAAGGGGTTGATTGGAGAAGTTGTCATGATTGGACAAGGACTTGTTCCTATTGGTCACAAGAGCATACTTCTATCAAATTTCAAGATATAAAAGTGGTTTTGGTGTCTATGAGTCCTCATTATCATCCTCAACAACTTCTATTCACAAAGCAAGAATATTGGTACAAGATGTTTGTTCAAACTTGTCAAAGTTCCTCAAAGCATTTTCTTGATCTATGAGCTAGGGTTTTGAACTTCAAAGGAGTACATCTTGCTCACCTTTTGATATTTTTGAGTGATTCCAAATATATACTCCTCTTCAAAGGGTTATCAACAAATCACTTCAAAATTTCCAAGGATTTTTCATGTGGAAGGAACTTGGTGAAGAAGAAAGATTATAAGTCATCCAGATGAATCCATAATTTTACATGAGTAACTTCAAATGGTCCTAACTTTGTCAATTTTTATACCTTGAGTATATTATTTTTCCATAATGATCTTGAATATGTGAACTTTATTCCTTCTTTTATATGCAAAGTGGGAAAATGGACGGAAGTTGCCTTAAAGATGCAAAAGATTATAGGTTATTCCATGATTTTTTGCCAACTTCAACAAGTCATAACTTGCTCAAATTTTGGATATTTGAATGATCCAAGTTTCAAAATGTCATTCAAGAGGTCTACTTCATGCCATCTTTTTTGGTGAAGAGCAAATTCCAAGTGGAAGGCCATGTTTGGATGCAAGACATTATAGGTCATTTTTGAAGAAGAATGTGAAATATTTCTAAGTATGGAAAGTCAACCCTTTTTCTTTAACTTTGACTCAATGCAACTTTCATCTCAAGCATCCATTTAACTCCATTCTTTTTCTATTGGAAAGCTTGTAACATCATCTTTCTAAAGCATCAAGAATCATGCCCTAAGACCCCTTGAGTTGAAAATGCCATTGGTCAGAAGTTGGCACTTTGAAATTGAATTTCTCACCAAGTCAGAATTTTGGAATCCATAATGTGGCCTCTAATCACAAGTTTTCCACACGTTTTTGCCTCTAAACATGTTTAGTGAAGTTCCAGATTTGTTCAGCGCATCAAAACGCAATAATTGGATGAGTTTTGATTAAGTTTGTATCACACTTCACTCGTGCATCAGGTGTGCACGATTTCCCTCCAAAACGCATCATTCACTCTTCCATTTCATCTCATTCGCTTCTCCTATAAATACATGAACTATCCCATTCATTTTCCCAAGATTGGATAGCCAGAATTACCCTGCCAAACTTGCTCCAAAACTCAATTTTCTGTAACTTCAAAATCCATTTTGGACCCTTTTTCAATCCAATTTTTCCATCAATTCACCTTCCTTGATCTTCCCTGAAGCTAACCATATAATTACATTCAAGAATCGTGCCCTATAGTGCTCCATAGAAGTCCAGTTTCAGAGCTCTGCAACTCAATTTCAATAGGTAGATTCCTTTATTAATTCTTCAAAACTCTGATATCATTGTGTTGCTCTCATTGCCCTGGTTCTAGTTGCAACACTTACCTATAATTGGAAAAGTTTTGACCATGAAATTTCAAATCCCTTTTCAAAACTTTTTTTCCAAATTGCTTGAGCTATAGTTTATATAAATTTGGCGTGAGGGTGTGGTTGTCTTCGTCTTGAAGAGACGAAGCGAATGGCATATGTCTGAGCTTAGGATTTTAGAGTTTGAGAGACCTGCAATTCGTGATGGCTGGAGGTTGAAGATGACCAACGTGTCATCTTATAACCAATGAAGGCGCGCCATATGTATTTTTCAAATTCTGATTTAATTAATGATTATGTACAATATTAATTAATGACCATGATATGCACAGCGCGCCAGATCCCTTGGATTTTATTACTAATGCGTTTTGACATTCATCCAATGGTCCACATATTTTACTTTTATTTTCTTTTTCTGATTTTTATATTTTAATTGTTTTAAATTTCAAAAAATCATAGAAAATTCATTTGTAGTCCAAAAAATCTGAAAAAATTATGAAAAATATTTTTGATTATTCTCTTTCTGATTTTTATTTTTTCACAATTTAATTTTGTGTTTTGGTATTTTTTTACAAATTTTACACTTATTTGATTTGTTTTAAATGCTTAAAAATACTTTTATATATTTTTAAATTCTGAAAAAATTATGGAATGATCCAATGATATTGTGACAAATATTGGTGACATCATTTTATTTTTGTTTCCGACTTTAATATTTTTTTACCATTTTTTGTTTATTTGACCCATTTATTTTAATTTTAAAAATAGTTTCTGACTTTGAAAAATTACCAAAAAAATTGTAAAATTACTTGGGCCTTTCTCTGATTTTTCTATGGTCTTATTTTTCATTTCTTGATTAATTTGAACATAGTTGATATTTTTCTCATTATTTTCTATTTTTAAAACATTTTAAAAAATCCTTTTTTATGTATATTAAATGTGATATTATTTTGTGATTATTTTCTGGCTGATCTTGGGTTAGATTTTGGATCATGAACTTTATTAACATCATTGGATCCATGGTGTTGAGTTTAACTCCATAAAAATGGATGAATGATTTTAATAATAGTTTGATTAAAATTTAATTCAAATGTGGTTTGTATATTTTCCCATCCCTCTTCATCTCATCCCTTTCTTATTGCACTAGATGTTGTTGGAGCATGATCTCTATATCATGTCTCAAAACAAATGGTGCATAGATTGCTATTGACCGACCTCAAAATTGGTGCGACTTCTATATAAGTCCACTTACGATTGCTTAACATAGCGCAAAATTTTGTCCCGATTCAAATAAATGATCATTCGTGGCCCAAACTTATGATTGCAAGCCCAAGTATGTTAATTTGATCTCTTTGATCCAATAATCTTGAGTTTCATTGTGTGGAGGCTTTGGTTCTACCAATCCTGTAATGGATCTACAACACCTTTAGTCAACGCGGATCACTTAAACATTGTTGTTCATTAAATGGTACTTATGAGAATTCCAAATGGATGATATACTTGACAAAAAGCAAATGCAACTTGTTGTGTGGAGGCTTTGGTTCTACCAATCCTCTAATGAGTTCCAAATGCAAGCTTCAAGACGGTAATCCAACTAACCACTAATTATTGACTTTTTTACCTTATACTTTTATTTTTATTTATGCTTTATGTACTATTTACTTTTAGCATTTACATTTCATTCCATTTTCATCTTTGATCATTTGAGCATTTAATTTTCTTGCCATTTTTACTTTGCTCACTTGAGCTTTTCTTTTCCTTTCTTAAAACACTTAGTAATCAACATAAACCCTAAAGAATCTTTAATGGTGCTTGGACTATTTCACTACTATCCTTCGCATTATGGAGCATGAGACTTTTCTTGGACTTAGGATTAGAAACCTTTACCTATCTTGGAGATCTTATCTGATTATTTTGTCTGGAGTTCTTGAGGTTTACCTCAAGAAATTGGGTTGCTTGTTTGTTTTTATGTGCAGGTTTTTGTGATTACACCCTTTGTTTGTAATCTGGAATTCACCTGTATACAGCCGTTACTCTATCCAATTTTTTTGTGAAGACTTAATACACTTGAAGTTTGGTTCTCTCAAGAGGTCTAGTATTTCTTTGCTTGATTGGTTTCAATCAAAGGAATGGGAATTCTATCTTGGCTCATAATGTCAAGTATTGGTTTCTTGTTGGTTAGATGGTTCTTATCCCTAGCTTTTACCTTATGCTTTAGGATAGTCCATTCTTCTCCTCCCATCTTCTTTAATTTCAAAAATCTTCTTTCCCTTTTTGAAAACTCTTCTTGTTTTTGAACTTGAACTACTTTCATAATAAACTTGGACTTATGTCCATGCATTTTCAAAACATTTTTCATAA
This sequence comes from Vicia faba, assembly GCA_948472305.1. Lineage (NCBI taxonomy): Eukaryota > Viridiplantae > Streptophyta > Magnoliopsida > Fabales > Fabaceae > Vicia > Vicia faba. The sequence goes on along the minus strand of OX451740.1, from coordinate 991,571,399 downwards.
ATAAACTCCAATCAACATAATAATGCCTTGACATTTTTTTGTGAGAAGACTGAAAGTCAATCAATCTCATTTCAAACCATTTTGCCACTTTGGCTTTTATCTTTAAACTTTTCTCAAAAAAGGTGGAACTCTTGTCAGTCCTTGTAGTGATGCAAACAACTATACTTCTACAATATGTAGTAAAGAGAGATATTTTCCACTTGGGTGATGAGTGAGGCATTGTTGATTTTTTAAAATCCAAGCCATATCCTCCACTTTGAGATGATTCAAATTCTCCTTTCTCATGATTGTGGGTAGTAGGTATGTTTTCCATACGGACAATGACAATGATGTTTCATCTCATAAAATTAACCAACGCATTTGTGTTTTAAATTTTTAAAAGAGGAACTACGCGTACCCTGATCCCCTGTTGCACGAAAAGGTGGTACGTAGGCACTAAAGGTTCGCAATCGCGGTGGGTGCAAAAAATATAAAAATAAATATATTTCTTTCCTCACCTCCACCATCAATTTTTTTTATATATACAACATTTTTTATAGCCAAAATATACAGATTTTACAAAGAGGCTCCTACGGAGTACCATAGATGTTTAGGGTGCTAATACATTCCTTTTGCATAACCAACCCCCTTACCTTGAATCTTTACCCTTCTTTTTGGGTTATTCGCTCTTTTCCCATTCCTTTGGAAACAATAAAGCGCGGTGGCGATTTTTATTTTGATTTGTATAAAGTCTAGTCAATCCAATGACTTAGTCTTGAACATTTCTACCGCCACACTAGAGATGAGGTTTTGTTCTTGCCCTAGTTTTGACAATTTTTTGGAATTTTTAGGAGTGTGCTCTTGTGGAAATTTTGTGTTCTTTGATGTATGAACATGTTCTCTATTTATAGGCCATGGATTAGGTCAACAAACATGAGCTAAGTCTTTGTATTTTATGACAAAATATTTGATTGGGAATTTTGTATGAAATCTTCCCCTTTTGAGCCAATCATGTGCCAATCAATCCCACATGTTATTGCTAATTGGTCATCTGATTTTTACCCTTATGATTTGAATTAGAACAAAGGTCATGCACCTCATATCTTTGCTTTAGTATTTTATTTGATTTATTTTTCTTTTAATTAAATAAAATCAAAATAAAATAAATAAAAAAACACATAAATAAATATATGGACTTAGAGGTTCATGATGAGGTCAAGAACACGTTTGGACCTTAAAAGATAAGCCCGTTAGCCTAAAAATTCAAATTTGTTCAATTTGAAATTCACGCATTTTCTCAAAATTGTACAACTTGCATAAATCACATCTCACTCAATTTTCACCATATGATGGTGATCTTGGACTTTTTGGAAACCTCAAGATGTCCCTTACAATCTTCATGTTGGTCATGTTTTCATTTGAAGACTTTAACGTGATATAAATTGCTTTGTTAAAAGTGACTTTTTGTTGACTTTTAAAATGACTCGTAATGTTTGGGTCCATATCTCTCAAATGAAGCATTTTTTGCCTTAAACATAGAGAGACAAACTTGTAGAGAATTGAATTTCCGTCAAAATGAGCTTTGGTTTAGAATTTTATGATGAATCATGTGAAATTTATGCTTGGTTAAAGTTCAGTTGACTTCTCCTTAAGAAAACCCTAATTTAGTAAATTTTGACTTTTGATGAATCTTGAGTTTTCTTGATGAATCATGATCAACCCTTGGACAAAAATTGTGAAGTTTGACTATAAATAGGTCAAAGTTCAGTTTTTTCCCAATATAGTTGATTTTCAACCATCTGGCTAATTGACTGAGCAAATTTGTGCTGTAAGACTTGAAACTTGGCATGAGGAAACCTTGAAGTATATGATAAAACATGAAGTCTATTTGGAGCATTATAAGTCCAATTTTCCTTAAGGAAACCAAAACCCTAATTGTAGATCACTACTTAGGAGGAGGGTTAATATGATAATCTTTGAGTAGTCTTGAGTACTTGAGAACCTTAGGAGCATGAGAAGATATCTTGAACCAATTTTTCTTGAAAATTGGGAGAGAAAATTTTGGGGTACAACAGGGGGTCTTCCGCTGATTTTGTCTTTATTGTCATAGTTATCATTGTTGTTGTTCTGAACTTGTTCCACCATAGTGTTTTTCTTGCTAGGATCTTTTTCTGACACAGTTAAGTGTTAGCAGCCAAAACCAGGTGCTCTGGTACCAGTTGAAGTATACAAAAACACATGAAATGGGGTTTGAATTGGGGTTTTAAAAAATTAAAAACATTATAACACGTTTGGTTATCCTGGTTCGTTTGAACTCAAACTACTCCAGTCCACCCGCCAAGGTGATTTCACCTATCTCAATCGAGGTCTTAATCCACTAATTAAAAATTTGATTATATCTCACAAAGACTACAATCAATGTTTCCTTGATACTAAACCATAACTTAGTTTCTCAAGGAATTACAAAATGTATAAAAATGTGTACGAGGATGTTTCTAATAAACTATATCACAAGTGTGATGTTTACACAATGTTAAAGCACAATGAACAACATAATAGATAAAAGAGCTTTATGAATATTTCTATTGTATGCGTGCAAGTGTTGTTTGATCACCCTTCAAGAACTCCTTTATAAAGGCGAAGCTATTTAGATCCATTTGAGACATGAGAAGATGTTTTTGGAAGGTTGATAATATGTTGTTAATGCACTTTCCGAAAATACAGATCTTGTCTGGTTCCAACCGTTACTCCTTGATTTGTAATGAATGAAATCTAACGTATTAGAATTTTTCTTCTTTGAAATCTCATTAGAATAAGAATAATAATGTTGAGACTTTAGATCATCAGAATATTGCTTCATCAGATTTTAGCTTGCAGCTTTGGTGCTTCAGAAGTTATAACATCATAACTTCTTCTATTGAGCGTGATACTTTAATTTAGTTTGTACATATATTCTTATCAAATATTCTTAGCGCAATTTGTTTGCCAACTTCTATACTTCTTTATCAGAACTTCTCTGCATATTTAAATAATTTATTAGAGAATATACTTGTTCTTTATATATATAATGTATTTTTTATCATCAAAACTATTACTAAGATGCATAACTAAACTATGTTCTAAGACACCGTCATTGGAAAAGAAAATTGTAGCATGAGCTTCTTGGAATGATGGTACTTCAAAAAATCAAGGGAAAAGAAATGGAAAATCAGTGGCATGTATTGAGCAAGGATGAGCTTGGCAAACATTGAAGATGAGGAATACCCAACCAGAATGGATTACCAAGACTTCTGAAGCTACACAGACTCAATGCAAAGAAGTGAAGGTTAGAGACACCAGAAGGATCATTTCCCAGGTATGTCAAGACGAAGTATCAGAAGAGATGTGTTATGTGAGAAACTTGTTTTTGTGGTGATTAGGAGGAATTCGAGGGAGAATTCAATTTAAGGGGGGGGGGGGGAGAATGTAACATCCCCATATTTCTATAAGCATGGGCAGTTAATATAAATTCTAATGGCATAAGAGTCATTCTCATTTAAGACCATTATTCTATCAAATAGATATCTTAAGCAAATTGGTTGGAATTGGACTAAATGACAAGGTTGTAAATACCACTTAGTTAAAGGGCATTTTGGGCATTGGATATATTAATGAGAGTGATATAGGCTTGTTTGGTAGAGATAACATCCTTATTCCTTTCCAAATCATTTGGGGATATAAGAGTAGAAAGAGAAGAGGGAGAAACTCAAGTCCATCACTTCCATCTCCATTTTTGTACTTTAAGGATAGCCTTCACTATACAAGTAACAAATTTTTATCCGTAACTCCGATTTAAGTAATTTTGTACTTTTTGGAAAGAGCACGAAATTCCTTATAGTTTATATATAAATTTTGTTGCTTGAATGTATGTATTGAAGGAGAAAAACACGATTGAAGTTTAGGATTTCATGCTGAAAGTGGGTATTAAAGAGCTACGAATTTGATGAGCTTTGAGGTGGAATTTTGTTTAAGAATGGAACTCAGTAGTAGCTGTACCATCATCCTAACCTCCTTTGATGAAAGGTGAGTCTCATATATAGGAAGTTAGGGATTTTTGGAAATTGCGTGTTGTGAGAATAAGGGTTTAGAGTGATCAATTATTGATGCATGTTAGTTACAATTGTTGTATATAATGTATACGAAATGATTTTCGTGTTTGTGTGTTATGGGTACTTGGACTGGGATGAGGAATTTAGGTTTTGCGACCCCAAGACAGAATTGTTGTAATTCTGTTTTTTTCTTCTGAAATTCACATGCCGAGCTTAGTGCACGCGGATGCACTTAGCGCGCCCTCCTGAAACTAAATTTTGTGTATTTCACAGAGCATGCTTAGCACACGGGGCTTCACTTAGCACACCCTATTGAACATAATTTTATAAATTAATTCCCATAGTGCAGTGTTGTTCCGATATTGGTACCATATGCCTCCCTAACTTAACTCATGACTTTTCTTAGTGTGTTGTAGATTATGTAATACCATGTGTGATTACTTAAAATCTTATGACATGATTATGTTGAGAATGCATTATATGTTAAGTGTTATGTTGTAATCATCTTTGATTTCCCCTTTGTTCTGGTTGAACATTCATATGTGTTTGCCAGTGTGGCTTGATGTGCATATGATTTCATGATATATGCTTGAATCGAAATATGCCTTGCTAATAGATTATAAATCACCTATGACCCCGACTAGTGCTATGTGATCTCTAGTTTGTGGCATTGGATGTGTTTATGTGGGCCGATATGATAAGGCATTTCCACCAGCAGTTAATTGCATATGCGTTCTCTGTATGTCATACACACCTAAGCTACCAAAGGCGATGTGCAAGTGAGCTCCAATATGATAGGGAATTCCACAGTGGTCTCATCGGTATGCTTGGTATGGTGGGATGGTGATGCCACATAGCTAATATCACTTCGATTTACTCACCTCTAGTGGTGCCAAGTTCGCTACACCATCAGGCTTTCGCTCGGAGGGCTCGTGTTGTCAAGATGGCATCTTTGTACCTAATGCTAAATATGTTTCAATAGGCTCATACGTACGTATAGATGATTGACGGGGCCATGATGTAACATAGGCAATGTCACCGCTGTAACACATCATAGATATAATTCCACCTAAGAATTATTCGATTCATCCGGAAGTGTGTTGATACAAGTATCTTGATGCGATGCATGGGTGTAACTCATCGAGGGTGTGAATGTGTAGTTTATGTAGCAGGTAAAATGTACTTATGGATTCCTCGCACATGGGTACAGGTCTCCATATTGTTTGTGGTCTTTATGCTAGGCCTTGTTCCAGCTACTTCTCTTTAGATTATGGTCTTGTGCAGGATATGCCTTCTTGTTGCCTCATTGGTAAGTTATGAGACTTCCAATGATGGTATTACTTCTTGTTCTGTATGTTTGCACTAGACCGTGAGGAAACCTTGGATCCACAGAAAATCCATTTTGATGCATGCACCCTGAAGAACTGAGCGAACCTGTAAGATAAGAGACTCACTGAGATTTAGTAATCTCACCCCATTCCAATTATTATTTTAAAGAACAATTTATAGGTTAAAGGATTGCTAGATGGTCGACAATGAAGAATGCTGACGAGCAGATGGAAGGAAGACCTCATCTAACCTTATCTTTCTGCTGCGTATTTCTGTAGACAACTGATTGTATACATTATGATTTTGGAGTTGTGTTGTATACGAATTTAATGCCTTGTCTTTTTCCAGCTTTTGTATGTTTCTACATGTCATTTTTAGCATCACTTCATATTATTCTAGACATATATTTACAAGTGTTATATATATATTTTTTACCATTCAATGAGAATGAGTTCATTTTATCATTTTGATCCTCTTGTCGATATAGTATCGGAGCTCCTATGAATTTTGGTAGCCATTGTTGCACTTCATTCAAAACTGTTATTTATCCTTTCTTGTTGAATCTTGCATCTTCTTCCTCTTGATCAACCTTTCTTTCTCTGAAGTTTCATCAATATCACTCCAGAATTACACAGATTTTTCTACCAACCCTACAAATCCTTACTACCTGCATCCCAATAAAAATCCAGCTTTGGTTCTTTTTTTATCCCTATCAAATTTCCTAGAACTATCATTCCTGGTCTCGTTCAATGCATATCATGCTGATCTCAAAGAACAAAGATATATTCATCGATGGTTCTCTTCCCAAACCTCTTGTTTCCGATCCAATGTACGCACCTTGTATATATTGCAATACTATGGTCTTGGCATGGAATCACCGATCACTCTCTAAATCGATCGCTAGATCACTTCTTTGGATTGATACTGCTTCTACCTTGGAATCCATCCTGTCGTACCCCAAATTTTCCCTACTTCGACAATTATATTTTCAAGATTTAAAGATAGAATAAGATATATTAATCAAGGATGGTTCAACAACATCTGACGGCTCATTCTTAAATCTGAGACAACAGGGGGTGTACTTTAATTCAGGAAAGTGGGGCTTTCTAATTTAGAAAGACCCATGTACCCGTAAACCCATTCGTGAAGCATGTTGGCCAATGTCCCATGAGATTCAAAAATGGAAATTATTTTAGAAAAAATTTATTAGGTCTCAATTATTATTAAGTCCATTAGGATTTATTGTTGTTAGTAAAATAGGAGGTGAAAATTCAACTTACAAGCCCATTAAAATACATGTTGGCCCATTTCCGTTTTGGTGGTAAATAGCGAAGAGAGGGGTATGATTGTTAAAATCCCATTAGAATTCGCGTGGCCCATTTAGTTTTTTAATTGAATGGCAAAAATTAATAATTACAAACTACAAGCCCATTGAGACTTAGCAGCCCATTTGTTGCTTTGTTGCTGTCTTGTTTTAGGAAAATAGTATTATTAAAACTTTTGTTATTATCATGTTACTAAAAAAAAGTATATATATTTTTATTAAAGAAGACGCTAAATTACTGTTAAAACTTTTCAATTTTATATTAATGTTTTACCAGAAGATATTATAGTAAAAATTATTTATACTTTGTTATTAAAGATTTTTTGTTTGGGGAGAAAATCTTTTGGATCTTTGTTTTAAGAAAGCTTAAGCCCAATTTACATTTTTGTTAAAGCCCAATTGTCTTGCTGTAAGGTACTGATGCTGGACCAAAATAATTGTAACGCAGGCCCAAATGTTGAATAATAGCTACGCTACCAATCATTACCAAGATTAACGCACATTTTTCTCAATAAACAAATACTGTAGAAATCAACTATATCCAATCAAATCTATACCGAGTCCAAGCCCAGAAAATTACAGTAAACTACAAATCAACTACAATTACATTAATCAGAACCAATCCAATCTCTATTACACAAATCTGAAAATTACAAATCCAAACTAAATCAATTACCATAAACATTGAATCTCTAATTGTTCATAATTCCTAAATCTAAGATAAGCAATTCTAACAGAAATCCGTAATGGTAACCCTATAAGTACCAATCAGAAATAAACAGAAAAGGGGGACAAATAGACAGAAGGCATTCGATTACAAAATTGAAGATGGAAGGACTTGAAGAACAAAGTTGAAGAACACGAAGAACACATTACCGAATTCGTTGAAGAAGGGAAGAAAGCGGTTAGGGTTTCAACATATGAAACCCTAACTGTCACTGACGATCGCTCTGTTCCACCGCGCCTTCAACCTCTCATCACCCCCATTTAAAGCGTCGTCGGAACCTGTAAAATCTAAGGCAAAGAAAGATTCTCCGAATCAGAAGAAGCTCGGGGGACGAAATCACAATAGTGAAAGGGGTAAAAATAACTCAGTTCTCTCTTTTAGGGTTCTCATATTTGTGGTTTTGATGGGTGGTGGTAATCAAAGGGTATTGGGTTGTGTTTAAGGAGCCGCTGCGGTGGGGGTGGGTTTTAGGTTTAGGAAAGGGGTAAAGAGAGAAAGGTCACACGCGAGAGTGAGAGAGAGAGAGAGAGGGAGAGGAAGGAGTTGTAACAAAAATGAACATGAATTGAAAAAGTGTTAAAACAAACACCTATTATGTTATGTTTTAATCCAATACACGCGTATACACTGTAATAGCATGTTCCCTCGATATCATCTATTCGATTATCATCAGAAGGCCATAAACTAAGTCTCCACCGTAATGCCATGCTCCCTCACAACACACAACCAACCAGACCCTCTCAATTGCATTTGGGCCTAGCCTGTCTGCTTTTTAGCACCCCTCATTTGCCTAAATTTCTGAAACAAAAACAACAATACACCTGCCTCTCAAACTGCGTTTGGGCCTAGCCCAACTAACCTTTTACACCCCACTGTTTTACTTTTTAACTTAAAACTGCACCCCCTGAAGTTAATTAATTAATTTTTTATTTTTTATAATTCACATATTTTTTCTATTTTTTATATATTATTTATTTCTATGTTATAATAATTATTATAATTATTAATATTGATTTTTATTATCATATTATTTATTATTATCATGTAAATATTTTTATGTAAAAATTCATGTACATATATTAATTTTTCTTATATATTTGCATTAAAGTATTCTTATATCATGCACTAATCAAGAATTTTTGCAATTAATATTATAAAAAATATTCAACAAATCTCAAACTATTTTTCGCAATAAACTAAGCTAAACAACATTCTTTTGCAAAAGGGTTTCAAATCTATTTTTACTAATGGCGTATTTAGCCAAAATTTCACAATCACTATACTCGATCAAAATGCGAGGCGATTCAAAATACTTTTGCAACCCCTAAAAAACACAAACCCCACAGGAACTACGAAATGGGACTCTGATTCCTCCTAAGAGGATACGTAGGCATACGATCAAAAATCGTGGTGAGTCCCACTAACCAAAATTCAAATCCTTTTCCTTAATAATAAATTAAAACCCTATTTCCTAAAACATCGCGCTTCTAAACCTAGTATCCTTGTGAAAAAGGTAGACGAGGGGTGCCTAACACCTTCCCCTCGTCTAGAACCGAGTCCAAACCTAGAATCTCTGAATTTCTTTTAGGGTTATTCCTTTATACTCCCTTCCTTTAGGATAAAAATTAAGGGTGATGACTATATTTAAAAACTAATTGCAACACATCCCACAAGGTTCTTTTGCACAATCTATTTTTCAATTTAGACATGAGATGTATCAAGGTATTCTTGAAGCTTTTCAACAGTCAAAACTTGGTTTCTAACCAAAAGTCAATAATGTAACCACTTCTTCTTTGCTTTACATTCTCCTTCCTCTCACTAAAATGGTAAGCATTCTATCCTATGGATATTAGATATAAGTTCTACTGACCATATTACCTTTGATCTTTCTTCTCTAACTACATATCAAAATATTATCCCTGTCCATGTTCCTTTACCCAATGGATCACATGTTTTAGCCTCTATTTTTGGTAGTGTAGTTATATAACCATCCATTACCATCCACCATGTTATTTAAATTCCTTGCTTTCAGGTCAATTTGATATTCGTCACCAAACTAACTAGTACCAATAATTGTCATTTGAGTTTCATCACTAACTTGTGTAAAATTTTGTAGAACTATTCATTGGAAGCGATTGGTACAACTAAGCTTCAAAGGGGATTGTATGTGATAGATACTGCTAATACAATTTCTTCATGTAATTCAATTTCTTCTAATTCTTTCGAGCTATGTCATTCCAGATTAGGTAATGTTTCTGATTATGGTATGAAATTTCTAAACAATTTCCCTATATACCTTGTAAAAATAACATGTCACCTTGTAACAGTTGCCATTTTTCTAAGTCTGATTCTAGAACCAGAAAGTGTGTTTTTATTAGGTATAAATATAACACCAAAGACTACATACTTTATGATCTACACTCTCACAAAACTTTCTTTCATAAAATGTTGTTTTCTATGAGCATGTGTTTCATTTAAAATATGTCCCTGACCCTACTTCATCACATGATTATCCCTCTTTTCCCCTTTATGATGATCCCTTAGACATCTCTCATAACCCTTGTGTGTATACTTTCCCTTTGTACACCGGTTCCTTAGACAATGTCCTCCTTAACCATGCCACACCACCACCTCTAACTCCAACTTTGAATTCTAGTTCTTTTCCTTCTGATTCTCCTCACAATACAACAGGTCAACCCCTTACTTTGGACTCTAGTTCATTACTTATTCCTACTTTTACATCTACTCTTACCTCTCTTAATCCTAATTCTACTCCTAATTCAGCAGATTAGTCATCACCCCACATTTCTCTTATCCTAGTCGATTCCGAGACCTCTATACCTCTACCTACTAGAGTTTCCATTCATTTAAAATGACCTCCAAGTTACTTATATGACTATGACTATAATACGAAGTCTGGTTGTACCACCAACCAGGTTTCTACTAATATTGCTCACCCTCTTTCTTCTATTTTTATCTTATAATGCTTGTTCTCCTACTTACAAACTGTTTTATTGTTCCATTTCTTCCAACATTAAGCCCAAAACCTAGATTCAATCCTCCAAGTTTTAGTGTTGGAAGAAGCCTATGAATGTTGAGATCAAAACTCCCGAGGTAAACAAAACTTGGATTGTTGTGGATCTTTTATGTGGTAAGGTTTCAATAAGTTGCAAGTAGGTTTATAAAATCAAGTATCATGCTAATGACTCTGTAATATGGTGAAATAACTGACTTGGTGTTTTGCGTTTGATCACAAATGTTGCGGATAGCAAGAGTCGTCACCAACTTTTCTTTTATCCAAATAGGAAAGGGTGAAAAGAACAGGAAATACCTTTGAGATTATTTCTTGAGTTCGGGGGGTAGGTTATGAAAAGGGAAGGTATTAAAACCCTTTTCATCCGTAGTTATCTACGGGCTCTTATTTGCTTGCTAGATCACTTGTTTTGTTTGAAAAATGTGTTTGTGGTGTGGGTTTGAAAACATTTTGAAAACGTCTTTGTAATGATTCTCGTCTCTATAATAATGCGTACAAAGTGTTGGTTTTAAAAATAGTTCAAAGAGGTGTTTGTTTTGGGAGATGTTTTTGAAAGTGATTTTAAAAAGTGCCTTTGTAATGATTCTCATCTCTATAAGAATGCGTACAAAGAGCTTTGACTTTTGAAAATGTTTCAATTGAAAGTGTTGGTGTGAAAATGGTTTTTTAGTTATGAGCAAGCAAGCAACTACGAGCGTCCTACCTACTCAAAAGGTATTTGTTCTTTTCCTCCTCCTTTAAATGTTACTATCTTACCATTGATTGATAAGAAGCCCTATCGTTGGACGTGAAGGGACATGCGTCGGTCGTTTGTATAGTCATAGAAGGCAAACTATGAGACGTTTTAGCAATTTCATTAGGGACTAGATTGTTTACCGAAGGAAACATCGATAGACATCGAGGGACTACAATCTTTTATCGCGGGTCTTTGCTAAAACGCCCATATTTGAAGGGCATGATTATTTTCCGAAGCAACAAGTGAGATTACCCTAGAGGTGCATGTGTGTGAAGTGTGTTTGATTGCATTCCTTTAGTCTTTGATTAGTGTGGTCTACTTGTTGGTTTTATCTTGTCATAAATCCTAATTACTAACATTTGTATAAAGCAATAAAAATGCAGAAAATAAATATCCTACATGATTATAACCATATTGAATAGAAAGAAAATATAAAGACAAACATAAATAACAAAAAAATAGAGAAAAAGTTAGTCCTTTTATCCAGGAAGTAGGCTCCTTCGATTCACCCTTCTTTGGCTTCTTTCGATTGGGGCTGGGAATCAGTGTGAGCACCCATCGATTACTCCCTTTTCCCTTCTTTCGATTGGGGCCTGGAAGTCAGTGTGAACACCCTTCGTTTCTCCATTCTTACTCCTTTGTTTGGACTGTGAAGCAATATGGGCCTGCAAAGCAGCATGAGTGCGCATCCTCCATTCACGTCCTCTTTGTCTTTCATTTGGGACTATGAAGCAGTAAGGGCGAAGCCTAAGGCTTCGCTTCACACAAAAAAATTTCTTTCATTTGAGTTTGTACAGATTAGTTCTAACATATACTTGGACAAGAAAAAACATGCAATCGATAGGACAAAAATAAAAAGTGCACAAATGTTATTTACATGCTTGAAACGAAAGGGTTATGGTTAGGGTGACTTACCTTGCTTGAATCTGGAATGTGTGTTGGACCTTGGGTTGCTCCCCTGAATAGTTTTAGATTCGAAGGAAAGAAACAAGTGTTATATTTCTAACGTTGGACTCGAAAGAAGGAACCAAGCGTTGAGTTGCTTCTGGATTCGAAAGAGAAAAGAAACAAGTGTTGTGTTTCTAGTGCTGGATTCAAAAGAAAGAGCAAAACATTGGGTTGGTGTTTCCCTGGGTTCTGGATTTGAAGTGAAGAAACAAATGTGGTGTTTCTCTTGATTCTGAGTTTGAGTGTGTGTTAAGTGTTTGAGAGTGTTTGATAGTTTGAGAGTTTGATAGTTTGGTGATTTTTCCCACACCATCCAAAGTCCTCTTTCAGCTTGCAAATTGTTTCTCTATTTATAGAGAAAAGGTTAGAGATTCTGGAGTAACCAGGTTTGTAGGATAATAAACCATGGTTTGGTTGAAATGAAAACAAGTTTGATCCCTTTCGTTGTTCCCAAGTTTCAAGTACAAGTGGGGGCCCGCTGTCTGTTGGGAGCGGGAGATTGGACTTATAATTTTGGCACTGCTTGCATTTAGACAAAAATCAGATTGGGATATAACTTTGCAATTAAAGTACTCTTTATCAAAAAAAGGTACGTAGCTGTGATACGGTGGCAGAACCGACTGTTATATACTAGTTTTGCATTTGTGTTTGCAAATGTTAAGCAATAGTCTCCATCGACTTTTCTTTTATCCAAATTAAGGAAAGGGTGAAAATAACAGAAAAAGACCTTTTCGAGATTTTTGGAGTAAAGGGGTAGATTATGGAAAGGGAAGGTGTTAGCACCCTTTCCATCTGTAGTTTTCTACAGGCTCTTAGAGGTTTTCTCGTTTTAAAATACCTTTGTGCTTTGTGTGTTTTGAAAATGTTTGGAAAATGCCTTAGTTCAGCGATTTGCTTTGCGTTTAACTCTTGTATCCGTCCTCAAGAGTGTTAACAAAACAGATGTTTTGAAAATTGCTTTTGAAAAGTAGTATTTGTGTAAGTGCAAAATGTTTTTTGAGCAAAATTCTAACAGCTATCTACTTTTATACTCGAAAAGGGTCTTTCTTTTCCTCCTATCCTTTAGACAGTGCTATCCTACTATTAGTGCGTAGGTAGCCCTGTCGTTGGATGTATTAGGGATATTCGAAAGGGAAGTTACAGTCACGAAGGAAACTTGTGGAGATGCTTTAGTAATTTTGTTTAAGGACTAGATCATTTACCGAGAAGGAAACTTTAGGGTCATCGAGGGACTATGATATTTTGATTTATGGGTCTTTTGCTAAAGCGTTCCTTCCTCATGAGTGTTTTATTTCTGAAGGCAAATAAAGTGGGGTACCCTAGAGGTGTATATGTGAAAGTGTGTTATGTTCAGTTATTTTTGTCTTTTTGTTAAGTTTGTTAACGTTTGATTTCAGTCTTTTCATACACGCCTAGTTACTAGCAGTTAATATATACAGAAATGTATAGTGCAAAGATAAAACCCTACGTTGTTACATGGCTTCAGGGAGGGGGTTTACAATGTACAAAAATTGGGGGAAGAAAAAAATAAAGAAAGCGGTAAAAATCCTAATTACTTGATTACATCTAGTATACAGGTACAATAATGAATAGAAATTGCAAAAATAAATAATGCGCGCGGAAGTTGAAAATACATCTAACAACCTAGTAAGAAAATCTTTTTGCTTATTTTTTTATTTAAGAAAGTAAATAACCTAAAAATATATTTAGAAAATAAAATTAATCAAGAAAAATAGTCTAAATTCTTTTTTAGTTTTTTTATTATTTAAAGAAAATAATTAAACATAAATTAAGTCCTAAGTTCTAATTTATTTTTAATTAAAGAAAAATAGTTTAAATAGTTATTAATTAATTCACAAAATTAATTTAATTAAAAAACGAAAACTATATTTTTTGTGATTTTATTATTACATTATACTAATTAAATAAATGAAGAGAACAAATTCAAATATAAAAAATATAAAGCAAAGTGACAAAAATAATGCGAAATAGGCCAGGATAATTGGAAATTGGGGGGGGGGGGGGGGGGGGGGGGGGGTGCTAAAATTGAATTTTGCTAGGCCTAAGTGAATGGTAAGCCCATGTCACACTGGATCAGGTGAGATGAGGCCTTGAGGGCGTATGGTGGATCTCAAATTGAAGCCTTTAGATCTAAACCCCTTATGATTTGAAGGCTAGATCTGATGGTATTTGGTACACTTATGGCCATGTAATGCATCGAATCTGCATGAAACAAGTTAGAAAATATAAAAATGGAGTTCACTGAGGCATTTTGTGATGTTTCGGGGCTTGGTAATGATTGCAAAAGCTTCAGGGAGCCTCCAGGAATGTATTTGGATCTTTTATTTGGACTGAGGAAGGCTGGAACCTAAAATGCGAATTTACAACTTTGATATTTTTGCAAAATTTGTAGAGCTTTTCCAGGCTGTATATCACGTGTCTTGAAGCTTGCTAATGTGTCCTTTATATAGAGAGGATGGAGGAGACAAGAGAACAAAGGTAATAACAACCATAAACATGTGTTTTTAAAGCCATGAATGGTGTTTTATAACTTTGCCAAAGATATGGAATATTGTCCTTTTCGAATTTTAATGAATGTGGACATTGCTTGCACGAAATTTTATGGGACTAGGCTGTCCAAAAAATCAATCCAAAGCTCAAAGCCCATTTCCAATTATTTTATACATTTAATTTTATATTTATTTGAAATAAATTAAAATAAATATGAATAAAATATTTAGCAAATTCAAGGCATGGCAAGAATAATTTTAGAGGTCCTCTATAGGCTTAGGAAGATGTTTGAAGTCCAATAAATTAAGCCATTGACCTAAAACTTCAAGTTTGCTCAATGCATAATTCTTGAAAATTCCCAAAATTTCCCAACTTGGGCAAGCCATAACTTACTCAATTTTTATCTCATGATGATGATTTTGGACTTTTTAGAAATCCCAATATATCTAATTCAATCCCTCTTTTTATCAATTTTGAATTTGAAGATTTTATCTTGATGTAAATGGTCTTGATAAAAAGTGTCTTTTGTTGACTTTCTAAAAATTACTTGTAATGTATAAGCTTGTATCTTTCAAATGGTGCATTTCTTGGACTTAATGGATGAAGAGATTATGGAATTAGATTCTCTTCCAAATGAGCTTTGGTTGGGAAAAAATGGATGAATTATAGAAAGTTATGCCTGGTCAAAGTTTGATTGACTTTTCCTATAGAAACCCTAATTAGCAATTCTTGACTTTTGATGAATTAGGATAATTTATTGAGGGATCATGATCAACCCTTGATAAAATTATGGATATCACTTCAAAATATTGGCGTTGACAAAAAATATTGAAGTTTGACTGTATGTAGACCATAGTTGACTTTTGACCTAGTACAATTGATTTTTAAGCATTTGAGCAATTGATTGAGCAAACTTGTAGTGCAAGGTATGAAATTTGTCATGGATAATCTTGAAGATATACTAGGACCATGGAAGACATTTGAGACCTTTGGAGCTCACACATCTTTGTGAAAAATGAAACCCTAGTTAGAAGGCCAATGCTTAGGAGGAGAATTTGTCTGATCAATTCTTGGTCAACCTTAAGTAATTAAGGACCTTTAGGAGCATGTCTTGTGTAAAAATGGGATGGAAAATTTTGGGGTACAACAATATCCTTTTTCCATTTTATCTAAGAATGGTATTATTCAGTGGATAAAGCTTCGAACCTTTGTGTAATGTATCACAAATTTGTTTAAGCCTCTGATCATGTAAAGATTTTGAAGCAACATAGCCTGACAAGTGAGATTTGGAGGATAAGGCTATGGGATTTGCTCAATTTTCTTCAAACAAGCTTGCTTCGAAGGGTTCAGATTGGATTCGAAGTATATTTCTTCAAAGGGAACCAATACTACAATCGAAGCCTTGTGTGAAGGTATCCCTTGTCCAATCGAAGACCTGGCTGCAGGGGGTTACTGCTTTGTGACTCCAAGAAAACATACAAGAGGCTTTTTCTCAAACGGAAGATGCATGCAGGAGGTCCCTACTTTATGAATCAAAGAAATCTTTCAGAAGGCCATTTCTCAAACGAAGGTTTGTATGAAGAGCCAATGTCCAATCGAAAGCTGCATGCAGGAGGTCACTGCTTTGTGACTCCAAACAAGCATGCAAGAGGCCATTGCTCAAACGAAGGTTGTATACCAATCTTGAAAAAAGAAACTAAATGTTCAAACGAAGCAGGAATCAAGCTTGATCAAAAGAAATCCAATGCCCAATCAAAGCAGGAATCAAGCTTGCTCAAAAGAAGTCCAATGCCCAATTGAAGCAGGAATCAAGCTTGCTCAAAAGAAGTCCAATGCCCAATTGGAGCAGGAATCATGCTTGCATGCAGGTAATCATCAAGGCAAACCCACAGAGGCCCTTGTTCAATTGAAGCAGGCATGCAGGTAACCATTGCATTGTGAACCAAGAAAACATGTAAGGCCAATGGTGCAATCGAAGGATATATGCAGGGAACCTAAATGCCCAAACGAGGCTTGCATACAGGAAGTCCCGAATTGGTGAATCAAAGGAAACCTTCAGAAGGCCATTGCCTTCTGAATGGAAGGAAGCTTTCAGAAGGTCATTTCCTTTTGAATCGAAGGAAGCCAATACAAAGTCACTACCTTTTGAATCGAAGGAAACTGTTTCAAAGGGAAACCAAACCCAGTCGAAGCTAACATGGAGGATAAATTTCATTCAAACTAAGCATGAATCGAAGCAAGCTTATTTTTCTTCAATTTTGTCAGAAAAGTCAAATTTATAGGCTTTACTCCTTTAATAGTTTCCTCTTTGACCTGATGCTTGGAAATCCAATATGATCCATGGCAACTTGTGTTGATCAAGCCTTGTGCATCTTTGGCCCAGTAGAAATATTGTGAGGAAATTCTTGAAAAATTGATAGGGTAAATTTTGGGGTACGACAACTGCCCCTGTTCAATGTTCTTAAACCTGAAGAGTTAGATTGGTGAGTCCGCCATTCGTGACTTCAAGGTGGAAGATGAGTGAACACTAGAGTGCCTAGAAATTTGCACTCGATGATGTGGTGGTTGATTCTGTAGGGAATGGGCTTAAAGATTCCATTTGAAGAGGTGATGGAGAGTTGTTGGAGATGGGCTTATAGATGCCACCAAAAAGTGATTGTTGACAAAAATTATACTCAGACTAAGCTTGACCTCAACTGGAAAAGAATCAGAATAACTCTTTGGTTGATTTAAAATGAACCAGAGGAAGTGTCTACCCGAACGGAATCAGGAAAAACCATTGATCGATTTAAACTGAACCATCAGAGGTATGAATAATCTTTGACTGGAAAAGAATCAGAATAAATATTTGGAGCGATTTATTTGAACCAAAGAAAGTGTCCACCGGAAAGGAATCAGGATAAACCATTGATCGATTCGAACTGAACCAGCAGAGGTCTTGAATAATCTTTAACTGGAAAAGAATCAAAATAAATCTTTGGAGTGATTTATTTGAACCAGAGAAAGTGTCTACAAGAACGGAATCAGGATAAACCATAGATCGATTTAATCTAAACCAGCAGAGGTATTGATTAAACTTTAACTAGAAAAGAATCAGAATAAATATTTGGAGCGATTTAAACTGAACCAGAGAAAGTGTCCACCGGAACGGAATCAGGATAAACTATTGATCAATTTAAACTAAACCAGCAGAGGTCTTGAATAATATTTAACTGGAAAAGAATCAGAATAAATCTTTGGAGCGATTTATTTGAACTAGAGAAAGTTTCTACCAGAAAAGAATCAGGATAAACCATAGTGCAAGTACGAAGTGTGCGCCTAAGAAGGGTGGTGAATTAGGTACTTTAAATTTTTTTTCTGGTTTTAGTGATGATGGATATTATTTTTCTGGTTTATGGTGAGTTTATGAAAGAGTAAAGTGAAAAAAATATAAAGAGACACAAGCGATATATCCTGGTTCCCCTTATAGTATGAGAGTACTCTAGTCCCCTTTTAACATGAAAGAGATTTCCTTATAGTTGGCAAACTTAAACAAGAACTACCAAAACCAAGAACAATCCTCTTGGACTAAAAACAATCCTCTGGATTTTCACTATGTCAACAATGAGAACAATCCTCTCAAGGTGACCTTACTTGTATCCAACAATCCTAGAAAAACAAGATTACAAAACCACTTGAACTTATTTTCAATAATCCTGAAAAATAAGAAAGTGTATAGCAGTATTTGATTGATAGAGTTTGTAGTGCAATAATCACTTTGAGTGATTTTATCAATGGCTTGATCTTCTCTTCTAATAATAATAATATACAATAACTCAAAACTATAGAATGCTCAATGTTTTCTGTTTAACAATATATGAAAATGTGCAGAAAAACTTTGTGTATAAAAGTGAAAAAAAAAGCTTGAGTTTTGATATTTTAAAATTCAGAAACTATTGATTGGAAGAGGTACAAAATGATTTTGAAAATTCAGTATTTATATGTTCATAGCACCTCTTTGAAACAACATAAATTTCTGCAAATGAATCATGAACATTTTCCAAGATTCAATGAAAAGTTTCCATGAAATGGTGTAATGAAAAGGTATGTTCAAAGCTGCTGATTTTCAAAAACGTTCAGCATGCAATCGATTGCACCCATATGTAAATCAATTGCACGGATTTTAACAGCTAAAAAATTCAAATATTTTCAGTGAACAATCGATTGCACATGTGTGTAAATCAATTGCACTTTAAAACAGTAGCAAAATTTGAAAGAGAGCAATCGATTGCACAAACATGCAAATCGATTGCACTTAGAAACAATAGCTAACACTTTGAAAATGTGAAGTATGGAATCGATTGCACCAACATGCAAATCGATTGCACATAAGTGAAAATTGATTTTTTGCTTAGAAAACTTGAGAAAAAAGTTTGGACAAGATAAAACTCTTTTAATCATTGAGCATTTAAGACTTAAGTTCAAAGTAAGTATTGTCATTATACCTTGTGAAATTTTCTAAGAACTTGTGACAAAGTCTTTTATCCAATGATGCTTTTAGCTTGATCAAAATCTTTGCCTTCTTGCCAATATAGTTTGTCTTCATCAAAACAAAGTGCATTGAGAATCATTTGAGAAGCTTGATATTACATTTACCCCTTTTTGATGATTACAAAAAATCTTTCTTGAAGCTTTGTTATTTCCTAAAAGAGACTTCTCCCCATAAGATGTATAACTCCCCCTTTCTATGAGAAGCTTTGAAATCATTTGGATTTGCTCATCTTGAAGGATTCTTTGTACCTTAAAAGTTTAAGACAAGGAAATACACAAGCATAAAGTGTAACATACTTCTTCCCATTTGACATTATCAAAAATAAGGGAAAGATGCATAAAAATATACATACATACATACATATACTAAACCTTATCCCCCTTTGTCATTAGAAAAAAGGAACGGGGAAAGACTTAAAATTTATAATGAAATTATAAACATAAAAACAATTTTTACATATGAGTTTTACCTCAAGAGTGACTTCATAAACCATTCATCCTTGATGAATTTGAATCCTTTTCAACAAAGTTGTCTTTTACTTAGAAGTTGTCTTTTGTTCTTCAACATAAAGTACATCTTCAATGGATATGAAAGTTAGTGTATGAACTTTGCCAATTCCAATAATTCTTCCTTTAAGGTATTTCTCATATGTGAAATAATCCTTGGACTTGAACTACATTTTAAAGTTAGTGTATGTCTCCCGTCATATGCTTTGAACAACCACTATCAAGATACCAAAGATTGCATGTGGTCTTCAAGCATACTTACAAAACAAATTAGGTTTTGTTAGGTACCCAAGTTGGTTTGGGTCCTTCATAATTAGTACCTTTATTTACCCACACATAAGGCCCACTTTCCACACTATAGTTTCTAACATAGCAAGCATTAGGTGTGTGACCTTTAATACCACAATAAAAACAAGTAGGTTCAAATTTACTTCTATATCTAGAAAGGTAAGATTTCTTCTTAGGAAATGTTTTCTTTTTAGGATAATCATGAACCACTTTAGGTTTTTTCACTTTCTCTTTGGATGATTGATCACTAGTCTTAAGAAAGATAGTTTTATTAGAACTTGGTTTTGAAAACTTTGAATATCCAAGTCCACTTTTATCATTGGAATATATTTGTTGTCTAAGAACACATTCCAATCCAATTTGACCTTTTTCATATCTTTCAATAACTCTTTTTAATTGGACAATTTGGAAAGAGAGTGATTCACAACTTTTGCATACAAAATTTTATTTTTGTTCATCACTTAATTTTTGTTTTTCATCTTTGAAATCTTTTTCCATAATTTCACATTTTTCTTCTAAAAATGAAATTTGTTTCTTTTGAGATGAAATAGTTTTATACAGAATTTTTCATTCATTTAATAGTTCATCTATAGCACCTTGTGCATCACTATCAAAAATAGAAAATTCATTACTAACCTCATCATCTTTATTATCGGAATGGTGTGAGGCCATCAATGCTAGATTTTCACTTTCATAACTATTGGAATCAAATGAAGAGCTTATTTAATTATCCTCCCATGCAACATAGGCCTTTTTGTTCTTAAATTCCTTTTTGCCTTTGTAGCCACCTTTCTTAAAGAGTTTTGGAAAACTCGGCTTGATATGACCTTGTTTACCGCATTCATAACACGTGACTTCTTGTGTTGATGTGGAAGGTTCCCTTTTCTTAAATCGTTTCTTTCTTTTTACATGATAAAGGGATTTGTCATTTCTACCAAAGAACTTACCAAGCCTTTTAACAAGAAGCATTATATTTCATCTTATTCCAGATTGTCTTCCTTTTTAAATTCCTTGGAATCAATCTTTAAGGCAATATTCTTGGATTTCTTCTCTTGATTTTGATGCTTTTCAAGTCTTCCGAGTTCCGTTTCATATTCTTGAAGTTTTCCAAACAACGTTGCGGAAGTCATTGAAGAAAGACTTTTCTTTTCTGAAATTGCCGTTACCTTTGGTTGCCATTCCCTAGTTAAGGATCTAAGTACTTTCAAATTTAGTTCATCATTCGTCAAATTCTTACCAAGAGCACTTAGATGATTTGTCAAGTGCACAAATCTCTTTTGCAAGTCAAGGATGGTTTCTCCGGGCTGCATTCGAAATAACTCGTATTCTTAACTCAAAGTATTTACTCTTGATCTTTTAACTTTAACAGTTACTTCATGAGTTTGTACCAAGGTATCCCATATTTCTTTCCCCGTTTTGCATGCCGAGACAAGGAAGAATTCATCCATGCTAAGTGCACCTTGAAGAATATTGATTGCCTTTTTTATCATAAAGGACCTTTTTCTTATCATCTTCACCCCATGCAGTTTTAGGCTTTGATGAGCCAGCACCATTAATCAAGCTTATAGGAATAAATGGACCATTCTTGATGCATCCCATATTTCTTCTCCTTGTGCTTCTAGATGTGCCTTCATGCGTATTTTCCAGAAGTTAAAATATTCACTACAAAATAGATGAGGCTTGTTGTTACTACCACCATCTCTGAAAATAGGATTTTGATTTGCGGAAGCCATTCTGGATCTTTTAGGAACAAGTTACCTGTAACCTGCTCTGATTCCAATTGTAAGTACGAAGTGTGCCCCTAAGAAGGGGAAGGGGGGGGTGAATTAGGTACTTTAAAATTTTTCTGGTTTTAGTGATGATGGATATTATATTTCTGGTTTATGGTGAGCTTATGAAAGAGTAAAGTGCATAAAATATAAAGAGACACAAGCGATATATCTTGGTTCCCCTCACAGTCCGAGAGTACTCCAGTCCCCTTTCAACATGAAATAGATTTCCTTATAGTTGGCAAACTTAAACAAGAACTACCAAAACCAAGAATAATTCTCTTCGATTTTCACTATGTCAACAATGAGAACAATCCTCTCAAGGTGACCTTACATATATCCAACAATCCTAGAGAAAAAAAAGACTACAAAACCACTTGAACTTATTTTCAACAATCCTTAAAAATAAGAAAGTGTATAGCAGTATTTTATTGGTAGAGTTTATATTGCAATAATCACTTTGAGTGATTTTATCAATGACTTGATCTTCTCTTCCAATAACAATAATATACAATGACTCAAGACTATAGAATGCTCAAAGTTTTCTGTTTAACAAATATATGAAAATGTGCATAAAAATTTTGTGTATGAAAGTGAAGAAAAAGCTTGAGTTTTGATATTTTAAAATTCAAAAACTATTGATTGGAAGAGGTACAAAATGATTTTGAAAATTCAGTAATTATATGTTCATAGCACCTCTTTGAAACATCATAAATTTCTGCCAATGAATCATGAACAATTGCCAAGAATCAATGAAAAGTTTCCATGAAATGGTGTTATGAAAAGGTATGTTCAAAGCTGCTGATTTTCAAAAACGTTCAACATGCAATCGATTTTACCCTTGTGTAAATCGATTGCACGGGTTTTAATAACTAAAAAATTCAAATATTTTTAATGAGCAATCGATTGCACATGTGTGTAAATCTGTTGCACTTTAAAACAGTAGCAAAATTTGATAGAGAGCAATCAATTGCATAAACATGCAAATAGATTACACTTAGAAACAATAGCTAACACTTTGAAAACGTGAAGCATGGAATCAATTGCACCAACATGAAAATCTATTGCATATAAGTGAAAATTGATTTTTTGCTTAGAAAACTTGAGAAAAAGTTTGTATAAGATAAAACACTTCTTTTGATCATTGAGCATTTAAGACTTAAGTTCAAAGTAAGTATTGTCATTATACCTTGTGAAATTTGCTAAGAACTTGAGACAAAGTCTTTTATCCAATGATTCTTTTAGCTTGATCAAAATCTTTGCCTTCTTGCCAATATAGTTTGTCTTCATCAAAACAAAGTGCATTGAGAATCATTTGAGAAGCTGGATATTACACATAGATCGATTTAAACTGAACCAACAGAGGTCTTGAATAAACTTTAACTGGAAAAGAATTAGAATAAATCTTTGGAGCGATTTAAACTGAACTAGAGAAAGTGTCTACGGGAACGGAATCAGGATAAACCATTGATCAATTTAAACTGAACCAACAGAGGGCTGAATTATCTTTGACTGGAAAAGAATCCGAATAAATCTTTGGAGTGATTTATTTAAACCAGAGAAAGTGTCCACCTGAACGAAATCAAGATAAATCATTGATCGATTTAAACTAAACCAGCAGAGGTCTTGAATAATCTTTAACTAGAAAAGAATCAGAATAAATCTTTTGATCAATTTATTTGAACCCGAGAAAGTGTCTACCAGAACGGAATCAGGATAAATCATTGATCAATTTAAACTGAACCAGCAGAGGGCTAAATAAAGTGTTCGTTATGTAGATATTCACCCCAGTCTTATTTTGGGAATTGATTTACAATTTGTTCACAGATAGTTGTCCTGTCTTGTTTTAGGTAATAATCTGGAAATTGTTTTTGTTGGTAAGTATGAAGCTTGATTGTGATAGATAATGAAGGGATCTTGGATGATTACTACCTCAACAGATAATGAAGGAACCTTGGACGATTACTACCTCAACAAGAAATGAAGGAATCTGGATGATTACTACCTCAACAGATAATGAAGGAATCTTGGACGATTACTACCTCAACAGATAATGAAGGATACTTAGACGATTACTACCTCAATAGATAATGAAGGAATCTTGGATGATTACTACCTCAACAAATAATGAAGGAATCTGGGACGATTACTACCTCAACAGATAATGAAGGAATCTGGGGATGATTACTACCTCAACAGATAATGAAGGAATCTTGGATGATTACTACTTCAATAGATAAGGAAGGAATCTTAGACGATTATTACCTCAACAGATAATGAAGGAATCTTGGATGATTACTACCTCAACAGATAATGAAGGAATCTTTGACGACTGCTACTCCAGAAGGTAATGAAGGAATCTTGGACGATTACTACCTCAACAAATAATGAAATAATCCTTGACGACTGCTACTCCAACAGAAAATGAAGGAATCTTGGACGATTACTACCTTAACAGATAATGAAGGAATCTTTGATGACTGCTACTCAAAAAGGTAATGAAGGAATCTGGATGACTACTACTTCAGCAGATAATGAAGAAATCCAATCTTGATTTTATCTTGGAGAAGTTTACATATAGTTAATGGCACTTATCTGTTGATCTATTATGAAAAGGTAAAGATTTAGTTGTATGCAATGTCATGATGTATGCATTGCGTAATTATGTTCTCGAAATAAATGAGGTTTATGCTATATGTATTTTTTATGCATATGCTATGCATGTTGTTGAATTGTATCTCTGTCTTGGAAAATAAATCCTTGACAAATGTTTGGGAGCTTCAAGAAGTTAAATCCCGGACTGTTGTTGGGGATAAAGAGTACGCACATCTTCAGACCTTGTTTAGAATGTTTCCACTGGGGATTCCCATTTATTTCGTTTGAGGATAAATCCGCTGGGGGAGATTGGCTTTGGCTTGAGAAATATTTATGGAGAATGTTGATTTCTGCTTGGGGAAAAGAGTTCAGGAGTTTTAGTTGTCTGTTGTTCTACTGGAGAGTTATCTCTTGATGGAAGAGAAAGTAAGCTAACAACTTGTTGAGGATAAAGAAGTTAACTGTTATCTGGTTGTCTCCCAGGCTTTGTAGCAACTCATTGGGGATTGTAGGAAAGTCTACTGGGGAAGAGGGGTTATGTTCCCTTGATTTGTGATAGCCGGAGGGGAAAATTAAAACTGGGGAATCTGTAGTTTGTTGGGGGAAATAAACCAAGTTGCCAATCTGCTGGAGAGGTGTTTTCTTTTGGCAGCACTCCTTGAGGACTCTTCTGGAGACCAACACAGTTGGGAAGAAGGTTTTCCAGAGATTAAAACTCTGGCAGGGGATTTCCTGGATCCAATTTTATGGGGATATCCATGAATTTGTCCTTGAGGGGGTTTATACCCTTATTCATGAATAATATTCTGTGGGGATAACCTTATGGAGATGACTTTGTATGGACTTGACTGGAGATCACCCTATGAAAAGGACTTTGTGGTACTGCCAGAAAATGTTTGCTTGGCCGTACGTAACCCTTTTTTTTGGAATTCATGTTTAATGCCCCAAGTGATTCAGATACAGACCTGCCCCTGGTTATTCAACATTTCTTGGGAGATTTCTTGGAATCTTTACTTGACTTCCCCCAGACGAGTTAGATAGTGACATGTCATGCCCCCTTGCTTATACGATATTCGTCATTAGAAGTTTCATCCCATTTGATGTGATTTTGTTCATTGAGAATTTTTATTCAACAGATAATCGTCGTGTGGATTTCTCTGTTGTCAAACAAATAGCTATATGCAAGCAGCGATATTCAAACAATGCAAAGTTTACGTTTGTCTTGAAGTTTTGAAAATGAGTTTTAGAATATAAAAGAATTTTTGTAAGAATATGAATTCAATTCAGGATTTAGAGTAAAGCCTTACAGGAGTCCGGATACCTTTGGTAACAGTATGCTTTCGAATTAACCTATTCTTACATTAGGACTTTTGAAATGGTTGTAGCATGGTTTGGTTCACGGTTTAATAAACAAAGGATAAGGCTCAAAGTGTATTTATACCCTCCCGCTCTTCGTGATGTTTTCCAGTCCTAAACTCAATTAATTGTGCATTTTGAACTCCAATTAAGTCCGGAATGACATTTTGGTGATGGTTCAGACAAGTTAAGTTTGTCGGAAGGCAGTCATTTTTGCAACATTTTTCATGTTGTCAAGGATGTGTAGTGATCCCTTTCTTTTTGATTTATTGTCACTAATTTTTGCCTGATTGTTCTTGTTTTGAGATTACAGCCAGTGGGATGCCCCCGTTTTTTTCTTAAGTCTCTTTCGTAGGTTTTGACTTAGTAGGTTTTCTTTTTGAGAGATAATGACTACCTAAGTGATAGGGAACCATCGCCGTCTTTTGATTCAGAAGGACGTTCCTGATGTCATTCATTGTTTAGGAAGTGAATACTTGTGACTGAACACACATTTGAATTAACTGAGAAACTACCCTGCCCCATGTTTTGATTAAAGGTTTCAATTTGTGTGGAAAAGAAAACTCCTACTTCATTAGCTCAAACGGGTTGACTAGGGATTATCTTCCTTATAACTTAAGTGTTTATGGTTTGAAAGAAATGCATGTACATCATCAACGAGGTCTGCTCAAAAGCATATTGTATGAGATTATAGCATTATTTTCGTCATCCTCCCTCTAAAGGCTTGCAACTTTTTGAAACAATAGTTGAATATCATAAAGGGAGTAAAAATCATAGTTTAAATAGAGTGAAAATGAATGGATTAATTCAAGACAAACATATAAAATGCATTAATGAAAAAAAGTTTAACATTAATAGATAAGTGTTTAAGCAAATAAAGAAATTACAACTGAAAATTCGAATAAACAAAAATTTCTCTGTCCAAATTTGTCACTTCAGATGATGTGCCTTTGAGGGGTGACAGAAGAACTCTAATTGACCATTTTGTACGAATACCAACACTCCTTCGTTGATCAGGTTTTAAATCTTGTACTTCAGAGCCTAACAATCGTTCGTATCATGCCCAGGACTGTAGGAATGATAGGCACACCTTGCATCTGGATTGTAGTTAGGAGAAGAAGTTTTGGGGTTTGGATGAGGTACTATCAACGTAATCAGATTCATCCCCAACATGTGTTTCAATGCTTAAGACAGTGACATATTGATTTTGGTAAACTGTCTCTCGGGCTCGTTTTGCCTTTGCTGATTTCCCCGTTGACGTTGGCGAGGTCGTTGTTGGGCTTGTGATGTGGCAGCAATTTGGAAAGGTCTTCTCTCCACCAAACCAACTTATTGTTTCATCGGAGGCTGATTAATGACTTGATCCCCAATTCTAGTTGTTTCCCCCATATGGTTGCATCCATCTTGATGAAGCTTGTTGATGAGGGCTCTCAGCTCTTCTTGTCCCTGAGCCAAGTTTTGGATAAGAGCCATCTGGCCTACCATCTGTCCCATCATCTGGATCTTCATTGTGGCTATCTCAGTTTTTTGCCGTTCCAACTGGTCATCCTTGTTGTCCTAAGGATTCTTCATGGCCATGCCCCTAGTGAGGAGTGCTTTCACTTCTTCTTGCCCCTTGGATAGGTTCAAGAACATTTCTTGAAGCTGAGCATTTTGAGTCTGAATGTCCTTGATAATATGTTTTAGAACTGTCTCTACTGAAATAAATAGTAAGCAGATGAGAGACATATGTAGGAAAAACCTGTCATGATATGATACATGGTATATGGATGCATGTTTTCAAGGATCTCGTGGGGTAAACACAAGAAGATGTTAGAAGTTGAATTTTGATCAACAACTTTGATTGGAGAACTTCGTATTGGTGGATGTGCTTCTACGAGAATAAATCTCACCATGTCAAGTGGGTCATAGCCTTTGACTCAAGTTACCGTGCTTTGGTCTTTGACGGTGTTTGATTAGAGAATGAATCCTCTTGCCCCTTGATAGGCGTCTGGTCCAATATGACCCTGCATCATATACACACCAAGCAGACAAGTCCTTAGGTTTAGGCTTGGATGGGGTTTTTAGGTAAGTACCCTCTTGAAGTTTAGTTGGCTCAACCTATCCTAGAAAGTAACCGGGTTCTACGAGATCTCAATATCACCTACCTTTCTTTTAGGCACTGTCTTAGCTCAATCAAAATTTTCTTGCGGCCGAGATATCCCAAAAGTCCGATCTCAATGAGTGTAGTATTGAGTATCAACCAATTTTCATCTTTCCACCGAAACCGGCTATCTCACTACTTCCTAATGGCCAAGTTGTTCAGTTAAGGTTCTAAGGTCAGTTAGTGCTTTATGACACGGCTCAGCGGCCCCGTATTCTCCTTGATTCAACACAAGGGATACCAATACCAACAAATGTGTCACACTAACGTAGCCATTTCTTTAACCATATCGGTCTACGCGGTACAGTTTCCACAATCTATTGCTACTTACCTAAAAGGTGCCCCAGATCCGGGTGAAGGATAAAAAACAAAGCCCAAACAAGTAACCATAATGTAAAGCATGAAAGTAAAACAAGGAAAAGGTGATCTAGCCCTAAGGTAACACCACTTTTAAATAGTCCTCAGCAGAGTCTCCAGTTCTGCAATACGGTGGGAGAACTGACTTGGTGTTTTGCGTTTGATCGCAATTGTTGTGGATAGCAAGAGTCGCCATCGACTTTTCTTTTATCCAAATATGAAAGGGTGAAAAGAACCGGAAAGACCTTTGAGATTATTTCTTGAGTTCAGGGGGTAGGTTATGAAAAGGGAAGGTATTAGAACCCTTTTCATCCGTAGTTATCTACGGGCTCTTAGTTGTTGCTAGATCACTTGTTTTGTTTGAAAAATGTGTTTGTGGTGTGGGTTTGAAAATATTTTAAAAATTTCTTTGTAATGATTCTCGTCTCTATAAGAATGTGTACGAAGTGCTGGTTTTGAAAATGGTTCAAAGAGGTGTTTGTTGTGGGAGATGTTTTTGAAAGTGATTTAAAAAGTGCCTTTGTAATAATTCTTGTCTCTATAAGAATGCGTACAAAGAGCTTTGACTTTTGAAAATGTTTCAATTTAAAGTGTTGGTATGAAAATGGTTTTTTGGTTGTGAGCAAGCAAGAAACTATGAGCGTCCTTCCTACTCAAAAGGTCTTTGTTCTTTTCCTCCTCCTTTAGATGTTGCTATCTTACCATTGATTGATAAGAAGCCTCATCGTTTGATGTGAAGGGATAGGCGTGGGTCATTTGTATAGTCATAGAAGGCAACCTAAGAGACGTTTTAGCAATTTTGTTAGGGACTAGATCCTTTACCGAAGGCAACATCGAGGGACATCGAGGGACTACGATCTTTTATTGAGGGTCTTTGTTAAAATGCCCATATTCGAGGGACATGACTATTTTCCGAGGCAACAAGTGAGATTATCCTAGAGATGCATGTGTGCAAAGTGTGTTTGATTGCATGCCTTTAGTCTTTGATTAGGGTGGTCTAGTTGTTGGTTTTATCTTGCCATACATCCTAATTACTAACATTTGTATAAAGCAATAAAAATGCAGAAAATAAATATCCTACACTATTACAACCATATTGAATATCAAGAAAATATAAAGACAAACTTAAATAACATAAAGAGAGAGAAAAAGTAAGTCCTTCGATCTAGGCAGTAGGCTCCGTCGATTAACCCTTCTTTGGCTTCTTTCGATTGGGGTTGGGAATCAGTGTGAACACCCTTCAATTACACCCTTTGCTCTTCTTTCGATTGGGGCCTGTAAGTAAATGTGAACACCTTTCGTTTCTCCCTTCTTCCTCCTTCGTTTGGACTGTGAAGCAATATGGTCCTGCAAAGTAGCATGAGTGTGCATCCTCCATTCACGTCCTCTTTGTATTTCGTTTGGGACTATGAAGCAGCAAGGGGTGAAGCCTAAGGCTTCACTTCACACAAAACTTTTTCTTTCATTTGAGTCTGTACAGGTTAGTTCTAACATATACTTGGACAAGAAAAAACATGCAATCGAAAGGACAAAAATAAAAAGTGCACAAAATGTTATTTACATGCTTGAAACGAAAGGGTTAAGATCAGGGTGACTTACCTTGCTTGAAGCTGGAATGTGCGTTGGACCTTGGGTTGCTCCCCTAAATAATTTTAGATTCGAAGGAAAGAAACAAGTGTTATGTTTCTAACGTTGGACTCGAAAGAAGGAACCAAGCGTTGATTTTATTCTGGATTCGAAAGAGAAAAGAAACAAGTGTTGTGTTTCTAGTGTTGGATTCGAAAGAAAGAGAAAAACGTTGGGTTGGTGTTTCCCTGGGTTCTAGATTTGAAGTGAAGAAACAAATGTGGTGTTTCTTTTGATTCTGGGTTTGAGTGTGTGTTAAGTGTTTGAGAGTGTTTGATAGTTTAAGAGTTTGATAGTTTGATGATTTTTCCCACACCACCCAAAGTCCTCTTTCAGCTTGCAAATTGTTTCTCTATTTATAGAGAAAAGGTTAGAGATGCTGGAGTAACCAGGTGTGATACGGTGGCAGAACCGACTGTTAATATTGGTTTGCGTTTCTTGTTTGAAAATGTTGCGGTAAGCAAGAGTCGCCACCGAATTTTCTTTTATCCAACAAAGGAAAGGGTGAAAAGAACAAAAAAAGACTTTTTTTCTCGAAACTTCTGAGTACGGGGTGTAGATTATGGAAAGGGAAGGTGTTAGCACCCTTTCCATCCATGGTTTTCCACGGGCTCTTAGGTACTTGCTAATTTTTTGAAAACTGTTTTCGTGTTTGTGTTTTGGAAAGCTTTGAAAATGCCTTAGTGCGGCGATTCACTTTATGGTAACTCTTGTATCAGTCCTCAAGAGCGTGATAAAGTGTTTTTGAAAACTTTTGTTTGAAAAGTATGTTTGAAAGTGTGTAAAAAATATTATTTGAGCAAGTACCTAACAATTATTTACCTACTCGAAATAAAGCTTTCTTTTCCTCCTATCCTTTAGTGAGTAGGTAACCCTAGTCGTTGGATTTTTGAGCGACTATCAAAAGGGACATACGGTCACTAAGGCTACTGGGCAAAAACTCTTAGTAACGGTCCTAAAGCCCTAAGATCACTTTTATACCAGGGAAACAGTCGAGAGGGTCATCAAGGGACTAGTGATCTCTAGACTTAAGGACAACCACTAAGAATTCTCACGTTTCGAGAATTGTGATCGTAATTTTCTGAGGCAACCAAGTGGGGTATACCCTAAGGGTGCAAGTGTGCAATAGGGCTTTTTTTCCAGATATATTATCTTGAAGTTAGTGGTCTAATGGTTAATTTATGTATCTTGTCATGCATGCCTAAGTTACTAACAGTTATATATACAAGCATATACAAAATATAAAAGCGAGAAATAGAGGGTCCTACGCTATTACAGGGTTTTGGTGTAGATACAAAAATAATGAACGAAAAATAAGATGCGGAAATTGTAAACCCTAATTAAGCTATTACAAACTGGGCGCAGTTACATCAATAATAAAAGTAATCGTACAAAAAAATAATAACGCGCGAGAATTAACTGGAAAAAAGTTTTAAATCCTAAAAATCTAATATGCTCATTGAAAATATTTTTGGGATTTTTTATGGAAAGGTTTGAAATTTAACCTAATTTTCCTAATTAATTTTAATTAATGAAACAAATTAAAGTTGGTGAAATTAATTAATTTGCAAAAAATAATTTATTAAAAAAACTAAGTCCTATTTTTTGTGATGATTTTCTGATTTTATAAAAAAATTATTTAAAATGAAATTAAACTAATTAAACAAAATAAAATAATAAAATTTTAAAAAAAGTGAAAGAATGAGCCTGAGGGGTGTAAACCCAAATTCAGGATGATTTTGCTGAATTCTGCCAAGCCCAGAATCCTATAGTCCATCACCAGCGCTGGGTATAGTGTTGTTGGGAGCCTGAAGGTCCACCATAGGGAGCTTCATTAGAAGCGTGAGATCTGGGCCATGCTTGATCTGATGGTGATGAATCTGGGGCATATGATGGACGCGCTGAGAATAGTAGCATAGAATATGCAAGGAAACATTGAGAAAATAGAAAACATTGGAGGCAGGGGTCGAACCCCTGACCTCCCACACATCACGCTTCAACATACTTCCTGCGTGCCACTGGACCACTTGGTTATTTGTGATATCAAACAACAACAATGTATCTTATTTAATAATTGGCAGTAATAATGAAAATGCGCGCGAGATTCAAATGGTCCAACCAGACTTGGACATGCCATCATCTTCTCCAAAGGGGTTGTCGTTTTAGACAGAACCTTTACCTACGGACAACCTGTTGTAACTACAAACCCGCGTATTTCAAAAATCACAGCCACACAATTAAAATGAAATCTAAATACATAGATCAACTGGGTTTGATCTCATGAGTGCAATGGTGTTCATCATTTGGCTTAATTTCACCTGTACTGAAAAACCCTAAAACAAAGCTTCAAACCCTAGCAATGGCAGTTGTCCATACAAGCATCAAAACTCATAACTAATTATTCAAACAGATTCTAAATGATGATACAAACATGAATGTATGCTTAGAAATCATTTATAATGCGTAAATATTCAAAATCAAATTCAAGAATGAAGGGAAAACCGTGATACCGTATGGGGCGTTTCTGGGTGTTTTGATGCGTGGTAATGGTCCAAACAACTTCCAAACGTGCCCAGGAGGTGATTGCAAGCTTTAGAATGCCTTGAATCTCCCTACAAATGCCAAACTGAATGCCACTTTTTTATCAAAAAATTGGAGTTTCTTGTGTCAATTCTACACGGCCAAATCCTCTTCTCATCATTTGGCTTAATTTCATGTGAGGAGCTTTGACCCAAAAGGTCTTTTTGTTGACTTTTTGAAATGACCTATAATGTATGAGCTTATATCTTTTGATTGAGGCATTTCTTGACCTTGAGGGATGGAGATAAGTTGTAGGGAATTGGATTCTATTCAAAATGAGCCTTGGTTGGAAAATTTATGATAAAGTATGAGAAATTTATGCCTGGTCAAAGTTTGGTTGACTTTTTCAATAGAAACCCTAAATTGCCATTTTTGACTTTTGATGAGTTATGAGCATTTCTTGAGGAATCATGATCAATCCTTGATAAAATGATGGATATTACTTCAAAATGTTGATGTTGATCAAAAATCTTGAAGTTTGACTGTATTTGGGCTACAATTGACTTTTGACCTAGTATAGTTGATTTTCAGGCACTTGAGCAGTTGACTGAGCAAACTTGTTGTGCAAGGCATGAAACTTGGCATGGATAATATTGAGGACATATTAGGACAATGGAGACCATTTGGGACCCTTGTAACTCAACCATCTTGATGAGGAGCGAAACCCTAGTTTGAGGCTTATTGTCTTAAGAGGAGGATTTGTCTGGTCACTCCTTAGTCAACTTGAGCAATTAAGGACCTCTAGGAGTATGACTTGTGTGAAAATGGGAGGGAAAATTTTGAGGTACAACACCAGGTTTTTAGGATAACAAACCATGGTTTGGTTGAAATGAAAACAAGTTTGATCCTTTTCATTGTTCCCAAGTTTCAAGTACAAGTGGGGGCCTGCTGTCTGTTGGGAGCAGGAGATTAAACTTATGCTTTTGGCACTGCTTGCACTCACACAAAAATAAGATTGGGAGCTAACTTTGAGATTAAACTACTCTTTATCAAAAAAAGGTACGTAGCCTTTTTCCATTTCATCCAACAATGGTATTATTCAGTGGATAAAGCTTCGAATCTTTGTGTAATGTATCAAAAATTTGTGTAATCCTCTGATCATGTAATGATTTTGAAGAAATATAGCCTGACAAGTGAGATTTGGAGGATAAGGCTATGAGATTTGCTCAATGTTCTTCAAACAAGCTTGCTTCGAAGGGTTCAGATTGGATTCGAAGTATATTGCTTTGAAGGGAACCAATACTCCAATCAAAGCCTTATGTGAAGGTATCCCTTGTTCAATCGAAGACCTGCCTTCAGGGGGTCACTGCTTTGTGACCCCAAGAAAACATGCAAGAGACTTTTGCTCAAAGGAAAGATGCATGCAGGAAGTCCCTACTTTGTGAATCAAAGAAATCTTTCAGAAGGCCATTGCTCAAATGAAGGTTTGTATGAAGAGCCAATGTCCAACCAAAAACTGCATGCAAGAGGTCAATGCTTTGTGACTCCATGCAAGCATACAAGAGGCCATTGCTCAAATGAAGGTTGTATACCAATCTTGCACATAGAAACTAAATGTTAAAACGAAGCAGGAATCAAACTTGCTCAAAAGAAATCCAATGCCCAATCAAATAAGGAATCAAGCTTTCTCAAAATAATTCTAATGCCCAATCGAAGCAGGAATCAAACTTGCTCAAAAGAAGTCCAATGCCCAATCGAAGCAGCAGTCAAGCTTGCATGCAGGTAATTATCAAGACAAACTAGCAGAGGCCCTTGCTCAATCAAAGCCGGCATGCAGGTAACCATTGCATTATGAACCAAGCAAACATGTAAGGCCAATGGTGAAATCGAAGGATGTATGTAGGGAACCTAAATGCCCAAATGAGGCTTGCATGCAGGAAGTCCCTACTTGGTGAATCAAAGGAAACCTTTAGAAGTCCATTGCCTTCTGAATCAAAGGAAGCTTTCAGAAGGTCATTTCCTTCTGAATCGAAGGAAGCCAATATGAAGACACTACCTTCGGAATCGAAGGAAGCTAGTAAAAGGTCATTTCCTTTTGAATCTAAGAAAAATGTTTCAAATGGAAACCAAACCCAATCGAAGCTAACATGGAGGAGAAAGTTCAGTCGAAGCTAAGCATGAATCGAAGCAAGCTTATTTTTCTTCAATTTTGTCAAAAAAAGTCAAATTTATCTAATTTTCTCTTTCAATAGTTTCCTCCTTGACCCGATGCTTGGAAATTCAATATGATCCATGGCAACTTGAGCTGATAAAGCCTTGTGCAGTTTTGGCCCAATAAAAATCTTGTGAGAAAATTCTTGAAAATTTTAGAGGGAAAATTTTGGGGTACGACAGGCACCATAGAAAGGTACAAAGAAAGGCTTGTGGCTAAAGTTTACACTCAAATTAAGGGGGTTGATTATTTTGATACTCTTCCACCAATAGCTAAGATGACCACTGTGCGTGTTTTACTAGTTGTTGCTGCTGTTAAACATTGGTATCTTAAGCAATTAGATGTCAACAATGCTTTTTTTGCATGGTGACTTACATGAGGAGGTTTTTATGTCCCTTCCTCCTGGATATGATGGCAACCTTTCCAAGGTATGCAAATTGAACAAGTCATTACATGGGTTGAATTAAGCCTGCCGTCAATGGTATTCC
This sequence comes from Vicia faba, assembly GCA_948472305.1. NCBI lineage: Eukaryota > Viridiplantae > Streptophyta > Magnoliopsida > Fabales > Fabaceae > Vicia > Vicia faba. The sequence continues at coordinate 991,536,332 of OX451740.1, read as the reverse complement.
AAACTTTCAACTGCTCTTATTTATCTAGGTTATAAATCCTCTCAAGCTGACAATTATCTTTATGAAAAGTCTCATGGAACTTCATTTATATCTATATTAGTCTATGTTTATGATATTATCTTGGTAGGTACTTCCATTTAAGATATAAATTATGTCAAATGTTTTTTTGATCAACAATTTAAGATCAAAGATCTTGGTCAACTTTGGTTTTTTCTTTGTCTTGAAATTGTTAGGTCCTCATCTGGTATTTTTGAATCATAGAAAGTATACTCTTGATCCTCTAAAAACACTGGTTTTATTAGTTCTAAGTCTGCCACCGTGCACTTGATCCTCACACAAAATTATCTTTCACTGATGGCGTTCCCTTTGATGATCCATCTGCCTATAGAAGACTCATTTGTAGGCTCCTTTTACTTGACTCACACAAGGCCAACCATCTCTTTTGTTGTCCAACACATTAGTTAATATGTTTTCACTCCCTTAGTGCCTTATCATCAAGGAGCTATCGAAATGTTAATATACTTGAAATTATATCTTGTCAAGGGAGTCTTATTCTCTTGTCAAAGTCCATTACAACTTCATGGTTTTTCTAATTCCGACTGGGCCTGTTGTCCCAACACTAGGAGATCTATAACTGGATGTTGTGTCTTTTTAGGTAGATCACTCATTTCTTGTAAGTCTAAGAAACAAAATACAATTTCTCGTTCTTCTATTGAGGTGGAATATCATGCCTTAACTTCTTTGACGTGTGAGTTACAATGGCTCCAATATTTGTTCCAAGATCTTCACATTACCTTCCCTTAATTAGTTGGTGTCTATCGTGACAATAAATCTGCCACTTATCTTTCTCACAATCTAACCCTCCATGAACGCAAAAACATATTGAGTTGGATTATCATATTATCCAGGAGAAATTGCAGTCAAAATTGAATCCATCTTCTCTTTGTTCCTTCAAAGTCACAACTGACCAACATGTTTACCAAACCTCTTCACTCCCCTGTTTTTTCTTCTATGTTGTCTAAGTTGGAATTGTGCTCTATACATCATCCAACTTGAGGAGAGATATTAGCTTTACTATATTTATATTAGTTTTAACTTGGAAAATATTAGTTTAGTAAATATTTGATTGGTAAATAATAAAATACACTTTATGTGTGTGTGTATATATGTGTGTGTGTGTGTGTGTGTGTGTGTGTGTGTGTGTGTGTGTGTGTGTGTGTGTGTTTGTGTGTGTGTGTGTGTGTGTGTGTGTGTGTTTGTGTGTGTGTGTGTGTGTGTGTGTGTGTGTGTGTGTGTGTGTGTGTGTGTGTGTGTGTGTGTGTGTGTGTGTGTGTGTGTGTGTGTGTGTGTGTGACAAGTCTAACTACTCTGTAACTGTAAACATTCATTTTTACCATTCAATGAGAATGACAAAAATGCAGAAAAAAAGAAACAACACATAAACCACATTTATAATAGCTCATATAAAATGATGAGTTATCTGATGAAAAATAAGCACGAAGATGCACATTTAAAAAGGACAAGAGACCATAATTCTTTCCATAGATGAAGACCTCTAGCTTTGAGATATATTCTTTTAGCTGAAGTCGTTTGTTGACATTCCCTTTATGGTTTTTGAACCCCTTTTTCTCAAAAACTTTATCTAGATTCTAGAACACAAAGTTAGTAGAAAAATAAATATAATGCATTTTTTAGATAAGTAAACATAATTTTTGAGTTCATTCTCTACCCAGTGACTTAACTTTTACCAAACAAGTAAGATTTAAAGGAATTCCGCCCCTTGATTATATATGGAGTCCAACTAAATATTCTTTCTTTTAAAGTTTCTAAATCTTTTGATACAAGAGACAATTATTTAATTTCTTTTCTAGGGAGATTCCTTCCAAAAACATTCTTTACCCATGAAGTCATTTCCAAAGTATTCCTTAAACATAAGATCTTTGAGAAATCTTTGTACATATGTGTTTTACCCCAAAATGTTCCCTCTCACTTATCAAGAATTTGCTCACAAGATCTCCTTGGACTCAAGACTGCACTAGGGTTTAATCAGCTCAAGACACCTCCTTAAGCACTGATGACCAAAATTAGGGTTTGAGATTGCACAAGGATTTTAGAACTTCCAATACCCCATATGACTTTCATGGATCATTATGTACCCTTAAGATCACTCATGTCAAGTTTCAAGCTTTGGATCACACTTTTGCTCAATCAATTGCGCAGTTGACCTAAGAATCAGTTCTGTTGGGGGAAAAGTCAACCATGGCCAATTTATAGTCAAACTTTTTAATTTTTGATCCACTTCAACATTTTACACTCATATGTATCATTTGATCAAGTTTGGACCATAATTCCTCAAAAAATTTGATCAAATCTCATAAAGGGCAAGATGGTCAAAATTAGGGTTTTGACCGGGAAAGGGTAATTTCGGATTTTTGACCTAGCAAGTGATTAATTGGTTTAAGGCATGATCTCAAGATTCAAACTTCATCATTTTGAACTAATAACATGGCTCAAAACATTACTCAAGTTCAAAGGATTGACAGATGAATTTTCAGTCAACTGATCAAAAGTCAACTGTATACTGAAAAGTCAAACATTGACTTTTTTGTCAAAATAAAATGTCAAAGATCACAATTCTTCGAAACATGTCAAAATATGAAACTTATTCATCAAGAAATAAAAAATTCAAGATTTCATTTTGAAAAGTTAAAATTTCTAAACTTAGAAATTTTTCAAAGTGTTGGAAATTTCTTTTTTTTTCCATAACTTTGAGCAAAATTTTCACCATGATACAAGATGATTTAAGAGAAACTTCCAACATGAAAGTTGTAGATATCCATGAAATATACAAATTTTCTTTACACAACTCCTTCCATAAGTTCTTGGATCTCAAGTTATAATTTTAAGAACATGTGGTCACGAAACAAAACACTTAGTGAAAATTTACCCTAATTTGGTCAGGATTTTGACCCAACTTCATGGCACTTTTTCATATAGTTCCAAGGGTAATCTTCAAAAGAAATTCAAATATGGTTTGTATATAACATTAAAATCTTTCCAAAATGTCCAAGAACTCCTTGAGATCATTCTTGAGTAGGGAGAATCGAAGAGATAAAGTTAGGGTTTTATCACTTGATTTACAAGGCATTTTGTGATGAACCAATTTCAAAATTCAAACTATACCGCATAAACTCTACTTTGCAGGCCTCAAACTAGTTAGGCACTCCATAATTAATGGCTTGCACAGCTGTTAGAGGTGTCATTTCAAGCATTCAATGCACGGACATGCTTTATATCCATTTTTGGAAGAAAGGTTACATTGTCATTTTGATAAAGTGACTTTTTGCACAAAACTTGTTCTTGAGCCTTGCACTTGTTCTCTTCTGATCATACATGTCTTACAATACATGAGAAATGGTTTAGACACTTACAATCACCCATCCCATGCTTGTACTACACATTGAAACTTGGTTTCCCTATTTTCTTCAAAATCAAGTAACCTAGCCAAAAGCTTGAGACTTGTACTTCTGATTGTCAAAACCACTCCAATCCTTTTGCTTATACATAGAAAAACTATTGACATCAAACAAACAAATGCTCATGCCCTGAAAATAACTAAAACTCAGAAACACATCTCATACTTCCATTTTCACACAAACTGACCAAAAACTTGAAACTTATAACTCCCTCGTGCTTTTTCAAGCCTTTTGGTTTCTAAAGCTTCTAAACATCATTTAGAATTGATCCCACACCGTGTTACAGAACTGTAACACCATTAACACCATCATCCATTTTCAAAAATAGAGCTTTGCACTTGGTCTTCTCCAGAACTCCTCAGGCCCTTTCAGCTCAAGCTAAGCATTCCATTAGCTTCCTGTGAACTCGAGGAAGCTAACCCAACCATTAGAACTCCTTGAAAGCTGCTCAAACTTCAAACCCGATACCCCCTTGCAAGGTAAGTTTTCTAACTTTGGAACTTCTGATACATGCATCATCAATGATTTATTTGTGAATAAAACATGTAGATATCTGTGATACGGTGGCCACAACCGGGACTATTTTAGGAATTGCTGGTTTGCGTATGTGTTCAAAAAATGTCACGGTAAGCAAGAGTCGCCACCAACTTTTACTTTATCCAACAAGGAAAGGAAAAAAGCACAGAAAAATTCCCTTTTTTGAGATTTTGAGTACGGGGGGTAGATTATAGAAAGGGAAGGTATTAGCACCCTTTCTATCCGTAGTTATCTACGGGCTCTTAGGTACTTGCTCATCATTTTCAAAATTGCTTATTTGTGTGTTTTGTGTGATTTGAAAAGTTTTTGACTTCGATTTAACTCTTGTTTCTGTCTTCAAGAGTGTTACGAAGTGTTTTTGAAAGCTTTGTTTTAAAGAGTGTAAGTGTGAAAAAGTTTGTTTGGATTGAGGAAGTACTTAAGATTCTACCTACTCGAAAAAGAGAATTGTTCTATGTTCGTTTCCTTTAGACAGTGATATCCTACTATTAGTGAGTAGGTAGCACTGTCGTTGGAGTTTTGAGGGTCAATTCGAAAGGGACGTACGGTCACTAAAGCAATGTTAGGACGTCTTAGTAGTACCCTAATGTCTTAGATCAATTATTCGAGGCAACAATAACCGAGGCAACCATTCTGAGGCAACTTTTTCTAACGGGACTTTGATCTTTGTTTAGACAAGAGAGTGACCACTAAGCATCCTATACTTAATGACCGTTTACCGAAGGCAACCAAGTGGGAGTGTACCCTAGGAGTGCGCATGTGCGAGTGATTCAATTTCAGATTATTTATCTTTGCAGATTTAGGGTTTGCTAACTGTCTTAAAATTAATCATACATTCTTGTCATGCAACCCTAATTATCCATATATCTAACAGTTAATATTTTGCGGAAATTAAAGTGCGGAAAGTAAACTACGCTATTACAAGGCTTCGGGTATTTACATAGCCAAAAACAAACCCTTGAAAAAAAGACAATAAATGAAAAGTAAAAGTCTTAAGATATTACAACTTGTGGGCAATTACATCAATATGGTAAATAATAATAATAAAGCGCGCGATGAAATTTAGATCGGGAGAGAACTAGGGTTTTGACCCATTCTAACCTAATTAAAGAGAAAAATGTTTTTTGTTGTTTTTAATTATTTTTTAAGAAAAAAGAATTAGGTTTTAAAATTAAATACAAAATTAATTAGTTAATTAAATTAATTAAAGAAAATAATTACATGGCCTATTTGTGTGTTTTTGGTTATTTTTTAAAAAAAGAAAATGGAATTAAATTAAATTAAAACCCTAATTGTTCTTAATTAGTTTTAATTTATTTACAAAATAATTAAAGTTGTCTAAAAATTAAGTAACCTAATTAATTTAATTAATTTTTGATAAAAAACAAACTTAAACCTAATTGGGTGAAAAACATTTTTTGTGATTTTTTTTTTATAAAAAGAAAAATAATTTGTGTTAGTAAAATAATTTAAATAGATTAATGAAGAAAATGTAAAAGAATAAAAGAAAAAGTGGCCTGGTATCAGCGGCTCTGATCAGAGGATGATTATCCAGAAGATGTTGGTGACCAGAAGATGGCGATCTAGAAGATGATGGTGATCAGAAGATGGTGGCTGGCACGTGCTGGATCTGGCTCTGGATGGGATCCAGAAGATGATGCATGGGATCTGATCCTATCTATTGGATCAGAAAGATGATGCACTGGGTCTGCTGTTGGACGGTGGATCCAGAAGGTGGTGACCTTCAGAAGATACACGTGCTGACTCTGGAAAAAACGAATGAGAATATAACCAGAAGCTTCTGCCTGGGGTCGAACCCATAACACTGAACCTCTGATTTCCTTCTTCTGACCAACTGCGCTAGACGTTAGTTCATTAACATAACAGAAACAATAATATATCAGATCTAAAGGTTTCTGGCCAGAATAACGCGCCAGAATTTAAACCGGCCAATAAAGTCATGACATGCCATCGTATTCCTCCTGGATCTGTCGTTTAAAACACTAAACTTTTACCTACAGGCATGGCGCTGTAGCTACAACCCTGTACAATTCAGAAACTACATACAAGCGACATAAATAAAAATCAAAACCATGGATCAACCGGATTTGATCCACTGATCACCATGGTCTCTTCCCCTAGGGTCAATTGTTCCTGTATGAAGAGATCCCAAATCGAAGCAAGAAACCCTAACAATGGCAAACTCCAATGCAGTTCATGAAAACGTATTTAAATAATACAGATAGTTTGCAAATGTTCCAAGGATCAAAACTATATGATTATTTCATGCTATCAATGCCAAAATCATGCAATTTGATTTCAAAAATATATCAAAGTCGTGGATGACTTACAGTTGGTTTCAAGGCCTGAATGTACTCGTTATTGATTGGTTTTGCTTATTGGTGATCCCAGGAAGCGATTGGGAGGGTCAGTAGGCTTTGAAAATGCCTGGAAGGATGAATTCGACTCATCACTTTTCTTTGTTTTTTGCATGTTTGTTCTGACCTTGTGCACCTCCTTCTAGCCTTGTTTTAGTTCTGCAAATACTCCTTATGTATTGAGGAATGAATTAGGGTTGAAAGAGTGTGCTCAATATTCCTCCATCATTGCTTTTGATTTGGATTTGATACACTTGAAAATCATTCCAAAAATAGCCTAAAACCAACCTTTTTGTGCACTCCAAGCCTTTACAGAATTCAATCTTATGCTAGCTGGAGTTTAAGACCTGAAACATGTACCAAATCATGAGATTTCAATATTTTGGATTTTCTATGATTTGTTTTGATTTAAATTTATTTAATTCAAATAAAAATCAAAATAAATAATAAAAATAAGATAATGACAAGTGGAAAAGTCTAGGGCTCATGGACCATGGTGCCAACTCAAAACAAGTGTAAAAGATTGGACCCATTTGGCAAAATATGCAATTTTAGGCATAGTTGACTTTTGACAATTTTGCAAAAAAGGTCAACTTCACTAATGCATAACCTCCTCAATTTTGACTAATTGAAGATGCTCTTGGACTTTTTAGGTATCTTGAGGTGTCCTCTAAGCAACCCTTTTAGTCTCATATCAATTTGATATTCCATGCTCATGTATGAAGCTTTGACAAAAAAAGTGTTTTTGTTGACTTTTCAAAATGACCTATAATGTCCAAATTCATAACTTCTTGTGAGTGCATATTTTGAACTTGGGAGATGAAGATGGATTGTAGAGAATTGCATCCTCTTCAAAATGAGATTTGGATTGGTCATTTCTCATAAAGTATGAGAAATTTATGCTTGGTCAAAGTTGAGTTGAATTTTCCTACAAAACCCTAATTTAGCAACTTTTGGTTCTTGATGAATTATGAGCAATCCTTGATGAATCATGATCAACCCTTGATCAAATGATGAAATATACTTCAAAATGAGGATGTTGACCAAAAATCTTGAAGTTTGACTGTATGTAGGCCACGGTTGACTTTTGCCCTAGCATAGTCGATTTTCAGGCCTTTGAGTAATTGACTGAGAAAATTTTCTCTGTAGGGCTTGAAACTTGACATGGATGATCTTGAGAACATATTAGGACATTGGTGAAATTTTGGGTCCCTTGGAATCAAGTATCTTGATGCAACATGAAACCCTAATTTGAGGTAGACTGCCTTAGGAGAGAGCTTGTCTGGCCAACCCTTGGACTTCCTTGAGCATCTTGAGGACCTTTCTTGAAATGTTTTGATAAATATGGGAGGGCAAATTTTGGGGTACAAAAATATCATTTCCCTAAAGCTAACCATTTCCATAGTTTCCATTAATTTTGCTTGAGTTTAGAGAATTTTAAGATTGAAATTTACGAGATTTTTAGGCTTCAGTTTAGGGCCATTGAAATTCATGCTTATCTTTGATCTATTGTTTTAATGCTTTACATTTCTGAAACCATGAGGAAATTTTCTACAAGTTTCATGTTTACAATTTTCATTTTTGTTGAGAAATGAACAAGTTACAGTTGGTCTGGCTGGAGGTTGAAGATGAAGTGTAACTTAGGGCGCGGTTTGTATCATATATTTATTGTTTTGCTTATGTTAACGGATGTATAGCAGCCCCAGTGGTAGAAGCGCGCGCCTGTAACCTTTGGGACCTGGGTTCGAGCCCTAATAATACCCTTTTGTGTTTTTTCACATGTTTTGCTTTTTTTCTAACCTTTTTTTGCAGGTGCTGGGCTCCATCTTTGGGCCTCTGTTTTGTTTTTGCTTTCTAACCTCCCTGTGGACTATTTGCGCCCCTGGCCCAATTTTATTTTATTTTCTTATTTTTTATTTCATTTATTTTCTAAAATATTTTCCCTAAATATTAAAAATTCAAAAAAAATTCAAAAATGTTAGAATTTCATTTTGACATAGTTTATTCATTTTTTCTCATAAAAATTATTTTTATTTAATAAATACTTTATCCATTTCACTAAATATCTTGTAAATTTAACTAAAATGATAGGGTTTTATTTATTTTCTTTTACACCAATTTAAATATATTATTTTAACATTAAAAGGTTAAAAATATTTTATAGCACTATAATTATTTTCAAGACAAAAATACCAAAAATACTTTTCTTACAAACTTATTTTCTTTTAATCAATTAATAGATTTAGGGTTTTATTTAAAATATTTTCTTATTAAATTTAGGTTTAATTGATTATTTTCTTTTAATTAATTAGGTTAAAACAAATTTCTTTTCCCTAAAAAATCCAAATAAAAATATTCATTTTCTTCACATTTACATTCTTGCATGTTTATCCATCTTGTACATTATTTATTTCAATTCTTCTACAAATTCAATTTGGTTGTAATAGATTAATTAGGTTTATATTTTTGCAATTCCCCATTTTTAATTTGTACACCCCCTCCCTTAATTGATGTAATAGCTTAGTATTTTTATTTTCCGCAATTTAAATGTTTTATATACAAATGCTAGTAATTAGGGTTTGTATGGAAAGATTAAAACCAACAAATAGAAAATCCTAATCAAATACAAATCAAGCATGTAAACCAATACACTTGCACACAAACACTCTTAGGGTAAATCCACTTGGTTGCCTTACAAAAATGGCCATATTATGCATGTGAGGTATTTTAGAAAAAACAAGCAAATACAAGATCATAGTCCCTTGATGACGCTATCCATGTTGTCTTTCAAATGATCTTAGTCCCTAAAAAGAATGCTAAGGTACCTTGCAACATTGCTAATCATGGTTATATGATGACTCACGCCCGTCCCGTTTACATCCAAAGATAGGGTTACTTAAAATCAATTGTAAGATAACAATGTCAAAGGAAAAGAAAATAAACAAGAAAGACTTTTGAGTAGGTAGAATTCTCCTATTTACTTTCTCACGTTCAAAACAAAACATCCTTGTTATTTTCAAAACAAACACCTACACTTTCAAAACCTCTTACAAAACATGAAAACATTTTCAAAAGATCAACATCTTTGTATACATTCTTGCGAATGAGAATCATTACAAAGATTTCCTAAACAATTGGCTCTTTACAAAATACTTTCAAAAACCACACAAAGCACAATTTCAAACAAAAGCAAGTGATCTAGCAAGTAACTAAGAGCCCATGTAAAACCATGGATGAAAAGGGTGCTAATACCTTCCGTTTTCATAATCTACCCCCCGAACTCAAGAAACAATCTCAAAGGTCTTTCCTGTGCTTTTTCACCTTTCCTTTTGGATAAAAGAAAAGTCGATGGTGACTCTTGCTAAACCACAACATTTGCGATCAAACGCAAAAACTTCAAGTCATTTCTCCCACCGTATCACAGAACTGGAAACTCTTCTGGGGATAATTCTAAAAGTGGGGTTACCTTAGGGTTAGATCATATCTACTTGCTTTTATTGTTTGACTTATATGCTTTACATTATGGTTCTTTGTTTGGGTTTGAATCTTCTACCCAGATTTGGGAGACCTTATAGGTAAGTAACAATACATTGTGGAAACTATATGGGGTATACCGATATGGTCTAAGCAATAGCTACGTTAGTGAGACATATTTGTGGATACCGGTAGCCCTTGAGTTAATCAAGGAGAATACAGGGCCACTGAGTGATTTCATGAAGCACTAATGAACTTTTAGAACCTTTACTTGACCAACTTGGCCTTTAGGATGTAGTGAGATGACCGGCTTTGGTGCAATCCGAAGTTGGTAGATACTCGATGCTACACTCATTGAGGTTTGGCTTCTTGGGATATTTCGGTCGCCATTAAAGAGGTTTGTTATGAAAAAATGAACAAGGAAACAAACCAGTGATATTGATCTCCTTAGAACCCGGTTACTATTACTAGGACAGGTTTGAGCCAACTAAACTTCAAGAGGGTACTTACCTATGAGACTCCATGCAAGCCTAAACCTAAGGGCTTGTTTGATTTGTTTGTATATACATACTTGTACATAACATCATGAATATCATAACGCCATACTCATTCACTAACAATTTCAAGGATCTTGGGATTTATCTTTGTTCTGTTTTGTAGGACATGGATTCTATTCGGAGAAAAACCATTCAAGTCAATCTTGTAAGGATTCCTTCTCAACTTAAGGAGCTAGCTTCAAGGATTCCAGAAAATTCTCCATTCACTGAAAGACATGGTCGCCTACTCAACTTGGTCACCTCCAACACAGATGAGGACATGATGAAGGTGCTCTTCAGTTATTTGATCCTTTACACCATTGCTTCATATTTCCTGATTATCAACTTGTGCCAACTTTGGAAGAATTCTCCCGACTCTTGAGGATTCTCATTCTCAATCAACTACCTTTTAACGATACAGAAAGATACCCAAAGCTATAAGATATTGCTCAAGCTCTACACTTGCAATCATCTGATGTCACAACTCATTGGGAAACAAGGAGTGGTGTCAAAGGTTTCCTAGTAAAGTTTTTGTTCGAGAAAGCCCAAAACTGTTGGAACTCTTTGGATTTGAAAGCCTTTGAGGAAACTGTGGCTCTCCTCATATATGGGATGGTTTTATTTACAATCATGACCAACTCATAGATGTGAACGCCGTCAAAATCTTCATATCCCGCAATCCGGTGCCTACTTTGCTAGGAGACATCCTACACTCTTTTCACACTCGCACTATGAGGAAAAGAGGTGCCCTTATATGTTGCACTCCTCTCTTGGCAAGATGACTTATTTCACAAGGTTCAAGGTGGTCACAAATGTTGATGACGCTCAAACATTCAGACATCCATTGGTGTTCCGATCTATAGAGAATGTTACTATTGTCGATCGTTATGGAGAGTTCTCTAATGTCCCTTTACTTGGCATTAGAGGAGGCATCACCTACAACTCCTAATTAGCCTTAAGACAGTTTGGTTACGCCCGAAGGGATGGCCCTCATAAGATGCTCATTCAAGGTTTGGTATTTGACTACGAGAATGACAATCAAGGTCTTCTCCAGAGATTTATCTGAGCTTGGAGGATTTTGAACAAGGTAGATAGCAAGACACTGGGGCACAAGAATTCCTTCCCTCTTGAGCCTTACCTCAAATGGGTATGCACTCGTGCTCAGAGTCTTATGATGCCTTATCCTTCCATTCTCCCAGTAATCATTGAGCCTGTTATGGAAGGAGAGGTGGCATACACTATCCTACATCCTGACATGCCCACCTCTCTTGAAGATTTACAAAGATATTGGATACAACTCAAGGGGGAGCGAGATAATTTCGAAGCCCAATTCTACGCAAGCAAGAAGAAGGTTTTGGAACTCACTAAGAAACTTCATGAGGAGAGGAACTTGAATGCCTACATCGCACCAAAGAGGATGCGTACAACCTTTTTATCTTAGAGTTTTTGTATTGCCTAAAAAGGCATTGATGTACTCAAGCTTTGATTTATTAATATAACATGTGTTTCCTTTTTGTCTAAAACAAATTTGAATCTTTAAAATCCTTGAAATCATTGCATACACATTTACCATTCATCATAACATAAGCAGGTTACTTGCAACAAGTCTCCTCATCTTTCTACTATTTATTTCAGTAAGATGGATCTCGAGCAAACGGTGAAGAACCTCCAAGCTCAAAATGCTCAGTTTCAACAGATGTTCTTAACTCTAGCCAAAGGACAAGAAGAGTTGAAGACCTTGCTGGTTGAGGAGAAAAAGAAGAAAACAAAGAAGATAACTGGAGTTCTAAACATGGGAAGAAGATTCCAAGGGCAAACAAGAAGGGCCTTAGACTTTGCAATGACATTCGCTGAGAAAGACAATCAAGATGGGAAAGGCAAGGAAACAGTTGTTCAGTACGATTCAGAAGAGGAAGAGGAAGAAGAAGATTATTCTGAAGAACAATATCCTCCAGCCAATGATAAGTATAAACGTCTAGAAGAACGGTTAAGTGAAATGGAAATCTGAAAAGTTCCTGGATTGGACTTTGAGGAGTTGGGTCTAGTATCTAGGATTGTCATCCCTCCAAAATTCAAAGCACCTGTGTTCGCCAAATATGATGGAGTTTCATGTCCCAAAATGCATCTCCGGTCCTATGTGAGGAAAATCCAGCCTCATACCACTGACAAGGATTTATGGGTACATTTCTTTAAAGACAGTCTGTCTAGAACTCAACTTGATTGGTTGTATCAGTTAGAAAGAGCCAATGTTCATAACTGGGAAGATCTTGCCGCTGCCTTTTACAAACAATACCAATACAACGCTGATCTTGCACCCACTCATACTAAACTCCAAAGTATGGTCATGGCTTCAAGTGAAGGCTTTAAAGACTATGCGCAAAAATGGAGGGACTTAGCAGGAAGAGTCCATCCTCCTCTATCAGAAAGAGAATTGGTAGAAATGTTTTTGGGCACCTTGTCCGGACCTTTCTTCAATCACTTAATTGGGAGTTCATCGGCAGGTTTTACTGAATTGATATTGACCGAAGAAAGGGTAGAAGTCGGGATAAAGAATGGAAAGATTCAAAAAGATGCATCTTCTGCTGCTATAAGGAAACCATTCATTAGAAAGAAAGAAGTGGTTGTTGTATATCCTCAGAGAAAGCAAGATAGGGTTGAATGTCGTCCAATGGTAGGAGCTGTCATGATTCCTAAACCAGAGCATGCTCAGCAAAGAGGCAACCAACCAAGAATGGAAAGACCAGTCATACAGTTCACTTGAATTAATATGACATTATCTCAAGTATTTCCACATTTGTTAAGGTCCAATTTAGTGAATTTGAAAGAAGCTCCAAAGAACCCTACACAACCTCTCCTCACTATCATCCTAATGCCCGTTGTGCATACCACTCTGAGAGTCCCGACCATGACACTAACAATTGTTGGGCTCTAAAGAACAAAGTGCAAGACCTGCTTGAAGCCAAAGAGATTGAATTAGACGCGCCAGAAAAGCCCAAAGTCATTACTGCCCCTATGCCCAAACACAACTATGATGTCAACACCGTTGAGGAAGATATGTTTGTTACTTTAGTTGATGAACTTATGACCCTACTCCTAACTATCAAGAAGAACTTATTGAATGCCTGTGTATTTCGAGGATGTGATGAAAGCTGTCATTTCTGTTTATCCTCATCAACCATCCGTCCTTTGTTAAAAGCAGGCGTTCAGTGCCTAATAGATAACAAGGAAATTTTGTTCGAAAAGACTTATGTTCCAACTGTTTCTTATAATGATGTTTCCATCGTGACCATTTCCGACAATTCTTCCAGGGTCTCCACCAAAAGACCCTTTAGAATTACACCAGTTCCTAAAGTGGCTCCTTTGATAATTACAATGCCTGGACCAATCCCGCATTTCTCAGACAAAACCGTACCATGGAATTATGGAGGGGATGTTTACTACCACGGTATCAAGCAAGATTGGTCAGCTACTGAAGATTCAAGTTCCGAGAAAGTTGACTCCAATATCAGTAATATCGCCGGAACAAGCAAGATCACTCAAAGCAGAAGGGTTTTCTCTCCATAAATCGCTCCTCCAAAAGCTATTTCTGGACTCGTAATCATTCCTGTTGTGGTTTCTCCTCCAAAGGTTGTTCCCGATCCTACAATCATCTCTACTAATACTCCTATTGACAAAACTGTTACAATCCCTGTTATCACCCCTACTGACATTCCTACTGCCGAGTTAATCGACTACGAAAGAGATGGAGGGAATTTTAAAGATCATAAAAAGAAGTGACTACGATGTAGTTGAGCAATTGGGGCAAACTCCATCAAAAATTTCCATGTTGGCTTTATTGTTATGTTCTGAGGCTCATGCAAAAGCCTTGGTAAAATTCCTGAAAACTGCCCATGTACCCCAAGAAACATTTTTCGATCAGTTCCAAGACTGCGTAGCCAGCTTGACTGCAGATAATGGCTTAGGTTTTCCAGATGCTGATTTAACGCCAAGAGGGAGGAAGCATAATGAGGCATTGCATGTCTCAGTGGAATGCAGGGGCACAACTCTGGCTCATGTCTTGGTTACATCGGTTCATCTCTGAATATTTTTCCTAAAAAGGATCTTGATAGGCTTGACTGTGAAGGATTGACATTGAAACGAAGCAACATAGTAGTGAGGGCTTTTGACGACTCAAAAATGATGGTGCATGGGGAAGTGGACATCCCCATAAAGGTTAGGACCCAAACATTTGACTCAACTTTTTATGTAATGGATATTCTCCCTTCATATTCCTGCTTGTTAGGCCGACCGTGGATTTACAATGTTGGCGCTGTTACTTCTACGTTGCATCAAATGCTGAAATATCCAATTCAAGGGAAGATCATCACTGTTCATGGAGAAGAAGAGTATATGGTCATCCATCTAAATTCCTTCAGATATGTGGAACTAGATGGTGAATTTATTGAAACTCCATTCCAGCACTTTGAAGAAGTCCCGCAGACTGTGGCTGTAACCAAGGTTGTATCTCAAGTTCCCAAGATTACAAGGCCGCCACTCAGGATGTCATCTTCGAAGGATGCCAAGGCAGTGATAGAAGAAGGTGGGTTCACTATTTGGGGACAACTCCTAGATATCCCACACAAATATGAAAAATTTGGTATGGGTTTCACTTTAGGTGCCCAGAAGGTTGTACGTCGCACTCGTGCCGGAGGACCACCCTTGAAGATCAGCAACCACCAAGTCAGCACCGTGGAGGATGATGAAGACAGCTACAACCTGGAGGATTGGATTTTCCCAAATGTCAGTGGATGGCTCAGTAACTGGGAGGCTGGAGATTTCGTCCCGATCACTTTTATCCCACAATAATTTCTCTTTACATTTTGTTGGATCTGTAATATTAAAACAATTCAGACTCTTAAAACCTTGTGTCTTACCCTAGGCACAATGGTCCATTTGTAAGGGTTATCATCTCATTTCCATATGACATCAATGAATCATGGATGTTTTTACATACAAACTTTGTGCTCATTGTTTTTTCTTTTTAAATTTTCATTTCTTTCAAAGATAATTATACTCTTACACACACTCACACTCACAATGCAGGTCTACATCCGTTTGGGATCCCATGGGTAATGGTTCTGCTATGGTCTTTTATGACTCTGAAAATCTAATCTACCTAGCCGAAGACGAAGGTGAGGAAGATTGTGAAGTACCAGGGGAACTCGCCAGGTTACTACAATAAGAAGAGAGGACTATTCAGCCCCACGAAGAGTCGGTGGCCACAATCAACCTAGGTACCACAGAAGACAAAAGAGAAGTCAAGGTGGTTGCCAATCTGGAACCCAGTATCAAAGAATGTTTGATTCAGTTGTTACACGAATATGTTGAAGTCTTTGCCTGGTCTTATGAAGACATGCTAGGACTTGATGCAGATATTGTGGTACATCGTCTACCAACAAAAGGAGATTGTCCACTAGTGAAACAAAAGGCCCGTCGAATGCGACCAGACATGTCAGAGAAGATTAAAGCAGAAGTCATGAAACAATTCAACATTGGATTCTTGGCCGTCACCTCCTATCTGCAATGGGTTTCCAATGTTGTTCTCATGCCCAAAAAAGACGGCAAAGTACGAATGTGCATGGACTACAGATATTTGAATAGGGCCAGCCCTAAGGATGATTTCCCACTTCCCCATATTGATGTTCTAGTTGACAATACGGAACAACATAAAGTGTTTTCCTTCATGGATGGTTTCTCAGGCTACAACCAAATCAAAATGGCGCATGAGGACATGGAGAAAATAACCTTTGTCACACAATGGGGCACATTCTGCTACAAGGTTATGCCATTCATACTGAAGAATGCTGGGGCAACCTATCAGCGTGCCATGGTAGCTCTATTTCACGACATGATACATCACGAAATAAAGGTCTATGTGGACGACATGATATCCAGATCTCAAACAGAAGAAGAGCATCTTGACCATCTACAGAAACTCTTTGAGAGATTAAAGAAGTACAAGCTGAGGTTGAACCCAAATAAATGCACGTTCAGGGTAAGGTCTGGTAAACTCCTAGGCTTTGTCGTCAGAAATAAGGGTATTGAAGTAGATCCCGCCAAGGTGAAAGCGATACAAGAGATGCTTGCTCCTTGTACTGAGAAGGATGTCAGAGGATTCTTGGGACGGTTAAACTACATTTTCAGATTCATTTCTCACCTAAGAGCTACTTGTGAACCAATCTTCAAATTACTGAAGAAAGATCAAGTAGTCAAGTGGAATGAGGAGTGCCAAACTGCTTTCGACAAGATCAAAGAGTACCTGCAAGTGCTTCCTGTGTTGATGCCACCAGACGAGGGAAGACCATTGGTCATGTATTTGACTGTTTTGGAAAATTCATTGGGGTGTGTGCTGGGGTAGCATGACGCGTCTGGCCGAAAAGAGCATGCTATTTATTACCTGAGCAAAAATTTTACCGACTGTGAAACAAGATATTCACTGCTCGAGAAAACTAGCTGCGCTCTGGCATGGGCTGCTCTCCAGCTAAGACAGTATATGCTGACCCATACTACCTTGTTGATATCTAAAATGGATCCAATAAAATACATCTTCGAGAAACCTGCTCTCTCTGGGAGAATAGCGAGAAGGCAGATGATCCTGACGGAATATGACATTCAGTATACTACCTAAAAAGAAATAAAGGGTAGTGTACTAGCTGATCACCTTGCTCACCGATTTGTGAAAGACTACCAGTCCATGAAGTTCGAATTCCAAGATGAAGACATCATGATGATAAACAACTATGAAGAATTCAGGTCATATGACAGACCTGAACAACGATCCCGATGGACCCTGGTTTTTGATGGGGCATCCAAAGCACTTGTGAATGGTATTGGTGTTGTACTCATATATCTTGAAGGATTTCATACTCCTTTTACGGCAAGACTCTACTTCAATTGTACAAATAATATGGCAGAATATGAAGCGTGCATTTTTAGTCTCAAAGCTGTCATAGACTTGGGGATCAAATCCTTAAATGTATTCGGAGATTTAGCTTTGGTCATCATCCAAATCAAAGGGGAATGGGACACAAAACACCCTAACCTTATCCCCTACAAAGAACATGTTTTGACATTGCTCCCACATTTTGAGAAGATTACCTTCGAGCATTTCCCGCGAGAATAAAATCAGCTAGCAGACGCACAAGCCACAATGTCATCTATGTTTAAACTTAAATGGGATAACGAGGCTCCCCAAATCACCATCGAACGAACATATGAACCAGCTCGCTGTCACGAGATTAATACTGAAGAAGTAGTGGACATGCCTTGGTTTCACGAAGTCAAGAGGTATCTCGAGGATCAAGAATATCCAAAAGGAGATTCAGTTAATGATAAGAAGTTCTTAAGGAGATTCTCTGCTAAATTCTTCCTTAGTAATGGCATTCTCTACAAACGCAACCATGACTCAGTGTTACTTTGTTGAGTAGATAAGGTTGAAGCTGAAAAGATCATGGCTGATCTACATGAGGGCAATTTTGGCACCAGTTCTAGTGGGCATACGATGGCAAAGAAAATCCTACGGAAAGGCTATTACTGGGCTACCATGGAAGCAGAGTGCTATCAACACTCTCGAACCTGCCACAAGTGTCAGATTTATGCTGACAAGGTGCACGTACCTCCAGTTCCTCTGAATGTCTTGACGGCTCCTTGGCCCTTTGCTATGTGGGGCATCGATATGATTTGGGAAATTAAGCTAACAACCTCTAATGGACACTGCTTCATCTTAGTGGCCATTGGTTATTTTACAAAGTGGGTTGAGGCAGCCTCTTTCGCTTCTGTAACCAAGAATGTTGTAGCCCGGTTCATTAAACAGAATCTCATTTGTCGATATGGTATCCTAGAGAGTATCATTACAGACAATGGTACGAATCTAAAAAATACTATGATCACCGCCCTGTGCGAGAAATTCAAGATCGAACATCATAATTCTTACCCCTACCGGCCGAAGATGAATGGTGATATCGAAGCCGCAAATAAGAACATCAAAAAGATCATACAGAAAATGACAGTCACATACAAAGACTAGCATGAAATGTTACCATTCTATCTCCACGGGTATCGTACCACAACTCGCACATCAACCAGGGCAACACCCTACTCTCTGGTATATGGCATAGAGGTTGTCTTGCCTATTGAGGCCCAGATCCCCTCTCTGAGAATTATGAAGGATGCAGGGCTGAATGAAGAAGATTGGATCCAGACTCAACTTGATCAAGTGAACTTGATCGATGATAAAAGGCTTATTATTGTCTGTCAAGGTCAGATGTACAAAAAATGGATGATCAAGGCTTTCAACAAAAAGGTCAGACGCCAAGTGTATCAAGTTGGTGATCTGGTGATCAAACGCATCATACTACCGCAAGGTTACCCCAGGGGAAAATGGACTCCTACATATGAAGGACCATTTGTAATCAAAAACATATTCTCTGGTGGAGCAATGATCTTGACCACCATGGATGGTGATGACCTGCTGCACCCTGTGAATACGGGCATAGTCAAAAGATACTACGCATAAGAGACCCGCTAGGTTGACACACCTAGGAAAAACAAGGGCATCCCAGCGAACCAAAAAGGTTCAGGCAAAAATTAGGGATAAAACAAAAAAATTTGTACACCCGGTAAGTTGAAAACCCGAAAGGGCGACTTGGACAAAAAAAGGGTATCCCGGTGGACTGAAAACCCGAAAGGGCGGTTCAGGAAAAAGTTAGAGAACTAAAGCGTATGACTATGTCCCGTTGTATCACCTTACAGACAACTTGCAAACCTGACGGTTTTGATCAATTCAATCAGCTTCGTACAAGGAAACAAATAGACAAGATGCTCAGAGGCACGAAGACTATAGCAGAATGGGAACCCCATGGGATTATTGCACATAGCTATCTTTTATTTGTATCAAATTTCATTTTTGTTACGAAGGCATTCTCTTACTAGAATGTTTGTCTCATTGTACAAAAAATACTTACTCAAATTCAATACAAAGATATCTCTTTGAAAGTGCAAAACCATTTGTTTTTCTTTACTCTTGTGTTTTGTTTACAAAAATGTCCAATGATTTATTCTTGAACATATGCATTTGAACATAATTACGGTTTACAAATAAACAAAATAAAAGACAATCATTGATGGCCTTAAGGTAGGGAAATCTCTCTAAGTTATTTCTATAAATCCCCCACAGTGCAGTCTAATCCCCAGCAGATTAAAACTTCCATCTATCACTCCCCAGTAGAAGTCGTCCAATTTCTCAGGATTCCCCAACAGGATTTTACAAGTAGTACACGACATTTCCCTTACAACAGAGTTTATTTCTCTAAAAGGAAATTCATCAACACTTCAACCTCATAACATGAAGACTTACAACACTCCGTATCCTCAGCAGCAGTCAAGAATTTATTTTCCCCAATCCAACAACAGTGCAGCAGATTAGCTCACATACGCATACGTCACATCCATATCATAAACATTGATAACACGAATATATTATACTATGCATTTCATACAACATAACATTGCATATTAGCTAACATTTTACCCTTTTAAGGATAAGGCTAATATCTACCATTAACAATGTTCAAAGGTTTCTCAGATACAATTCAGATACGCTACAGACATGGATGCCATTCTGATACTCATTCAGATTCCTTCTCAGATACATTTCAGATACGCTCTAGACACGGATGCCTTTCCGATCCTCATTCAGATCCAGCTTCTCAGATACAGATCAGATACGCTCCAAACACGGATGACATTCTGATACTCATTCAGACTCAACTTTCAGATATAGTTCAGATACGCTACAGACATGGATTCCATTCTGATACTCATTCGGATTCAATTTTCAGATACAGTTTAGATACGCTCCAGACACGGATGCCATCCTGATACTCATTCAAAATCCACTCCTCATAAATAGTTTATATACGCTCTAGACACGGATGCCATTCTGATGCTCATTCAGATTCAACTTTCAGATACAGTTCAGATACGCTCCAGACACAGATGCCATTCTAATACTCATTCATATTCAATCTCCAGATACAGTTCAGATGCGCTCTAGACGTGGACACTATTCTGATACTCATCCAGTTTCAGCTTATAGATACTGTTCAACAATCATTTTTGGTTAGCATCTACAAGCCCATCTCCAACAACTTTCTATCATCTCTCCAAATGGCATATTTAAGCCCATTCCCTCTATCATCATATCACCGAGTGCAAATATCTGGGCACTCTATTGTCCAATCATCTTCCACCTTCGAGTCACGAATGGAAAAACTCGCCAATCTAACTCTTCAGGCTTAAGAAGATTGAACAGGGGCAGCTATTGTACCCCAAAATTTTCCGTCTCACTTATCAATAATTTGCTCACAAGATCTCCTTGGACTCAAGACTGCACTAGGGTTTGATCAGCTCAAGACACCTCCTTAAACACTGATGACCAAAATTAGGGTTTGAGATTGCACAAGGATTTGGAACTTCCAATACCCCATATAACTTTCATGGAACATTATGGACCCTCAAGATCACTCATGTCAAGTTTCAAGCTTTGGATCACACTTTTGCTCAGTCAATTGAGCAGTTGACCTAAAAATCAACTGTATTGAGGAAAAAGTCAACCATGGCCAGTTTATAGTCAAACTTAATAATTTTTATCCACTTCAACATTATAGACTCATATGTATCATTTTACCAAATTTGGACCGCAATTCCTCAAGAAATTTGATCAAATCTCCAAAAGGACAAGATGGTCAAAATTAGGGTTTTGATTGGGAAAGGGTAATTTCTGATTTTTGACCTAGCAAGTGATCAATTGGTTTAAGGCATGATCTCAAGAGTCTAATTGAATCATTTTGACCTAATAACATTGGTCAAAAAATCACTCAAGTTCAAAGGATTGATAGATGAATTTTCAGTCAACTGATCAAAAGTCAACTGTATACTGAAAAGTCAAACTTTGACTTTTTGGTCAAAATCAAATGTCAAAGATCACAATTCATCAAAACATATCAAAATATGAAACTTAATCATCAAGAAATCAAAAATTCAAGATTTCATTTTGAAAAGGTTAAATTTCTAAGCTTAAAATTTTTTCTAAGTGTTGGAAATTTCTTATTTTTTTCATAACTTTGAGAAAACTTTTCACTATGATGCAAGATGATTCAAGAGAAACTTCCAACATGAAAGTTGTAGATTTCCATGAAATCTAAATATTTTATTTACACAACTCCTTCCAAAAGTTCTTGGATCTCAAGTTATAATTTTAAGAACATGTGGTCATGAAACAAAACACTTAGTGAAATTTTGCCCTAATTTGGTCAGGATTTTGACCCAACTTCATGGCACTGTTTCATATAGTTCCAAGTGGAATCTTCAAAAGATATTCAAATATGGGTTGTAGAGAATATTACAAGCTTTCCAAAATGTCCCAGAAATCCTTCAGATTATTCTTGATTAAGGAGAATCGAAGAGATAAAGTTAGGGTTTTATCACTTGATTTACAAGGCATTTTGTGATGAACCAATTTCAAAATTCATACTATACTACATAAACTCTACTTTACAGGCCTCAAATTTGTTAGGAACTCCATAATTAATGGCTTTCATAGCTGTTAGAAGTCTCATTTCAAGCATTCAATGCATGGACATGCTTTATATCAATTTTTGGAAGAAAGATTACATTGCCATTTTGATAAAGTGACTTATTGCACAAAACTTGTTCTTGAGCCTTGCACTTGTTCTCTTCTGATCACACATGTCTTATAATACATGAGAAATTGTTTAGACACTTACAATCACCCAACCCATGCTTGTACTACACATTGAAACTTGGTTTCCCTCTTTTCTTCAAAATCAAGTAACCTAGAAAAAAGCTTGAGACTTGTACTTCTGATTGTAAAAACCACTCCAATCATTTTGCTTATACATACACAAACTATGGACATCAAACACACAAATGCTGATGCCCTAAAAACAGCTAGAACTCAGAAACACATCCCATACTTCCATTTTCACACAAACTGACCAAAAACTTAGAACTTATAACTCCCTCGTGCGTTTTAAATCCTTTTGGTTTCTAAAGCTTCTAAATATCATTTAGAATTGATCCCACACCCTGTTACAGAACTGTAACACCATTAACACCATCCTCCATTTTCAAAAATAGAGCTTTGCACTTGGACTTCTCCAGAACTCCTCAGGCCCTTTCAGCTCAAGCTAAGCATTCCATTAGCTTCCTGGGAACTTGAGGAAGCTAACCCAACCATTGGAACTCCTTGAAAGCTTCTCAAACTTCAAACCCGATACCCCCTTTCCAGGTAAGTTTTCTAACTTTGGAAATTCTCATACAGGCATCATCAATGATTTATTTGTGAACAAAACATGTAGATATCATTGCCCTAAAGCTAACCATGTCTATAGTTTCCATTAATTTTCCTTGAGCTTAGAGAATTTTAAGATTGAAATTTATGAGATTTTTAGGGTTCAGTTTAGGGCCATTGAAATTCATGCTTATCCTTGATCTATAATATTAATGGTTTAAATTTCTAAAATCGTGAGGAAATTTGCTACAAGTTTCATATTTACAGTTTTCATTTTTGTTGAGAAATGAACAAGTTATAGTTGGTTTGGCTGGAGGTTGAAGATAAAGTGTAACTCAGGGCGCGTTTTGCATCATATATTTATTATTTTGCTTATGTTAACAGATGTATAGCCACCCCGGTGGTGGAAGCGCGCGTCTGTAACCTTTAGGACCTGGGTTCGAGCCCCAGTGGTACACTTTTGTGTTTTTTCACATTTTTTTCTTTTTTTCTGACCTTTTTTTCCAGGCGCTGGGCTCCATCTTTAGGCTTCTGTTTTGTTTTTTCTTTCTAACCCCCCTGTGGACTAATTACTCCCCTGACTTTATTTTATTTTCTTATTTTATATTTCATTTATTTTCTTAAATATTTTTCTAAATATTAAAAAATCATAAAAAATACAAAAATATTAGATTTTCCATTTTGACATAGTTTATTCATTTTTTCGCATAAAAATTATTTTTATTTAATAAATACTTTACCCATTTCACTAAATATCTTGTAAATTTAATTAAAATAATAGGGTTTTATTTATTTTCTTTTACACCAATTTAAATATATTATTTTAACATTAAAAAGGTTAAAAATATTTTATAGCACTATAATTATTTTCAAGACAAAAATACCAAAAATACTTTTCTTACAAACTTATTTTTCTTTTAATCAATTAATAGATTTAGGGTTTTATTTAAAATATTTTCTTAATAAAATTAGGTTTAATTAATTATTTTCTTTTAATTAATTAGGTTAAAACAAATCTCTTTTCTCTAAAAAGTCCAAATCCAAATATTCATTTTCTTCACATTTACATTCTTGCATGTTTATCCATCTTGTACATTATTTATTTCAATTCTTGTACAAATTCAATTTGGTTGTAATAGATTAATTAGGTTTATATTTTTGCAATTCCCTATTTGCAATTTGTACACCCCCTCCCTTAAATGATGTAATAGCTTAGTATTTTTATTTTCCACAATTTAAATGCTTTATATACAAATGCTAGTAATTAGGGTTTGTATGGAAAGATTAAAACCAACAAATAGTAAATCCTAATCAAAGACAAATCAAGCATGTAAACTAATACACTTGCACACAAACACCCTTAGGGTAAATCCACTTGGTTGCCTTGCAAAAATGACCATATTATGCATGTGAGGTATCTTAGCAAAAACAAACAAATACAAGATCATAGTCCCTCGATGACGCTATCCATGTTTCCTTTTAAATGATTTTAGTCCCTAAAAAGAATGCTAAGGTACCTTGCATCATTGTTAATCATGGTTATACGATGACCCACGTCCGTCCCGTTTACATCCAAAGATAGGTTTACTTACCAAACCAATGGTTAGATAACAATGTCAAAGGAAAAGAAAATAAATAAAAAATACTTTTGAGTTGGTAGAATGCTCCTAATTACTTGCTCATTTTCATAACAAAACATCATTGCTATTTTCAAAACAAACACCTACAGTTTCAAAACCTCTTACAAAACTTGAAAACATTTTCAAAAGATCAACATCTTTGTATACATTCTTATGAACGAGAATCATTACAAACATTGCCTAAGCAATGGCCTCTTTACAAAATACTTTCAAAAACCACACAAAGCATGATTTCAAACA
Source organism: Vicia faba (assembly GCA_948472305.1). Taxonomy (NCBI): domain Eukaryota; kingdom Viridiplantae; phylum Streptophyta; class Magnoliopsida; order Fabales; family Fabaceae; genus Vicia; species Vicia faba. The sequence continues at coordinate 991,511,699 of OX451740.1, read as the reverse complement.
AAAGCAAGTGATCTAGCAAGTAACTAAGAGTCCATGGAAAACCATGGATGAAAAAGGTGCTAATACCTTCCCTTTTCATAATCTACCTCCCGAACTCAAGAAACAATCTCAAAGGTCTTTCCTGTGTTTTTTCACCTTTCCTTTTGGATAAAAGAAAAGTCGGTGGAGACTCCTGCTAAACTGCAACATTTGCGATCAAACCCAAAAACTTCAAGTCAGTTCTCCCACCGTATCATAATATGCTTTGTATAATTTTGCTTGATTTGACATTTAGCCTTTGATGTTGCAAATCATTTCTCTTCATCTGATTCTCTTGATTTTTTTTATATGATGCTTTTGATAAAGCTTCATATGATTATGAATTTTCCTTTTTGATCTTTGCCTCATCATTATCTTCTAAGAAACTTTTTCTTAGACTATTTGCACGAATAAATGATTAAACTTCTAAAACAAATATGGGGTTGGTTCAATAAAAGTAACATGTATAAATTCCTCTATAGTCATTTTCTTTTTGAAAAAGTTTTAATATAAAAGATATAAATTTAATTTGTTTTAAAGATAGTACATATATAAGAATTAGACAATACTCTATTACCTCTTCCACACAACTTACTTAACATTGAGTAAATTTTGTTATACAAATTTAATAATAAAAATAACTCAACAGTAGGGTAGAGTTCTTGCCAATTTTTCCAGATCCAATAGATTTACGTTTGTTGTTGCAATAAGAGAAAACTTCTCCCATTTTAGGAGTAAAATAAGAGAAAATATTTATTTGTTTTAGTCATACAATTTGAATAGCCAATGTCAATATAACATTTTGATTTCAAGCTATCAAGTATATTTACATCACAAGTTGAATTTTTGGCTTTTGGTATACAAATCTTTTTACATTCTTTAATATTAGTGCGATAAATTTTTCTCTCTATATTTATCATTATAATTACATAAATAAGATGAAACACACATGTTTCTCATCTTATGTTCATGATATTATTTATTAAAATGAGAAGGATGATAATCATTCTTACTTTCATGGCTTTTCTTAACAAAAAAGGTAGAGCAACATAACCATTTTGATCACAACAATTACATTTAAGAATATTACATTTATAGGTCCTATTTGCATGATATATATTACTGAAATTTTGACATTATTTTTAGGTTCACATTCTAGACCGACTTTTGTATTGGATGACATTTGGTTACATTGAATAAGATTCAAGTTATCTCTTTCTTTGATAAACTTATCAAGTGTGTTATGATTTTTCAAAATGTTGACTTTTTCACACATGGTATATTCAACCATACCCTCACGAGAAGGAAAAGAAAGGGAAGAGTTTCAAATTGAAATACTTTATTTTCCTCTAAGTCTATCTACTTCTTCCAATAAATTTTTACATTTTTTTTCAAGGGAAGAGATAATAGTCTTAGAAGTAGAAATAAGATGTTTTAATTTACTTGAATCACTATCTAACTTTTTACATATTCAAAATAATTCATTATAAGTAAATTAGTTAGTTAGATTAGTTATCTCATTTTCTTTGTGGTTAGTTTCTTCCTATTTTTCAGTTGTATCAGAGAAGTTCATGTCGTTGTTGTCTGATACTCATTATTTGTGAGACATTTAAGCCTTTAATACTTGATTAATTTGGAAATTATGATATTGATTAGGATTATTTATCTATGTTATTTTTTACTTTAGATTAGCTTAAAATTGAGAACACTAGTTGCTTCCATTTATAATTTTATGTGTTTTTGTGTATGTGCAGGAGTAGCTCTAGTGACAAGTTCTATCATGCAAGGAATGCACTACTACTTCTCATTAGACCTTTGAGCCAGAAGATGTTGGAAGGAGTGATTGATCTCCACCCTAGGGAAGACATGGTAGAATTGTGAGAAAGTAAGTAAGAAATGAGGTGGAGAATGTAAAGGATAAGGATGAGCAATAAAAGATAATATTTTGAAAAGCTATTTAGGTGCTGCAATGGTGCGCTGCATGGCCTCTCTGGTACGAGAGGTTAAGAGAAAAAGAATGTTCTGATTTCCTTGAGCCAAATTAATGGATAATCAAGAGGCCCAAGATCCAAAGTATTAAGAAAAACCCTAAAAGAAAAAAGGCTATAGAAGGACCATCTTGGAGAAATGAAAAGAGGTTAAGAAGTTGAGAGAAACTATAGAAAACTAAGAGAAATAATTTTTCTTGGAGAACAAGAAGGGTGAACTAGATTATGAAGCATTTTCTACCATTACCTCTCTTGAACTGTCAAGTGTGATGAAACCTACCTCTTGGTGATTTACAAATTTGTTCTATAACTTAGTTGCATTTACCACGACAAGTCTCATCACACTAACACATTATACAAAAATAAATTAATTGATATTTACCCAACTTGTCCCTTATATCTATTTTCTTTACTCTTACTCATTATTATTTAACCTAAATATGTGACAAAAAAATTATTATTATTCTTTGGTTATAACTATTCACAACCTTTTACTTTGAAAATCAACTTAAATTAATACAATCTTTATGGGATTGATACTATTACTTTTAAGAACTAGCTACTATTAGATTATGTATACTTGTTCCTATAAATGGAACAATATTATCCCATAAGTGTAATCTCTCTTTGAAACTTTTTATGGTATTTTGTGAACTTTAGATTTCCTTTAGTGAAATTCCTTTTTCACTAAAGTTGTCGTAGTGATGAAAGACTAAAAATCCCTTTTAAGAGTTGTTTTGTACCGAGTTTGTACTTAATTTTTTTTATTCAAGAGTGTGATTCTCTCGTGTAATATTTTTTGTAAATAATTTAAAGGTTAATATTTATTTACCCTGCTTTTGGAATTTTGGAGTTTTGTATTTTGTTCCTTAGGAATTCCTCAATTTTTTTGAAACTTGAGATCCAGGTCTTCATCATTTTCACTTTAGAAGTTTTCATATCTTACTCCATATTTTTGGCCTTGTAACTTTTAATGCAAGAATTTTCTTCCTTTTGTCGTCTTCTTCATTCTCAGCTTGCATTTTCACTTCCATTTAATATTGATGTAATTGTTAAACAAGGTAGCCAAATCTATATAAGACAAGTCTTTAGATTCATAAATCGAAGTGGCTTTAGGTTGTTAGTTGCAGTTTAGGCATGTAATGACTTTGATAACTAGACATTCATTTATTTTGTAAATTACCCAGAGTTCTCATATGATTCACAATATGAATAAAATATTTTTCCATGTTTTTGAATGTTTTCCTCATGTTTCACTTTGAAAAATTTATACTGATATGTCAATGTGTTAGTTTTAACCCTTTTTACCTTGGTTGTACCTTTATGGGTAACTTTAAGGGCGTCCCACATTTATTTGATAGTTTCATAGTAAGAAGCATATAAAAACTCATCAATACCAAGAACAATAGTGATAAGGGTGTTTGCTTTCAAATTGTGCTCCACTTATTCCTTGTCATTTTTGGTCGAGATTTATCTAAGTTGGTTTTTCACGACCCCTCAACTAAATTTATGGGAACAAAGAGACTATTTATTAAAACAATTTAGATATCATAATCCATCCCCTCTATAAATATTTTCATCTTCTTTTTCCAATATGCATACACTTATCCATTAAAACATAAGGGTCTATTTTATTACTAGTTTGAAGTTATTCCTAACTTCTGAGATGATCAATCTAATAATAGGAGTTAGATTATGATATCACTTGTTGACCAAGTGACTTCAAAAACAAGAGGAGGGTGAATTATGATATTTGAAATTCGAGATTAATTTGTAAAAAAAAATTATTTTCCAAAACATTTATGTTAGAAGATATAAATATACAGAGAAATAGCAGTGGAAAGGTAGAAAGAAGAAGAAGAAGAAGAGAGATACACATCATAAAGAAAATAAACAATGAAAAATAAAAAGAGAAAAGATAAAGAAATTGCACAAGAGATTTATACAGGTTTAACCTAATCAGTTGGCCTAGCCCTGTCTCCAAGAGTTCCCTCTTGAGAGTTCCACTAAAATCAAACTAGAGCTTTTTATATGATTAGCCCAAATAACATTCAACCACATTTGGAGCTTTTACACCGATCAACCCACAAACCTTTCACCCACGCTTTTTATAGGTTTAACGTGCAACCTTTGAATTCTTTTCAAAAGATATTACATAAGAGAATCATACTATTGAATAAAACAGATTAAACACAACACCAATATAACACGATTCTCACAATGATTTTTTAGTCTCAACACTATGATAATTCTAGTGAAAGAATAATTATGGAAAGAAAGAGAGTAGAAAAAAATAATAGGGAGGTTTTTATTTTGAAATTTGGTGTAAATTATAAGAGGAGAAACCTCCTTTATATAAAAAAAATTTGGCTCACAGGAAAATAATTCATAGGCCGAATATATGAGTTAGTCGATTGAAATATCTTTTAATCGATAAAAACATCCTTAAAACCAACAATTCAAATCCTCCAGGAAAGGAATCCCTAAAACTCCTACATGATTTAATCTATGAATAAATTTCCTAATTTATTATACGATGTTTCTCTTTTCTCTAATTGATTCGACCAAGGTCTTATTCAATTATGCAGTAAATTTGCTCTCCTAATTGATTAAAAATAGTTTTTAATCGATTCCATTATTTATTGGGTATGTTTTAAGAAGTTTGATAAAAATATAAGATGTTACAAAAGTATTTTGTGTGTGTATTTTTAGCCGAAAGTAAATTATCTAGAGCGCGGGGGGGGGGGGGGGGGGGGGGGGGGGGGATTAATAGATAACCAATTCAAATTATATTTTAAAATAGTTTTTACATCAAGTTAAAAACAATGGTTAGCGGAAGCCGTATCTTAGATCTCGAGTCGTCCAAACCAAACCGATTATTGGAGGCTCGGATATGCGAATTTTATCAACAATATGGAAAATGATGATAAGTGATTAATACTATAAATTCTCACCTAATAAATTCACAACAGCAACCAAGCAAACCAATATCCCATGAAATATTTGATAAAGCCAATTGAAACAATTTATCAAATACTTGGTGGACACTTAATTTTTCAGATTTTCCTTTGGACTTTGTTGATATGATTTACTTCTTACAATAAAAAATGATTGCAACATGATCAACAAAGTGGTTAAACAATCAAAGAATGTTCCTATACGAAGTAAATTCACAATCAAAGAATTTACCAAATTGCTTAATTTTCAATGAAATTAATGGTGAAGCTTATTAAGACAATTTATCGAACAATTAAAGTGCACTTTGATTTTTCAGAACTTTCTTTGAACTGTGTTGTTATTAAAACCTCTTACACAATCAGGAGTATAATAAATTACTTTAAAGGATTTTTATAATCTAATCAATTTACACAATCAAGAGTATAATAAATTGCTAACAAAATAAAATGGAGATAAAGAGAGATAGATAGATAGAGAGAGAGAGAGAGAGAGAGAACGACACAAGGATTTATTAAGGAATTTTTCAAATCATCATCGCTATGGCTATGTATCCCCCCAATCCATTTTGGAGTTGAGATAATTTCTTACTTATTGCAAAAGTATTCTTTACAAGAGAAATGTTGCAATGCACCCCTACAACCTCTATGGTTGATGATGATCCAACAAAATTCCCTTCCTTTGATCTTCACCAAGACCAAGAACACAATAGATTGCAAATTGATTTATCAAATATTTCTACTCCGTTGCATACTTTATCTCCAAATATTTCACGCACGATCAATTGCAACTATTTCACCCCAACAAACCAATTCGATCCACTGTCTCACACTACTAAGTTGAAGGAAATTCTTCTTCAATGTTCACTCGGTCGAATCCGAATTGTGAATTATTGTAACCCAAGATATGCTAATTTGATTCACCGTCTCACACTACTAGTCTTGCAAGAACCACTTGTTCTTTAAGGTCTTCACTCGATCAAATCCAAATTACTTAGCCTTGTCCAAAACCTTAAAATCACCATGATCTTGAAGGAAAAACCAAGCCCGGTTATCTTATTGAAATAACCCCTAAATCCACAATGATATTGGAGGAAAAACACTCAGTTTTTCCAGATGAAACACCCTTGATTCTCAATCCAATCTTTCATTACAACTAACCTAAATTGAACATTATCAACCAAGTCTAGATGACACCCAAAAGATGAATGATTATGTGTAGTTTGTTTGCATGTATGCATAGGGTCAAAGTTGAAGATGAAGAGAAATCAAGTAAGTTTTTATAGTTTGATCAAAATGAAAATGATACAGGTATGAGATATATATAAGTGTGAGGCTTGGAGGCAAAAGAAAGACCTAGAAACACAAAAGGAAAACTGATTTTTGAAGTTTGGTACAGGATGTGTCGATACATGTAAGTTATGTGTCAACACATGCATGACATAATTGGACACATGCGTCGACTTCTAGCAAGTCATGATTCGACATGAACTTCTAGAGACTTTTAGGCCTTAAACCAATAGAATAAGAGCCGACACAAAGCTCATATATTTTGACACATATAGAATTTTAAAGGCATGTGTCAACACTAACAAGAGGATGAGTCATCACGAACTCACAGAGGGTTATTTTCTTTAAAACAATAGCACATGTGTTGACATGAAACTCGTATGTATCGACACATGCACATGAATTTTGTGTAAAAACTGTTTTTTTCTTTATGATACCAATGGATAACTAAACCAGACTTGTTCTATATGTTTCTTAAGGTTACTAATGACTTATAATGAAAGAGTGTCGCACGGTGTATGCAAAAATGTAGCGGTAAAGATTTGAGACTAAGCCATTAATTGAATTAACTCAATAAAATGAAGTCTCCACCGTACTTTATTATTTCCAAAGGGAAAATGGAAAAAGAGCGAATAAAACCCAAAATAAAATAAAATAAAGATCAATGTATGGGGGTCGGTTATGCAAAGGAAAGGTATTAGCACCCTAAGCATCTTAGGTACTCTGCAGGATCCACTTTGTTTGTTCTAATCAAGAGAGTGTGTTATTTAAACTTAAACTTGCTAAAGGGAATGAAATGAATTATTAAAGAAACATAAAGCAAGTTTTTTATTATTGCGTCTATCGCAGTTGCGAACCTTTGTGCCTACGTACCTCCTTCGTGCAATAAGGGATCAGGACAATCGTAGTTCTTCTAAAAAAGAACAAAACTTGATGTGTTGATTGATTTTAAAAGAAGAGACAAGTCGTTATTTTTAAGGAGAAGACTCGTCTAATCACCTACAAGGTATAAGAAAGAAAGACTATGCACCAATATGAGGGAGGGTTTAAGAACACCTCTAGTACTTAAGTGGAAAAGTCGGCAACCATGGAGATAGAGGAATAACATCTAGATTATAAATGAATCACGTCTAATATTGAAAAAGGTTTTAAAGGGAAAAGGTGCTTGAGCACACAAAAAGGTTTGAATGAATTGGAGTCTTTTGTTAGTCTTTTTTTAAAAGGTTAGAATATGCTTATGTGATTTAGCATTTATTAAGAAAAGAAGTTTAAAAAGAAGTCTCTTGACAAAGTCAAGGTTTATTACGAAAGTGGTTAAAGTTTATTGAAAACAAGAAGGTTTTGAAAAAGATGAGAAAGTTTTAAAAATTGAAGAAGAATGGGAGGAGATGAAGAGAGTATCATATGTACATGAAAGTAAAAGAAGGGGAAAGAAAAGTATGACCCAATGGAAGCTCATACTTGATATAAAGAAATCAATCTAGCATTCTCATCCCTTTGGATTAAAGCCACAAGCAGATAAATAAGTGAAGAGTATATCAAATCTCAGGTGAAAATGAATCACAAGTAGACAATATCAAAGAAACCCAAGGTGTCAAATAATACTCAAAGCAACGGATAAAGCACATCAGGTGAAAATAAATCGCAATTAAGAAAAGTGCACCAGCTAAGCTCAAAGTGTCAGATAAAACTCAAAGTATCCTCAAGATATTGGATAAGATCTCTGCTTCAGATAAAAACTCCAACAAATAGACAAACATGATATCAGAAAAATAATCTGAACATCTCATGTGAAATAAAGAATCAAATCCAAGTGTATTAGAAACTTGTATCAAAGCTAAATGAAATAAATGAAATATGAAATGAATGCTTAACTAATTAACTTAAAAGTTGATTAAGTTAATTAATTAAGTTAAGAAAAATTAATTAGCAAAACTAATTAATTTTTAATAACGAAACAACCTAACTAAATTGACTTTTAGTTAATTAACTAAAAACAACAAAGTAGCGTTAAGATGAAGTGAACACTTGAGTTACTTGAATATACACAAACCATAAACAAGGTTACTAATCATAAGAGAAATTGTAAACCAGATGAAACTTGAAAGAATGTGACATGAACAAATAAATATTTCTCAATCGAGAACTAAGAACACAAGTTATTATTCAGTGTAGATAGCAAAAATCAGCATTGTATTCATTGTTCCAAACATGTTATCAAAGTCAAACAAACACAACAGTAAATATTGTTTCCAATCACAAATGATACGAGAATCAAGAATTCATGCTATTACTTCTCATGAACACACAAAAAAATCAGCATTCGACACATTGTTTCAAACATGTTCAAACAATTAAACTCAAAAGTAAATATGGTTTTTAAACCAGAAATGAAACAAGAAGCTGAAATTCCCATTGCAACATGAAAAAATTTAGTCCAAAATAAGTCTTAAACCTCTAACCAAAATTCGGGCAGCAACTATGCATATGAAACAAGGCTCTAAAAATTCGATCTCAAACATGTTTAGCACAAAAGGAAACAACAAATTAATGCCACCCGAATTAACTTTCGAATTCAAAACCAATTGTTCAACAAAAGTCATCCAAGTCTCCTTCCAATCGATTCAAACAAAATGGTGCCAAATTAAATTCAAACTCAAGAAACTAAACCATTCCAGGCAGCAACCAATAAGAACGGAGTAATGCTCAAAAAATTGTCTCAAAAAATAATTTAACGCATACGAAAAACATCGATATCACCACCAATTTCATCATTCAAATTCAAACTCAAATGGAATGAAACACCGTCAAAAATCTCTTTCAAATCAATTCAAACAACGGAACATAACATAAAAAAAACAATCAAGATTAGAACCAATTAAAATGATGTCGTGGAGCCTACATGAATGGAATCGAAAACTTCAAATATATGTGCCCGTGCGGTTTTCAAAATCCGATTTGAATCTAAACTTCGAAATCGCAACGCAATATAAAAGGAATCATAAGACGCACATCGGTCATCACACTTCATATAAAAGCAAAAAAAAATACTAACATGATGTCGATTTCAATCGAATTCGAAACAAAGTAACAATTAAGCATGACATATAAGCTTCGTTTGGAGCCGATTTAAATGATCAAAAGATTCTAAACTTAAACAAAATCAACACAAGATGAAATGGGGCATACTTTTCAACTCAAATTCAATGCACAGATAAAGGCAAACCAGACGCCCCATAGTTTCTCAGTCCGATTATACGCGAATAAACGCGACATCGACATCACCTTCATCGAAACTAACAAACACACGCTAACACTATTATCCTATTTCGACAAAAATACGTATAATTTAACATGGATTCGACACAAACCACGAATTCTAAACTCGAACAGAACTTTCGTATTCAAATTGAAAAAGTGTTTTCTCAGATTAAACTCAAGCATCATATCATCAAGAACTAAATCAACTAGCATCATTCCTACCCAACACTAACACAAATACATGCCATTTTTTTCCAGAATTTAGCAAAGTATTTACAACATAATGACTTACTTAAAAGATGTCAAGGAACTTCGACACGAGGATTTATTAAGGAAGTTCGTCAACCGTCTCCGTTATGGCTATGTCTCCATCCAATTATGTTTTAGAATTAAAATAATTTATAAATTAATGAAAAAGTATTCTTTACAAGAGAAATGTTGCTATGCACCCATACAACCCCTATGGTTGATGATGATCCAACAAAATTCCATTTCTTTGATCTTCACCAAGACCAAGAACACAATATATTTCCAATTGATTTATTGAATCTTGCTACTCATTTGCATACTTTATCTCCAAAGCTTTCCCACACGATCAATTGCAACTATTGAACCCCAACAAACCAGCCTGATATACAATATCATGCTACTAAGTTGAAGGAAATTTGTCTTCAATGTTCACTCTGAACTGCGAATTATTGTAGCCCAAAATCTACCAATTTGACTCACCGTCTCATGCTACTAGGCTTGCAAGAACCACCCGTTCTTCAAGGTCTTCACTTGATTGAATCTAAATTGCATATCCTTGTCCAAAACCTTTAAATCACCATTATCTTAAAGGAAAACCCCATCTTGATTTTATTATTGAACTAACCCCCAAATCCACAATGATCTTAGAGGATAAACACTCGGTTTTTCCATATGAAATCCCCTTGATTCTCAACCCAATCTTATATTACAGCCAACATAAATTGAACATTATCAACCGAGTCTAGATGGAACCCAAACAATGAATGATTATGTGTACTTTATTTGTGTGTATACATAGGGTCAAGGTTGAAGATGAAGAGGAATCAAGTGTTTATAGTTTCACCAAAATGAAAATGATATATATATATATATATATGTGTGTGTGTGTGTGTGTGTGTGTGTGTGTGTGTGTGTGTGTGTGTGTGTGTGTGTGTGTGTGTGTGTGTGTGTGTGTGTGTGTGTGTGTGTGTGTGTGTGTGTGTGTGTGTGTGTGTGTGTGTGTGTGTGTGTGTGTGTGTGTGTGTGTGTGTGTGTGTGTGTGTGTGTGTGTGTGTGTGTGTGTGTGTGTGTGTGTGCGCGCGCGTGTGTGTGTGTGAGACTTGGAGGCAAAATAATGACCTATAAATAAAAAAGAAAAACTGATTTTTGAAGTTTGGTACAGGATGTGTCGACACATGTAACTTACGTGTCGACACATGCATGACAGAATTGGACACATGTGTTGACTTGTACCAGGTCATGAGCCGACACAAACTTCCAGAAACTTTAAGAATTTAAAACAACAACACATAAGTCGGCACGAATCCCGTATGTGTAGACATATAGAGTAGTTTAAAGGTATATGTCGACACGAATAAGAGAATGAGTTGACACGAAGTTACAGAGGATAATTTACTTTAAAAAAATAACACATGTGCCAACACGAAGCTCGTATGTGTCGACACATGCACATGAATTTTATGCAAAAACGAGTTTTTTTTCTTTATGAGACCAATGGATAATAAAACCAAACTTGTTCTTTATGCTTCTTAAGGTTCCTAATGACTTTTAATGCAAGGGTGCATACAAATACTCAGAGATACCGTTCAATGTATATAAAATCTAATCAATTCCTAGTTTTGACATCATACAAAACATCTATAAGAGAAATGCATCCACATGTATGTGTGTGCATGTGTGTGATTTCCATATTACCTCAAGATTCACTCTTGTCCTTTTACAATAAATTGATCTCTCTAAAACACTAAGCATATGACCAAACAAGCTTTAACAATTTCTCACTTTCATATATTTAAGACTTCAAGATCCTATGTTTGGTTCAACGATTGATTAACATTTCAATTTGAACTTCCATCATCTAACTGATAAGACTTGAGATATCTTCTTATTAATCAAATGTCATCATCAAAAACTTAATTAGACAATTGAACTCACCCCCTCCTCCTCCTTATAGTTGTCACAAAGAACTATTGAAGATAACTAGCAACACCTAAAATCAATTTGACTTATGTAGTTATCATCTTTTGGATAGTAGTCTTCAATTGTCATTATCTAAACCAAATTATGATTATACTTGAACAACACATAAATCCACATGATTTGGATCACATAGCTTTTGAAGTGCAAGTAGAAGAACACCATTTATCTCTAAATTCTCTAAAAGGATCTCATGGTGTTGGATCATTGAGGTTTAAAGATATAATCTAGAGTATAAATGTGCATATATTGGTGGATTGAGGTAGCTCAAATAATTTCTTTCATCCTAGCATTGCACATGTTTTGAAATTGTAAATTAAACCATCGCCAATGTTTAAAGTATTAGTGGTAGATGAAAAAACTATTACTACAGAAGAAGTCAATAAACAATTACTACTGCAGGCCTCATGATTCGAAAATTCTTGTTCATCTATTATTAGTGGCAGGGGAAGATTTGATATTGAGCATATTTTGGTTGGATACTATAGGGCCTCATTTGGAAGATTATGCTGCTATGAGTCTAACGTTGTTTCATCAGAACAAGCTCACTACACTACAGGGGGAAATTCACAACAAATAAAAAAATGTACAATTCCATCACCTGAGAAGAATGAAACACACTAGGGCAATTGATGTGTTATAAGCTAAAGTAGCTTAAAACATTTGGAAAGAGTTACCAAAGTATTTAGATCCTTTGTTGTTGTATAGTTACAAAGGTGTGTTTCAAACACCATCATTAAAGCCAAAACCACGCAATACCATTGGTGGAAAGGTCCGAGCCAATGAAAGTGTGCCCCCTATAAATATCCACACAATGAGAATGAACAAATAGAGAATATAAGGTACGAGATGTTGGATCAAGGCATAATTCAACCAATAAATAGTCCATTTTCCTTGCTAATAATATTCGTAAAAAAAGGATGGTAGCTAAAGATTTTACGCATACGATAGAGCTCTTAATGCAATAACTATAATGAATTTTCCAATTCTAATAATAGATGAGTTACTTGATGATCTATTCAAGGCTAAGTACTTATTTATGTTGGATCTCAGGTAAGGGTACCATCACATATTGATCCAACCTAAAGACAGGTACACGAGTGCCTTTAGAATACATCATGGTCATTATGAGTGGCTGGTTATGCCATTTGGCTTGACCAATACTTATGCAACTTTCCAATGCCTAACGAATGAGATCTTTTGACATGTGTTGAAGAAATATGTACCAATATTTTAATGATAATATATAGTTGATCAATCCTTACAAACACCCACCAGAGAAATATGAATGGCTTCATAAATTCTTAAGCTATGATTTAAATTATTGAGTATAAGTTTGGAAAATATAATCTATATGCATATGCTTTGTCAAGAGTATTAATTCAGCTATGGTCATAACTTCAAATAGAGTTTTTATAGGAACTGAGGGTAGCTAATAAGTGTGTAATTGTTGTACTTCAATTTTTTCTCTTAAGATCCCTTCATCATACCATGTTGTTTCACTCACAACAAGATCACATTAGGGTTTTTTGGTTCTTCTCCCTATCTTTAGCTTTTCTCTTTTGAGGAGTTATCAAGCACCTTGACTTGTTTTCTTTTGTGATCATGAATATTTTGCTTTGATTTTCTTTCTAATTAATAAAATGCAATGTTGGTTTGTCTTACTTGTTAATAATGTAGGTAAAGGCAATGAGGTTTAGCAAGTTGCTCCATGGGTTCATGAGTTTATTTCCATGTCCTAGTCAACATAGCTTGAGGATTTCAAACCTCACCATTGGAGTGATTTTGGAAGAATTGGCATGGCAAAGTTGCTTTGCCTCATCACATTTCAAAATTATCAAAATTGATTCAAAAATACAAGGGGTTGAAGGAAGAAGTTGTCATGATTGGACAAGGTCTTGTTCCTATTGGTCACAAGAGTACATTTCTCTCAAATTTCAAGATATTAAAGTGTTTTTGGTGGCTATGAATCCTCAACATCATCCTCAACAATTTCTATTCACAAAGAAAGAATATTGGCACAAGAAATTTGTTCAAACATGTCAAAGTTCCTCCAAGCATTCTCTTGATCTAGAGGCTAGGGTTTTGAACTTCAAAAGAGCATAAACAACTCACCTTTTGGTATTTTTGAGTGATTCCAAAGACATCGTTCTCTTAAAAGAGTTACCAACAAATCACTTCAAAAGCTCCAATTAGTTTTCATGTGAAAGGAACTTGGTGAAGAAGAAAGATTACAAGTCATCCAGATGAATCCATAATTTTCCATATGTGACTTCAAATGGTCATAACTTGGTCATTTTTTATCACCTTGAGTCCATTCTTTTTTCATTATTATCTTAAAGATATACACTTTATGCCTTCTTTTATATGCAAAGTGAGAAAATGGATGTAAGTTTCCTTAAGTATGCAAAAGATTATAGGTCATTTCATGATTTTTGGCCAACTTCATCAAGTCATAACTTGCTCATTTTTTGGAGATTTTGAATGGTTCAAATTTCAAAATGTCACTCAAGAGATCTACTTCATTCCATCTTTTTTGGTCAAGAGAAAATTCTAAGAGGAAGGCCATGTTTAGATACAAAAGATTATAGGTCATTTTTGAAAAAGAATTTGAAATATTTCTAAGTATGAAAAGTCAACTCTTTTTCTTCAACTTTGACTCCATGTAACTTTTAGCTCAAGCATCCATTTGATTCCATTCTTTTTCCATTGCAAATCTTGTAACCTCATCTTTTCAAAGCATCAAGAATCATGCCCTAAGACCCCCTGAGTTGGAAATGCCATGAATTTGAATTTGGTAACTTGAAACTGAATTTTTCACAAAGTCGGAATTTTGAATTCCATAATGTGACTTCTAAACACAAGATTTGTGCGTGTTTTTGATTTAAACTTAATTATCAAACTTGCCAGAAGTGATTAACACCCCAAAACGCAAGGTTTGACTGAGTTTTGATGGAAAAGAAGTCACACTTCACTCGTGCTCGACCCTTACTCAATTTCCCTCCAAACTTCCTTGTTTCTTCAAATTTTCATTCCCATTCACTTCCCTATAAATATAGGGTAATCCCTTATCCATTTTCCTAAGCTTAGAGAGCCAAGAATACCCTGCCAAAACCTCACACGAACCCACTTTTTTTGAATTCAGTTTCTAAAATTTAAGCTTCCTTTTCCAAAATTCTTTGCGCATTCATCATCCTTGAGCATCATACAAACTCTCCAGCACTTAAACAAATCAAAACGAGCCATAATTCAAGCTACAAAAGTCCAATTTCAGAGCTTCTTACTTGAAATTCGAAAAGGTAGAATTCTCCACCATTTGGATCCAAATCAAGCACTAATATGTTCTACTCCTTTGTCTGATTCTAATGCTGCTTACAAATTTTAAATCCATTCAGAATTGAGAGAGAAATCTCAAATTGAAGGTGCTCGTTATTTTTGGGTTTTTGATTCATATCTCTCTCCATACCTTATATAAATTTGGCGCAATGGTTGTGTTAAAATCGTCTTGAAGAGACGAGTTCAATGATGCTAGCCTGAGATCCTAATTTTTCCATTTGAAGGATCTCACAAAATCCCCATTACAGGGTGTCTGGAGGTTGAAGATGATGACATGTCTTGTCTCAGCCAATGATAGCGTGCCAAGCGTTTTAATTTCATTGGTTGCCCTTTTTCTGATCCCATGTGTATTAAGGTATCAAGCACAACGCGTCTGGTCCATTGGATTAACTTACTAATGTGTTTTGACTATGATCTGATTGTCCACATCTTTTTGGTTTTATTTTATTTTCTAATATTATATTTTATTAGATTAAATTTTAAAAAATTCATAACTCTTTTATTTTTTATCCAAAAATTATGAAAAAATTCACAAAAATACTTTGAATTATTTCTGATCTCATGACTATTTTTTTACATTTGGTATTTTTATATTTTTTGTATTATTTTCTTTCTTTTAATTACTTAAAAAATACTTTCTGACATTTTTTAATTCTGAAAAAATTCCTAAATATTATTTTACATATTTTTGACTTTCTAAAAATTTTATGGAATTTTATGTTGAGGTATACTATTTTTTACCTATTTTATGTTTGTTTGAAAAATTTTAAATAGTTTAAAAATAGTTTCTAACTTTTAAAAATTATCAAATTTTTTATAAAAATATTTGGATCCATTTCTGATTTTACTATGGCCTTATTTTTCACTTCTTGATTAATTTGAACATAATTGATATTTTCCTCATCATTTTTCTATTTTTAAACATTTTCTAATGTATATATTAAATATAATATTATTTTCGTGATTATTTTCGGGCTAATCTTGGGTTAGGTTTTGGATTATGAACTTTATTAACATCATTGGATCCATGGTGTTGAGATTAACTCCACAAAATGGATAAATGATTTTAATAATAGTTTGATTAAAATTTAATTCAAATGTGGTTTGTATATTCTTTTTTACCCTAATCCTATTCATCTCATCCCCTTCTTATTGCACTAAGTGTTGTTAGAGCATGATCTTTATATCATGTCTCAAAATAAATGGTGCATAGATTTCTATTGACCGGCCTCAAAATAGATGCGACTTCTATATAAATCAACTTACGATTGCTTAACATAGCGTTAAATTTTGTCCAGATTCGAATAAATGATCATTCGTGGCCCAAACTTATGATTGCAAGCCCAAGTATGTTAATTTGATCTCTTTGATCCAATAACCTTGAGATTCATTGTGTGGAGGCTTTGGTTCTACCAATCCTCTAATGGATCTACAACACCTTTGGTCAACGCGGATCACTTAAACATTGTTGATCATTAAATGATACTTATGAGAATTCCAAATGGATGATATACTTGACAAAAAGCAAATGCAACTTATTGTGTGGAGGCTTTGGTTCTACCAATCCTCTAATGAGTTCCAAATGCAAGTTTCAACATGGTCATCCAACTAACCACTAATTATTGACTTGTTTTATCTTATGCTTTTATTCTTTTTTATGCTTTATGTACTATTTTTTTTTTAGCATTTACATTTCATGCCATTTTCTTCTTTGCTCATTTGAGCATTTATTTTCTTGCCAGTTTTACTTTGCTCACTTGAGCTTTTTCTTTTCTTTGCTTAAGATACTTAATAATCAACATAAACCCTAAAAAACTTTTAATGGCACTTGGACTATTTGGTTACTATCCTTGGCATGTTGGAGCATGGGATTTTTTCTTGGACTTAGGATTATAAACCTTGGCCTATCTTGGAGACCTTGTGATCTTATCTGATTATTTTGTCTAGAGTTCTTGAGGTTTACCTCAAGACATTGGGTTGCTTGTTTGCTTTTGTGTACAGGTTTTTGTGATTACATTCTCTGTTTGTAATCTGGAATTCACCCGTATACAGCCGTTACTCTGCCTAATTTTTGTGAAGACTTAATACACTTGAAGTTTGGTTCTCTTAAGAGGTCTAATATCTTTGCTTGCTTGGTTTCAATCCAAAGAAGGGGAATTCTACCTTGGCTCCTAATGTCAAGTTTTGGCTTCTTGTTGGTTTGATTGTTTTTATCCTTAACTTTTACCTTATTCTTTAGGATAGCCTCTTCTTCTCCTCCAATCTTCTTTAATTTCAAAAATCTTCTCCCTCCTTTTGAAAACTCTTCTTGTTTCTAAACTTGAAATACTTTCATAATAAACTTGGACTTATGTCCATGCATTTTCAAAATATTTTCATAAATAAACTTCAATCAATTTAATAATACCTTGACATTTTTGTGAGAATACTAAAAGTCAATCAATCTCATTTCAAACCATTTTGCCACTTTGGCTTTTTTATCTTTAAACTTGTTCTCAAAAGATTAGACTCTTGTCAATCCTTGTAGTGATGCAAACAACTATACTTCTATAATATGTAGTAAAGTGAGATATTTTCTACTTGGGTGTTGAGTGAGGCATTGTTGATTTTAAGATCCAAGCCATATCCTCCACTTTGAGATGATACAAATTCTCATTTCTCATGATTGTGGGTAGTAAGTATGTTTTCCACACGGACAATGATGATGATGTCTTATCTCTTAAAATTAACCAACACACTTATGTTTCAAATTTTTAAAAGAGGAACTACGTGTACCCTGATCCCCTATTGCAGAAAAGGTGGTACGTAGGCACTAAAGGTTCACAACCGCGGAGGGTGCAAAAATCATAAAAAAAATATACTTCTCTTCTCATCTCCACCATCCATTTTATATATAACACATTTTTATAGCCAAATATACAGATTTTACAAAGAGGTTCCTGCGGAGTACCGTAGATGTTTAGGGTGCTAATACCTTCCCTTTGCATAACCAACCCCATTACCTTGAATCTTTCCCCCTCTTTTGGGTTATTCGCTTTTTTCCCATTCCTTTGGAAACAATAAAGCGCGGTGGCGATTTTTATTTTGATTTGTATAAAGTCTAGTCAATCCAATGGCCTAGTCTTGAATATTTCTACCTCTACAGAAAAATGGCGACTTCACTGGGGACAGATTGACCTCTTGTTGGTCCATCCCTAAGTGGGTTGAGCCTATCTTTGTTTATATCTGTATATGTGCTATTGTTGTTTATGTGTTATATTTTGTATATATGTTTGTTTGGATTTTCTTGGTTTTCAGGGTGTTTGGTGATTACTCATAAGTACTATACCCGGACTTGGGCAAACTTTAAGATAGGACAGGTGGTATAGTCATGTTAACTTTGAGGGAGTAATCCCAAAAAAGGAGGCATGAGATCCCCCACTCAGTGGAGGCCCTTTTGATTGTAGTGTCGTTTACCGAGTAATCGGGAAGACGTACTGCTTTTGACCTGTGAGCCTGCTGAAACTGAGGACCGTAGAATACCAAACCCATCTTGGCCTTTTAGGTGTAGTGCGGAAGCTATGACGGAGTAATCCAGAAGTAGTTATCACGCGATACTATGCTCGGACGAGTCTTTCTTGATAACATTACTAATTACCGAGTTAATCGGGAATTTGGTAATATCCGAAGGAAGGATGTAGACTCTGGGAACCTCTAGAACCTTGTTCAGCAGGTGAAAACTTTTTAGACCAACACCTTATGGGTAGTACCTTCGACCTCATGCTCGTGACGTTGAACCTATGAACCCTATATGTGTGATCTTGTGTGTGATTGTTGCATCATGCATCCATGCACTCATAAGCATCTTTTGAAGAAAACAATATTTCAAGGGATTTAAAAGTTTACTATTGGTGAATATCTCAGGTACTTTTAACCATGGATTCTGGAAAGAGAAAGACCGGGAAATACAGTTTCAAGGATCCTAAGATAGATGAGTTGGTCAGTCTAATTCCAGAGATCGAGTGTTCTGCAGACTTTCGGAAGAAGTATGGATCCATTATTCCTCTCATGAAGCTGAAGATGAAGGAGGGTATTCTCTTGACCTTGGTCCAGTTCTATGATCCGATGTACCATTGCTTTACTTTTCCTGATTATTAGTTGATGCCTACAATGGAGGAGTATTCTTATCTATTAGATTTACCTGTTACTGATCGTGTTCTTTTACTGGTTTGAAGGGTGAGCCAAAACCACATGAGATTGCTTCTTTGATTCATCTGGGAAAGTCTGAGGTGGAAGCCCATATGACTACTAAAGCAGGAATTAGAGGATTACCAGTGCAGTTGTTATTGGAGAAAGCTCGTTACTTTTCCAGAATGAAGAGTACAATTGCTTTTGAGGCCATCTTTGCTTTACTTGCTTACAGATTGTTCTTATTTCCTAATGTAGACAAGTTTGTCGACATTAACGCTATCAGGATTTTCATGATTGGAAACCCAGTTCCTACACTGCTGGGTGATGCTTATTACTCTATTCATCTTCATAGTTCTTATCACGGGGGAATGATTATCTGTTGCACGCCTTTGTTGTACCGGTGGTTCATCTCTCATATGCCTCAGTATAATTCTTTTTGGGATGTCAAGAAGGAACCCCGTTGGGCTCCTAAGATCATGGAACTTACTCACTCATATATTGATTGGTATGATCGAGCTTACCATGATGTGGAGATTATTGACAGTTGTGGTAGTTTCCCCAATGTACCTCTTCTTGGTACAAAGGGAGGAATTAACTATATCCCTGTTCTGGCACGGCGACAACTTGGTTACCCGATGAGGGATAAACTGAATAGTATTCATTTGAGTAGTTTCTTTCTGAAGGAAAGAGAAGACCATAGGGAAGCTAGGGAGCAGATTGCGAAGGCCTGGGGTCACATTCATAAGAAGAGTAGCAAGGATTTGGGACCTAGGGGTGCTGTTTCTTTGGAGCAATATCTTCAGTGGGTCCGATCGAGAGTCATTCAGTTGAAGATGCAGTATACTCGAGAGACACCCATGCCTGATCTGTTTGTGAAGACCACTCCTCCCTTATTAGATGATCTAGAAGAGCTGCAACTTGCTTTGGTTAGGATGCAACAGGAAAGGGATGCTTGGAAGAACAAGTTCCAGACTTTAGAGAGTTCCTACAGAGCAGACTTGAAGGAGAAAGACGACTTGATCGAGATCCTTGAGAGTCGAGCGGTGGAGTCTATGGAGAGGTAAGGGGATTTATTTTCCCCTAAGCCTCAAACAGGTGCTGATTATTCACTTACTGATCCAGATGATTGGAAAGAGGTTGCCATCAGACATGTGGAAGAAAACCAGAGGTTGAGGGCTCAGATTGTCAGGCTCACAGGGAAGCGCCAGCGTACAGATTGATCTCCATCAGTTCTTTTTCTCAGGATTTTAGATTGTATTTTCATCTTGTACTTGGGATCATTGAAACTTGTAATCCATTTTGGAGTTATTATAATAAAATTTTGCAGTATTTCAAAAGCTTTATTACTTTGATGTTTGCAATATGTCTATAAATCTTAAATCCCTTGAAATATTAAATAACAAAATAAAATCATGTGAATTACATATCATGCATCATATTGCACATATTTCTTGCATTTATTATGCATATCCAGGTGCCTTACCCTGCTTCTTTACTTCATTCAGCAAGCTGACTCATCACTACAACACTCAGACTAATTTCAAAAAGAAGACGGATAACTTAGAACAGGAGAATCGCGAGCTACGCGAAGAAGTTTCTGCTTAGAAGGCCGGCTTGGCCAATTTGACTACTCTGATGGAAGCTCTGGTGGTTGCTCAGAATCATCCACCGAGTGTTCAACCTCAACCAACAAGCGCAAATACTGAAGTTACGACTGTTCTTGTGTCTGCTACTCCGGCTGTTGTTCAAAACCGTATGCCTCAAGGTTATCCATGGGGAATGCCGGAGAATTTTGCACCTGAAGGTTTCAATCTTGGCCCTTAAGATGCTCCAGTGGTTCAGACTGTTGTTACTCCGACACCTCCTGTGGTGCATATTGTTCATGTTGCACCTCCTTCGGTGAATTTGGTTCCGTTTGTTAATGAAGATGTGTGTCGTCCTTTCCCTCCGCTGAGTGAAGACTTGGGTGTTTATGACAAAATGAATGATTTTCAAGAGCAGTTTGATAGAATGCAAAGAGAGGTGAAGGCTCTTAGGGGAAAAGAGCTATTTGGGCAAAATGTGAATGAGCTATGTTTAGTCCCGAATGTTAAGATACCTGCTAAGTTCAAGGTCCCGGAATTTGAGAAGTACAAGGGCAACACTTGTCCTCATTCTCACTTGGTGATGTACGTAAGGAGAATGTCTACCCACACTAATGATCAACGTCTGCTGATTCACTTTTTTCAGGATAGTTTGACCGGCGCAGCGTTGAAATGGTATATGAGCTTGGACAATGCCGACATCCATACTTTTAATGTCTTGGGAGAAGCATTCATCAAACAATACAAGTACAATGTGGACATGACGCCGGACTGTGACCAACTTAGGGCCATTGTTCAAAAAGACAGGGAATCGTTCAAAGAATATGCACAGAGATGGCACGAAGTAGCTGCCCAAGTGATTCCTCCCATGGAAGAAAAGGAGATGACTAAGATTTTTCTGAAGACGCTAGGAGCTTTCTACTACGAAAGGATGGTAGCAAGCGCACAAAGTGATTTTACAGAGGTGGTAGGAATGGGTGTCCGCTTAGAAGAGGCTGTAAGAGAAGGTCGTTTGACGAAGAGTGAAGGATCCAGAGGTGTGAAGAAGCCATCTTATAGGTTTACCAAGAAGAAATAAGGGGATACAAATGTTGTTATACAAGAGAGGAGGGAAAACTCTCCTAGAAGGAATTATCAGCGTCACCAGCAAGTCGCCTCAGTTACTCCTGTTATGAATGCCGCTCCGACTACCGTTGCTTATCAAAGACCGTCCCAGCAGGGGAACCAAGGGAATAATCAGAGAAGGGAGAACTATGACCCTATTCCTATGAGCTATGCAGAGCTACTACCGGCATTGATTCAAAATAAGTTGGTCCAGACACGACCACCTCTCGTCATACCATCACCATTGCCTTGGTATTACAAGGCAGAGAAAACATGTGCTTTTCATCAGGGAGCACCAGGGCATAGTGTTGAGAATTATTATCCTTTGAAGACTGAAGTGCAAAGGTTGGTGAAGTCTGGAATTCTATCTTTCAAAGACATGGGACCTAATGTGAAAGACAATCCTCTACCCAAGCACAGGGGAGTAAATGCTGTAAATATGGTGGCCGGTTGTCCAGGCGACTTCCAGATTTTTGACATTTATCTGGTTAGAGGAGATTTGGTGAAAATGCATGCAGACCTCTGTGAATTTAGCTACTATACGCATGGCCACGCTGGTTGTGCTGTTTGTAATACAAACATACAGGGTTGTGAGAAGATAAAGGCTGATTTACAGGAGATGATGGATGAGGGTTTAATCCATATAATCAGGCCTAGGGCAGAGTATGAAGAGGAAGTGAATATGGTTTCTTGATGTCCCAGTGAATTCAGAATTTTTGATGTGGAGTATGTAGCGGTGAAAATCGGAGATCAAGCTATTAATTAACTTGACTCGCAAAAGCAAGAGTCGCCACCGCGCTTTATTATTTCCAAGGGAAAAGGGAAAAGAGCGAAATAAAACCCTATAATATGCAATGTAAAATAATACTTAAAAATAATAAAAATACAATGCGTTTTAAAAGAGATCTAAAGTTCGGGGGTTGGTTATACAATGGGAAGGTATTAGCACCCAATGCATCTGCGGTACTCCGCAGGAACCTTTTGAAATATCTGTTTTTGGTTAAAATTGTTTGTTTGAATAAAATGGTTCGTTTGGCTAAAAATCGGTGTTGGAGAGATTGTGAAGATACGACGACCTAGTGTCGAAGTTTTGACTTAAAAGGTGTGAGTTTAAAAATGGAGTCTTTTGGGAAAATTATCTTGAGTTTGGAAAAATAGTAAACAAACAAAAAAATGAATAAGGGTATTCGCACGATTGTAGAAGATGTATTTGATGACATGAAGTCAGCTGAGTTGAAACATTTCACTTGGAATTGAGCAAACAAGCGAAATAAGATAAACGTCAAATTACAAATATTCGAAAATCCACAAGGAAATAAAACAAATAAATGTAACTAATCATCTAAAAAAGTTATTTGAACTAAATTGAAAAAATTAAGATTACTTGTTAAAATAATTCTAAACTAACTACAAATTCTAAGGCTATAAAAAAATAATTCTAAAATTACTAAATTAGATCTAAACTAAATTAAAATTTTAAAATTAGTAAATTACATTTAAATTAAATCGAAATTATAAAGGCATTAAATTAAATCTAAATGAAAACTCTAAAATTATTAAATTAAAACCTAAATGAAATTAAACCTAAACCAAGTAAAATTCTAAAGTTATCAAGTTAAAATCTAAATCAAATAAAAATACTAAAGTTATTAAAGCTCTAAAATTACTAAATTATATCTAAACTAATTTAAATATAAACTAAGTTAATTATAAAATCACTAAGTTATAAAATTAAAATTCTAAAGTTGTTAAGTTAAATCTAAACTAACTTAAATTTCTAAAGTTACTAAAATAAATCTAAGCTAACTAAAAATTCAAAGGTTATCAAAATAATTCTAAACTAACTAAAAATTCTAAGATTATTAAATAATTCTAAATTGATTCCATGGTTAAATTACTTGACTAAAACAATGCGATTACTAAATAATTTTTACTAACTAAACTAAATAACTAAAACAAATAAGTTAAGAAATTAAAATTAAACTAAAAACAAATTTTTAACAAAGGGGTGCAAGCAGAGTATAAGGGGTATATTGGTTAGTAAACAAGGTGCTTGTGCAAAGAAACCAACCTCCAAAGGTCTAGTACATAATAAAACCAAAGTAACAGCAACCATAAGCTTGTCAGCAACAGGATCTAAGAATGCACCAAATGAAGATTTTAAATTCATCTTGCGAGCAATATAACCATCAAGCCAATCAGTAACAGAAGCAGCAATGAAGATTGTGGTAGTAGCTACTGTTCCTCGCCAACCATCCATATAGAAAGTAGCAACAAGAAGCGGCACGGCGGCGACACGGTAGAGAGTGAGAATGGTGGACATCGAGATCTTCTTCTTCTTCTGCTTTCCCTTTGTTCCTGAAAAAAAAAGAACACAACAACTTTGTACCAATTGTTATGTTGCGTCACCGGAGGAGAACGCGTGGATGGTAGTCTGCGTGGTGCTGGAGACATGGAAGGGAAATGGAGGAAACCGGAGAAGAAGATGAGGAAGAAGGTGAAGGCAAGCATGATGGAAGGAGTTGATGGGTCAACGGTGGCTGAGCCAAAACAGAAGGGACTGCAGCTTCCGTAGAACGAATAGGAGCAATATCTTTAAAGCCAGAAATTGGAGGTTTCCATTCACTCCTCTTCTTGAATTGGATGGAAAAATGTGAACTTTTAGGGGGGGTGACTGGGGTTTATGAAAGGACCGTATGAAGGAGGGTTGGTCGGGGACACTGCTCCAAATGTTGCTACACCATGAAAAAGCACATCCTTAGACCCGTGGGAGTTCCAGTGTTTAAAAGATGATCTAGCTGCAGATAGCAATGGAGGTTCCAGTGTTTTACCATGTGCACCAAACTTGATCATAAATACCAAGTAAGACAATATAAGCATCCATTTCAGCAATAAGCCTTGGACCTTTTTTAATATATCGATTAACATGACCGACGCCGTTGATTGCTCCGACCGGTACAGATCTACACAAAACTCGAAACAAATCAACGACACTATGAACAAGAATCTGCAGAAGGTGAAAATGAAGAACGATCGAAACACAGAACTATCATTGATGAAAGAATTTCAAGCAGAGTGAATAACAATAAGCTCGGAGTCAAAGTTTCCATAACCGAGTCAACTCGGAGAATCGCGATTGTAAAGTGGTAGCAGTTAGTTGCGTTGTTCCAACTGCCATGGAAATGGAATACAAGTAGAGGCAGTTTTTTTGTGATACTGTGTGAAATGAGGGTAGCGGTGGGAATGAGGGTGAGAAGGAAATTTAGTGACGGAGACGGTGATTGAAGGGGATGGTGATGTAACTGAGGATTCCTGGATCTCAGAGCAGAACCAATACACACTATAACTTCTCTTTAATGTGAGGATGAAGAAGATGAAGGAATCTTCGTGAATCCTCGAGAGATGAGAGAGAATCTCTAGCTTGAAGATGAGAGTGTGAGAGAGTTTTTTGGATCGGTTTCTCTTTGAAGTTTGCTACCACCTCTAACTTAATGTGTAACCATTTTTGCAGCCGAATGATGAGAAGCTCTTTTATAGGGTGGTGGGCGCGTGGTTGTTTAAGAGTTTATCTTGAATCCAAGAGAGTGAGTGTCAAATATTTTTCAATGGGTATGTTGTTATTGGTGTTGATCTTTGAATGAGTATAAGGAGAGTGGGAGAATAGAGAGTTAAAGAGAGGAAATGATGATATGCTGAAAAAAAGAGAAGAGTACTGTGTTGCTTTTTGTTTTTTTTTTGTATCAATCCACCACTTTTGCTAACAGCCAATGAGAGCATAGTATAGTGTAATCAATATATTTTTGTGACAGAAACGCCCCTGAATAAAATAAAACCTGAAAGTATAAAAAAATAACTCAATTTAAACTAATTTTTTTGAATTTTTTCTGAATTAAAAATAAAGACACAAAATGACCGAAAACGATAAAAAACGAACGAAAATTATCCGATAAAATAAAATGAACACATTAAAATAAACTACATGTCACGAAGATTAAAGAAAAAAATATTCAAGAAGTCAAAAATCAAAAATAAAATAATAATAAAAATATCAGACTAAACAGACGTTTAAGGTTAAAAACGAGTCTTCGAACTGTACCGAAAAAATAAAGCGAGCATACCGTCATGATCTACGCGAAACGCAGATTCATAAAATGATCGGTAAAAGGTGAAAACTTGAAATATTTTCTCGCTAATTTCCCGCATAGTGTCGAATCGCTTTTAACAGTCGGTCTATAAAACCAAAATATTTTTATTATTGACATATAAACAACTTGGAGCAATGCAACAAATGAGTAAATAGATAAAAATGCATGAAGCAAAATGCCGGGTATTTTACAACTGAAAGACGATGCAAACTTTTATTTAAACTGACTTTTTCTGATCAACTTAAATACGACTAATGATGCAAAATGTGATGAATGAAGATATTTACTAATGATTGTGACCAAATAACAAAATATGATATGAAAGTGCGACTAAAACATATTAGGGGCGAAATTAAGGGTGCAATGGTGTGCCTTGATGAATCAGTCTTCAAGAATCCACAATCAACCGTACCTCGGGCTTGGGAGACTCAAAACTTTAATTGGTGCGCGACACCTGATGCTCTTGATTCAGACCTGTCTCTGCACATGACACAAAAGAAAACATGAACATACACCTTTGTATGCGATTAGAAATTAGTGATACATAGGCTCAAAATGTTCAAAACACTTGACAATCTTCGCATAGTCAATACTTGAAAGTGAGAGGTTAAAACCGACCGTATTTCGTGACCTTGACTTATCTTAAAAAATGCAAAAATAAAAATGGGATCTTAGGTAAAAAATTGGGGTACAACAGCTGCTCCTATTTAAGTTTCTTCTATCTGGAGATATGAAGATTGGGATCTTCATTTCGACGAGATTGAAGGGACTTAAATATAGAATACACAATTTTTGGCCTTAAGATACCGCGATTATGTTCATGATATGATATGAATGTAATGCTCTGAATTTTATGGGGAATGACGCCATATGAGACAGACTATGCTGGAGAAACCAAGCACATTATACAATAATCCCACAGAGGAAGAGGTTGTAACTCCACTGGGGAAACAAAGTCATAGACTTCAAATGAGAGACTCTTGAATGATCTACATCAGTATTGGGACTGGAAAAGGTAATGATTTACAACAGTACTGTGACTGGAAAAGGAAATGATGGACATCAGTACTGAGACTGGAACATGATTGACATCAGCACTGTGGCTGGGAAAGAAATGATTTACATCAGCACTGTGGCTGGAAAACAAAATGATTGACATCAGTACTGAGACTGGAAAATGATTGACATCAGCACTGTGGCTGGAAAACAAAGTGATTGACATCAGCACTGTGGCTGGAGATAAACATCTCTGATTTCTGAATTTTACCAAGAACGGTAACACATTTCTTCTTTAACCAAGATATCGCTTGAAAAGGATAAAATAACAAACTTCCCCACGGGACTTTTCCGAAGGGGATGCCATTTGCTGAGTAGACATTATTGTTGGGGATACACAAGCTGCTCAAATAAAGAGGCCGCCACTTGCTTCCTTTCAAAGGTGTCAATAACATACAAGCTGCTCATGAAGAGACCGCCACTTGCTGTCTTCAAAGAATATTAAAGCACACAAGCTGCTCATGAAGAGACCACCACTTGCTGTCTCCAAAGAATATTAAAGCACACAAGCTGCTCATGAAGAGTCCGCCACTTGTTGCCAAAACCCACAAGCTGCTCATAAAGAAGCTGCCACTTGCTGTCTTCAAAGAACAATAACACACAAGTTGCTCAAATAGATAAGCTGCCACTTGCTATCTTCCAAAAATACTAACATACAAGCTGCTCATGAAGAAGCTGCCACTTTCCGTTTTCAGGGGAACAAAACACACAAGTTGCTCAAATAGATAAGCTGCCACTCGCTGTCTTTCAAAAATACTAACGTACAAGCTGCTCATGAAGAAGCTGCCACTTGCCGTTTTCCGTACAAGCTGCTCATGAAGAGACCGCCACTTGCCGTTTTCAAAAGGGGTTGATAACATACAAGTTGTCCATGAAGAGACTGTCGCTTGCTGTTTTTCAAAGATAACAATAACACACAAGTTGCTCATGAAGAGACCGCCACTTGCTGTTTTCTCTAAGGTAACAATAACATACAAGTTGCTCATGAAGAGACCGCCGCTTGATGTTTTCAAAGGTGTCAATAACATACAAGTTGCTCATGAAGAGACCGCCGCTTGATGTTTTCAAAGGTGTCAATAACATACAAGTTGCTCATGAAGAGACCGCCGCTTGCTGTTTTTCAAGAGAACAATAACACACAAGTTGCTCATGAAGAGACCGCCACTTGCTGTTTTTTGAAAAGTGTTGATAACATACAAGTTGTCCATGAAGAGACTGCCGCTTGCTGTTTTCTCAAAGATACCCATAAAATATCATGAAGATATTGCTGGAGGTGAGAATCAATAATTTCATCGAGGATGGACAAACTGCTCATGAAGAGGCCACCATTTGTCGTAAAGAAATCCGAAATAATCGAACTGCTCAAATAAAGAGTCAGTCGCTTGTTGTCATGTCGATATTCCAGAAGAAGGTTGTGATATCACTGCTGGGGAATAAAGTTCATCTTCAATGGGGAACCATGAGTAAATCCTTCTTGAGGAGACCAATTATTTACGTTGCAAAATAAATGCACTCTCCATCTAGGTTTCACAGCCTAGAGAAATCCACAGGGTATCGTTCACAAGAGACAAAGCTCAATCCAAGAATAAACTGGGGAGAAAATAGTCAAACAATACTCCACCCAATGAGGAAACAACTCAAATGGGGGTTTATCCTATCCAGAGATAGAAAAGGAAGGCTAAAGCAAGATTCTTCCACGAGAGTTAACTCAGTGGGGAATTAGAAAACAGGCGCACTTTCTGCTTAAGTTGACACTCTATTTGGAAAGATCAAATACGTTATTTGAATAGACACAACCAAGGTGTACGAACTCAATGACATCAACAAATACAACTGTGCGTGCATGATGCAAGTGTGAATGAATAAATGAATGTCATGTATATGCTGACAAAAACGACAGGGGAGATGGACAGAAGATGATAAGACATCATAGTACAACCCGACACTCGGCTAATCTCAACAGGATGGGAACATTACTGGAGATAGAAAACAAAAGCCATCATTGGAGCAAAGTCCTTTTACAAGGCTTAAATCTCTTTGGAGAGGAAGATATTTTCAGGTAGAAAACCCAAAGTCTAGTCTTCTATTGCAAACAATCCATTGAAAGGATAACAACACAAACCAAGTTTCAGCTAGAAAGAAGTCTTGCTTAGCTGGAGATACTGGGAACACCACCCTCTGATAATGTATGAAAGACATATCTTGACAAATCTGGATTGCCCCTGGGATTAATTTTGGATGCCCCAAGTTTACTGCTGATAAGCTGCGTGATGCACGACAATTCTTGCGAATAGCTTCACTTCTAACATGCCCCAAGCTATCTGGTTGATGAGGAGAAAACGTCTCAAGAGGATTTTACAAAAGACCTGGCATTCACCATGCTCTGGTGTCTTCACACTCTTAGAGGAATTCATCAAATCTCGACGTGATTGCCCTGGATTGACTATAGTCGGCACAACAAAGTCTTCGAATTTTTGCCCCAAACGAGCAAACAAGTTGGGAAAAGCAATAACTGGGAGAAGCAACATGTTTGTGCTTAAGGTCTTCAGCTGACATGCCCCTGGATATGATTTTTTCTTGAAATGATTCTCCAATTGCTCAACATAGTTTCAAGCATTAAAAGAATAAACTCATCACTGCTGCTTATATGTGAGTTTCCTTGATATCAAACAAATGTTTTGCAGTTAGAAAATTTTATTATGAGAATGAAAATTCTAATGCAACAGTTATGTAAGTCTTGAAGATTTTGAAAAGATATCGCACAAATTTTGCGAGTTAGAGCATCATTTATTTTTGTATAGGAAAAACATATGATACCAACATAACTATTTAGAACATTCATGGGAGTCAGGAACACTATCTCATTGAAGTATGCTTTCAAAATAACCTTGCTTCAATTAGGACTTTGAAGGTTGTAACGTGGTCTGGTTCATGGTTTTTTTAGAAAAAAGATTTTAAGGCTCAAAATATTTGGTGCCCACCCATTCTTCATGATGTTCTCCAACCCTATGTTCAGTTAATTCGACATGAGTGTTCATATCTCAAAAGGATTTTGTGACGGTCAAGGAAACGACGAGGCTTTTGGAGTAGAAACCACCCTCATGTCTTCGTGTTTGTAGTCACCAATTTGCTCTTTGCTGAGGACTTTTCTTTGTAGTCCTTTCTTTGCAATTTTTATTTTCCCTAACTTTTGCCTGAACTAATTCTTTTAAATTGATAGTCCAGCGGGATGCCTTAATTTTGCCTAAGTCACACGTTTTCATGTTTTTTGACTTAGCAGGCTTTTTCTTTTTCTCGATTTTTTGACTTTTTGAACAAAATGTGTGACATTAGCTTGTATTTGCTTGTTGAGAAGATTGTGATTGCCTCGTTTCTTGATGAATGAGGGATAACATTGTGATTCCACATCCTCTAGATTCATTATACATGAAGGATAGCCCTCGTAGTTTCTCTTCAAAAAACATCTTCCTTATAAATTTTGAACACTCAGTCAGATTAACTAAAAACTACCCTGCCCTAGGTTAAAATTCAAGGTTTTTTCGTATAGAAAAGAAACTTCTGCTTCAAAGGCTCAAAGGGGGTTAGAAAGGGATTATCTTCCTTATATCTCCGGTGTTTAGGGACTTGAAACAATGCCTGTACATCATCAGCAAGATTTTATTCAAAAGCAATACAACCAGAGATTTTGTGTTCTTTAGATCATCATCCTCCCTTCAATCTCTGCCTAGGCAAGAGAATGGGCAACAAGTCGGTATCATAATGCCAAAAGAAATTTAAAATTTGAAAACAAATATGAGTGAAACGAATGAATTTCTTCAAGACAAACATACTCATTGTATTAAGATAATCATACAGATGCAAACAAGTTCTTACATGCAAACAATGTTTTGATAAACAAGAAAAATTACAAAATCAGAAATAAGTTAATAATCTGGGAAGGCTTTCCATCTGGACTTGAATCACCGAAAACATTCTTTCAAAAATCAAAATCACCATCAATCGTGTTTACTCCTCGGCGCATGCTTGATTTGAACTTCAAAACCAACGTCCTTGAATGACAAGATACCACTTCTGACCAACTTATGAACCTCAATCTTCAAAGCAAAGCAACCCTCCAAGTCATTCCCAGGGGCACCTTGATGAAAAGTACAAGCCAAATCAGCTTTGTAGTACCAATGTATCTTCTCAGGAACCTTCGGTGGAGGTCGGGTCTGAACCAAATTCCTCTGCATCAGGATAGGGAACAACTCTGTATAGGTAATTGGAATTGGATCAAACTGGGTTTTCCTCTGATTAGGAACTTGCTGATTCTGTTGATGAATAGGAGAAACATGATGATTCTGACGATGATTATTTCTTCCTCTGGTTCTCTTCTTGGGAAAGTTATTATCAAACTTCTTCACACCATTAGCTGGGCTACCATCTTCATATGAACATCCCTTTCCGACATCTTCTTCTAGACGCACTCCCATATTCACCTTGTCAGGAAAGTAATTAGGTGCATTAACCAACACCTTCTCATGAGAGAATGATTTTAGAGTTTCAGTGAAGACTTTTATCATCTCTTCCTCCCTTCTAAAGGGATTGACTTGGGCGGCAACCAAAATTTCGACCAAACCAGTTAAGTGCTCCACACTAGCTTTCAAATAGTCATCTCTCCACGGAGTTCAGAAACCTCTTGCTTGATATTCTCCATTGTCCTCTTAGCGCGAGTGTTGTACTGGTGAGACCAAAGGAAAAATAAGACTCGGAAAAAGACCTTTGAAAGTGAAACAAAAAATTGTAGAATAATGTATGATATGCAAAAGAGAGTTTTTATTTGATTTTCAAGGAACTCAAGATATTAAGTTGTAAACATCAAAGTATGAAGATAGGAGATGAATTTTAAATTGGCTCCAAACATTGATCAAGTTATCATCAAGATCAATCATCCATTTTGGTGGATTAGGGGTTTCGCCCTATCAACACCCAAGATCCATTGAGCTTGACAAAACTTGTGATGTTTACAAAGAAAGACCTCCAAATTCCTTCAAAGTCAAGTGAAAAGGGTTTTATGGATGCATGAATGCATGGCTATGAAACAACCACAAGCAAGGTCACAAGTAAAGTCGAAAGGTTCAACGTCACGAGCATGGAGTCAAGGTAAGGAACACCCCTAAGGTATGTACTAACGGTTTAATCACACCTGTAGAACAAGGTTCTAGGAGTTCCCAGAGTCTACATTCCTCCTTCGGATATTACCAACGTCTTGATTACTCAATAATCAGCAATACTCTCAAGAGAAACTCATCCGAGCGTAGTATCGCGTGACAACTACTTCCGGATTACTCCGTTATAATCTCCGCGCTACACCTAAAAGGCCAAGATGGGTTAGGGTTCTACGGTTCCCAGCTTCTCTGGCTCCCAGGTCGAAAATAATAATGTCTTCTAGATTACTCAGTAAACAAATATTATGTTCAAAAGGGCCTTCCACTGAGTGGGGGATCTCATGCCTCCTTCTTCGGGATTACTCCCTCAAAGTTAACATGACTATACCGCCCGTCCTATTCCTAAGTGTAACTTAGTCCGGGTATAGGACTTGTCCTTTGTAAATATTATCAACACCCAAATAATCACAATATATACATATAATCAAACAATCAAATAATGATAAAACAGATAAAACAAATTAGGCTTAACCCACTTAGGGATGGACCAGCAAGAGGTCAATCTGTCCCCAGCAGAGTCGCCAATTCTGTAGCGGTGAAAATAGGAGATCAAGCTATTAATTAACTTGACTCGCAAAAGCAAGAGTCGCCACCGCGCTTTATTATTTCCAAGGGAAAAGGGAAAAGAGCGAAATAAAACCGTATAATATGCAATGTAAAATAATACTTAAAAATAATAAAAATATAATGTGTTTTGAAAGAGATCTAAAGTTCGGGGGTTGGTTATACAATGGGAAGGTATTAGCACCCAATGCATCTGCGGTACTCCGCAGGAACCTTTTGAAATATCTGTTTTTGGTTAAAATTGTTTGTTTGATTAAAATGGTTTGTTTGGCTAAAAATCGGTGTTGGAGAGATTTTGAAGATACGACGACCTAGTGTCGAAGTTTTGACTTAAAAGGTGTGAGTTTAAAAATGGAGTCTTTTGGGAAAATTATCTTGAGTTTGGAAAAATATTAAACAAACAAAAAAATGAATAAGGGTATTCGCACGATTGTAGAAGATGTATTTGATGACATGAAGTCAGCTGAGTTGAAACATTTCTCTTGGAATTGAGCAAACAAGCGAAATAAGATAAACGTCAAATTACAAATATTCGAAAATCCACAAGGAAATAAAATAAATAAATGTAACTAATCATCTAAAAAAGTTATTTGAACTAAATTGAAAAAATTAAGATTACTTGTTAAAATAATTCTAAACTAACTACAAATTCTAAGGCTATAAAAAAATAATTCTAAAATTACTAAATTAGATCTAAACTAAATTAAAATTTTAAAATTAGTAAATTACATTTAAATTAAATCGAAATTATAAAGGCATTAAATTAAATCTAAATGAAAACTCTAAAATTATTAAATTAAAACCTAAATCAAATTAAACCTAAACCAAGTAAAATTCTAAAGTTACTAAATTAAATTTAAAAAAATTCTAAAGTTATCAAGTTAAAATCTAAATCAAATAAAAATTCTAAAGTTATTAAAGCTCTATAATTACTAAATTATATCTAAACTAATTTAAATATAACTAAGTTAATTATAAAATCACTAAGTTATAAAATTAAAATTCTAAAGTTGTTAAGTTAAATCTAAACTAACTTAAATTTCCAAAGTTACTAAAATAAATCTAAGCTAACTAAAAATTCAAAGGTTATAAAAATAATTCTAAACTAACTAAAAATTCTAAGATTATTAAATAATTCTAAATTGATTCCATGGTTAAATTACTTGACTAAAACAATGCGATTACTAAATAATTTTTACTAACTAAACTAAATAACTAAAACAAATAAGTTAAGAAATTAAAATTAAACTAAAAACAATTTTTTAACAAAGGGGTGCAAGCTGAGTATAAGGGGTATATTGGTTAGTAAACAAGGTGCTTGTGCAAAGAAACCAACCTCCAAAGGTCTAGTACATAATAAAACCAAAGTAGCAGCAACCATAAGCTTGTCAGCAACAGGATCTAAGAATGCACCAAATGAAGATTTTAAATTCATCTTGCGAGCAATATAACCATCAAGCCAATCAGTAACAGAAGCAACAATGAAGATTGTGGTAGTAGCTACTGTTCCTCGCCAACCATCCATATAGAAAGTAGCAACAAGTAGCGGCACGGCGGCGACACGGTCGAGAGTGAGAATGGTGGACATCGAGATCTTCTTCTTCTGCTTTCCCTTTGTTCCTGAAAAAAAAAGAACACAACAACTTTGTACCAATTGTTATGTTGCGTCACCGGAGGAGAACGCGTGGATGGTAGTCTGCGTGGTGCTGGAGACATGGAAGGGAAATGGAGGAAACCGGAGAAGAAGATGAGGAAGAAGGTGAATGCAAGCATGATGGAAGGAGTTGATGGGTCAACGGTGGCTGAGCCAAAACAGAAGGGACTGCAGCTTCCGTAGAACGAATAGGAGCAATATCTTTAAAGCCAGAAATTGGAGGTTTCCATTCACTCCTCTTCTTGAATTGGATGGAAAAATGTGAACTTTTAGGGGGGTGACTGGGGTTTATGAAAGGACCGTATGAAGGAGGGTTGGCCGGGGACACTGCTCCAATTGTTGCTACACCATGAAAAAGCACATCCTTAGACCCGTGGGAGTTCCAGTGTTTAAAAGATGATCTAGCTGCAGATAGCAATGGAGGTTCCAGTGTTTTACCATGTGCACCAAACTTGATCATAAATACCAAGTAAGACAATATAAGCATCCATTTCAGCAATAAGCCTTGGACCTTTTTTAATATATCGATTAACATGACCGACGCCGTTGATTGCTCCGACCGGTACAGATCTACACAAAACTCGAAACAAATCAACAGCACTATGAACAAGAATCTGCAGAAGGTGAAAATGAAGAACGATCGAAACACAGAACTATCATTGACGAAAGAATTTCAAGCAGAGTGAATAACAATAAGCTCGGAGTCAAAGTTTCCATAACCGAGACAACTCGGAGAATCGCGATTGTAAAGTGGTAGCAGTTAGTTGCGTTGTTCCAACTGCCATGGAAATGGAATACAAGTAGAGGCAGTTTTTTTGTGATACTGTGTGAAATGAGGGTAGCGGTGGGAATGGGGGTGAGAAGGAAATTTAGTGACGGAGACGGTGATTGAAGGGGATGGTGATGTAACTGAGGATTCGTGGATCTCAGAGCAGAACCAATACACACTATAACTTCTCTTTAATGTGAGGATGAAGAAGATGAAGGAATCTTCGTGAATCCTCGAGAGATGAGAGAGAATCTCTAGCTTGAAGATGAGAGTGTGAGAGAGTTTTTGGATCGGTTTCTCTTTGAAGTTTGCTACCACCTCTAACTGAATGTGTAACCATTTTTGCAGTTGAATGATGAGAAGCTCTTTTATAAGGTGGTGGGCGCGTGGTTGTTTAAGAGTTTATCTTGAATCCAAGAGAGTGAGTGTCAAATATTTTTCACTGGGTATGTTGTTATTGGTGTTGATCTTTGAATGAGTATAAGGAGAGTGGGAGAATAGAGAGTTAAAGAGAGGAAATGATGATATGCTGAAAAAAAGAGAAGAGTATTGTGTTGCTTTTTGTTTTTTTTTGTATCAATCCACCACTTTTGCTAACAGCCAATGAGAGCATAGTATAGTGTAATCAATATATTTTTGTGACAGAAACGCCCCTGAATAAAATAAAACCTGAAAGTATAAAAAAATAACTCAATTTAAACTAATTTTTTTGAATTTTTTCTGAATTAAAAATAAAGACACAAAATGACCGAAAACGATAAAAAACGAACGAAAATTTATCCGATAAAATAAAATGAACACATTAAAATAAACTACATGTCACGAAGATTAAAGAAAAAAATATTCAAGAAGTCAAAAATCAAAAATAAAATAATAATAAAAATATCAGACTAAACAGACGTTTAAGGTTAAAAACGAGACTTCGAACTGTACCGAAAAAATAAAGCGAGCATACCGTCATGATCTACGCGAAACGCAGATTCATAAAATGATCGGTAAAAGGTGAAAACTTGAAATATTTTCTCGCTAATTTCCCGCATAGTGTCAATCGCTTTTAACAGTCGGTCTATAAAACCAAAATATTTTTATTATTGACATATAAACAACTTGGAGCAATGCAACAAATGAGTAAATAGATAAAAATGCATGAAGCAAAATGCCGGGTATTTTACAACTGAAAGACGATGCAAACTTTTATTTAAACTGACTTTTTCTGATCAACTTAAATACGACTAATGATGCAAAATGTGATGAATGAAGATATTTACTAATGATTGTGACCAAATAACAAAATATGATATGAAAGTGCGACTAAAACATATTAGGGGCGAAATTAAGGGTGCAACGATGTGCCTTGATGAATCAGTCTTCAAGAATCCACAATCAACCGTACCTCGGGCTTGGGAGACTCAAAACTTTAATTGAGGCGCGACACCTGATGCTCTTGATTCAGACCTGTCTCTGCACATGACACAAAAGAAAACATGAACATACACCTTTGTATGCGATTAGAAATTAGTGATACATAGGCTCAAAATGTTCAAAACACTTGACAATCTTCGCATAGTAAATACTTGAAAGTGAGAGGTTAAAACCGACCGTATTTCGTGACCTTGACTTATCTTAAAAAATGAAAAAATAAAAATGGGATCTTAGGTCAAAAATTGGGGTACAACAGAGTATTTGAATGAGGATCTCGTGCATCTGCATGCTACCTTCTGTCGTACTGCTGGTCAGGTGGAACACCAATATGGGTCTTGCATAGTTTGCTGTCGAAATTCCCGAGGATGTTCAATTGTGAGGGAGGGTGTTCAGTTGTTGTTAGACAATGGAACTATCAAGATCACGGGTCAGAGGGATGATTATCATGAGATTGATATGGTTGAAGTTTGTTTAATGGAAGAAGAGTCAGAGGAAGAGTATGCCTCTACGGATGAGTATTTCTCTTCAGACGAAGATTTGTTTCACAGAAATGACTTTTTGATGTCTGATTGTGTTGAAGAAGGGGTAAACGTCATTGTGCCTTGTTTTAGTGCACCCGCTCATCTTGAAGTGGAGTACCATAGCAAACCAGCTGTTACCCCATTGGTAATTAGTTTTCCAGGTCCTATTCCCTACAAATCAGATAAGGTTGTGCCTTACAAATACAACTCTACAATCTTAGAAGATGGGGTGGAAGTTCCCATCCAGCCAATGCCTGATGTTGGAAATATAGCTAAAAATAGCAGGGTGACTCGTAGTGGTCGTGTGTTTGCACCGGTTGTACAAAGAGATGTTGTTACTGGAAAGAAAATTGCTGAGAATGATGAGCCTAAGAAGGCTACAGGAGAGACTAGTGGAGCTACATTATAGAAAGAAGTGGATGATATTTTGAAGATAATTAAGATGAGCAACTACAGAATTGTAGATCAGCTACTGCAGACTCCTTCAAAGATATTTATCCTAGCTTTATTGATGAATTCCTCTTCTCATAGAGAATCATTGATGAGAGTACTAGACCAAGCTTTTGGGGAGAGTGACATGCCATTAGATCAATTCAGCAGCGTAATTGGAAACATTACGTCATGTAATAACTTGAGTTTCTGCGATGATGAGTTACCAAATGAAGGGAGGAATCATAACCTGGCCCTCCACGTATCCATGAACTGCAAGAATGATTGGTTGTCCAATGTGATAATTGATAATGGATCTACTTTGAATGTTATACCGAGGAGTACTCTCATGAAGTTAAAGTATCAAGGAGCATCTATGCGCCCGAGTGGCATCATTGTGAAGGCATTTGATGGGTCAAGGAAATCTGTCATCGGTGAAGTGGACTTATCCATCCATATAGGACCACATTTGTTCCTGATAACCTTCCAGGTCATGGAAATTATTCCCGTATATAGTTGTTTGCTTGGACAGCCATGGATACATGAAGCAGGGGCTGTCACTTCAACTCTGCATCAGAAGCTAAAGTTTGTGCATGAAGGGAAGGTAGTGATCATAAATGGGGAGCAGACATTGTTGGTATCCCATTTATCCTCTTTTAGTATTGTAGAAGCGGATGAAGTTGCTGTTGGAACCCAGTTTCAAGCCCTATCCATTGAAAACATAAAGAGAAATGAGAATTCAGTGGTTTCGCTGAAGGACGCGCAACAGGTTGTGCGCAGTGGTCATAATATAGTTTGGGGACGACTTATGGATCCACCCATGAACAAGAACATAACTGGTTTAGGTTTCTCTTTAAAGATTGGTAAAGGCGAAAGTTTGAAGTCAAAGTCTACTGTGAACAGTTATCATGATGTTTTCCGCAGCGGAGGCTACCTCCATCCAATTGATACTGGAATTAATGTTGTTGATGAAGATGAAGCAGAGCAGGAAGTACCGAATTATGTGACGCATGGATTTAGAGTTCATAACTGGGTCACCATTTATGTTCCTTCTTGCATACATGTTTCAAAGTAATTTGTTTTGTTAAATCTGTTTCTTTATTTTGAAAAGGTTTCACTCTGCCCAAGGTGGAAGTATTAATGTTGTAGGGCTTATCTGTTTGCTGTGACTTTTAAGATCATTAATAAAAGTTATCTTTGCTTCCAAAATTATGTCTTTATTTTCTGCTTTTTCTTGGAAAATGGTAATCAGAAAAAACCATTCAAAATAAATAATAACTGAAAATTAATCTGCATGATCACTTGTTATAGGTGTCAGTTTCTAAAAGCAATCATAAATCATATGTGCATATTAATTAAAAAACCCGTTGAATACAATGACCCTGCACCCTATCCCAACTTTGAATGTCCTGTGTTTGGGGTTGAAGAAGAAGATTATGATGAGGTTCTAGAAGAGGTCTCACGGTTGCTTGAGCACGAGGAAAATACCATTCAGCCATATAAGGAGCCTTTGGAAGTGATTAATTTGGGTTCAGAAGAGGGTCCGAAGGAAGTCAAGATTGGAGCATCATTATATCCTGATAAGAAGAGCATGTTGATTGAATTGTTGAAAGAGTATGTGGATATTTTCGCTTGGTCTTATCAAGATATGCCTGGTCTAGATACAGATATTGTCGAGCATCGTTTTCCGTTGAAGCAAGAGTGTTCGCCAGTTAAACAAAAGTTGAGAAGAACCCACCCAAAAATGGCAGTAAAGATCAAAGAGGAGGTCCTAAAGCAGATTAATGCTGGTTTTCTTGTGACGTCAGTGTATCCTCAATGGATTGCCAATATTGTCCCAGTACCGAAAAAAGACGGAAAAGTCCACATGTGCGTAGATTATAGAGATCTAAATAAAGCTAGTCCAAAAGATGATTTTCCATTGCCACACATTGAAATGCTAGTGGATAACATAGCAAAATTCAAAGTATTATCGTTCATGGACGGACTTTTCGGATATAATCAAATAAGAATGACTCCAGAGGACATGGAAAAAACAACGTTTATCACATCCTGGGGAACATTCTGTTACAGAGTGATGCCCTTCGGGTTGAAAAACGCTGGTGCAACGTACCAGAGGGCTATGACAACCTTATTCCATGATCTGACGCACAAAGAAATCGAAGTATATGTTGATGATATGATTGTCAAATACCAGACTGAAGAAGGGAATATAGAAGATTTAATGAAGTTGTTTCAGCGTTTGAGGAAGTATCGTCTCCGCTTGAATCCAAATAAATGCACCTTCGGTGTTCGATAGGGGAAATTGTTGGGTTTCATTGTTATCCAGAAAGGAATTGAAGTTGACCCTGATAAAGTCAAAGCAATTCAAGAAATGCCAGCACCAAGAACTGAAAAGCAAGTCAGAGGTTTCCTCGGACGTTTGAATTATATTTCCAGATTTATTTCCAACATGACTGCAACATGTGAACCGATCTTTAAGTTGTTAAAGAAAGATCAAGGTTGTGTATGGATGGATGACTGCCAAAGGGCATTTGAGAGTATTAAGGAATATCTGCTTGAACCTCCTATCTTGCTCCCTCCCGTAGAAGGAAGACCGTTGATTATGTATCTGACAATGTTAGATAAATCCATGGGTTATATTCTGGGACAACAGGATGAAACAGGGAAGAAGGAATTCGCCATTTATTATCTCAGCAAAAAGTTCACTGATTGTGAGTCGCGATATTCCACACTAGAAAAGACATGTTGCGCTTTGGCCTGGGCGGCAAAGCGTTTGCGGTAGTATATGTTGAATCATACCACTTGGTTGCTCTCCAAAATGGATCCAATCAAGTATATTTTTGAAAAGCCTGCTCTTACCGGGAGAATTTCCCGTTGGCAGATGTTATTATCTGAATATGATGACGAGTACCGCACTCAAAAAGCTATTAAAAGTAGTGTGTTGGCAGATTACCTTACTCACCAACCGGTGGAAGATCATCAGTCTGCAGAATATGAATTCCCCGATGAGGATGTGATGTTCTTGAAAGTGAAAGATTGTGATGGACCATTTCCTGAGGAAGGCCCTGACCATGAATCTTGTTGGAGTATGATTTTTGATGGAGCTGTGAATGCTTATGGTAAAGGAATTGGTGTTGTGATTGTCACTCCTCATGGATCGCACATTCCTTTTACTGCAAGGTTAACGTTTGATTGCACTAATAATATGACAGAATATGAGGCTTGCATCATGGGTCTTGAGGAAGCTATCGATCTCAGAATCAAAATTCTAGATGTATATGGTGATTCAGCATTGGTAATAAATCAGATTAAAGGAGAATTGGACACTCGTCACCCTGGCTTAATCCCTTACAAAGATTATGCTGGAAGATTATTACCCTTCTTCAATAAAGTTGAATTCCATCACATCCCTAGAGATGAAAATCAAATGGAGGATGCTCTGGAAACTCTGGCTTCCATGTACCAAGTGAATACTTGGAATGATATACCCCGAATTACAGTTCGACGACTAGATAGGCCTGCTCATGTGTTTACAACAGAAGAGGTAGCAGATGAAAAACCTTGGTACTATGATATCAAGCATTTTCTTCAGACTCAGGAATACCCGATTGACGCATCGAGGAAAGATAGAAATACACTGAGAAGATTGGCAGGCAGTTTCTTCCTCAATGAAAATGTGTTATACAAGAGAAATTATGACATGGTCTTTCTCAGATGCATGGATAGACACGAAGCAAACATGTTGATGCATGAGATTCATGAAGGTTCATTTGGCACTCATGCTAATGGATATTCAATGGCTAAAAAGATGCTAAGGGCAGGTTATTATTGGTTGACAATGGAATCTGATTGTTACAAATTTTCAAAGAAGTGCCATAAATGCCAGGTTTATGCAGATAAGGTCCATGTGCCTCTGACACTTCTCAATGTGATTTCCTCCCCATGGCCTTTCTCTATGTGGGGTATAGACATGATTGGGATGATAGAACCCAAAGCTTCAAATGGGCACCGTTTTATCTTGGTAGCAATTGATTACTTCACCAAATGGGTAGAGGCTGCTTCATATGCCCATGTTACCAAACATGTGGTTGTGCGTTTCATAAAAAATAATCTTATATGCCGGTATGGTGTGCCGAGCAGAATCATCATCGACAATGGCTCGAATTTGAACAACAATATGATGACAGAACTGTGTGAAGAATTCAAGATTATCCATCATAATTCATCTCCATACAGGCCATAGATGAATGAGGTTGTTGAATCTGCTAATAAGAATATCACGAGAATTATCCAGAAAATGGTTGTTACTTACAAGGATTGGCATGGAATGCTCCCCTTTGCTCTGCAAGGATATCGAACATTTGTTTGCACTTCAACAGGAGCAACCCCGTTCTTCCTGGTGTATGGAATGGAAGTTGTACTCCCTGTCGAGGTAGATGTTCCCTCGTTACGTGTGATAATGGAAACCAAATTGACAGAGGCTGAATGGGTCCAAAACAGGTTTGACTAATTGAATTTGATTGAGGAAAAGAGAATGACAACTTTATGTCATGGGCAGTTATATCAGAGAAGAATGAAGAAAGCATTTGATAAAAAGGTCAAACCTCATAAATTCAGAGAAAGCGACCTTGTGCTCAGGAAGATCATGTATTTCAACACTGATTCTAGGGGCAAGTGGACTCCCAATTTTGAAGGCCCGTATGTTGTCAAGAAAGCCTTCTCTGGTGGTGCATTAATTCTTGAAACTATGGATGGCGAGGAGTTCCCACGTCCCATGAATGCTGACGCAGTCAAGAAATACTTCGCCTAAAGAAATAAAAGAACAACTCGCTAAGTTAAAATCCTGAAAGGGCGGCGTAGGCAAAAAGGAGCGTCTCGATAGGCCGAAAACCTGAAAGGGAGGTCTTGGTAAAAATTAGAGACATAAACAAAATAAATTTCCCGCTAAGTTGAAAACTCGCAAGGGTGGCTTAGGAAAAAGTTAGGGATTTTTCTTGGCAAGTAACTACGTCAGACAAGACTTGATCGTTAAAGAAACAATCTTCCCAGATCCTCACCATACTTCAACAAAAGCTGCTGCTGAGGATTTCAAAAGTTGCTAGGGGGATAGTGGTCATTGTATCTCAATGTATCTTTTCCATTATGTATTAACATTTTCTAAACTTTGTAATCATCCATGGAGTCTCGCCATTTGCAGACTACCATTCTATTAATGAAATTCGAGCTTTTACCCAATTCTTTGTGTTCTTATTTTATTCAACTTGCAAAGACTCCATTTATTACTGATGATAACTTTCAAAGCAAAAAGATTAAACAGCAAAATTGACTTTTCAAAAAAAAAGAGATCTTTACAATTCAATTTACTTTGAGATTTGTGATGACACAATGACAACAAAAAATGGTGGTCCCAGGAATGAACAAACTCCGGTTGTTTTGAGAAGATTTGCTTCCTTCATGAATGTTCTCTCAGGTCATTTTACTGGTATGTGCACAATCTTTGTATGTTTCTCAGGTGGTTAAATACGATACCAATTGGTGTAAGCTGTAGTATTTGGTTTATAATCCCATTATCCCCAGTCAGGTCTTAGTTCATGCTTGATTTTGGGTTTTCATGGTCGGAAGCCTCTATCCCAGATTCCCCAGCAAAGTCTTCCCTCATATGTTGAAAGGTTTTATTCCCTTTGTGTGCTGAGATGTCGCTCTTGCGGTAGTATGGGCATTAATGTTGACTTCTTGATTTCCTGGAAAGGCTATCCCAGGATATCTTTTGTTGGAATAAGTTTTTGTGATGTAAAGTTTCAATCCGCGTCTTTCTCCAAGGAGGTAGGCTTGAATTCCCCAGTGAGGTTTGATT
The DNA here is from genome assembly GCA_948472305.1 of Vicia faba. Taxonomy (NCBI): domain Eukaryota; kingdom Viridiplantae; phylum Streptophyta; class Magnoliopsida; order Fabales; family Fabaceae; genus Vicia; species Vicia faba. The sequence goes on along the minus strand of OX451740.1, from coordinate 991,468,145 downwards.
GTTTCGAAGTCAGTCTGCTTTATATGAGGCTGGTCTTGCAATCTCCAGTAGGCATGTTACTTTTGAAAAAAGAACTGGTTTCTCCGATAAAGCCGTAAGAAGGATGTTCTATCCCGGTATCTGTTTGATTTGTCTACCTCGGAATTATGTTTCTCTTTAGTAAAGTTAAAGGTAGGCAATAAGTTTGTTTTCAGCAGTTGGCCTTTACCTTTCTTGGAATGATCTTTCTGGTTGAAGTTTAGCCAAGTGTTGTTAGTACCTGAGGCAGTTTTGTTTGTTTGTTCCTACTGATTGTGTATCTGTTTTACCAGCATACGCACGATAGCATTCATACATTCATACATACATCATGCATGGCTAAAATTTACAAATCATTATTCATTGACATTGTGTTCTGACCTTCCTGCAGTGCTTGTTGCTTAGGTGGATTTGGTTTTCCCTCTTGAGTTTATTTCTCAAAGGATTTATCTTCGTTGGCTGTCTTTCTCCAGTTCATTTCTGATTTGGATCTTTGGTTGCATGAAAATATTATTTACTTTGGATTTCTGAAAACTTTGAGTTTTAGTCTGTGCATTTATTTTGCACGAGAAGACTTTATCTCCTCAGCAGGAATGTCGTGGCATTTCCCCGGGAAGTCATATTTCTATCCCCAGAAAGTCATTTCTCTTTGCAATTATCCATGACAACAAGTAACAAGTCTCTTTATTTGAGACCGTTTATGTTTGATCCTTTCCAGGCAGATTTCCTTGGTTAAAGAAGAAGTTGAGACCCGTTCTAGGTGAAACACCAGAATTTTGGGAAAGCTATGATGTATTTTCTCTTTCTACCTTCAGTGAACATTGGTAGACCATCGGCAGTGAACGTCGGTGTTTGTTATCTTTTTGCTATCTTCAGTGAACGTTGATAGTTCATCGTTAGTGAACGACGGTGATATGATATATTTTCTCTTTCTACCTTCAGTGAACATTGGTAGACCATCGGTAGTGAACGTTGGTGTTTGTTATCTTTTTTCTATCTTCAGTGAATGTTGATAGCTCATCGTCAGTGAACGGCAGTGATATGATATATTTTTTCTTTCTACCTTCAGTGAATGTTGGTAGACCATCGGCAATGAACGTCGGTGTTTATTATCTTTTTCTATCTTCAGTGAACATTGATAGTTCATCGTCAGTGAACGGAGGTGATATGATATATTTTGTCTTTCTACCTTCAGTGAATGTTGGTAGACCATCGGCAGTGAACGTCGATGTTTATTATCTTTTTGCTATCTTCAGTAAACATTGATAGTTCATCGTCAGTGAACGACGGTGATATGATATATTTTCTCTTTCTACCTTCAGTGAACGTTGGTAGACCATCGGCAGTGAACGTCGGTGTTTGTTATCTTTTTGCTATCTTCAGTGAACGTTGATAGTTCATCGTCAGTGAACGGCAGTGATATGATATATTTTCTCTTTCTACCTTCAGTGAATGTTGGTAGACCATCGGAAGTGAACGTCGGTGTTTATTATCTTTTTGCTATCTTCAATGAACGTTGATAGTTTATCGTCAGTGAACGGCGGTGATATGATATATTTTCTCTTTCTACCTTCAGTGAATGTTGGTAGACCATCGGCAGTGAACGTCGATGCTTGTTATCTTCCTCTCCGATTCATTTCTTTTGGTCCACCAGTAATTTATTTTTCTGGTGGAGTTGCTCCTCTATTTCTGTTGCATCCCCAGTGATATTTGGCGTCTCTTTGATATTGTTCATATGCATTCATATGCATAAGCATTTTCATGGCATCTTAGGGCCAAAAATAGGGTTTGTTTTATATTTAAGTATCTTCGATTGCATCGACACGAAGATTTTTAACCTTCGTATCTCTAGATAGAAGAAACTTAAATAAGGGAAACTGTTGTACCCCAATTTTTCCCCTAAGATCCCTTCATCATACCATGTTGTTTCACTCACAACAAGATCAGATTAGGGCTTTTTGGTTCTTCTCCCTATCTTTAGCTTTGCTCTTTTTAGGAGTTACCAAGCACCTTGACTTGTTTTCTTTTGTGATCATGAATATTTTGCTTTCATTTTCTTTCTAATTAATAAAATGCAATTTTGGTTTGTCTTACTTGTTAATAATGTAGGTAAAGGAAATGAGGTTTAGCAAGTTGCTCCATGGGTTCATGAGTTTATTTCCATGCCCTAGTCAACATAGCTTGAGGAATTCAAACCTCACCATTGGAGTGGTTTTGGAAGAATTGGCATGGCAAAGTTGCTTTGGCTCATCACATTTCAAAGTTATCAAAATTGATTTAAAAATACAAGGGGTTGAAGGAAGAAGTTGTCATGATTGGAAAAGGTCTTGTTCCTATTGGTCACAAGAGCACATTTCTCTCAAATTTCAAGATATGAAAGTGTTTTTTGTGTCTATGAGTCCTCAACATCATCCTCAACAATTTCTATTCACAAATAAAGAATATTGGCATAAGAAGTTTGTTCAAACTTGTCAAAGTTCCTCCAAGCATTCTCTTGATCTAGAGGCTAGGGTTTTGAACTTCAAAGGAGCATAACTTGCTCAACTTTTGGTATTTTTGAGTTATTCAAAAGACATCTTTCTCTTCAAAGAGTTACCAACAAATCACTTCAAAAGCTCCAAGTAGTTTTCATGTGGAAGGAACTTGGTGAAGAAAAAAGATTACAAGTCATCCAGATGAATCCATAATTTTCCATATGTGACTTCAAATAGTCATAAGTTGGTTAATTTTTATCACCTTGAGTCCATTATTTTTTCATTATGATCTTAAAGATGTGTAATTTATGCATTATTTTATGTGCAAAGTGAGAAAATGGATGGAAGTTACCTTAAGTATGCAAAAGATTATAGGTCATTTCATGATTTTTGGCCAACTTTATCAAGTGATAACTTGCTCATTTTTTTGGAGATTTTGAGTGGTTAAAATTTCAAAATGTCATTCAAGATATCTAATTCGTTCCATCTTTTTTGGTCAAGAGCAAATTCTAAGAGGAAGGCCATTTTTGGATACAAAAGATTATAGGTCATTTTTGAAAAAGAATTTGAAATATTTCTAAGTATGGAAAGTCAACTCTTTTTCTTCAACTTTGACTCCATGTAACTTTCAGCTCAAGCATCCATTTGATTCCATTCTTTTTCAATTGCAAAGCTTGTAACCTCATCTTTCCAAAGCATCAAGAATCATGCCCTAAGACCCCTGAGTTGGAAATGCCATGAATTTGAATTTGGTAACTTGAAACTGAATTTTTTCAAAGTCAGAATTTGGAAATCCATAACCTGACTTCTAAACACAAGATTTGTGCGTGTTTTTGATTTAAAATTGATTAGCAAACTTTCCAGAAGTGATTAGCACCCCAAAACACAAGGTATGGCTGAGTTTTGATGGAAATGAAGTCACAGTTCACTCGTGCTCGACCCATACTCAATTTCCCCCAAAACTTCCTTGTTTCTTCAAATTTTCTTTCCCATTCACTTCCCTATAAATAGATGGTCATCCCCCATCCATTTTCCTAAGCTTAGAGAGCCAAGAATACCCTGCCAAAACCTCATACGAACCCACTTTTTTTTAATTCAGTTTCTGAAATTTAAGCTTCCTTTTCCAAAATTCCTTGTGCATTCATTATCCTTGAGCATCATACAAACCCTCCAGCACTTAAACCAATCAAAACGAGCCATAATTCAAGCTACAGAAGTCCAGTTTCAGAGCTTCTTACTTGAACTTCGAATAAAGCACTAATTTGTTCTACTCCTTTGTCTGATTCTAATGTTGTTTACAAAGAAGAAAGAGGGGGATACATATGCTGTCATACAAGAGAGGAGGGTGAACGCTCCTAGAAGGAATTATCAGCGTCACCAGCAAGTTGCCTCAATTACTCCTGTTATGAGTGCCGCTCCGACTACCATTGCTTATCAAAGACAATCCCAACAGGGAAATCAAGGAAATAATCAGAGAAGGGAGAACTATGACCTTATCCCCATGAGTTATGTAGAGCTACTACCAACATTGATCCAAAAGAAGTTGGTCAAGACACGACCACTTCCAGCAATACCATCTCTATTGCCTTGGTATTACAAAGCAGACCAGACGTGTTCCTTTCATCAGGGAGCACCAGGGCATATTGTTGAAAATTGTTATCCTTTGATGACTGAAGTGCAAAGGTTGGTGAAGTCTGGAATTTTATCTTTCAAAGACATGAGACCTAATGTGAAAGACAATCCTCTGCCCAAACATGGGGGAGTGAGTGTTGTGAATATGGTGGCCCGTTGTCTAGGTGACTTCCGGATTTTTGACATTAATCTGGTTAGAGGGGATTTGGTGAAAATGCACGCAAACCTCTGTGAATTCAATTATTATACGCATGACCACGCCGATTATGCTATTTGCAGTATAAACATACAGGGTTGCGAGAAGATAAAAGCTGATTTATAGGAGATGATGGATGAAGGTCTAATTCATATAATTAGGCCTAGGGCAGAGTATGAAGAGGAAATTAATATGGTTTCTGGATGTCCGGGTGAATTCAGAATTTGTATAGTAGAGCATTTGAATAAAGATCTAGTACAGTTGCATGCTACCTTCTGCCGTACTGCTGGTCAGGTGGAACACCAATATGGATCTTGCATAGTTTGTTGTCGAGACCCCCGAGGATGTTCTATTGTGAGAGAGGGTGTTCAATTGCTGTTAGACAATGGAACTATCAAGATCACAGGTCAGAGAGATGATTATAATGAGGTTGATATGGTTGAAGTTTGTTTGATGGGAGAAGAGTCAGAAGAAGAATATGCCTTCGCGGATGAGTATTTCTCTTCGGACGAAAATTTGTTTGTCGGAAATGGTCTTTTGAGGGCTGATTGTGTCGAGGAAGGTGTAAATGTCATTGTACCTTGTTTTGGTGCACCCGCTCACCTTGAGGTGGAGTACCATAGAAAACCAGCTGTTACCCCATTGGTAATTTAGTCTACCAGGTCCTATTCCCTATAAATCAGATAAGGATGTGCCTTACAAATATAACGCTACAATCTTGGAAGATGGGGTGGAAGTTCCCATCCAGCCAATGCCAGATGTTGGAAATATAGTTGATAATAGCAGGGTGACCCGTAGTGGTCGTGTGTTTGCGCCGGTTGTTCGAAGGGATGTTATTGCTGGAAAGAAAATTACTGTGAATGATGAGCCGAAGAAAACTGCAGGAGAGACTGGCAGAGCTACATTTGAGAAAGAAGTGGATGATATCTTGAAGATAATTAAAATGAGCGACTACAAAATTGTAGATCAGCTATTGCAGACTCCTTCAAAGATATCCATCTTAGCTTTATTGATGAATTCCTCCGCTCATAGAGAATCACTGATGAGAGTACTAGATCAAGCTTTTGTAGAGAATGACATGCCATTAGATCAGTTCAGCAGCGTAATTGGAAACATTACATCATGTAACAACCTGAGTCTTTGCGATGATGAGTTACCAGATGAAGGGAGGAATCACAACCTGGCCCTCCACATATCTATGAACTGCAAGAATGATTCGCTATCCAATGTGATAATTGATAACGGATCCGTGTTGAATGTTATACCAAGAAGTACTCTCATGAAGTTAAAGTATCAGGGAACACCTATGCGCCTGAGTGGAATCATTGTGAAGGCTTTTGATGGGTCGAGGAAATCTGTCATCGGTGAAGTGGACTTGCCCATCCATATAGGACCACACTTGTTCTTGATAACTTTCCAGGTAATGGACATTATTCCCGCGTATAGTTGTTTGCTAGGACGACCGTGGATACACGAAGTAGGGGCTGTCACTTCAACTCTGCATCAGAAGCTAAAATTTGTGCGTGAAAGGAAGGTAGTGATCATAAATGGGGAGCAGGCGTTGTTGATATCCCATCTATCCTCTTTCAGTATTGTAGAAGCAGATGAGGCTGCTGTTGGAACCCAGTTCCAATCCCTATCCATTGATAACATAAGGAAGAATGAGAATTTTGTGGTTTCCCTTAAGGATGCGCAATAGGTTGTGTGCAATGGTCATAATGCAGTGTGGGGACGACTTGTGGATACACCCGTGAACAAGAACATAGCTGGTTTGGGTTTCTCTTTGAGGAATGGCAAAGGCGAGAGTTTGAAGTCGAAGTCTTCTGTGAACAGTTATCATGATGTTTTCCGCAGCGGAGGCTACCTCCATCCGATTGGTTCTGGAATTAATGTTGTTGAAGAGGATAACACAGAGCAGGAAGCACCGAATTATGTGACGCATGGAGTCCGAGTTCAGAATTGGGTCACCATTGATATTCCTTCTTACATACATGTTTCAATGTAATTTGTTTTTCTAATCTATTTATTTCTTTTGAAAAGCTTTCACTCTGCCCAAGGTGGAAGTATTAATGTTGTAGGGCTTATTTGTTTGCTATAATTGTTAAGATCATTAATAAAAGTTGTCTGTGCTTCCAAAATTATGTCTTTTATTTTCTAGCTTTTTCTTGGGAAATGGTAATAAAAAAAATCCTTTTCAAAATAAATAATAACTGAAAATTAATCTGCATGATCACTTGTTATATGTGTCAGTTTCTAAAAGCAATCATAAATCACGTGTGCAGATTAATTAAAAAACCCGTTGAATACAATGACCCTGCACCCTCTCCCAACTTTGAATGACCTGTGTTTGGGGATGAAGAAGAAGATTATGATGAGATTCCAGAAGAGGTCTCATGGTTGCTTGAGCACGAGGAAAATACTATTCAACCATATAAAGAGCCTTTGGAAGTGGTTAATTTGGGTTCAGAAGAAGATCCGAAGGAGGTCAAGATTGGAGCATCGTTGCATCCTGATGTAAAGAGCGGGTTGATTGAGCTGTTGAAAGAATATGTGGACATTTTTTCTTGGTCTTATCAAGATATGCCTGGTCTAGATACATATATTGTCGAGCATCGTTTACCGTTGAAGCCAGAGTGTCCGCCAGTTAAGCAAAAGTTGAGAAGAACCCACCCGGATATGGCAGTAAAGATCAAAGAGGAGGTCCTAAGCAGATTAATGCTGGTTTTCTTGTGACATCAGTGTATCCTCAGTGGATTGCCAATATTGTCCCAGTACCGAAAAAAGACGAAAAAGTCTGCATGTGTGTAGATTACAAGATCTAAATAAAGCTAGCCCAAAAGATGATTTCCCATTGCCTCATATTGACATGTTAGTGGATAGCACAACAAAATTCAAGTTATTCTTGTTCATGGATGGATTTTCCGGGTATAATCAAATAAGAATGGCTCCAGAGGACATGGAAAAACACGTTTATCACACCTTGGGGAATATTCTGTTACAGAGTGATGCCCTTCGGGATGAAGAACGCTGGTGCAACGTACCAGAGGGCTATGACAACCCTATTCCATGATCTGATGCACAAGGAAATCGAAGTATATGTTGATGATATGATTTCCAAATCCAAAACTGAAGAAGGGCATATAGAAGATTTGTTGATGTTGTTTCAGCGTTTGAGGAAGTATCGTCTCCGCTTAAATCCAAAGAAATGCACCTTTGGAGTTAGATCAGGGAAACTGTTGGGTTTTATTGTTAGCCAGAAAGGAATTGAAGTTGACCCTGACAAAGTCAAAGCAATTCAAGAAATTCTAGCACCAAGAATTGAAAACCAAGTAAGGGGTTTCCTCGGGCGTTTGAATTATATCTCCAGATTTATTTCCCACATGACTGCTACGTGTGAACCGATCTTTAAGTTGTTAAAGAAAGATCAGGGTTGTGTGTGGACGGGTGACTGCCAAAGGGCATTTGAAAGTATTAAAGAGTATCTTCTTGAACCTCCTATCTTTCTCCCTCCCGTAGAAGGAAGACCGTTGATTATGTATCTAATAGTGTTAGATAAATCCATGGGTTGTATTCTGGGACAACAGGATAAAACGGGAAAGAAAGAGTTTGCCATTTATTATCTCAGCAAAAAGTTCACTGATTGTGAGTCACGGTATTCTATGCTAGAAAAAACATGTTGTGCTTTGGCCTGGACGGAAAAGCGTTTGTTGCAGTATATGTTGAATCATACTACTTGGTTGATCTCCAAAATGGATCCAATCAAGTATATTTTTGAAAAGCCTGCTCTTACTAGGAGAATTTCCCGCTGGCAGATGTTGTTATCTGAATTTGATATAGAATACCGCACTCAAAAGGCCATTAAAAGTAGTGTGTTGGCAAATTACCTTGCTCACCAGCTGGTGGAGGATCATCAATCTGCAGAGTATGAATTCCCCGATGAAGATGTGATGTTCTTAAAAGTAAAAGATTGTGATGATCCATTGCTCGGGGAGGGTCCCGACCCTGAATCTCATTGGAGTATGGTATTTAATGGATCTGTGAATGCCTATGGTAAAGGAATGTGTGTTGTGATTGTTACTCCTCATGGATTGCACATTCCTTTTACTGCAAGGTTAACATTTGATTGCACTAATAATATGGCAGAATATGAGGCTTGCATCATGGGTCTTGAGGAAGCTATTAATCTCAGAATCAAAATTCTAGATGTGTATGGCGATTCAGCTTTGGTAATAAATCAGATTAAAGGAGAATGGGTCACTCGTCACCATGGCTTGATCCCTTACAAAGATTACGCTAGAAGATTACTACCCTTCTTCAATAAAGTTGAATTCCATCACATTCCTAGGGATGAAAATCAAATGGCAGATGCTTTGGCAACTCTGGCTTCCATGTACCAAGTAAATGTTTAGAATGATATACCCTGAATTACAGTTCGACGACTAGATAGGCCCGCTCATGTGTTTGTGACAGAGGAGGTAGCAGATGAAAAACCTTGGTATTATGATATCAAGCATTTTGTTCAGACTCAAGAATACTGGTTTGGTGCGTCAAAGAAAGATAGAAAGACACTAAGAAGATTGGCAGGCAGTTTCTTCCTCAATGAAAGTGTGTTATACCAGAGGAATTTTGACATGGTCTTGTTCAGATGCGTGGATAAACACGAAGCAGACATGTTGATGCATGAGATCCATGAAGGTTCATTTGGCACTCATGCTAATGGGAATTCGATGGCTAAAGGGATGCTAAGGGCAGGTTATTATTGGTTGACAATGGAATCTGATTGTTACAAGTTTGCAAAGAAGTGCCATAAATTCCAGATTTACGCGGATAAGATCCATGTACCTCCGACACTGCTCAATGTGATTTCCTCCCCGTGGCCTTTCTCAATGTGGGGTATTGACATGATTGGGATGATAGAACCCAAAGCTTCGAATGGACACCGTTTCATCTTGGTAGCAATTAACTACTTTATCAAATGGGTAGAGGCTGCTTCATATGCCAATGTTACCAAACAGGTGGTTGTGCGTTTCATCAGAAACAATCTTATATGCCGGTATGGTGTGCCGAGCAGAATCATCATTAACAATGGCTCAAATTTGAATAACAAGATGATGACTGAACTGTGCAAAAAATTCAATATTGTCCATCATAATTCATCTCCATACAGGCCAAAGATGAATGGGGCTGTTGAAGCTGCTAATAAGAATATCAAGAAGATCATCCAGAAAATGGTTGTCACTTATAAGGATTGGCATGGAATGCTCCCTTTTACTCTGCATGGATATCGAACATCTGTTCGCACTTCAACAGGAGCCACCCCGTTTTCTCTAGTATATGGAATGGAAGTTATACTACCAGTCGAGGTAGAGATTCCCTCGTTGTGTGTGATAATGGAAGCCGAATTGACAGAGGCTGAATGGGTTCAGAACAGGTTTGACCAATTGAATTTGATTGAAGAGAAGAGAATGACAGCTTTATGTCATGGGCAGTTATATCAGAAAAGAATGAAGAAAGCATTTTACAAAAAGGTCAAACCTCGTGAATTCAGAGAAGGCGACATCGTGCTCAGGAAGATCATGTCTTTCAACACTGATTCTAGGGGCAAGTGGACTCCCAAATTTCAAGGCCCGTATGTTGTCAAGAAAGCCTTCTCTGGTGGTGCATTAATTCTTGAAACTATGGATGGCGAGGAGTTCCCACGTCCCATGAATGCTGACGCAGTCAAGAAATACTTTGCCTAAAGAAATAAAAGAACAACTCGCTAAGTTGAAAACCTGAAAGGGAGGCTTAGGCAAAAAAGGAGCGTCTCGGTAGGCCGAAAACCCGAAAGGAAGGTCTAGTCAAAAAATAGAGACATAAACAGAATAAATTTCTCTCTAAGTTGAAAACCCGAAAGGGCAGCTTAGGCAAAAGTTAGGGACTTTCTTGACAAGTAACTACGTCAGACGAGACTTGATCGTTGAAGAAACAATCTTCTTAGATCCTCACCATACTTCAACAAAAGCTGTTGCTCAGGATTTCAAAAGTTGTTAGGGGGGATAGTGGTCATTGTATCTCAATGTATATTTTCTATTATGTATTACCATTTCCCAAACTTTGTAATCATCCATGGAGTCTCTCCATTCGCTGACTACCATTCTATTAATGAAATTCGAGATTTTGCCTAACTTTTTGTGTTCTTCTTTTTATTTAGCTTGCAAAGACATCATTTATTACTGATAATAACCGTTAAAGCAAAATGATTAAAAAGCAAAATTGACTTTTCAAAAAGAAGAGAGATCTTTACAATTCAATTTACTTTGGGATTTGTGATAAAAAAATGACAACAAGCATGGTGATCCCAAGAATGAACAAACTCCGATTGTTTTAAGAAAATTTACTCCCTTCATGAAAGTTTTCTCCAAGGAGGTAGGCTTGAATCCCCCAATGAAGTTTGGTTGTGTCGGCATCAGTCTTCTTTATTTGAGGCTGGTCTCACAATCTCCAGTAGGCATGTAGCTTTTGGAAAGCTGTTTTCTCCGTTGAAACCAAAAGAAAGATGTTCTATCCCGATATTTGTTTGACTTGGCTACATCCGGATTATGTTTCTCCTCAGTAAAGTTAAGGCAGGCAATGGGTTTGGTTTCCGCAGATGCTTTTACTTTTCTTGGATTGATCTTTTTGGTTGAAGTTTAGCCCATTTGTTGTTAGTTCCTGAGGCGGTTTTGTTTGTTTATACTGATTATGTATCCTTTTACCAGCATATGCACGATAACACTCATACATTCATACATGCATCATGCATGACTAAAAACCATTATTCATTAACATGATGTTCTGACCTTTTCCTGCAGCGCTCTTTGCTTAGTTAAATTTGGTTTTCCCTCTTGAGTTTATTTCTCAAAAGATGAATCTGCAATGGCTGTCTTGCTCCAGTTTATTTCGGAATTGGATTTATGGATCTCTGAAAAATTTTGAATTTTGGTTTGTGCATTTAATTTGCACAGGAAGACTTTATCTCCTCAGTAGGAATATCGTGGCATGTCCCCCGGGAAGTCATATTTCTATCCCCAGAAAGTCATTTCTCTTTGAAAATGCCCTTGACAATGAGTGGGAGTCTCTTTATTTGAGACATATTACGTATTACCCTTTCCAGGCAGATTTCCTTGGTTAAAGAAGAAGTTGAGCCCCGTTCTTGGCAAAACACTAGAATCATGGGGAAACTTGATATATTTTCTCTTTCTACCTTCAGTGAACGTTGGTAGTACATCGGCAGTGAACGTCAGTGTTTCGTATCTTTTTTCTATCTTCAGTGAACGTTGATAGTTCATCGTTAGTGAACGGCGGTGATATGATATATTTTCTCTTTCTACCTTCAGTGAACATTGGTAGTACATCGGCAGTGAACGTCGGTGTTTCGTATCTTTTTGCTATCTTCGGTGAACATTGATAGTTCATCATCAGTGAACGGCGGTGATATGATATATTTTCTCTTTCTACCTTCAGCGAATGTTGGTAGTACATCGACAGCGAATGTTGGTGTTTCTTATCTTTTTGCTATCTTCAGTGAACGTTGATAGTTCATCGTTAGTGAACAGCAGTGATATGATATATTTTCTCTTTCTACCTTCAGTGAATGTTGGTAGTACATCGGCAGTGAACGTTGGTGTTTCTTATTTTTTTGCTATCTTCAGTGAACGTTGATAGTTCATCGTCAGTGAACGGCGGTGATATGATATATTTTCTCTTTCTACCTTCAGTGAACGTTAGTAGTACATCAGTAGTGAACGTCGATGCTTGTTATCCTCCTCTCTGTTTCTTTTCTTGTGGTTTACCAGTGATTTATTTTCCTAGTGGGATTGTTCTTTTGTTTCTACATTTCATGTTGCATCCCCAATGCCACTTTGCGTCTCTTTTGTTCCATTCATATGCATTCACATGCATAAACGTTTGCATGGCATCTTAGGGATAAAAACAGGGTTTGTTTTATATTTAAGTGTCTTCAATCCCGTCGACACGAAGATTTTTAACCTTCACATCTCGGGATAGAAGAAACTTAAATAAGCGCAGCTGTTGTACCCCAATTATTTCACCTAAGATCCCTTCATCATACCATATTGCTTCAATCACCACAAAATCATATTAGGGCTTTTGGTACCTCTCTCTATCTTTAACCTTGCTCTTTGAGGAGTTACCAAGCACCTTGACTTGTTTTTCTTTGGTGATCATAGATATTTTTCTTTGATTGTCTCTCTAAATTAACAAATACAATATTGGTTTGTCTTACTTTTTAATAATGTAGGTGAAGGCAATGAGGTTTAGCAAGTTGCATCATGGGTTCATGAGTATATTTCCATGCCCTAGTCAAAGTCTTGAGAGATTCAAACCTCACGATTGAAGTTGTTTTGAAGTTGGTATGGAAGTAGTTTTTATGGCCATGAGTCCTCATCATCATCCTCAACAAATCCAATCCACAAAGGAAGAATATTGGCACAAAAAGTTTGTTCAAACTTGACAAAGTTCCACCAAGCATTCTCTTGATATAGAAGCTAGGGTTTTGGACTTCAGAGGGGCATATCTTGCTCATATTTTGGTATTTTTGAGTGATTCCAAAAACATTCTTCTCTTCAAAGAGTTACCTACAAATCACTTCAAAAGTTTCAAGAATTTTTCATGTGGAAGAAACTTGGTGAAGAGGAAAGATTACAAGTCACCCAGATGAATCCCCAATTTTCCATATGTGACTTCAAATGGTCATAACTTGGTCAATTTTTATCACCTTGGGCCCATTCTTTTTTCATGATGATCCTAAAGATGTGTAATGCATGCCTTCTTTTATGTGTAAAGTGAGAAAATGGATGGAATTTGGCTTAAGGATACAAGAGATTATAAGTCATTTCATAATTTTTGGCCAACTTTAACAAGTCATAACTTGCTCAATTTTTGGAGATTTTGAGTGGTTCAAATTGCAAAGTGTCATTCAAGAGGTCTACTTCATTCCATATTTTTTGGTCAAGAGTAAATTCTAAGTGGAAGGCCATGTTTGGATGCAATAGATTATATGTCATTTTCAAAGAAGAGTTTGAAATTTTTCTAAGTATGGAAAGTCAAGACTTTTTCTTCAACTTTGACTCCATGTAACTTTCAGCCCAAGCATCCATTTGATTCCATTATTTTTACATTTCAAAGCTTGTAACCTCATCTTTCCAAAGCATCAAGAATTATGCCCTTAGGCCCCTTGAGGTGGAAATGCCATAGATTTGAATTTGGTAGTTTGAAACTGAATTTTGCTCAAAGTCAGAATTTTGAAATCCATAATGTGACTTCTAAACACAAGATTTGTGTGCGTTTTTGATTTAAACTTAATTAGCAAACTTTCCAGAAGTGATTAGCACCCCAAAACGCAAGGTTTGGCTGAGTTTTGATGGAAATAAAGTCACACTTCACTCGTGCTCGACCCTTGCTCAATTTCCCTTCAAACTTCCTTGTTTCTTCAAATTTTCATTCCCATTCACTTCCCTATAAATAGAGGGTCATCCCCCATTCAATTTATCAAGCTTAGAAAGCCAAGAACACCCTGCCAAAACTTCACACAAACGCACTTTTGTTGAATTCAGTTTTTGAAATTTAAGCTTCCTTTTCAAAAATTCTTTGCGTATCTTGAACTTCATACAAACTCTCCAGCACTTAAACCAATCAAAACGACCTATAATTCAAGCTACAGAAGTCCAGTTTCATAGCTTCTTACTTGAACTTCGAAAAGGTAGAATTCTCCACCAATTGGATCCAAATCAAGCACTAATTTGTTCTACTCCTTTGTCTGATTCTAATGACGCTTACAATTTTTAAATCCATTGAGAATTGAGAGAGAAATCTCAAATTAAAGGTGATCGCTATTTTTCTGTGTTTTGATTCATATCTCTCTCCATACTTTACATAAATTTTCCGCGATGGTTGTGTTAGAATCGTCTTGAAGAGACGAGTTCAATGATGCTAGCCAGGGATCTTAATTTTTACATTTGAAGGATATTACAAAATCCCCATTGCAGGGTGTCTGGAGGTTGAAGACGATGACATGTCTCGTCTCAGCCAATGATAGCGTGCCAAGCGTTTTAATTTCATTGGTTGCCCTTTTTATGATTACATGTGTGTTTCACTAAGGTCCATATCAAACACAGCGCGTCTGGTCCATTGGATTAGCTTACTAACGCGTTTTGACTTTGATCTGATGGTCCACATCTTTTTGGTTTTATTTTATTTTCTGATTTTATATTTTATTTGATTAAATTTTCAAAAATTCGTAACTCTTTTATTTTTTATCCAAAAAATAGGAAAAATTCACAAAAAATAATTATTTCTGATCTCATGAGTATTTTTTTACATTTTTATTTTAACATTTGGTATTTTTTATATTTTTTGTATTATTTGCTTTCTTTTAATTACTTAAAAAATACTTTCTAACATTTTTTAATTCTGAAAAAATTCATAAATATTATTTTGCATATTTTTGACTTTCTGGAAATTTGATGGAATTTTATGTTGAGGTTTACTATTTTTGATCTATTTTATGTTTGTTTTAGCAATTTTAAATGGTTAAAAAATAGTTTCTGACTTTTAAAAATTACTAAATTTTTTATAAAAATATGTGGACCCATTTCTGATTTTTCTATGGTCTTATTTTTTCATTTCTTGATTAATTTGAATATAATTGTTATTTTCCTCATTATTTTCAAGTTTATTTTAACATTTTCCATCCTTTAATATATATATATATATATATATATATATATATATATATATATATATATATATATATATATATATATATATATATATATATATATATATATATATATATATATATATATATATATATATATATATATATATATATATATATATATATATATATATATATATATATATATATATATATATATATATATATATATATATATATATATATATATATATATATATATATATATATATATATATATATATATATATATATATATATATATATATATATATATATATATTAAATATTATATAATTTTTTGAATATTTTCTGGCTGTCTTGGGTTGATTTTTTGGTCATGGCTTTATTAACATCATTGGATCCATGGTATTAAGTTTAACTCCACAAAAATGGATGAATGCTTTTAATAATAGTTTGATTAAATATTAATTCAAATGTGGTTTTCTTTTTTTTTTACCCTAATTCCTCTTCATCTCATCCCCTTCTCCTTGCATTAGATGTTGTTGGAGCATGATCTCTATATCATGTCTCAAAACAAATGGTGCATAGATTGCTATTGACCTACCTCAAAATAGGTGCGACTCATATATAAGTCCACTTACGATTGCTTAACATAACGCTATATTTTGTCCCGATTCGAATAAATGATCATTAGTGGCCCAAACATATGATTGCAAGCCCAAGTATGTTAATTTGATCTCTTTGATCCAATAACCTTGAGATTCATTGTGTGGAGGCTTTGGTTCTACCAATCCTCTAATGGATCTACAACACCTTTGGTCAATGCAGATCACTTAAACATCGTTGATCATTAAATGGTACTTCTGAGAATTCCAAATGGATGATATACTTGACAAAAAGCAAATGCAACTTGTTGTGTGGAGGCTTTGGTTCTACCAATCCTCTAATGAGTTCCAAATGCAAGTTTCAAGATGGTCATCCAACTAACCACTAATTATTGACTTGTTTTATTTTATGCTTTTTATTCTTTTATGCTTTATGCACTATTTACTTTTAGCATTTACATTTCATGTCATTTTCATATTTGCTCACTTGAGCATTTATTTTCTTGTCATTTTTACTTTGCTTACTTGAGCTTTATTTTTTCTTTTTTCTAAGACACTTAATAACCAACTTAAACCATAAAAAACTCTGAAGGGTACTTGGACTATTTGGTTACTATCTTTGGTATTATGGAGCATGGGACTTTTTCTTGGACTTAGGATTAGAAACCTTGGACTATCTTGGAGACCTTGTGATCTTATCTGATTATTTTGTCTGGAGCTCTTGAGGTTTCCCTCAAGACATTGGGTTGCTTGTTTGTTTTTGTGTGTAGGTTTTGTGATTACATCCTTTGTCTGTAATCTGGAATTCACTCGTATACAGCCGTTACTCTGCCCAATTTTTGTGAAGACTTAATACATTTGAAGAGGTCTAGTATCTTTGCTTGCTTGGTTTCACTCCAAAGAATGGGAATTCTATCTTGGCTCATAATGTCAAGTTTTTGCTTCTTGTTGGTTAGATGGTCCTTATCCTTAGCTTTTACCTTGTGCTTTAAGATAGTCTCTTCTTCTCCTCCCATTTTCTTTAATTTCAAAAACTTTCTCCATCCTTTGGAAAACTCTTCTTGTTTTAAAACTTAAACCACTTTCATAATAAACTTGGACTTAGGTCCATGCATTTTCAAAATATTTTCATAAATAAACTTCAATCTATTTAATAATACCTTGACATTTTTTTGTGAGAATACTAAAAGTTAACCAATCTCATTTCAAACCATTTTTCCACTTTGGCTTTTACCTTTAAAACTTTTCTTAATAGATTAGACTCTTGTCAATCCTTGTAGTGATACAAAGAACTATACTTCTACAATATGTAGTGAAGTGAGATATTTTCCACTTGGGTGTTGAGTGAGGCATTGTTGATTTTAAAATCTAAGCCATATCCTCGACTTTGAGATGATGCAAATTCTCCTTTCTCATGATTGTGGGTAGTAAGTATGTTTTTCCACACGTACAATGACGATGATGTCTTATCTCTTAAAATCAACCAACACATTTGTGTTTCAAATTTTTTAAAAGAGGAACTACGTGTACCGTGATCCCCTATTGCACGAAAGGTGGTACGTAGGCACGAAAGGTTTGCAACCGCGGCGGGCGCAAAAATCATAAAAAATACTTCTTTTCTTACCTCCACCATCTATTTCTATACAACACATTTTCATAGCCAAAATATACAGATTTTACAAAGAGGTTCCTGCGGAGTACCATAGATGTTTAGGGTACTAATACCTTCCCTTTGCATAACCAACCCCCTTACCTTGAATCTTTCCCCCTTTTTTTTGGGTTATTCGCTCTTTTCCCATTCCTTTGGAAACAATAAAGCGCGGTGACAATTTTTATTTTGATTTGTATAAAGTCTAGTCAATCCAATGGCTTAGTCTTGAACATTTCTACCGCTACAAATGGCACTTGGACTATTTGGTTACTATCATTGGCATGTTGGAGCATGGGATTTTTTCTCGGACTTAGGATTATATACCTTTCCTATCTTGGAGACCTTGTGATCTTATCTGATTATTTTGTCTGGAGTTCTTGAGGTTTACCTCAAGATATTGGGTTGCTTGTTTGCATTTGTGTGCAGGTTTTTGTGATTACATTGTCTGTTTGTAATATGGAATTCACCCGTATACAGCCGTTACTCTGCCCAATTTTTGTGAAGACTTAATACACTTGAAGTTTGGTTCTCTCAAGAGGTCTAGTATCTTTGCTTGCTTGGTTTAAATTCAAAGAATGAGAATTCTACCTTGGCTCCTAATGTCAAGTTTTGGCTTCTTGTTGGTTAGAGGTTTTTATCCTTAGATTTTACATTATGCTTTGGGATAGCCTCTTCTTCTCCTCCCATCTTCTTTAATTTCAAAAACCTTCTCCCTCCTTTTGAAAACTCTTCTTGTTTCTAAACTTGAAATACTTTCATAATAAACTTGGACTTATGTCCATGCATTTTCAAAATATTTTCATAAATAAACTTCAATCAATTTAATAATACATTGACATTTTTGTGAGAAGACTAAAAGTCAATCAATCTCATTTCAAACCATTTTGCCACTTTGGCTTTTTTATCTTTAAAATTTTTCTCAAAAGATTAGACTCTTATCAATCCTTGTAGTGATGCAAACAACTATACTTCTATAATATGTAGTGAAGTGAGATATTTTCCACTTGGGTGTTGAGTGAGGCATTGTTGATTTTAAGATCCAAGCCATATCCTCCACTTTAAGATGATGCAAATTCTCCTTTCTCATGATTGTGGGTAGTAAGTATGTTTTCCACACGGACAATGACGATGATGTCTTATCTCTTAAAATTAACCAACACACTTGTGTTTCAAATTTTTAAAAGAGGAACTATGTGTACCCTAATCCCCTATTGCATGAGAGGTGGTACGTAGGCACTAAAGGTTCGCAACCGCGGTGGATGCAAAAATCATTAAAAAAAATATACTTCTCTTCTCATCTCCACCATCAATTTTATATATAACACATTTTTATAGCTAAATATACAGATTTTACAAAGTGGTTCCTGCGGAGTACCGTAGATGTTTAGGGTTCTAATACCTTCCCTTTTCATAACCATCCCCCTTACCTTGAATCTTTCCCCATCTTTTGGGTTATTCACTGTTTTCCCATTCCTTTGGAAACAATAAAGCACGGTGGTGATTTTTATTTTAATTTGTATAAAGTCTAGTCAATCCAATGGCTTAGTCTTGAACATTTCTACCGCTATAATAACCTACTTATTTATCATTATTATATTCACAAACTTATTCAATTACTTACATATGAAGTAACGATGAAAACCTCTAATTTATGCTTATTTGGGTATTCTACTCTACTGAATTAAATGCATTGATCTTATTTCATTGCATTTTGATCATTTGAGGTTAAAGGGCCGAAAAGCATGCTCAGAGGATCAACTACAGAACAAGATGAAGGAAACTTACAGGAAAATTGAAAGCAAATAAAAACTAAAATTCCTGGGCAAATATTATTTCAATGATGAATCTAAATTAGGGATGACAATTAACCGAACCAATTCGAAAATAGTTCAAAATTGATTTGACATTAAATCGTTGAACTAAGTTCATCAATCTAATGAGCTAAATATTGGAAATATAATTTAGTTAATGTCTACAATTTCATATTCTTATTCTTTAATAGGGCCTTTTGGCATTTTCAATTTTAGTATAAATATGCTACCTAGGCTATCAACATTGTGACTCATTCATTCCTCTATTTGAATATAATAGTAGTCCTCTTTGTTATCATTCATTGCTCATTCTTCTTCTCCCTTTCATTACCTTGCACCAACAAATTGGTATCAAGAGCACTTGGTTCTATTTTCCTGGGAAACACGAGTGTTTGTGAGCTGTGTGTTTGATTTTGGTTCATTGATTTTCTGTTGAAATCTTGAACAAAATCTGAACAAAATCTGATTCTGTGAGTTGGGAAACAGTGTGTTTGAAGATTTGCAAAATCCGTGCAGGGTTTAAAATGAGTGGAGACAGTAGTTTGAACACCAAACTTCCAGTTTTTAATGGCAAAAACTGGAATAGATGGATGATACAAATGCGTGTGTTGTTTGGTGCGCAAGATGTTCTGGATCTGGTTACAGATGATTATATACCATCTGCAGCAGATGCAACTGAAGAACAGAGAACCGTTGAGAGGATAATGAGGAAGAGGGACCAGAAAGCTCTGTTCTATATCCATCAGTGTGTGGATGAAAGTGTGTTCGAGAAGATTGTTGACTCAACAACGTCAAAATGGGTGTGGGATTTACTGGTGAGATGTTACAGTTGTGACACATCAGTAAAGAAGGTGAAGCTTCAATCCCTATGAAAGCAATATGAGAACCTGAACATGAAGAGCAGTGAGAAAGTTTCTGAATATATCTCCAGAGTGATTCTGATCACTAACGAGATGAAGGCGTATGGAGAAACTTTGTCTGAACAGGTAATCATAGAGAATATTTTGAGGTCGCTTACTCATCAGTTTGATTACATTGTTTTTTTATTGAACATTCTAAAGATCTGGAAACTATGAGAGTAGAAGAATTGCAAAGCAGCTTAGAAGCACAGGAGTTACGTCTGTCTAAGAGAACTTCTGAGAGGGAAGCTGAGCAAGCTCAGAAGGCTTCTTTTGTCAAGAAAGACCAGAAGCAGAATAAACGTGGTGATAGATTCCAGAAGTCAGAAGCCTCAACTTATGATGATAAGAAATATCATAAAGGAAAGGAGAGGTATGACAAAAGGAAGGTTAAATGTTACTCTTGTAAACAATTTGGCCATTTTTCCAGAGATTGTAGGTCAAACAAGGAAAGGAAATCAAAAGAAGCATATATGGCTAAGATAAACTCTGATGATGAACCTGTACTACTAATGGCCTCTGATTCTGATTGAAAATGCTCAGAAGATTGGTGGTATATGGACACTGGCTGTTCAAATCATTTAACTGGAAACAAACAATGGCTGACAGACTTTGACTCCAGAAGGAGAACAAAGATCAAATATGTTGATGATAAGTATCTTAATGCAGAAGGTATGTGCTGACGTAAAGGATGAATAATACTCCATAATATAACGAAGTTGATTATGTTGGCTATGTTGATGTCACTATAAGGGTGATACAGCGATATGAATAGAGTTGTTGATGATTGACATATATATATATATATATATATATATATATATATATATATATATATATATATATATATATATATATATATATATATATATATATATATGTGTGTGTGTGTGTGTGTGTGTGTGTGGGAATGAAATTGTGTATGTGTTTTGGTGTTGGAAATATTTTTAAGATGACAAGGTGATGTTGTATATCCAAGTATAAATATGTTATGGTTGTTACTACTTTAAATGTTGATATGTAAAAATATTGTTGAAGTGATTGATAAGTTATTAACGGTTATGTCCCGAAGGTGTTGAATGATTAGCATGTGTGTGTTTAATTTAAATCGTGTTTAGTTATTGTTATGTCGAGAAAGTAGTGGTCAAAGTATTTCCAGACGCGACTCGGGGATCAGAAAGTGTGATGCGAAATTCACGTTAAGAGTGGTAGTATCAAGTACATTTTTGAGGACAAAAATATTTTAAGTGGGAGATATTTGTAATGCTTGTTAATTTAATTAACTATTTAATTAAATTATTTTTGGATTAATTGTTGAAGTTGTGAAATATGGAGAATGGTTGGTATAAGTTGTCAGATTATTATTAATTAATTAAGTAGTTGATAAATAATAATAATAACGGTGAAATTATTAGTATTAGTCGTTGGGTTTATTTTGGTGGTATGTAGTATTAAGGGGGTGTGAGAATTAGGCCCAATAGCAATACTATTATTATTAAGTTTGGTTATAATAATAAAAATTAGATTGACAGTTAGGAAACATAGGTTTTGTCAAGGAGAAGAAGAATAAGGGGGAAGAGAGAAAAAGAACGTAGAAGTTACATAGAAGAGGAAAAGAGGCAAAGCAGGATTCGATCAGAAAATTATAGAGAAAACTTCAATCCAAGGTAAGGGTGGGGTTCTGACTCTATAATTAGGTATATGATTAATGTTACATAGGAATTGGGTTGTGTAAAATTGTTACTGTATGTGATGGTTGTATGAACAAATTATTGTTTGGTTTATGTGATAATTGTGCTAACGTTGCAGTAATTCAATCGATGAATTGAGTGTTGGAAATTATTATGTATTGATGTGGTTATAGTTATTATGTTGCTGTGAATACATAGTGTTGGTATGATATCATGGGAATGGAAAGAATCATTGATCGCAAGAAATTTGGAACGAAGTTGTAGAATTTTAACTGGAATTATGGACATGTGCCGAGCGGCACATATGTTGATAAAGGGTGCCGACCGACACCATGCTTTTGTGCCGAGGGACATGGTTTGTATGCCGAGGGTCATGGATCCCAATTACAATATATCTTTTAGGTGTTTTCTGTGTTTATTCTAGGTGTCTATTATCTTAGCATGTTATTGCAGGAATGTATGTAGCAGGCTTAGAAAAAGGATGAATAACATTAGAGGTTATTTATTAACAACAGAAGTGATAAATTGATGAATTAGTATAAGTATAGCAGGTAATATTAATGAGAAACAGAGTTAGTAGATGTTAGCAGAAAATTAGTAATTAAAAGACAGTGTAATGAAAATTACTGGTAGTAGTGGTTTATGAAAGTAATAGCAGTAGATATTTAGCAAGGATAATTATTAAATTGCATAATTAATAACTGGTATAGTTTTAGTTGCAGAATTAGCAGTAAATAACAAAAATATTAGTATCCAAAATATATTAGCAGTAGAGGTAATTTAAGTAGCAGGAAAATAATAGTTTCACTAATTTAGCAGAAAACTATTAATGAGGCTTATGGCAGAATAATTTAGTAGAAGTATTTTAGTAGGACCGTGTTAATAATATTATTGGCATGTGTAAGTTGTTGTATTATTGTTATTAATTGTTGAAGTTGCAGGTACTGGTGAGTTATTTTGTATTGCATCTAAAATTGGCAATTATTAAGTTGTAGGCTTATATGACCAATGTTAAATTAAGTTGAATTATTAAGTTGTAGGTTTATGGACAATGTTGAATTAAGTTGAATTATTAAGTTGTAGACTTATGGCCAATGTTGAATTAAGTTGAATTATTAAGTTGTAGGCTTATGGACAATGTTGAACTAAGCTGAATTGTTGAGTTGTAGGCTTACGACCAATGTTGAATTAAAGTTGAATTGTGGTTGATGTTATAGAATTATGGCCAATGTTTATTTATGTTGGTTTGTTGTTTGTTGTTGTTGTTGCTACAATCATGTTGTGTCGCATACATCACATATCAAGTAGGAGTTAATGCTTGTTAAGTTGGCCTGGATTGGCAAAATATTAAGTTGAAGGCTTATGCCTTGTTAATGCCTCTATTTATTGGAAGGATTTCTAAGTTGGGAGTTCTGCTCCATGGGTACCACATGCATATGCATAGTAATAAGTTGCATTTCACGTTGCATATTGAGTTGTTGTGTTGGTAAACTATTTATTATGTTTCGTTGAAGTTTTCGTAGTGATTGAAGTTGTTTAAAGTTGTGATATGGTGATTTGGAATAGACAAATTCTAATGTAATATTATCATACATCTGATTATATTGTTTGATATCTCACCCCTTCTGTTTGAGTGTTACCCCGATGTTGGTAATTTGCAGGTAATCCAGAGTGAAAGTGATTTACCTTCAGTAGTTCGAGTCGGTATCATTGCTCTGATACGTAACACTCGGGGGGATGAACACTTGATGTTTTATTGTTGTTATTGTTTCAGTTGATTGAACCTTAAGTTATTGTTCGTTAAATACATATTATTTGAAGTTGTTTTAGTTGGATAAAGATGTTATATTCTTTTAAGTTGAATACTTGATTCCACTCTGAAGTTATGAAAGTTGTTGATTTTTAAAAAGATTAATTTATGTTTTTGTTGGTTCATCCAAGTTAATGTGTTATGTATCTGTAATGAATGCCAATGTTTTAAGTTGAAATTGTAGCATCCTGATTTAGTTGTTGAATTTTTATAACTCTGATTTTATAATAATTGTCTGGTAAAATTGGGGTGTTACAATATGTTCGGAAGATACAACCACACAATACTGACAGAACATTATGGGTGCACTTCTTTCAAGAGAGCCTGTCTGGAACAAAATTGGAATGGTTCTATTAACTGGAAGGAACCAATATCCGCACTTGGGAAGATTTGGCTGCTTCTTTCTACAAATAATACCAATACAATACTGACCTTGCACCAACCTGCATGCAATTACAAAGTATGACTATGAGCTCAAACAAAGGCTTTAAAGTGTACGCTCAGAAATGGAGAGATATAGCAGGAAGATTTCAACCTCCTTTGTCTGATAGGGACTTGGTTGATATGTTTATGGGAACTTTGAAATGTCCTTCAATCATCTGATCGGAAGCTCTTCATCCGGGGTCACCGAGTTGATATAAATAGGGGAACATGTGGAAGGAGGAATCAAAAGCATAAAAATTCAGGTGGCTACGTCTTGAAGTACTATGAAGAATACGTTCAACGGGAAAAAAAATAGCTAATGCTGTGTATGGCCAGAAGGGCCGTAGTAAGAGTGATCGCAACCAATCAGTGGGGGCAGTTTTGATCTCTAATCCTGCGCCAGTGCAACAACAACAGAATAATCAATGTAGGCAGGTCGCACCCAGAAGACAGTTTACAAAAATCAACATGTCGTTTTCTCAAGCATTACAACACATGTTGAAGGAAGAGATGGTTACATTGAAGGATCCTCCTAAGAATCCTAATACTACTTCTCCCAGTTACAATCCCAATGCAAGGTGTGGATATCACTCCAATAGTCCCAGACATGACACTAACAACTGTTGGGCTCTAAAGAATAAGATCTAAGATATGATTGATGCTAAGGAGATTGATTTTGACCGTCCTGAGACTCCTAAGGTGATCATTTCTCTCATGCTAAATCATGACTAAGATTGAGAGCGTCTAGTTCATTTGAATTTTCAGTTGTAATTTCTTTTGTTTGTTCAAACACTTATCTTTATGTCAAACTTTGATTTTTAATTCATTGCATATGTTTATCTTGAACTAAACCATTCTTTTTCACTATATTTAAACTGTTCTTTTTACTTCCTTTTTATGATATTAAACTCTCGTTAAAAGCTATAAGCCTTTAGAGGGAGGATGACAAAAACAATACCATAATCTCATATAGTATGCTTTTAAATAGACCTTACTGATGATGTACAAGCGTTGCTTCAATTCCTAAATAGTGGAGATATAAGGAATTTAATCCCTAGTCAACCCCTTTGAGCCTAAGAAGTAGGAGTTTTATTTTTTATGCAAATTGAAACACTTAATCATAACTTGGGGCAGGGTAGTTTCTCAGTTAATTCAGTTGCGCATTCAATCGCAAGATTTTCATTCGTACACAACAGGTAGTATCGAAGACATCCTTCCAAATCAAAAGTCGATGATGGTTACCCGTAATCATTAAATCAGGCAGTCATTATCTTTCAAAAGAAAAGACTGGTAAGTCAAAACCTATGAAGAAGACTTAGGAAAAACTAGGGCATCCCGCTGACTGTAATGTCAAAAAAACAGTCAGACAAAAGTTAGGGATGATAAAATCAAAAGGAGGTCATTACAAATCCTCAACAAATTAAAGATGTTGAAAGAAAAAGTGACTTCCTTCTCAAATAAACTTTCGGTTTCTGAACCATCACCAAGTATCAGTGCTATAATTCCAAACTCTATTGGAACCTAAATTCATAATTAACTGAGTATAGGACTGAAGGACATTGTGGAGAACGGGTTGAGTATAAATAAACTTTGAGTCTTTACCCTTTGTTTCTTAAACCGTGAACCATGCCATGTTACAACCCTTTAATGTCCTAATTGAAGCATGGGTTAGTTCGAAAACATACTGTTACAAAAAGATATCCTGACTCCTTTAAGGCTTACTATAAATCCTGAGTTGATATCACACTCTTACAAATTTTGTTTTACTAAAAAAATGCATTTTTTAAACTTCAAGACAGACACAGGCTTTTCATTTTAATAACACTGTTTGCATATGACTAAGTGTTTGATAGTAGAGAAATTCGCATGGAGAATATTCAATGAATGGAAATCCTCCTAATGGACAGAATTACTTCAGAGGATGGGTCAAAGAGAAAGACACTTCCAGTAACAGGCCTTTCATGGACACAATTGGTTATAAATCAAGGGGCATGATATGTTATTTTCCAACTCATCTATGGTAGTCAAGTCAAGATTCAAAGAATATCTCAAAAGTGATGAATAGCCAGGGGAAGATTTCCATCTAAATCACTTGAGGCATGTTACATTGATCATAAGATTCAACAAAATCCACTATGAAAATTGAATCTTCGATATCACGAAATTACTTATCTATGTCAGCAGTATCAGATGGTGTCTTTCTACCGTGACAGTTCTTAGAAAAATCCAGAGGAAGGTCAAGACTATCAGAAACCTAGTAATCAATGGTTGATCAATAACTTCAAACATCGGGCGCACCAGACTAATCCTAGAGGAAAATGGACTCCCGCATACCAAGGTCCACGTATGATCAAGAAAATATTTTCTGGCAGTGCTACAACACTTACTACTATGGACATTAAAAATTCCCCGCACCCCATGAACACGGACATAGTCAAAAATACTACGCATTAAAAAGATACCCGCAAGGTTGACAGGCCTATGAAAAAATAAAGGGATCCCGACGAACCAAAAGGATCCGGGAAAAAATTAGGGACATATAAATAAACTTGTACTCCCGGTAATTCGAAAACCTGAGAAGGCATCTTGGGCAAAAAAGGGTATCCCGGTGGACTGAAAATCTGAAAGGACAGTCTAGGAAAAAGTTAGTGATTAAAGCGTAAGACTATTTCCCATTATCTCATCACTTGTTTATCACTCTGATCAACATTTACTAAAGACTCTAGGAGTTGGGATAATGTTCAAGTCATCTACAAATCCCCACAGAGCGATCTCCATGGAACTATCTCTATAGAGCTATCTTCACAAGCTCATCCCCAACAGAGATATATTCCCCAACAAGTCTAATATGCTCTCAGACAGAAATTGGGACATCTTCCAACAATTCACCTCCATATCCCTGAGGGATATCTTGACATGATCATCTTCCTCAATAGGTCCCCTAGCGTATAAGGGAGTTTGATCATTTTCCCCAACATACCATGGAGAATTCTTCAATGCAGCCTATGAAATTCCACTCCCCATCAGAAATTATTTCTTAAACACAATTTACAGGAATTTAATTCCCCAACATAGTTTATTTCTCCAACACCGTAAAATCCCCAGTAGAATTCTCTTCTCCAGCGGAGTTTCTTTCTCCAACACCGTAAAGTCCCCGACAAACTTCTTTTCTCTAGCAAGGCTTATTTCCCCAACAAAGGTTATCTCTCTGATTATCGCAGTTCCCCGACAGGATTCTCTTCCCAGGACATATGTCATTTGAATTTGTCCTCCATAGAAGAGTTGACATCCATATCTAAAACCTGGTTAGACAGCATGTCAGAGGATTATCCATCTCTTTTATCCACATTCAGGGTATATGGGAAACAACGATGAACGATCAATGTTTCTGAAATTCTTCTATCCCCAAGAAGAAGTTGAACATCCCTAGCGGGATATCCTCAAACAGAAAGCAAGAACCCCCGATGAAGACATTATAAACAATATTAAAGATTCATATTCTTCATCCCCAGCAACAGTCAGGGATTTATTTTTCCCCAGCCAAAGATGTTATAGGAAGCTATCATTGCCGTCAATGACATCTTACATCCATAAAACAATTACAAAATATCATAGCATATGCATATGAAACACATATAACACTCTCATTTACTTTGAGAACGTCATTACACAATGCATACATCATGACATTGCATAAAAAGTAACTTTATTTTCTTTGAGGTAAAGTCCACAGACAGACAAATATC
The DNA here is from genome assembly GCA_948472305.1 of Vicia faba. Classification (NCBI taxonomy): domain Eukaryota; kingdom Viridiplantae; phylum Streptophyta; class Magnoliopsida; order Fabales; family Fabaceae; genus Vicia; species Vicia faba. Next base: position 991,440,487 of record OX451740.1, on the reverse strand, counting down.
ATCAGCAATTTTTAAACATGTCGCAGATTAATTCCCAAAACAGGAGGGGCAACTATTTATACGACTAGGAGGTATGAATTCTCGAAATAGGACGGGTTTACCAACAAAAAGTAGGTCATAGATTAATTCCAAAAACATGATGGGGCAACTATATATACGACCAGGAGGTATGAATTCCCAAAATAGGATGGGTTTACCAACAAAAAGCAGGTCAAAGATTAATTCCCAAAACAGGATGGGGCAACTATCCATACGACTAGGGGGTATGAATTACCGAAACAGGACGAGTTTACCAACAAAAAAACAGGTCAAAGATTAATTCCTGAAACAAGACGAGGAAACTATCTATATGACCGGGCAAAGGTTAATTCCAGAAATAGGACGGGGAAACTATCTATATGACCAGGAAAAGATTAATTCCTGAAACAAGAAGAGGAAACTATCGACATGACCAGGTGGTATGAATTCCCGAAACAGGACATGTCTACCAACAAAAAAAAGCTTGTAGATCAATTCTCGAAATAGGACTGGGCAACTATCTACATGACCAGATGACTTCACCCAAAGACTAAATCTGACGAGCAGTTCCTTCAGAGCATCATTCTGAAAATCATTTCCTTTAGAGATTCATTATGAAAAGCATTCTTCAGATACAGTCGATCATAGACTCATTCTGGTACTCCAAACGACAGTTATTTTGGATGGAATCTATAAGCCCATCTCCTACAACACTCTGTCATCTTTCTGAATGGCATCTTTGAGCCCATTCAAGCAATACAATCAACAACCAGTATTACTTCGTGCACATGCGAGTGCAAATTTCTAGGCACTTAAGTGTTCAATCCTCTTCCACCTTCAGAACACGATTGGAGAACATGCCACTCTAACTCTTTAGGTTTAAGAATGTTGAACAGACGAAGTTGTTGTACCCCAAAATTTTCCCTCCCATTATTCACAAGATTCTCCTAGGGTTCTCAATTGATCAGACAAATCCTCCTCCTAAGCAATTGACCTGCATCTAGGGTTTTTTGTTTCTCAAGGAAAATTAAGCTTATAAGTCCTCAAGTGAATTTCATGGTTTCTAATAAGCTTCAAGGTACCCTCATGTCATGTTTCAAGCCTTGCATCACAAGTTTGCTCAGTCAATTGCTCAAATGATTGAAAATCAACTATATTGGACAAAAAGTCAAATGTGGTCAATTTACTGCCAAACTTCAATATTTTTGGTCAACATCATTTTTAATTCACATTTATCATTTGATCATGGGTTGATCATGATTCATCAAGAAAACTCAAGATTCATCAAAAGTAAAAAGTTACTAAATTAGGATTTTCTTTAGGAGAAGTAACCTGAACTTTGACCAAGTATAACTTTCACATACTTCATTAGAAAATTCTCAACCAAATCTCATTTTTAAGGAAATTCAATTCTCTACAACTTTGTCTCTCTAAACTCAAGTCCAAAAAATGCTTCATTTGAGAGATATGGGCCAAAATATTATAAGTCATTTTAAAAGTCAACAAAAAGACACTTTTTATGAAAGCAATTTACATCAAGATAAAGTCTTCAAATGGAAAAATGACCAACATAGAGAATGTAGGGGACATCTTAAGGTTTCCAAAAAGTCAAAGATCACATTCATATGACAAAAATTGAGAGAGATATGATTTGTGCAAGTTGGGAAATTTTGAATAAATGCATAAAATCCAATTTGAGCAAATTTAATTTTTGGGCTAATGGGCTTATCTTTTAAGGTCCAAACGTGTTCCTGACCTCATAATAGACTCTTAAGTCCATTCATTTATTTTTATGGTTTTTATTTCTTTTGATTTTGATTTTTATTCATTTAAAAGAAAAATAAATAAAATAAAATATCAAATAAATGATACAAGGTGTGGGGATCTATTTTGAATCAAATAACGAGTCTAATATCACATAATCATGCTAAAAAATCATGAGAGATCGTGAAGATTGGATTTTGAACAAGATTGAGCTCAAGAAGATATGTTTCCATGCAAAAAAAAATCAAATCAAATATTTTGTCATGAAATACAAAAATTTGATTCATGTTTGTTGACCTAATTCATGGCCTATAAATAGAGAACACATTCATACACGGGGATCATGAAATTGCTTCCAAAGAAAGTCTCAAGAAGAACCCTAAAAAATCTCAAAATCTCAACTTTTGTCAAAACTAGGGCAAACTTGAAATCAAAGATTCAGCCATCTTCAAAGCCAAATGACCATTCAAATCAATTCTTGAGGTACCATAGAATTTCACATATATTATGCAGCACCTATTCTCAAACACCAATGAGCTGCGGGCTTAGTGGCAAATGATGCAGTAAAAATCCAGGAGGGTGTGGGATCAACACCCACGCCATGTCGTTTTTTCTCCTATTTTTGTCTTAACCTAATTTCTTTCCTTTTTCTCTTTTCTAACCATATTTTTTTAATTAACCAAGTATTCAACTAACCTAAACTTTTTGCTAATAAATTAGGATTAGGTTTTTTTATCTAATATTTAATTTTCATGATATATTAAATTAATTAACATTTTTTCTTAATATTAAAATTAATTATAATTAGGATTCTTTTAATCAATAATCAATTTTTGACATATTTTTTATTTACTAATTAATTAGGAAAATTAAATTTTCTTAAATATTAAAACCAATTAGAATTTAAGTTTTAATTACTATTATCATTTAAATTATTTTCTATAAAAATACAAAAATACAAACTTAGGTTTTATAACATTCAAACATTTTCTAAACATTTTCTTATTTCTTTTTGCTATTTATTTTTTTAGAAAAATGTATAGGTTTCACTCTTTAATTGTAATAACTTAGATTTATTTTCTCGCACTTTTTCTCTATTATGTATCTGCACCCAGGATGTAATAGTTTTAGGGTTTACTTTCCTGCATTTTTATACTTATGTACATAATCCTAATTTAATAGCTTAGGACTTTACATTCCGCACTTCATTTTTCTGTACATATTTAACTGCTAGTAACTAGGGTTTGTATGGAAAGACTGAAAACATCTCAGAAAACCCTAATTTTCAAAGGTAAATAACTGAAAATAATACACTCTTCACACTTGCACCTCTAGGGTACCCTCTCTTATTGCCTTACAAATATTGGTCACGTCCCTCAAAAGTAGGGATACTTTAGCAAAAGACCCTCGATCAAATCATCATCATACAAAAGATCATAGTACCTCAATGTCCCTCGAGTTGCCTATAGAGAAATGATCTAGTCCCTCGAGTTGCCTACGAATAATATGATGACAGTCCCTTACGAAATTGCTAATAATCCTTACATGTTGCCTTCGATGACCATACAATGACCCTACGCCTGTCCCTTCACATCCAATAGATAGGGCTACCTACCAACTAATGGTATGGATATCACTATCTCTAAAGGAGAAGGAAAAGAATAAGAACGATGTTGAGTGAGTAGGATACCTTTAATCGCTTGCTCACAAAATTTTGGAAAACAAAAACTTTTCTCATATCACACTTTTCAAACAAAATATTTTCAAACACTTTGTATACATTCTTGAGGACCGATACAAGAGTTATTACAAAGTTCGCCTTACATTGGCATTTCCAAAATATTTTCAAATCACACACACAAAAAGAAAATTTTCAAAGTGAGCTAAGCGATTAAGAGCCCGTAGATAACTGCGGATGAAAAGGGTGCTAACACATTCCCTTTTCATAACCTACCCCCCGAACTCAAAATCTATCAAAGATCTTTCATGTTCTTTTCACCTTTCCTAAATATTAGATAAAAGAAAAGTCGGTGGTGACTCTTGTTATCCGCAACATCTGCGATCAAACGCAAAACAAGTCAATTCTCCCACCGTATTACATATGCCATCCAAAGAAATTGTCGATAGGAGTACCAGAATGAGCCTACACTCGACTATATCTGAAGAATGCTTTTCAGAATGAATCTCTGAAGGAAATGATTTTCAGAATGTTATTATGAAGGAAATGCTCGTCAAATTTAGTCTCTGAGGGAAGTCATCTGGTCATGTAGATAGTTTCCCCGTCCTGTTTCGGGAATTGATCTACAATCTATTTTTTTGGTAGACCCGTCCTATTTCAAGAAATTGTACCACCTGGTCATGTCGATAGTTACCCTGTCCTATTTCGGGAATTAATCTTTGCCTGGTCATATAGATAGTTACCCTGTCTTGTTTCAGGAATTAATCTTTGCATGGTCATATAGATAGTTACCCCATCCTATTTTAGGAATTAATCTTTGCCTAGTCATATAGATAGTTTCCTCGTTCTGTTTCGGGAATTAATCTTTGGCCTATTTTTTTATTGATAAATCCGTCCTGTTTAGGGAATTTATACCGCCTGGTCATATAGATAATTGCCTTGTCCTGTTTCGGGAATTAATCTCTGACTTGATTTTTGTTGGTAAACCCACCCTGTTTCGGGAATTTATATCGCATGGTCGTATAGATAGTTGCCCCGTCCTATTTCGGGAATTAATCTATGACTTGATTTTTGTTGGTAAACCCGTATTGTTTCGGAAATTCATACCGCCTAGTAATATATATAGTTGCCCAATCCTGTTTTAGGAAATAATCTGCGACCTTTTTGAAAGTTGTTGATGATATTTGTCTGTTTGCAGACTTTACCTGAAAGAAAATAAAGTTAGTTTTTATGCAATGTCATGATGTATGCATTGTATAATGATGTTCTCAGAGTAAATGAGACTATTATATGCGTTTCATATACATATGCTATGATGTTTTGTAAATGATGTATGGATGTAAGATGTTGTTGACGACAACGGTAGCTTCTTATAACATCTTTGGTTGGGGAAAATAAATCCTTGACTGTTGCCGGGGATGAAGAATATGAATCTTTAATCTTGTTTAGAATGTCTTCGTTGGGGGTTCCTACTTTATGTTTGAGGATATTCCACTGGGGATGTTCGACTTCTGCTTGGGGATAGAAGAATTCCAGAAACATTGATCGTTCATCGTTCTTTCTCATATACCCTGATTGGGGGATAAAAGAGATGGATAATCCTCTGATATGCTGTCTAACCAAGTTTCAGATATGTATGTCAAATCTTCTGGGGAGGACAAAGTTGAATGAAATCTGTCCCGGAAAGAGAATCCTGTCGGGGAACTGCGATAATCGGAGAGATAAACTCTGTTGGGGAAATAATCCTTGCTGGAGAAAAGAAGTCTTCTGGGGAACTTACGGTGTTGGAGAAATAAACTCCACTGAAGAAGATAATTCTACTAGGGATTTTACGTTGTTGGAAAAATAATCTCCACTGGGGAATTAAATTCCTGTAAACTGTGTTGAGGAAATAATTTCTTATGGGGATTGGAATTTCATAGGCTGTGTTAAGGAAGTTTCCACCGTATGCTGGGGAAATGATCAAACTTCCTTATATGCTAGGGGACCTATTGAGGAAGATGATCATGTCAAGCTATCCCTCAGGGATATGGAGGTGAACTGTTGAAAGATGCCCCAATTTCTATCTGATGTCATATTAGACTCGTTGGGGAATATACTCTGTCGGGGATGAGCTTGTGAAGATAGATCTATAGAGATATTTCCATGGAGACCGCTCTGTGGGGATTTATAGATGACTTGAACATTATCCCAACTCCTAAAGTCTTTAGTAAATGTTGATCAGAGTGATAAAAAAGTGATAAGATAACGGGACATAATCATATGCTTTAATTCCTAACTTTTGCCTGGACTGTCTTTTCAGATTTTCAATCTACCGGGATACCTTTTTTTGCCCAACCCGCCTTCTCAGGTTTTCGACTTGCAGGGTGTAAAATTTTTTTTTATATATATCCCTAATTTTCGTCTGAACCCATTTGTTTCCCTGGGATACCCTTATTTTTTCCTAGGCCAATCAACCTAGCGGGTCTCTTTTTCATGCGTAGTATTTTTGACTATGTCTGCGTTCACATGGCGCAGAGAATTTTCACTGTCCATGGTAGGAAGTGTTGTAACACTAATAGAAAATATTTTCTTGTCATACTTGGCCCTTCTTATGCGGGAGTCCATTTTTCTCTGGGATTAGTCTAGTGCACTCGATGTTCAAAGTTATTGATCAACCATTGATCACTATGTTTCTGATAGTCTTGACCTTCCTTAGTATTTTTCTAAGAACTGTCATGGCAGAATGACACCATCTGATACTGCTGACATAGACAAGCAATTTGGTGATACCGAAGATTCAATTTTCATAGTGGATTTTTCTGAAACTCATGATCAATGTAACATTCCCCAAGTGATTTAGATGGAGATTTGTCCCTGCCTATTCAACACTTTTGAGAGATTCTTTAAATCTTGACTTGGTTGCCACATATGAGTTGGAAAATAACATGTCATGCCCCTTGATTTATAACCAATTTTATTCCACAAAATGTCTGTTACTGGAAGTGTCTTTCTCTTTGACACATCATCTGGAAAACAATTGTTCATTGGGAGGATTTTCATTCATTGAATATTCGTCATGCGAATTTCTCCATTGTCAAACACTTAGTCATATGCAAATAGTGATATTAAAATGCAAAACTTATGTTTATCTTGAAGTTTAAAAATGCATTTTTTAGTAAAACAAAAATTTGTAAGAATGTGATATCAACTCAGGATTTATAGTAAGTCTTACAGGAGTCAGGATACCTTTTTATAACAATATGTTTTTGAACTAACTCATGATTCAGTTAGGACTTTTAAGGATTGTAACGTGGCCTGGTTTACAATTTTAGAAACAAAGGATAAAGGCTCAAAGTTTATTTGTACCCAACCCGTTCTCTATGATGTTCTTCAGTCCTGTACTCAGTTAATTATGCATTTGGGTTCCAATAGAATTTGGAATTCAAAAGCTGATACTTTGGTGATGGTTCTGAAACCGAAAGTTTATAAGGTAACCATTTTTCTTGTAACATCTTTCTTTTGTTGAGGATTTGTCGTGGCCTCTTTTTGACTTTATTATCCCTAACTTTTTCCTGAACTATTTCGTTTGAGATTACAGTCAGTAGGATGCCCCCATTTTTTCTTAAGTCTCCGTCATAGGTTTTTACTTAGCGGACTTTTCTTTTAAAAGATAATAACTGCGTGACTCAATGTTTATAGGGAAACATCATCAGTTTTCGATTTAGAATAGTATCTTCGACACTAGTCGTCGTGTACGAAGGTAAAGCTTATGAATGTGTGATACTGTGGCAAAACCGACTGTTATACTGGTTTGCATTTTTTGTTTGCAAATGTCGCGGTAAGCAAGAGTCACCACCGACTTTTATTTCATCCAACAAAGGAAAAGGAAAAAGAACAGGAAAAACCTTTTTCGAGATGTTTCTGAGTACGGGGGGGGGGGGGGGGGGGGGGGGTAGATTATAGAAAGGGAAGGTGTTAGCACCCTTTCTATCCATGGTTTTCCACGGGCTCTTAGGTACTTGCTCATTTTTTAAAATTGCTTGTGTGTGTTTTGAAAATGCCTTAGTGCGGCGATTCTTTTTGTGTTAACTCTTGTATCAATCCTCAAGAGTTTTGACAAAGCAAATGTTTTTGAAAGTGTTTTGAAATGTTTTTGTGTAGGTGCAAAAAGTTGTTTTGAGCAAGAATCTAAGAACTTATCTACTTATGCTCGAAAAGGTCATTCTTTTCTCCCTATCCTTTAGACAGTGCTATCCTACTATTAGTGAGTAGGTAGCCCTATCGTTGGATGTGTGAGGGACAAACGCAGGTCATTATTATGGTCATAGAAGGCAACATATAGGGATGCCTTAGCAGTTTGAAGGGACTGTCATCATATATTCGTAGGAAACATCGAGGGACAAGATCATTTCTCGTAGGCAACTCGAGGGACGTTAAGGGACTATGATCTTTTTGATGACTTTAGAATTGAGGGTTTTTGATAAGATATCCCTACGTTCGAAGGACACGACCATTATTTTCCGAGGCAACCAAGTGAGGTATACCCTAAGGGTGCAAGTGTGCAAATGATTTAATTCGATTATTTATCTTGCAATTAGGGTTTTCTATCGTTCACTTTTATCTTTCCATACAATCCTATTAATCTAAGCATTGCATAAAATATAGTAGCAGAAGGTAAAGACAGAAATGTAAATCTAAGCTATTACAGAGCTTTGGGGCAGTTACATAATAGTGAAGAGTGCGGAAAAGAAATCCTAAAACTATTACATTCCGGAAGCAATTACATGATAATGATAAAAAAATATGGGAAAAATAAAGCTACGCTATTACAGTTGAATGCTCCAACTTGTTATGAGATCATATTGATAGCCTCTACTCGTGTCCTAGCTCGCCAGAGAGCTAGATTTGCTTCAATTGTTTGTTCCCTATACACTTTATCTAGGAAAATAAAAATAAAATGAAAATAGAAATGAAAATGTTTTGGTGATTTTTTATGAAAAAAATGATTTATGATAATTAATTAAATAAACCTAAAAAACCTAATTAATTTTAATTAATAAAAAATGTTAATTTTGAAAAAAGATAATTAAAATACCTAAATCCTAATTAGTTCGAATTAAATAAAAGTTAGTTTTGAAAAAAAGGTTAATTAAAAAAAACTTAAAAACCTAATTAATTTTAATTAAAAAAAGGTTAATTTAAAAAAAAAAAGTTAAAAAATCTAAAATTAATTAACCTAAAACCTAAATTAGGTTTTTTTGTAAAAAAATGGTTTGTGAAAAAGTTTTATGGTTAAGTGAATTTAAGATTGGAAAAGACAAATTGGTTAGAAACCAAAAACAAATAATGAAAATGTCGGGGTGAATGTTGAACCAAATCAGGATTCTACACCCTTTGGATCATGGAGATCAAATCAGGCTTACCCTTACTGGAGAAGTAGTGAAAGTAGTGAGATGAGAGTTTGTAACGAGGATTTTAAGGTTTTTAGGATTCTTGAAGAAATTTGATATTTTAACAGGGTTGTGGCAAAGTGTTTTTTTCCATGTCGTTTGTGTGAAAAGAATGAGATTATATAATGGAAATTAGAGAAAATATATGGGCTTTGAATGTGCAATTGGTTCTCTAATAACCACAAGCAATAATGCAAATTTTTATTCACTTGAGTCCGTCACGTTCTCGTCTAAATCGCAGGGGCTTAAGTGCAATTTCTGAAGTTGAAATATGAAAACAAAATGTAGCCGATATCAAGAAATAACTCCTGTCCAAAAATGGGTTCAATCGGATAAATGGTGAAGTAGTTATGAATTTTTAAAATTTCGCCTCAGACATACTTATTTTGGGCTCCAGTGTCAACTCTGACACGTTCTTCAATAAAAAGCTGGTATTGATCGGGGCAGAACCCAATCTCTACCTTAGAAACAAAATTTTAGATCTCTGAGTCAGTGACCTTGTGTAAAAAGATGGGCCCGATCCGATATAAAACGACCGAGTTATGAATTTCCGAAGTTTTGACCCAGATGAAATAATATTCAGCATTCAGGATTTTTGGCGCGTCACACGCACTCTGAGCAAAAAACAGAGGCTTTTTGGATACCTTTTGAACATGATACCTCCTGTGAAAACGTAGCTAACTCAATTTGTGAAATTTTGGCGCCAAAACCAGCTCGATATGATGAAAATTGTCCAAGGTATGATTTTCTGAACATGACGCAAATAAACTTCTGTCACAAATTTTATGTACGAAAATACTTGATAAATCTGCATTTTTGAAGACCTTCTGATCGAAATTGGATTCCATTCGTGAGAGATGAAAACATAGATGACGTCAAGACGAAATTTGGGCCGCCAGAATGGGTTCAAAAAAAGTCACGATCTTCAAGTTATGAATTTTTTAGTGCGTAAAAACTGCATTTTCAGCACACTTTTTCACCATATTTCTTCGAGAAAAATCGCACATTCGGAGACCTTCTTTAAAGAATTGACTCTTGAGACGAACCTGAATTTGAGAATACATTATCAGAGATATTTTGGTGAAAGAACACCTGAATATGATGCGCCAAGTTAGACTTGTGAATCTTTGAGCCCTGAATCATTGCAAAACGGCGAACCGATCTTCAACACAGAAAATACACTGAGAACATCCATTGGCGAAATAAACGTCACTTGTAACCTGACGAAGCTTGATAAATATACCTTTATTCCATAACCATAAAACCAATAATATGCGTGTATGAAAGGAGGGTAAATTTTTGGGTACAACAGTTTCCCCTGTTCAATCTTCTTAAACCTAAAGATTTAGATTGGCCTGTCTGCCTTTCATGATCTGAAGGTGGAAGATGATTGAACACTAGAATGCCCAGAAATTTGCAATCGTCTGTAATGATGCTTGACTATGTATATAATGTCGGGAATGAGCTTATAGATGCCATTTGGAGAAAATGACTGAAATTTGTCAGAGATGGGCTTAAAGACGCCATCTTGAGAATGTGACGGAGAATCGTCTGAGATGGGCTTAAAGATGCCATCAAGAATAATGATGATTTTGTGAGATATTCCTTCTGGGGAATTCCTTTTCCTGTTGTTAGGGAGGACATCACTGAGGAATGTTGGTCTCTGTCTTTGGGAATAGAGTCTAGGAGCTTCAGTTGTCAGTTATTTTACTTGGGAGTCATCTCTTGATTGAGGAGACGGAGGTGAACTGCTTATCTAGTCGGGATCTAGGCTTCACAGTGACTGGTTGAGAATGATAAGGCTGACTTCTATCTGGTTGTATTCCAGGCTTCACAGTGACTTACTGGGGAAATGTGAAATCGACCGTATCTGGTCGGGTCCAATTTTTATAGTGTTGTAAACTATTGTCCGTAGATAAAAGAGAAGGAACCTGGATAGTAGGGTTACTTCGAGATGAAAGCCTAGATAGTAAGGTTGTGAGAAGGAACCTGGATAGTAGGGTTACTTCAAAATGAAAACCTGGATAGTAGGGTTATAAGAAGGAACCTGGATAGTAGGGTTACTTCGAAATGGAAGCCTGGATAGTAGGGCTATGAGAAGGAACCTGGATAGTAGGGTTACTTCAAAATGAAAGCCTGAATATTAGGGCTATGAGAAGGAACCTGGATAGTAGGGTTACTTCAAAATGAAAGCCTGAATAGTAGGGCTATGAGAAGGAACCTGGATAGTAGGGTTACTTCGAAATGAAAGCCTGGATAGTAGGACTATGAGAAGGAACCTGGATAGTAGGGTTACTTAGAAATGAAAGCCTAGATAGTAGGGTTGCAAGAAGTAACCTGGATAGTAGGGTTGCTTCGAGGTGAAAGTATGGATAGTAGGGCTTATGGGAAGGAACCTGGATAGTAGGGTTACTTCAAGATGAAAGCGTGGATAGTAGGGCTTATGAGAAAGAACATGGGTCGTAGGGTTACTTTGGGATAAATCCTGGATAGTAGGGCTATGAGAAGGAACCTGGATAGTAGGGTTACTTTGAGATGAAAGCCTGGATATTAGGGCTTATGGGAAGGCACGTGGATAGTAGGTTTACTTCGAAATGAAAGCCTGGATAGTAGGGATATAAGAAGGATCCTGGGTCATAGGGTTACTTCGAAATGAAAGCCTGAATAGTAGGGCTGCAAGAAGGAACCTGGATAGTAGGGTTACTTCGAGGTGAAAGCCTGGATAGTAGGGCTTATGGGAAGGAACCCGGATAGTAGGGTTACCTCGAAATGAAAGCCTGGATGATAGGGCTTATGGGAAGGAACCTGGATAGTAGGGTTACTTGAAGGTGAAAGCCTGGATAGTAGGGCTTATGGGAAGGAACCTAGATAGTAGGGTTACCTCAAAATGAAAGCCTGGATAGTAGGGCTTATTGGAAGGAACCTGGGTCGTAGGTTTACTTCAAAATGAAAGCCTGGATAGTGGGGCTTATGGGAAGTAATTTGGATAATAGGGTTACTTCAAAATGAAAGCCTGGATAGTAGGGCTTATGGGAAGGAACCTGGGTCGTAGGGTTACTTCAAGATGAAAGGCATGGATAGTAGGGCTTATGGGAAGGAACCTGGATCGTAGGGTTACTTCGAAATGAAAGCCTGGATAGTAGGGCTTATGGGAAGGAACCTGGATAGTACGGTTACTTAAAAATAAAAGCCTGGATAGTAGGGCTTATGGTAAGGAACCTGGGCCGTAGGGTTACTTCGTGGGGAGTTTGGGTAAAACTACATTTGAACCGAGAAGGAACCTAGGTAAGGTTGCTTCGTGAGGAGTTTGGGTAAAACTGCATCTAAACTGAGAAGGAACCTAGGTAAGGTTACTTTGTGGGGAGTTTTGGTAAAACTGCATCTGAACCGAGAAGGAACCTAGGTAAGGTTACTTTGTTTGATCATGTAGATTAGTTGACCCGTTTGGTTTCGGGAACTGATTTTCCATTAGTTGTCTGCAAATGTGACATGTATAACTGCTGGGTTTGTTGAAGATGATTGCCTTTCCTGAAAAGATACCAGGTTTAATTATATGCAATGCATGAAATGCCTTGTGAGATGATGTTCTCAAAATAAATGAGATCCTGCTGTATGTGATATGTATGCGCATGTAATGATGTATGTACATGAAATGCTATTGGGGTATGTCCGAGTTTGGGAATATAAATCCCTGACTGTTGCTGGAGAATATATCATTCCTGACTGTTGTAGAGAATTATGGTTCTTCTACTTCCGTCGGGGATGGTGAACGAAAATGATTATGCTGGAGATTTACTCCTTGTTATTTATGAATATTCTGTCAGGGAGGGATTCTGCTTGAGAATAACTCTGTGGGGAAATAAATATGTTGGAAGGTGAACTTCTGTAGCTGAAGTAATAAGCTTTGTTGGGGATTGAGCTTCTGTATTCAGAGAAATAAACTCTGCTCGGGAGAAAACTATATGAACCGCTTGCGATTACAAAATTTGGCTGGGGAACATAGATGTCAATTCTCTGAAGGAACTTGGTTGGGGAAAGTAACTCCTGTTTGGGGAAGCCAATGTCAAAGCTTTGGTTGCCTCTACTGTGTGGGGAGTGTCGATGTCACGGGGTCGTATGCTGAGGATACGGCAATGACTTTGCATCAGGACTTTTCTGCCCCTATACCCGCTAGAGAAAGTATCTGCGGAGGCTTTATGGATAGCTTGCATGTTATCCCAACTCATGAGGTTCTTGGTAACTGCCGATCAAAATGATAGGTCTTCTACTGATAGGAAAGTGACAAGATGATGGGACATAGTTGTACGCTTTAATCCCTAACTTTTTCCTAGACTGTGTTTTCAGATTTTAAGTCCACCGAGATACCCTTTTTTATCCAAGCCTCCTTTTCAGGTTTTCGACTTTCCAGGTGTACAGTTTTTTCCATATGTATATCCGTAACCTTTGCCTGAACCTTTTTTGGTTCGCCGGGATGCCCTTATTTTTGCCTACACCAGTCAACCTAGCGGGTCTTTTTCATGCGTAGTATTTTCCAACTATGTCCACGCTCTCAAGATGTAGGGAGTTGTCACTGTCTATAGTGTTGTGTTGTAGAACTGTCAAAAAGTTTTCTTGATGGCAAATGATTCATTGCTGGAATGCGTGTGTAGTTCCCCAAGCGATTCACATGGAGATCTGCCCCTGGCTACTTGGCATCTTTGAGAGATTCCTTGAATCTTGACTTGACTGCCCCAGATGATGGACAATGGTCATGCCGTGCCCCTTGGTTGGAAGTGTTTTTCCACTTGAGGTGATCCTTTTCATTGAGAAGGTTTTTTGTTCACTAGATATTCATCATTCGAATCTCTATGTTGTTGAACAAATAGTCATATGCAAACAATAATATTTTAAGAATGCAAAGCTTATGCCTGTCTTGAAATTTTTGAAAATGCGTTTTTCAGTAAAACAAGCAAATTTTGTAAAATGTGATGTCAACTCAGGATTTATAGCAAGTACTATAGGAGTCAGGATACCTTTTGTAATAGTATGCTTTCGAACTAACCCATGCTTTAGCTAGGACATTTTAGGGTTATAGAGTGGCCTGGTTCACGGTTCAAGAAACAAAGGATAAAGGCTCAAAATTTATTTGTACCCACCCGCTCTTCGTGATGTTCTTCAGTCCTATGTTCAGTTAATTGCGCCTTTAGAATCCTAGTTGAGTTCTGGAATATTGTCCTTGATGTTCCGGTGATGGTCTGGATATTTAAAATTTATTTGAAAAAGGTAGTCATTTTGTAATCTTTTTTTTGCAGAGGATTTGTAGTAACCTCTTTTTTGGTTTTACTATCCCTGTCTTTTGCCTGAACTATTTCTTTTGTGATTACAGTCAGCGGGATGCCCTACTTTTTTTTCTTAAGTCTCCTTCATAGGTTTTAACTTTGTGGGCTTTTATTTTTGGAGATAATGACTGCCTGTCTTGACGATTATGCGGAACCATCACCGTTTTTTGATTTGAAAGGACGTCTTCGATGCCATTCATTGTGTACGAAGCGGAAGATTGCGACTGAATGCGCGTCTAAATTGACTGAGAAAACTACCCTGCCCTAGGTTATGATTAAGGGTTTTAATTAGCGTGAAAAGAAAAACTCCTACTTCTTTGGCTCAAAGGGGGTAACTAGGGATTATCTTCCTTATAACTCCACTGTTTGGGATTTGAAACAACGCTTGTACATCGTCAGCGGGGTCTATTCAAAAGCATACTGTAGAGATTGTGGTATCATTTTCGTCATCCTCCCTCTAAAGGCTTACAACTTTTTAATTGAGAGTTGAATATCATAAAAAGGAATGGAGTTTAAATATAGTGAATACGAATGAATTGATTCAAAACAGACATATGCAATGCATTGATAAAGTAACAAAGTTTTACATGAATAAATATTCGAACAATCAAAAGAAAATTACAAATTGAAAATTCTAATGAACGAAAAGCCCTCTTGTTAGAACTTGTCACTTCAAATGGTGGGCCTTGGAGGATTGACAGAAACATTCCAGTAGACCATCTTGTGTGAATTCCAATGCTCCTTCATCAATCAGGTCTTGAATTTTGTATTTCAACCTCTAACAGTCGTCAGTATCATGCCTCAGACTGTTGGAGTGATATGCACACCTTGCATCAGGATTGTAGTTAGGTGAAGAAGTCTTGGGATTCGAAAGAGGTCCTATCAAAGTAACCAGATTCATCCTCAACATGTGTTGTAAAGCTTGAGACAACAACATGTTGAGTTTGGTAAACTGCCTCTTGGGTGTATCTGGCTTACTCTGATTAAACCGTTGTTTTTGGCGAGGTTTTTGTTGGACTCATGAGGTAGTAGAAATTTGGAAAGGTCCACTCTTCACCAAACCAAACTTTTGTATTCTTGGAGGTTGATCAATAACTTGGTCCCCAGCCTTAACTGCTTGCTTCATACAGTTGTATCCATCTTGATGAAGTTTGTTGATAATGGTTCTCAACTCTTCTTGTCCCCGAGCCAGGCCTTGGATAAGAGCCATCTGCCCCATCATCTGGGTTCTCATTGCATCTACCTCAGCTTGCAGTTGTTCCAACCGTTCGTCCTTATTGTCTTCAGGACTTTTCTTGACCAAGTTCCCAGCGAGGAGTGTTTTCAACTCTTTTTGCCCCTTGGATAGGTTTAGGAACATTTCCCTGAACTGAGCTTCTTGAGTTTGAAGATCTCTGTTGTCTTGTTTGAGAGCCATTGCTGAAATCAACAGCGAGAACATGAGAGACCTGTACTGGAAGACCTGTTATGCAACAATATGTATGATATATGCATGCAATGTTTTCAAGGATCTCACGGGGTAAACAAGAAAATGTGAGAAGTTGAAATTTTTCCACTTTGATTGAAGCACTTCGTATCATTAAAGGTCTTTCTACAAGAGTCAAGCTCACCATATCAAGTTGGTCATAGCCCCTGACTCAAGTTGTTGAGTTTTGATCTTCTGACGGCATTGGCTAGGGGAAAATAAATCCCCTTTGCCCCTTGCTAGACGTCTGACTTGCCATGACCTGCATCACAAACCCTTGAGATCCTTGAAATGGTTAAGGAAATGTTAAGGCATGATGTTATGATGTGTATGCTATGCGTTTGAGCAAAAGTGTGAGGTGATGTAAGCAAGTAAACCCTGCAAAAAATCTAAGTTATTGGACAATGACTGTAAACAAAACCTGCAATGAACTCATGTTGTCAGATAATAAAACCCTGCAAGTAGTTCAAGTTGAAAGCACACAAGTTATACAAACAACCTTAGGTTTAGGCTTGCATGGGTTTTAAGGTAGTACCCTCTTGAAGTTGGATTGGTTTAACCTGTCCTATAAATAGTAACCGGGTTCTAAGGGATCTCAATATCACCGATCTTTCCCCCAGCTTCGTTCAATAGGCGATTGACTCGCAACCAAACAAAACTCAAGAGTCAAACCTCAATGAGTGTAGCATCGAGTATTTAACGACCTTGGGAATACACCAAAGTCGGCCATCTCGCTACGTCCTACTGGCCAAGTTGTGCAATTAAAGGTTCTAAGGTCAGTTGATGCTTTACGACACCACGCGGTGGCCCCGTACTCTCCCTGATTGACTCAAGGGTTACCGGTACTAACCAAAGTGCCACATCAATATAGCTACTGCTTCAACCGTGTCGGTATACCCCACACAGTTCCCTCACAGTTTATTGCTACTTACCTAAAAGGTGTTCCCCAATCCAGGTGTAGGATCTTCAATAATACCCAAACAAAACCCTTGAATATAAAGCAGGCAAAGCAAACAAGAAAGCAATTTTAAAAGTGACCTAGATCCTAAGGTATACCCCACTTATTTAATTTCCCCAGCAGATTCGCCAGTTCTGTGATACTATGGCAGAACCAACTGTTATACTGGTTTGCGTTTTTTGTTCGCAAATGTCGCGGTAAGCAAGAGTTGCCACCGACTTTTATTTCATCCAACAAAGGAAAAGGAAAAAGAACAGAAAAAATCTTTTTCGAGATATTTTAGAGTACGGGGGGTAGATTATAGAAAGGGATGGTGTTAGCACCCTTTCTATCTGTGGTTTTCCACGGGCTCTTAGGTACTTGCTCATTTTTTAAAATTGCTTACGTGTGTTTTGGAAATTGTTTTGAAAATTCCTTAGTGCGGTGATTCGCTTTGTGATAACTCTTGTATCAGTCCTCAAGAATGTTAACAAAGCAAATGTTTTTGAAAGTGTTTTGAAATATTTTTGTGTAGGTGCAAAAAGTTGTTTTGAGCAAGCATCTAAGAACTTATCTACTTATACTCGAAAAAGGTCGTTCTTTTCTCCCTATCCTTTAGACAGTGTTATCCTACTATTAGTGAGTAGGTAGCCCTATCGTTGGATGTGTGAGGGACAGACTCGGGACATCGAGGGACAAGATCATTTCTTGTAGGAAACTCGAAGGACGTTAAGGGACTATGATCTTTTTGATGACTTTAGAGTTGAGGGTCTTTGCTAAGATATCCCTATGTTTGAGGGACATGACCATTATTTTCCGAGTCAACCAAGTGAGGTATAACTTAAGGGTGCAAGTGTGCAAATGATTTAATTCGGTTATTTATCTTGCAATTAGGGTTTTCTATCGTTCACTTTTATCTTTTCATACAATCCTATTAATCTAAGCATTGCATAAAATACAATAGCAGAAGGTAAAGGAAGAAATGTAAACCTAAGCTATTACAGAGCTTTGGGGCAGTTACATAATAGTGAAGAGTGCGGAAAAAAAATCCTAAAACTATTACATTCCGGAAGCAATTACATGATAATGATAAAAAAATACGGGAAAAATAAAGCTACGTTATTACAGTTGAATGCTCCCTATACACTTTATCTAGGAAAATAAAAATAAGATGAAAATAGAAAAGAAAATGTTTTGGTGATTTTTTATGAAAAAAATGATTTATGATAATTAATTAAATAAACCTAAAAATCCTAATTAATTTTAATTAATAAAAAAATATTAATTTTGAAAAAAGTTAATTAAAATACCTAAATCCTAATTTGTTCGAATTAAAAAAAAAGTTAATTTTGAAAAAAAGGTTAATTAAAAAAACCTAAAAACCTAATTAATTTTAATTAAAAAAAAAGTTAATTTAAAAAAAAAGTTAAAAAATCTAAAATTAATTAACCTAAAAATTAAATTAGGTTTTTTTGTAAAAAAAAGGTTTGTGAAAAAGTTTTATGGTTAAGTGAATTTGAGATTGGAAAAGACAAATTGGTTAGAAACCAAAAATAAATAATGAAAATGTCGGGGTGAATGTTGAACCTAAAATTAAATTAAAACCTAAAATTAATTATTTGAGTTTATTAGGAAAAATCAAAGGTTTGTGAAAAATGTTAATTTTTATGAAAAAGGTTTTAAACAGAAAGAATGGAAATAGGTAAAAGGATAAATAAAAAGGAAGAAAACCAAAATCAATAGGGGTGGGTGTTGAACCCACGCCCTTAACCTTCTCAAGATGTCTGCCTTGCCATGAGCCATGCATTGGTTGTTGTTCTATTTTTGTGTTTTGGCCTCAGCGTTCTGTAATAAACCTGCATGGGACCATTAGATGGTCCAAACCTGTAGTGTTGAATCTCATGAACACATTAAATAAATTAGTATACCATGAAATACAAAGAAAATAGATATATGAAATTCTGTAATGTTAAAACCGATCTGGCATGTATGAATGCTTCTACACCCTTTGGATCATGGAGATCAAATCAGCCTTACCCTTACTGGAGAAGTAGTGAAAGTAGTGAGATGTGGGTTTGTAACGAGGATTTTAAGGTTTTTAGGGTTCTTGAAGAAATTTGATATTTTGACAGGGTTGTGGCAAAGGTTTTTTTTTCCGTGTCGTTTGTGTGAAAAGAATAAGATTACATAATTGAAATTAGAGAAAATATATGGGCTTTGAATATGCAATTGGGCCTCCGATAACCACAAGCAAAAGTGCAAATTTTTATACACTTGAGTCTGTCACGTTCCAGGCTAAATTGCAGGGGCTTAAGTGTAATTTTTGAAGTTGAAATATGAAAACAAAATGTAGTCGATATTGAGAAATAACTCTTGTCCAAAAATGTGCTCAATCGGATAAATGGTGAATTAGTTATGAATTTTTGAAGTTTCGCCTCAGACATACTTATTTTGGGCTCCAGTGTCAACTCTGACACGTTCTTCAATAAAAAATTGGTATTGATAAGAGCAGAACTCGGTCTCGACCTTGGAAACAAAATTGTAGATCTCTAAGTCAGTGACTTTGTGTAAAAAGATGGGCCTAATCCGATTAAAATTGACCGAGTTATGAATTTTCGATGTTTCGACCTAGATGAAATAATATTCAGCATTCATGATTTTTGGCGCGTCACGCGCACTCTGAGCAAAAAACGAAGGATTTTCGGATACTGTTTGAACTCAATACCTCCTATGAAAATGTAGCCAACTAAAATTTTGAAATTTTGGCGCCAGAACCAGCTCGATACAATGAAAATTGACCAAGTTATGATTTTCTGAACATGATGCAAATAAACTTTTGTCACAAATTTTCTGTACGAAAATACTTGATAAATCCGTATTTTTGAAGACCTTCTAATTGAAATTGGCTTCCAGCCGTGAGAGATGAAAACGTTGATGACGTCAAGATGGAATTTTGGCCCCCAGAACAGGTTCAAAAAAAGTCACGATCTTCAAGTTATAAATTTTTTAGTGCGTAAAAATTGCATTTTCAGCACACTTTTTCATCATATTTCTTAGAGAAAAATCGCACATTCGGAGACCTTCTTTAAAGAATTTACTCTTGATCCGAACCTGAATTTGAGAATACGTTATCAGAGATATCTTGGCGAAAGAAAACCTGAATATGATACGCCGGGTTGGACTTGTGAATCTTTGAACCCTGAATCTTTGCAAAACGCCGAACCGATCTTCAGCACGGAAAATACTCTGAGAACATCCATTGGCGAAATAAACGTCACTTGTAACCTGACGAAGCTTGACAAATATACCTTTATTCCATAACTATAAAACCAATAATATGCGTGTATATAAAGAGGGTAAATTTTAGGGTACAACAGAATGCATAATTGATTTGACTGAGAAACCACCCAACCCTAGGTTATGTTCAAGGGTTTCAATTTGTGTGAAAAAGAAAACTCCTACTTCCTAGGATCAAAGGGGTTTACTAGGGATTAACTTCCTTATATCTCTACCATTTAGGAATTTAAGTAACTCCTGTACATCGTCAACAAAGTCTGTTCAAAAGCATACTATATGAGATTATAATATCGTTTTCGTCATCCTCCCTCTAAAGGCTTATAGCTTTTAATGAGAGTTGAATATCACAAAAAGGAAGTTAAAAGCACATTTTATATATAGTGAAAACAAATGTATTAGATCAAGACAAACATATGCAATGCATTAAAAAACAAAGTTTGACATAAAAATAATTGTTTGAACAAACAAAAGAAATTACAACTGAAAATTAAAATGAATTGGACGCTCTCAATCTTAGTCAAGATTTAGCATGGGAGCAGTGATCACATTAGGAGTCCTGGGAGGGTCAAACTCAAGCTCCTTATCATCAATCATATCTTGGATCTTACTCTTCAGAGTTCAACAATTGTTAGTGTCATGTCGAGGACTATTGGAGTGATATGAATACCTTGCATTGGGATTGTAACTGGGAGAAGTAGTATTAGGATTCTGAGGAGAATCCTTCAATGTAACCAGCTCTGCCTTCAACATGTGTTGTAATGCTTGAGACAACGACATGTTGATTTTGGTAAATTGTCTTCTAGGTGTGACCTGCCTACATTGATTGTTCCGTTGATGTTGTTGTTGCACTAGCGTATGATTAGAGATCAGCACGACCCCCACTGATTGGTTGCGGTCACTCTTACTATGGCCCTTCTTTCCATACACAACATTAGCTTCTTTTTTCTCATTGTACGTCTTCTTCACAGTACTTAAAGATGCAACCACTTGAATTTTTCCGCTTCTGATTCCTCCTTCCATAGGTTCCCCTGTTAATATCAATTCGGCGAACCCGGCTGAAGAGCTTCTGATCAGATGATTGAAGAAAGGACTTGTAAAAGTTCCCATAAACATATCAACCAACTCCCTGTCAGACAAAGGAGGTTGAACTCTTCCTTCTAGATCTCTCCATTTCTCGACGTACTATTCAAAGCCTTTATTTGAACCCATAGTCATACTCTGTAATTGCACCCAGGTTGGTGTAAGATCAACATTGTATTGGTATTGCTTGTAGAATGCAACAACCAAACCTTCCCAAGTATGGATATTGGTCCCTTCCAAAATCCAACCCAGGCAGTCTCTGGATCTGTATAGCATTTAGATGATCTTCCAACTATTTGTATTTTTTCATCAGCAGGAGGATATTGTTCATCAGAATAGTCTTCTTCCTCCTCATCAGGAATTTTGTCAGAACCAAGGTTTCCCCCTTTCTCGGCTTTAATACTTTTACCATTTTCCTCTTGATTGTCATCTTCATCTGATGAGATGTCAGAAGTTTGAACCTGCTTGTATGGACCTCTGAATCTTCTTCCCATGTTGAATATGCCGACTGGTTTCCTTGTCTTTTTCTTCTTGGCGATGAGCGCCTTCAGTTCTTCCTTCCCCTTGGCTAAGTTCAGGAGCGACTCTTAGAATTGAGCATTATGAGCTTGGAGATATTTGACTGTATGTCCAAGATCCATCTTTTTACTGAAATAAACAGCAAGAATATGAGAAAACATGTTTTGGAATACCTTTTATGATATTATATGAATGACGTGTAGATGCATATGCAATGTTTTCAAGGATCTCGTGGGATAAATGAAATGTCAGAAATTGAGTCTGGCTGAAGCTTTTTCTGAAGAACTTTGTGTCTTTGTTTTTGAACGTTCTTCTATGAGAATCCAGTTCACCA
The DNA here is from genome assembly GCA_948472305.1 of Vicia faba. Taxonomy (NCBI): domain Eukaryota; kingdom Viridiplantae; phylum Streptophyta; class Magnoliopsida; order Fabales; family Fabaceae; genus Vicia; species Vicia faba. Next base: position 991,418,645 of record OX451740.1, on the reverse strand, counting down.
TATCAAATGGGTCCTAGCCTCTGACTCAAGCGAATATACTGTGATCTTTGACAGCATCTGGTAAAAGGAAAATAAACCCTCTTGCCCCTTGCTATAAGTCTGGTTCATGATAAACCTGCACAAAAGGTCCCTAAGATCCTTAAAATAGTTAGTGAAAATGCGATAATATGATGTCATGATGTCATGATGTTATGTTTAAACAAATAGAAAACATAAACAAATCACACAAGAGCCTTTGGTTTAAAGTCTTGCATGAGGTCCGTAGGTAAGTACCCTTTTCTATTGAAGTTAAGTTGGCTCAACCTGTCCTAAAAATAGTAATCGGGTTTTAGGAGTCTTATATCACCGATCTTTATTGCAGGTTTTATTTTAGCACCACAATTGACTTGCCACCAAAATATCCCGAAAGTCAAATCTCAATGAGTGTAGCATCTAGTATCAACAAACCTTGGACTACATCACAACCGGCTATCTCACTACCTTCCAATGGCCAAGATGGGTCAATTAAGGTTCTAAAAGTCAGTTAGTGGTTATGACACCACGCGACAACCCAATGTTATCCTCGACTGAATCAAGGAACATCGGTACAAACCAAAGTGTCACACTAACATAGCCAGCACTTCAACCATATCAGTCTATGCCGTACAATTTCCATGATCTATTGCTACTTACCTAAGGCATCCCTAGATTCGGGTGTAGGATGTTTGCAAGAAAATAAACCCAAGCAACCCTTAAGTAAAGAAAATAATGCAAACATTTTAAAGCAAGTAAAAGTGATCTAAAACTCTAAGGTAACCCCTCTTTTTAAGGAAATCATTTCCCCAATGGAGTCGCCAGTTCTGTAATATGGTGGGAGAACTCACTTTTTTTTTTGCGTTTTATCGCAAATGTTGCGGATAGCTAGAGTCGCCACAGACTTTTATTTTATCCAATAAGGAAAGGGTGAAAAGAACAGGAAAGACCTTGATATATTTTGAGTATGGGGGGTAAGTTATGAAAAGGGAAGGTATTAGCGCCCTTTTCATTCGTAGTTATCTACGGGCTCTTAATCGCTTAGCTCACTTTGAAAATTACTTTGTGTGTGTTTGAAAAATATTTTGAAACTTTCCAATGCAAGGCGAAACTTTGTAATGACTCTTGTATCGATCCTCAAGAATGCGTATAAAGTGTTTTGAAAATATATTTTTTGAAAAGTGTGATGTGAGAAATGTTTTTGTTTTTGAAAAGTTTGTGAGAAAGCGATTAAAAGTATCCTACCCACTCAAGGTCGTTCTTATTATTTTCCTTCTGCTTTAGAGATGGTGTTATCCGTATCATTAGTTGTTAGGTATCCCTATATATTGGATGTGAAGGGACGAGCGTAGGATCATCGTATGGTCATCAAAGGAAACATGTAAGGATACCTTAGCAATTCGAAGGAACTATCATCATATTACTCGTAGGCAACTTGAAGGGACTAGATCATTTTTTATAGGCAACTCTAGGGACTATGATCTTTTATATTGTAGGGACTATGATGATTTGGTCGAGGGTCTTTTGCTAAAGTATCTCCACTTTCAAGGGACGTGACCGATATTTTATAAGGCAACAAGAGAGGGTACCCTAGTGGTTCAAGTGTGAAAATTGTATTGTTTTCAGTTACTTATCTTTGAAAATTAGGGTTTTCTAAGTTCAATTATTAGTCTTGCCATACAAACCCTAGTTACTTGCAGTTAAATATGTACAAAAAAATAAAGTGTGGAATGTAAAGTCCTAAGTTATTACATGGCTTTGGGAGAGGTACATAAGTATAAAAATGCAGGAAAGTAAATCCTAAAACTATTACATCTTGGGAGTAGATACATAATAGAGAAAAAGTGCAAGAAAATAAATCTAAGCTATTACAACTAAAGAGTGCAGCCTATACACTTTTCTTAGAAAATAAATAGCAAAAATAAATAAGAAAATATTTAGAAAAATGTTTGAATGTTATAAAACCTAAGTTTGTATTTTTGTAATTTTATAGAAAATAATTTAAATGATAATAGTAATTAAAACCTAAATTCTAATTGATTTTAATATTTAAGAAAATATTAATTAGCCTAATTAATTAGTAAATAAAAAATATGTCAAAAATTGATTATTGATTAAAAGAACCCTAATTCTAATTAATTTTAATAATTAAGAAAAATGTTAATTAATTTAATATATCATGAAAAATTAAATATTAGTTAAAAAAGCTAATCCTAATTTATTAGTAAAAAGTTTAGGTTAGTTTAATAATTGGTTAATTAAAAATAAATATGGTTAGAAAAGAGAAAAAGGAAAGAAATTTGGTTAAGACAAATATAGGAAAAAAAACTGCATGGCGTGGGTGTTGAACCCACGCCCTCCTGGCTTTTTACTGTATCGCTTGCCACTAAGCCAGGAGCTCGTTGGTCTTTGAGAATAGGCGTTGCATAATATATGTTAAACCTGCATTAATTCATCTCAGAAACACATTAGAATTGTTAGTTTCAATCAAAGCATTATGAATATTAAAATATACGTTTCACAAAAAAACATGAAATTGACGATGCATGGAATGTAGGTTTTAGGCATTGTTGATCATCAAGAATGATCCCAACTTACTCTATGGTACCTCAGGAATTTATTTGAATGGTTTCTTGGCTTTGAAGATGGCTTAATCTTTGATTTCAAGTTTGCCCTAGTGTAGCGGTAAAAATATCTAAGACTAAGCCATTGGATTGGCTAGACTTATACAGATCAAAATAAAAATCGCCACCATGCTTTATTGTTTCCAAAGGAATGGGAAAAGAGCGAGTAACCCAAAAAGAAGGGGAAAGATTCAAGGTAAGGGGGGTTGGTTATGCAAAGGGAAGGTATTAGCACCCTAAATCATCTATGGTACTCCGCAGGAACCTCTTTGTAAAATCTATATATATTGGCTATAAAATGTTGTATGTAAATAGATGGTGGAGGTGAGAAAAGAAATATATTTTTATGGTTTTTGCACCCGCCGCGGTTGCGAACCTTTAGTGCCTACGTACCACCTTTCGTGTAATAGGGGATCAAAGTACACGTAGTCCACCTTTGAAAACTTTAAAACATAGGTATGTTAATTGATTTTATAAGATAAGACATCATCGTCATTGTCCGTGTGGAAAAACATACTTACTACCCACAATCATGAGAAAAGAGAATTTGCGTCATCTTAAAGTGGAGGATATGGCTTGGATTTTAAAATCAACAATGCCTCACTCTACACCCAAGTGGAAAATATCTCTCTTCACTACATATTGTAGAAGTATAGTTTTTGCATCACTACAATGATTGACAAGAATATAATCTATTGAGAAATGTTTTAAAATAAAAATCCAAAGTGGCAAAATGGTTTGAAATGAGATTGATTGACTTTTAGTCTTCTCACAAAAAATGTCAAGGTATTATTAAGTTGATTTTAATTTATGAAAAAGTTTTGAAAATGCATGGACCTAAGTCCAAGTTTATTATGAAAGTGGTTCAAGTTTAAAAGAAACAAGAAGAGTTTTCAAAAGGAGAGAGAAGATTTTTGAAATTAGAGAAGATGGGAGGAGAAGAGGAGACTATCCTAAAGTATAAGGTAAAAGCTAGGGATAAGAACCATCTAACTAACAAGAAGTCAATACTTGACATTATGAGCCAAGATAAAGTTCCCATTCTTAGGATTGAAACCAAGGAAGCAAAGATAGTAGACCTCTTGAAAGAACCAAACTTCAAGTGTATTAAGTCTTCACAAAAATTGGGCAGAGTAACGGCTGTATACGGGTGAATTCCAGATTACAACCAAAGTATGTAATCACAATAACCTGCACACAAAACAAACAAACAAACAAATGTCTCGAGGTAAACCTTAAGAGCACCATACAAATTATCCATCAAGGTCACAAGGTTTCCAACATAGGCCAAGGTTTCTATTCCTAAGTACAAGAAGTCCAATGCTCCATAATGCCAAGGATAGTAACCAAGTAGTCCAAGTATCATTAAATATTTTTATGGTTCATGTTGATTATTAAGTGTCTTAGAAGATAAAAAGAAAAGCTCAAGTGAGCAAAATAAAAATGACATGAAATGTAATGCTTAAAGTAAATGATACATAAAGCATAAAAAATAAAAGGCATAAAGTAAAAAAATTTAATAATTAGTAGTTAGTTGGATGACCATCTTGAAACTTGTATTTGGAACTCATTAGAGGATTGGTAGAACCAAAGCCTCCACACAATAAGTTGCATTTGCTTTTTGTCAAGTATATCATCCATTTGGGATCCTCAAAAGTACCATTTAATGATCAACGATGTTTAAGTTATCCGAGTTGACCAAAAGTGTTGTAGATCCATTATAGGATTCATAGAACCAAAGCCTCCACACAATGAATCTCAAGGTTATTGGATCAAAGAGATCAAATTAACATACTTGGGCTAGCAAACATAAGTTTGGGACATGAATGATCATTTATTCGAATCGGGACAAAATTTAGCGCTATGTTAAGCAATTGTAAGTGGACTTATATAGAAGTCACACCTATTTTGAGGCCGGTCAATAGTAATCTATGCACCATTTGTTTTAAGACATGATATATAGATCATGCTCCAATAACACGTAATGCAATAAGAAAGGGATAAGATGAAGAGGGGTGGGAAAGAACATACAAACCACATTTGAATTAAATTTTAATTAAACTATTATTAGAATCATTCATCCATTTTTATGGAGTTAGACTCAACACCATGGATCCAATGATGTTAACAAAGTTCATAATAAAAAAATCAACCCAAGATCAACCAGAAAATAATCACAAAATAATATTGCATTTAGTATATACATTAAAAAGAGTTTTTAAAATGTTTTTAAAATAGAAATAAAAGAGAAAAATCTCAACTATGTTTAAATTAATCAAGAAATAAAAAGTAAGACCATAGAAAAATCAGAAATGAACTAAAATAATTTTATAAAATTTTTAGTAATTTTTTAAAGTCAGAAACAATTTTTAAAATTAAAAGAAATGAGTAAAATGAACCAAAAATGATAAAAAAAATACCAAAGTCAAAAATAAAAAATGAATGAGGTCACCAATATTTGTCACAATATCATCGGATCATTCCATAATTTTTTCAGAATTAAAAAATGCATAAAAGTATTTTTAAATATTTAAAACAAATCAAATAAAGTGAAAATTTATAAAAAAATATCAAAACACAAAATAAAATTGTGAAAAATAAAAATCAGAAAGAGAAAAATCAAAAATATTTTTCATAATTTTTTCAGATTTTTGGACTAAAAATGAATTTTCTATGATTTTTTGAAATTTAAAACAATTAAATATAAAAATCAGAAAATAAAAATAAAGTAAAAAATATGTAGATCATTGGATGAGAGTCAAAACGCGTTAGTAATCAAATCCAAGGATCTGACGCACTATGTATATCATGGTCATTATTGAATAAAGCACTAAATCAAATGTAAATCAGAAATTCAAAAAATACAAATGGCGCTGTTTCATTGGTTGAAGGATGACACGTTGGTCAACTTCAACCTCTAGCCAGTCCCAAAACCAGGTTGCTCAATCTATAAAATTAGAGCACGATACCTATGTCATCCGCTTCGTCTCTTCAAGACGAAGACAACCACACCTTCGCGATAAATTTATATAAACTGTAGCTCAAGAAATTTGGAAGGAAAGTTTTGAAAAGGGATTTGGAATTTCGTGGTCAAAACATATTTCCAGAAAAAAAAGTAAGTGTTGCAACTAGAACTAGGGCAATGAGAGCATCACACTGATATTTGAAGAATTGATGGAGAAATCTACCTATTGAAGTTTAGTTGCATAGCTCTGAAACTGTACTTCTATGGAGTAATATAGGGCACGATTCTTGAAGGTAATTATACGGTTAGCTTCAGTGAAGATCAAGGAAGGTAAATTGATAGAAAAATTGGATTGACAAAGGCTTGAAAACAGATTTCGAAGTTGCAGAAAAGTGAGTTATAGAGCAAGTTTGGCAGGGTGATTTTGGCTATTCAAGCTTGATAAAATGAATGCGGGATGATCCCCTATTTATAGGGAATCAAATGGAATGTCCAAGTGTGTGAAATGATGAAGTTTGGAGGGAAATCGTGTGAAGTTGAAAACAAGAAAAGTGTGACATCTAATTTGATCAAAACTCATCCAAAATGCGCGTTTTGTTGTTCTAATCACTTCTGGAAGTTCACTAAACATGTTTAGAAGCAAAAACGCGCAGAAACAAAGTGTTTAGAAGCTACATCAATGATTTCAAATTCTGAATTTTGAAGAAACTTCAGTTTCAAGTTACCAAGTTCAAATCAATGGAATTCTCAGCTCAAGGGGTCTTAAGGCATGATTCTTGATGCTTTAGAAAGATGATGTTACAAGATTTGCAATGGAAAAAGAATGAAATCAAATGGTTGCTTCAGCTGAAAGTTGAATTGAGTCAAAGTTGGAGAAAAAGGGTTGACTTTCCATACTTAGAAATATTTTAGATTTTTCTTCAAAAGTAACCTATAATGTTTTGCATCCAAATATGGCCTTCCACTTGGAATTTGCTCTTGACCAAAGAAGATGGCATGAAATAGACCTCTTAATGACAATTTGAAACTTGAACCGTTCAAAATATCCAAAAATTGAGAGAGTTATGAATTGTTGAAGTTGGCAAAAAATCATGAAGTGCCTATAATATTTTGTATTCTTAGGGAATCTTCTATCCATTTTCTCACTTTGCACATAAAAGAAGGGATAAAGTTCACATCCTCAAGATCATTATGGAAAAAGAGTGGGCCCAAGGTGATAAAAATTTACCAAGTTATGATCATTTGAAGTTACACATGAGAAAATGAGGGTTCATCTGGAGGACTTGTAATATTTCTTCATCATCAAGTTTCCTCCACATGAAAACTCCTTGAAACTGTTGAAGTGATTTGTTAATATACCTTTAAAGAGAAGGATTACTTTGGAATCACTCAAAAATACCAAAATATGAGCAAGATATACTTCTTTGAAGTTCAAAACCCTAGCTCCTATGTCAAGAAAATGCTTTGAGGAACCTTGACAAATTTGAACCACCTTCTTGTACCAACACTTTTGCTTTGTAAATAGAAGTTATTGAGGATGAAAATGAGAATTCATAGCCACAAGGCCTTCTCCAACCATGACAACTTCTTCAATCAATCCCTTGCACTTTTGAATCAATCTTGATGACTTGGAAATGTAGTGAACCAAAATAACCTTGCCATGCCATCCCTTCCAAAAAAACTTCAATGGTGAGGTTTGGAATTCTCAAGCTTTATTGACTAGGGCATGGAAATAAACACATGAACCCAAGGAGAAACTTGCTAAACCTCATTGCCTTTACCTACATTATTAACAAGTAAAACAAACCAACATTGCATTTTATTAATTAAAATAAAAATCAAGACAAAATATTCATGATCACAAAAGAAAACAAGTCAAGGTTCTTGGTGATTCCTCAAATAGAAAAGCTAAAGATAGGGGGAAGAACCAAAAGCCCTAATGTGATCTTGTTGTGATTGAATCAACATGGTATGATGAGGGGATCATAGGGGCAAAAATTGGGGTACAACAGCTGCCCTTATTTAAGTTTCTTATATCCGGATATATGGAGGATGAAAATCTTCGTGTCGACGTGATAGAAGATACTTAAATATAAAACAAACCCTATTTTTGGCCCTAAGCTGCCATTCAATTCTTATGAGCGTGAATGCATATGAACAAAATCACAGATACACAAAGCACCGCTGGGGATGTAACAAAGGAAATAAAGAAACAAAAGAGAAACCCGGCCAGGAAAATAAATCACTGGTGGATCAAAAGACCTGACTTATAGAGGATGATAAAAAGTCAAAGGATACACCAACTTCTACTGAAGGAGAAACTACCAACGTTCACTGGAGGTAGAAAGAGGAAAGAAATAAAAACACCGACATTTACTAACGGTGAGCTACCAACGTTCACTGAAGGTAGAGAGAAATAAATCATCAATGTTCACTGACGATGAACTACCAACTTTCACTTAAGGTAGAAGGAAAAGAAATATCATAGCATCACTGTTCACTCACGATGAACTACCAACATTCACTGAGGGTAGCAAAAAGATAACAATCACCAACTTTCACTGATGGTGACCTACCAACTTTCACTGAAGTTAGAAAGAGAATATATCATAGCACCTCCGTTCACTGACGATGAACTACCAACTTTCACTAAGGGTAGCAAAAATATAACAAGCACCAACTTTCACTGAAGGTGACCTAACAACTTTCACTGAAGGTAGAGAGAGAATATATCATAGCACCACCATTCACTAACGATGAAATACCAATGTTTACTGAGAGTAGAAAAAAGATAACAAGCACCAACTTTCACTGAAGGTGACCTACCAACTTTCACTGAAGGTAGAGAGAAAATATATCATAGCACCGCCGCTCATTGACGATGAACTACCAAAGTTCACTAAGGGTAGCAAAAAGATAACAATCACCAACTTTCACTGAAGGTGACCTACCAACATTCACTGAAGATAGAAAGAGAATATATCATAGCACCGCCGTTCATTGACGATGAACTACCAACATTCACTGAGGGTAGCAAAAAGATAACATGTTTTCCCCAAAATTCTGGCATTTCACCTAGAATGGGTCTCAACTTCTTCTTTAACCAAGGCATTCAGCCTGGAAAGGGTAATATATAAGCTGTCTCAAATAAAGAGATTACCACTTGCAAAGATTTCACAATGAACTGTCTCTGTGATATTGTAAGTCTTTCCATCCACTGGTGTAATTCGACAACAGACTACAAACTATCCACTCATAGAGAAGATAGTAAAAAAGTCACGTCGACTTTTACAGGGAAACACCAGTTGCTCAAATAAAGAGACCTGCTACTTGTTGTTATGGAGGATTGTAAAAAAAATGACTTTATGGGGAATGAAATATAACTTCCTGGGGAATGAAATACGACTTCCTGGGGAAATTCCAATATATTCCTGCTGAGAAGATAAAGTCTTCTTGTGCAAAATAAATGCATATTCTCAAACCAAGGCTCGAAGTCTGCAGATATCATAAGTAACAATATTGCCGAGGATCAAAGATTCAAACCAGAAATAAACTGGAATGAGACAGTCGTCCAAAATACGTCATTTGAGAAATAAACTCAACAGGGTAACCCAAATCATCAAGATAAAGAGCTATGCAAGAAGGATAAAGAAAAAATTTTCCACGAGGGATAGTTCAGTGGTAAAATTGAAAGAACATACACTTTCTGCTTATGACTGACACTCTATTGGAGAGAGGACAACACAATTCTGCAAAACAGGACAATACATCCGCAAAATAATAACGAATGTGAATGAGCAATGATTTTCCAAATTTAACTATGAATGATGTATGTATGAATGTATGAGTGCTATCGTGCATATGCTGACAAAACAAACATATAACACAGGGAGTAACTAGGAAAAACCAACTGGGGAAGAAACAACACTCGGCTAAATCACATCCAAGATGAACATTCCAAGAAAAAGTAAGCGCCAACTGAGGAAACAAAATCCTACTGTGTGACTTAACTACAATGGGGAGAAACGTAATCCGGAAGTAAACAAAGCATAGCGAAACAACAGTATAGATACAGAGATATAACATCTTTCTCCAGACTTCACCAGGGAATAACACTCAAACTTCAACGGGGAAACAAATGTTTTCAAATGTAACGCTTCTACAGGGGATTGCAAAATCAATTTCAAGTAAAGCAAATGGACACCAAGTCATCAAAACATTCACTAGGGAATTCAGGCCCATTTTGAAGGAGGAAAAACATACAAACTTCGCTAAGGCATATAATGTCCCATCATCGAGACATTAACTGGGGATTTCGTGCTAACTTCCTTGGGGAGGTCATCACCACATTCTCAAAGGGAAAACCAATATACGTTCTTCACTAGAGAAACCGGAGACCCGTGTTCTTCGAGAGTAAATATTGTACCAACTTCTATGGGAAGAAAGAACTTCTAACAAACAAGCGAAACCTTCACTGGAGAAATCTTGGATTGAGTCTTCATATCATGCAAACTCAAACGAAAAAAAAGAACCAAGACTTGACTGGGGATACTGGAGTCACAAACCCAATATAGCAAAAACATCCTGAGTAAACCTTCCCGTGGGAAACAAAATATTTTCAAAACAACTGGAGTTCGCACATTCTTGGGATCACCACCTTTGTTTTTTTATTGCATCACAAATTCTAAAGTAAAAGCAAATTCTAAATTCGTTTTGAAAATCAATTTTGTTATTTAATCTTTTCGCTTTGAAAGTTATTATCAATAATAAATGGAGTCTTTGCAAGCTAAATAAAATAAGAAATACAAATAATTGGGTAAAAGCTCAAATTTCATTAATAGAATGGTAGTCTGCGAATGGCGAGACTCCATGGATGATTACAAAGTTCGGAAAATGGTAATATATAATGGAAAAGATACATCGAGATACAATGACCACTATCCCCTCTAACAACTTTTGAGATCCTGAGCAGAAGCTTCCATTGAAGTATGATGAGGATCCGAGAAGATTGTTGCTTCAATGATCAAGTCTTGTCTGATGTAGTTACTTTCCAAGAAAGTCCATAACTTTTTCCTAATCTGCCCTTGCGGGTTTTCAACTTATCGGGAAATTTATTCTGTTTATGTCTCTAATTTTTGCCTAGACCGCCCTTTCGGGTTTTCGGCCTACCGAGACACTCTTTTTTGCCTAAGCCGCCCTTTCAGGTTTTCAACTTAGCGAGTTGTTCTTTTATTTCTTTAGGCGAAGTATTTCTTGACTGCATTAACATCCATGGGACGTGGGAACTCCTCGCTATCCATAGTTTCAAGAATCAATGCACCGCCAAAGAAGGCTTTCTTGACAACATATGGGCCTTCAAAATTGGGAGTCCACTTGCCCCTAGAATCAACGTTAAAAGACATGATCTTCCTGAGCACGAGGTCGCCTTCTATGAATTCACGAGGCTTGACCTTCTTATCAAAAGCTTTCTTCATTCTATTCTGATATAACTTCCCATGACACAAAGCCGTCATTCTCTTCTCTTCGATTTAATTGGTCAAACATGTTCTGGACCCATTCAGCCTCTGGCAACTTGGTTTCCATTATCACACACAAAGAGGGAATCTCAACCTCGATTGGGAGCACAACTTCAATTCCGTACACAAGGGAGAACGGGGTTGCTCTTGTTGAAGTGCGGACAGATGCCCGACATCCATGCAAAGAAAAAGGGAGCATTTCATGCCAATCCTTATAAGTAACAACCATCTTCTGGATAATCTTATTAATATTCTTATTAGCAACTTTAACAACACCATTCATATTTGGTCTTTACAGAGATGAATTGTGATGGACAATCTTGAATTCCTCACAAAGTTCTGTCATCATCTTATTGTTTAGATTCAAGCCATTGTCAGTGATAATTCTGCTCGGCACACCATACCGATATATAATATTATTCTTAATGAAGCGCACAACCACTTGCTTAGTAACATTAGCATATGAAGCAGCTTCCACCCATTTGGTGAAGTAATCAATTGATACCAAGATAAAACGGTGTCCATTCAAAGCTTTGGGCTCTATCATCCCAATCATGTTAATACCCCACATAGAGAAAGTCCATGGGGAAGAGATAACATTGAGAAGTGTTTGAGGCATATGAACCTTGTCCGCATAGATTTGGAATTTATGACACTTCTTTGCAAATTTGTAACAATCAGATTCAACTGTCAGCCAATAGTAACTTGCCCTTAGCATCTTTTTAGCTATCGAATGTCCATTGGCATGAGTGCCAAATGAACCTTCATGAATATCATGCATCAACATGTCTGCTCCGTGTCTATCCACACATCTGAGCAAGACCATGTCATAATTTCTCTTGTAAAGCACATTTTCACTGAGGAAGAAACTGCCAGCCAATCTTCTCAATGTCTTTCTATCTTTATTCGAAGCACCAATCGGGTATTCCTGAGTCTGAAGAAAATGCTTGATATCATAATACCAAGGTTTTTCATCTGCTACATCCTCAGTTGTAAACACATGAGCGGGCCTATCCGTCGCCGAACTACAATTCAAGGTATATCATTCCAAGCATTTACTTGATACATAGAAGCCAGAGTTGCCAGAGCATCTTCCATTTGATTTTCGTCTCTGGGGATGTGATTGAATTCAACTTTGTTAAAGAATGGTAACAATCTTCTAGCATAATCTTTATAAGGGATCAAGCGGGGTGACGAGTATCCCACTCTCCTTTAATCTGATTTATTACCAAAGATGAATCACCATACACAAGTAGACTTTTAATTCTGAGATCAATAGCTTCCTCGAGATCCATGATGCAAGCCTCATTTTCTGCCATGTTATTAGTACAATCAAATGTCAACCTTGCAGTAAAAGGGATGTATGATCCATGTGGAGTGACGATCACAACACCAATTCCTTTACCATAAGCATTCACAACTCCATCAAATATCATACCCCAACGAAATTCAGGATCAGGACCTTTCTCAGGCAATGAATCATCACAATCTTTCACTTTCAAAAATATCACATACTCATCGGGAATCTCATACTTCACAGACTGATAATCATCAACTGGTTGGTGAGCAAGATAATCTGCCAACACACTGCTCTTAATAGCTTTTTGAGTGCGGTATTCGATATCATATTCAGATAACAGTATCTTCCAGCGGGAAATTCTCCCAGTAAGAGCAGGCTTTTCAAAAATGTACTTGATTAGATCCATTTTAGTGATCAACCAAGTATTGTGACTCAACATATACTGCCGCAAACGTTTTTCCGCCCAGGCCAGAGCACAACACATCTTTTCTAGCACGGAATATTGCGACTCACAATCAGTCAACTTTTTACTGAGATAATAAATGGCATACTCTTTCTTCCCTGTTTCATCTTGTTGTCCCATAATACAGCCCATGGAATTATCTAACACTGTCAGATACATAATCAACGGTCTTCCTTCAACAGGAGGGAGAAAGCTAGGAGGTTCAAGAAGATATTCTTTAATACTTTCAAATGCCCTTTGGCAATCATTCTTCCATACACAACCTTGATCTTTCTTTAACAACTTAAACATTGGTTCACAAATTGCATTCATGTGAGAAATGAATATGGAAATATAATTCAAATACCCAAGGAACCCTTTGACTTGCTTTTCAGTTCTCGGTGCTGGCATCTCTTGAATTTCTTTGACTTTATCAGGGTCAACTTCGATTCCTTTCTGGCTAACAATGAAACCTAACAATTTCCCTGACCGAACACCGAAGGTACATTTATTTGGATTCAAGCGGAGACGATACTTCCTCAAATGCTGAAACAACTTCAACAAATCTTCTACATGCCCTTCTTCAGTGTGAGGTTTAGAAATCTTATCATTAACATATAACTCGATTTCCTTGTGCATTATATCATTGAATAGGGTTGTCACAGCCCTCTGGCACGTTGCACCAGCATTCTTCAACCCGAAGGGTATCACTCTGTAACAGAATGTTCCCCAGGGTGTGATAAACATTGTCTTTTCCATGTCCTCTGCAGCCATTCTCATTTGATTATACCCAAAAAATCCGTCCATGAACGAGAAAACTTTGAATTTTGTTGTGCTATCCACTAACATATCAATGTGTGGCAATGGAAAATCATCTTTTGGGCTAGCTTTATTTAGATCTCTGTAATCCACGCACATGCAAACTTTTTTGTCTTTCTTTGGTACTGGGACAATATTGGAAATCCACTGAGGGTACACTGATGTCACAAGAAAACCAGCAGTAATCTATTTTATAACTTCTTCTTTGATCTTCACTGCCATATTTGGGTGAGTTCTTCTCAACTTCTGTTTGATTGGCGGATACTCTAGCTTCAACGGCAAACAATGCTCTACAATATCTATATCTAGACCAGACATATCTTGGTAAGACCAAGCAAGAATATCCACATACTCTTTCATCAACTCAATCAACCTACTCTTTACATCAGGATGTAGTAATGCTCCAATCTTGACTTCCTTCGGATCTTCTTCTGAACCCAAATTGATTACTTCCAATGGCTCTTTATATGGCTAAATGGAATTTTCCTGACGCTCAAGAAACCGTGAGACCTCTTCTGGAATCTCATCATAGTCTTCTTCTTCGGCCCCATACACAGGACATTCAAAGTTGGGAGAGGGTGCAGGGTCATTATATTCAACGGGTTTTTTAATTAATCTGCATATATGATTTATGATTGTTTTTAGAATTTGACACATATAACAAATGATCATGCAGATTGAATTTCCGTTATTATTTATTTTGAAAGGTTTTATTTTCTGATTACCATTTTCAAAGAAAGAGCAGAAAATAAAGACACAATTTGGGGAGCAAAGAATACTTTTATTATTGATTTTAAAAGTCACAACAAACAGATGAGCCCATACAATATTAATACTTCCACCTTGGGAAGAGTGAAAGCTTTTTAAAAATATTAACAAGACAAATTACTTTGAAACATGTATGCAAGAGGGAACGTCAATGGTGATCCAGTTATGAACCCTAACTCCGTGCATCATGTAATTTGGCAATTCCGGATCTTCTTTATCCTCCGCAATGGCATTAATCTCAGAAACAGTTTGATGAAGATAACCCCCGCTACGAAAAATGTCTTGATACTTGCCTGCAGCAGACTTCGACTTCATGCCCTTACCTTTATCATTCTTCACAGAGAACCCCAAGCCATCTCTATTCTTGTTTACAGGTGGGTCCATAATTTGTCCCCATACCTCACTATGACCATTACACATAACTTGCTGCGCATCCTTAAGTGAAACCATAGAATTATCATTTCCCCTTATGTTGTCAATGGATAAAGCTTGGAACTGGGTTCCAACAGCAGCTTCGTCCGCCTTCACAATGCTGAAAGAGGCCAAATGAGATATCAATAATGCCTGTTCTCCATTTATAATCACCACTTTTCCTTCACGTACAAACTTTAGCTTTTGGTGTAAAGTTAAAGTGATAGCCCATGCCTCATGTATCCACGGCCATCCCAGCAAGCAGCTATAAGCGGGTCCAATATCCATGACCTAGAAAGTACTTTGAAAAAATGTGGGCCTATATGAATGGGCAAGTCCACTTCACCGATAACAAATTTCCTTGATCCATCAAACGCTTTCATAATAATGCCACTTGGGCGCATGAGGGTTCCTTGATATTTCAACTTCATAAGTGTGCTCCTTGGTATAACGTTCAAAGCGGATCCATTATCAATCAGCACATTGGATAATGAATCATTCTTGTAGTTCATAGAGATATGGAGGGCCAGGTTGTGATTCCTTCCTTCATCTGGCAATTCATCATCGCAGAAACTTAGGTTATTACATGACGTAATGTTCCCTACTACACTGCTGAATTGTTCTATAGGCATGTCACTTTCCATGAAAGCTTGGTCCAATACCCTCATCAAAGATTCTCTATGGGCAGAGGAGTTCATCAATAAAGCCAAGATAGATATTTTTGAAGGAGTTTGTAGTAGCTGATCTACAACTATGTAGTCACTCATCTTGATTATCTTTAAAATATCATCCACTTCTTTCTCTAACGTAGTTCCACTAGATTTACCCATAACCTTCTTGGGTTCAACAAAATCAACAATTTTCTTTCCAACACTAACGTCTCCATAAATAGCCGGTGCAAATACACGACCACCGCGGGTCACTCTGCTAGTCTCAACAATATTTCTAACATCAGGCATTGGCTGGATGGGAACTTCTACACCATCCTCCAAAATTGTAGCATTATATTTGTAGGGTACTACCTTATCTGACTTGTAGGGGACAGGACCCGACAAACTAATCACAAAGTAATAGTTGGCTTGCTATGATACTCACCTTCAAAATGGGCAGGTGTACCAAAACAAGGAACAATAAAGTTTACCCCTTCTTCAACACAATCAGTCATTATTGAGTCATCTTTGGAAAACAAATCCTCATCTGAGGAGAAATACTCATCTGTAGAGTTATACTCATCATCCCACTCTTCTTCAGCCAAACAAACCTTAATCATATCAACTTCATGGTAATCATCCCTTTAACATGTAACCTTGATGGTTCCATTATCCAACAACAACTAAACACCTTTCCTCACAATTGAACATCCTCGGGAGTCCTGGCAGCAAACTCGGCAAGATCCATACTGATGTTCCACCTGACCAACCATGTGGCAAAAAGTAGCATGCAATTGCACAAGGTCCTCATTCATATACTCTACATCAAAAATTCTGAACTCTCCAGGACATCCAGTAACCATGTTCACTTGCTCTTCATACTCTACCCTAGGCATGATTATGTGGATGAGGCCCTCATCCATCATCTCTTGCAAATTAGTCTTTATCTTGTCGCAACCCTGTACGTCTGTACTACAAATAGAACAACCAAAATGGTCATGCATATAGTAGCTAAATTCACAGAGGTCTACATGCATTTTCACCAAATCTCCTCTAACCAGATTAATATCAAAAATCCGGAAGTCTCCTGGACAACCGGCCACCATATTCACAACATTCGCTCCTCCATGCTTGGGTAGAGGATTATCTTTCACATTAGGGCCCACATCCTTGAAAAATAGAATACCAGACTTCACCAATTTTTGCACCTCAGTCTTCAAAGGATAGCAATTCTCAACATTATGCCCTGGTGCTCCCTGATGAAAAGCACATGTTTGGTCTGCTTTGTAATACCAAGGCAATGGTGATGGTACAGTGGGAGGTGGTCGGGTCTGAACAAACTTCTTCTGAATTAACATCGGGAGTAACTCTGTATAACTCATAGGGATAGAGTCATAACTCTCCCTTATACGATTATACCCTTGATCCCCCTGCTGAGATGGTCTCTAATAAGCAACGGTGATTGGACCTACACCAACAACTAGAGTAAATGAGACGACTTGCTGATGACGCTGATGATTTATTCTAGGAGGATTAACTCTCCTCTCTTGCATAACAACATTTGTATCCCCTTACTGTTTCTGGGTAAACCGAAAAGATGGCTTCTTCGCACCTCCAGATCCTTCACTCTTTGTTAAACGGCCCTCTCTTACAGCCTCTTCTAAACGAATACCCATGTCGACCATTTCAGTAAAGTCACTTGGCGCACTTGCTACCATCCTTTCATAGTAGAAAGCACCCAGAGTTTTCAAGAAAATCTTAGTCATCTCCTTCTAATCCATGGGTGGAATCACTTAGGCGGCTACTTCACATCATCTTTGTGCATATTCTTTGAGTGATTCCATGTCTTTCTGAACCATGGCCCTGAGTTGATCACGGTCAGGCGCCATGTCCACCTTATATTTTTATTGTCTGATAAATGCTTCTCCCAAGACATTTAAAGTATGGATATTGACGCTATCCAAACTCATATACCACTTCAACACAGGACCGGTAAAACTATCCTAAAAAAAGTGAATCAGCAGACGCTGATCATCAGTATGGGTAGACATTCTTCTTACATACATCACCAGATGAGCACGAGGTCAAGTGTTGCCCTTGTATTTCTCAAACTTCGGGACTTTAAACTTTGCAGGTATCTTAACATTCGGGACCAAGCACAATTCATTCACATTATGCCCGAATAACTCTTTTCCCCTGAGGGCTATCATCTCCCTCTACATCTTGTCAAACTGCTCTTGAAGATCATCCATTCTGTCATAAAGACCCAAGTCTTCACTTGGTGGAGGAAAAGGACGAAACACATCATCATTAACAAATGGAACCAAATTCATCGAAGAAGGTGCAGTAGGAACATGCACCACAGGAGATGCAGGAGTAACAGTAGTCTGAACAACTAGAGCTTCTTGAGGACCAATATTGAAACCTTCAGATGCAAAATTCTCTAGCATTCCCCATAGATAACTTTGAGGCATGCGATTCTGAACAACAGCTAGAGTAACAGACAGATGAACAGTCAGAGCATCAGCAGTAGCCTTTGTTGGTTGAGGTTGAACACTCGGTGGCTGATTCTGAGCAGCCACTAGAGATTCCATCAGAGCAGTAAGATTGGCCATGCCGGTCTTCAAAGCAGAAACCTCCTTGCGCAGCTCGCGATTCTCTTGTTCTAATTTGTCCATCTTCCTTCTGAAATTAGCCCGAGTGTTGTAGTGGTGAGTCAGCTTGCTGAACGAAGTAAAGAAGCTTGGTAAGACACCTGTATATTCATAAAAAATGCAAGAAATATGTGTAATATGATGCATGATATGTGGTGCACATGATTTATTTTTTTTATTAATATTTCAAGGTGTAGCGATAGAAATGTTAAAGACTAAGCCATTGGATTGATTAGACTTTATACAAATCAAAATAAAAATCGCCACTGTGCTTTATTGTTTCCAAAGGAATGGGAAAAAGAGCGAATAACCCAAAAAAGGGGGGAAAGATTCGAGGTAAGGGGTTGGTTATGCAAAGGGAAGGTATTAGCACCCTAAACATCTACGGTACTCCGCAGGAACCTCTTTGAAAAAATCTGTATATTTTGGCTATAAAAATGTGTTGTATATAAAATGGATGGTGGAGATGAGAAAAGAAATATTTTTTTTTTATTTTTGCACCCGCCGCGGTTGCGAACCTTTAGTGCCTACATACCACCTTTCGTGCAATAGGGGATCAAGGTACACGTAGTTCCTCTTTTAAAAAATTTGAAACACAAGTGTGTTTGTTGATTTTAAAGGATAAGACATCATCGTCATTGTCCGTGTGGAAAACATACTTACTACCCACAATCATGAGAAAGGAGAATTTGCATCATGTCAAAGTGGAGGATATGGCTTGGAAAAAAAATCAACAATGCCTCACTCAACACCCAAGTGGAAAATATCTCACTTCACTACATATTGTAGAAGTTTAGTTGTTTGCATCACTACAAGGATTGACAAGAGTCTGTTAGAACACAGTTTGATTCTACAACCCTCAATTAGAGTTTTGATGATAACAAAATACAAGAGTAAATAAATTGTAAGATTTATATATAAGACATATATGCTACTTAAAATTATGTTTTGTGTTTACAGAAACTCTGATGGAATCAGCATCAGAAGATCAGTATCAACATTAGCATCAGAAGATATGTCAGCATCAGAAGATCAAATAACATGTGCCATACGCTAAAGCCTGATAAACATAATCTGCGCATAAAATACTCTGACTCTGATCAAGATCCTAACCAGGTCATCAGCACTCAGAAGCGTCAGCATAAAGGAAAGAACACTCTGATTATCATTAGCAGAACACTCTGAAGCGTTACTATGCATTCAAGACAGATTAATTACCAACGGCTTTATTCCAAGACAAGATATTCTCAAAAAGGAAAGAACGTTATTAGCAGTGAAATGGCTTTATGGACAACAACGTATCTCTTCCCATGCTATATAAACAAGTCAGTGTGAGAAAAGAAAAGGCAAATAATCTTCACGCATATACACGCCTACGTAAACGAACTCACTCATACAATTTGCTAAAGCCTTTCAACCACGCTTACTCTATAGCTCTAGAAATCCAGTTTCAATTCTAAGCTTAATATTGTGTATTATCACAGTTGTGATATATAGTTTTATTAGAAAACATCAAACACACTTTTGTTCATTTATCTGTAAGAGAATTTCCTTGAGATAAACTGGTATGTGGTTATACTCAAGAAGGCTTTAACAGTTGTTAAAGCAGTTGTGTAATCAGTTGATTATAGTGGATTAAGACCTTGTTGGAGAGAGGCGAAATCACCTTGACGGGTGGACTGGAGTAGTTTGAGATCAAACGAACCAGGATAAAAATACAGTGTTTTCTGCATTTGATTTAAAGTTTTACAATTCAACCCCCCTTCTTGTGTTTTTCACATCTTCAACTGGTATCAGACCGCCTGGTTCTGAGCTTATAACACTTAACCGTGTCAGTACAAGATCCAGCGTTAGAAAAACACAATGGCAGGACCACATCAAAACATCAGCAATGACAACAATGAAGAAAGAGACAGATTCAGTGGCAAACCTCCAGTCTTTGATGGAGAGAACTTTGACTACTGGAAAGACATAATTGAAAGTTTCTTTCTGGCCCATGATGCTGATCTGTGGGACATGGTGACTGATGGATACACGCACCCAATGGATGGAAGTGGTCAGAAGATTGACAGGAAAGCAATGTCTGATCAACAAAAATATGATTTCAGAAATCATCACAAGGCCAGAACAATTCTTCTCAGCGCCATCTCTTATTCTGAATATGAAAAGATATCAAACAAAGACACTGCAAAGAATATGTTTGACTCTCTGAGAATGACGCATGAAGGCAACATTCAGGTCAAAGAAACCAAAGCTCTTGCACTCATTCATAAGTACGAGGCATTCAAGATGGAAGAAAGTGAATCAATAGAAACGATGTTCTCAAGATTTCAAATTTTGGTTGCTGGTCTCAAAGTTCTTGACAAAGGGTATTCTACTGTTGATCATGTCAAGAAGATCATCAGAAGCTTGCCCAAACAGTGGAGGCCAATGGTCACAGCGCTTAAGCTAGCAAAGGATCTCAACAAAATCTCTCTGGAGGAACTTGTCAGCTCCCTCAGAAGTCACGAGATAGAGCTAGAAGCAGATGAACCTCAAAAGAAAGGTAAGCCATTAGCTTTAAAATCTAACAGAAAATATGACTCCAAAGTTTTGCAGGCTGTTGAAGAAACCTCTGATGGGTCCTCATCAGAAGAAGATGATTTGTCTCTCCTCTCCAGAAGGGTGAACCAACTGTGGAAGCAGAGGCAAAGGAAGTTCAGGAATCCCAGAAGATCATAGAATCAGAATGAATCCTTCTCCAGATACAGAAGGTCAAAATCCTCCTCTAGACACAGAAGATCTGAAGGTTCTTCAGGAAGCAGAAAGCCAAACAACAAAGACATCATCTGCTATGAATGTAACGAGCAAGGACACTACAAAAGTGATTGCCCAAAGCTTCAGAAGGAAAAGCCCAAAAAGAAGTTTGGCAAGGAAAAGAAGAAAAGTCTCATGGCTACATGGGATGATTCTGACACATCTGAAGCTGACTCAGAAACAGATGATGAAATAGCAAACATAGCTCTCATGGCAAAGGTAACAGAAGACAGTGAAGCTTGAGTCAGACTCTGAATCAGATACAGAAGAGGTATTTCCTGAATTTGCTATAAACTTTACTAAGGCTAAACTAGCTGAAAGCCTTAATGAAATTCTGGAAAGATATCAGCAGATCAGAGTCAAATTCAGAAACCTGAAAAGGAATCTTGCTTCTGACTCTAATAAGACTGAGAGTCTCAAATTGGAGAATTCTGAGTTAAAAGATAAAATTTCAAAATTAGAAAATCTATTGCAAAACTCTCATAAGGAAACAATCCCTGAAACTCCCAGCAGTGCTGATGAGATCATCAAGGAGTATGATCACAACTTTCAAAAGTTTCTAGCTAAAAATATAGATAGAAGCAAAATGGCTTCAATGATCTATGGAGTTAGCAGAAATGGCAGAAAAGGAATATGATACCAAGGTAAGGTACCTACACCAAAAAATGCCATGGATTTAGTTATAAAACGTACTCCACTTAATTCACACTTTATACATGGGCACACACACGACATCAAATATACTAGTAGTAATTATTCTGTCAAACCAAAATTCAACCAGAGTTTTGGTAAAACTAATAAATCAGGACCCAAGAAAATATGGGTACCTAAGGATAAAATAATACATGTGGCAGATATCTTTAGCAGCAAAGCAGAAACACCAGTCATGGTACCTGGACTCTGGCTGCTCACGACACATGACGGGAAGAAGGCATATGTTCCAAAGCCTAGAACTTAAGCCTGGAGGCCACGTAGGTTTTGGAGGCAATCAGAAGGGAAAGATCATTGGCTTTGGAACAATAGGTAATGGAAATCTTCCCTCTATAAGTAATGTGTTATTAGTAGATGGATTAATGCATAACCTGTTATCCATAAGTCAATTAAGTGATAACGGTTATGATATAATCTTTAATCAAAATTCATGCAAAGCTGTTAGTCAGAAAGATGGGACTATCCTATTTAATGGAAAGAGGAGAAACAACATTTATAAAATAAAACTTTCTGAACTAAAAAGTCAGAATGTAAAGTGTCTTCTGTCTGTTAACAACGAGTAATGGATCTGGCACAAAAGATTGGGACATGTTAGTATGAGAACAATATCTCAGATTAACAAACTCAATCTGGTCAGAGGACTTCCTAACCTGAAGTTAAATTCAGATGCTCTGTGTGAAGCATGTCAGAAAGGCAAGTTTGCAAAACCAGCTTTCAAATCTAAAAACGTTGTTTCCACCTCTAAGCCATTAGAACTTCTGCACATTGACTTATTTGGACCAGTTAAAACTGCTTCAGTCAGTGGTAAGAAGTATGGGTTAGTAATCGTAGATGACTATAGCAGATGGACATGGGTAAAGTTCTTAAGACACAAGGACGAGTCACACTTTGTGTTTGTCACCTTCTGCAACCAAGTTCAGAATGAAAAGGATCTTAGAATCGTCAAAGTCAAAAGTGATCATGGTGGAGAGTTTGAAAACAAATATTTTGAATCATTTTTTAATGACAAAGGCATTCTGCATGATTTCTCTTGTCCTAGAACTCTCCAGCAAAATGGAGTTGTAGAACGAAAGAACAGAACATTGCAAGAAAATGCCAGAACCATGATCAATGAGACTAACGTTGCTAAGATCTTCTGGGCAGAGGCAATAAACACAGCGTGTTACATTCAGAATAGAATCTCCATAAGACCTATTCTGCAAAAGACTCCATATGAATTATGGAAGAACAGAAAGCCCAACATTTCATATTTTCATCCATTTGGATGTACTTGTTTTATTTTGAATACTAAAAATTATTTGAACAAGTTTGACTCTAAAGCACAAAAGTGTATTATGTTAGGATACTCTGAACGCTCAAGAGGGTACAGAGTATATAATACAGAAACACAGATTGTGGAAGAATCAATCAGTGTTCGTTTTGATGATAAGCTTGACTCTCAAAAGTCAAAGTAGAATGAAGTATTTGCAGGTATGGAAGTTGAATTCACAGGTACTGAAGACAAGTCATCAGAAGCTCTTAACAGGGACACTCCCTCAACATCAGAAAGAGGCACTGCAAGCAATCCAGCACCTTCTGTTGATCAACTTCAGAAAAGACTATCCAGAAGCAGCTTGGATCACCCAGAAGAAACAATCCTAGGAAGAAAGGAAGATCCAATCAGAACAAGATCTAGCTTCAGAAACTCTGAAGAATCCCTCATGGGACTTGTTTCTCTAATTGAACCATCATCAATTGATGAAGCACTTCTGGACAATGACTGGATTCTAGCAATGCAAGAGGAGCTGAATCAATTCACAAGAAATGACGTACGGGATCTTGTTCCCAAACCAAAAGGATTCAACGTCATTGGAACAAAATGGGTGTTCAGAAATAAACTGAATGAACAAGGTGAAGTCATCAGAAACAAAGCACGATTGGTAGCACAAGGTTATAATCAGCAAGAGGGGATAGACTATACAAAAACCTTTGCTACATTCGCCAGGTTAGAATGTATCAGACTTTTAATTTCATTTGCTGTTAATAAAGGCATCACTCTGAATCAGATGGATGTTAAGAGTGCATTCTTAAATGGCTATATAGAAGAAGAGGTATATGTGCACCAACCCCCTGGTTTTGAAAGTTCCAAAAATCCAGAATATGTTTTCAAACTAAAGAAGTCACTCTATGGTCTGAAACAAGCTCCCAGAGCTTGGTATGAAAGACTAAGTAACTTCCTGTTAGAAAAGGAATTCACCAGTGGGAAAGTAGACACAACTCTATTCTGTAAGACAGTTAAGAACGACATTTTAGTATGTCAAATTTATGTTGATGATATCATATTTGGATCTACTAAACCTTCTCTAGGAAGAAAGTTTGCTAAGTGTATGCAGGCAGAATTTGAGATGAGCCTAATGGGGGAACTGAAATTCTTTCTGGGTATTCAGATCAATCAAACCCTAGAAGGAACTTACATTCATCAGAGCAAATATGTCAGAGAACTTCTGAAGAAATTTGATCTCTCAGAATGTAAGCCATCAAAGATTCCAATGCATCCCACGTGCATTCTGGAAAGAGAAGAGGTAAGTAAAAAGGTAGAACAGAAGGTCTACAGAGGTATGATTGGTTCTCTTCTTTATTTGACAGCTTCAAGGCCTGACATTTTATTCAGTGTATGCATTTGTGCTAGATTCCAATCAGATCCTAGAGAATCTCACTTAACAGCAGTTAAGCGAATTTTCAAGTATCTGAAAGGTACTACTAATCTTGGTTTGTTTTATAGAAAATCAAGTGATTACAGCTTAGTAGGATACTGTGATGCTGACTTTGCTGGAGACAGAGTAGAACGTAAAAGCACTTCTGTAAGCTGCCAGTTTCTGGGAGAAAATCTGATCTCATGGTCCTGCAAAAGACAATCCACAATTGCTCTATCAACAGCAGAAGCTGAATACATAGCAGCAGCTGGATGCAGCACACAAATGCTCTTGATGAAAAGTCAACTTGAGGACTTCCAGATATTTGAGAGTAACATTCCTATCCTCTGTGACAATACTTCTGCTATTTGTCTTAGTAACAATTCAATTTTACATTCTATGGCTAAGCATATAGAAATAAAACATCATTTTATTAGGGACTATATTCAGAAAGGGATTTAAAATTTAAAATTTATTAACACAGACCATCAATGGGCTGATATTTTTACAAAACCACTTTCTGAAGATAGGTTCAACTTCATTCTGAAACATCTCAGCATGAAGCTCTGTCCAGAATAAAATTGTTTTAATTTTATATCTTAACCTTCAGAACTTTGTTTATTTTTCTGTGAACTACTGATCCATCTTCCTTCAGAACTTTAGAAGTGCAGATTGTATCAGAATCTATCCATGAAGATCTGAGCGCTTCATTTCATGGATGGAAATGTGTTGTTCACTCAAAGCAAACAAGTGTCATCCAGTCATCAGCTATTTTATGAGGTTGAACACGCGTTCACGTTTCTGAAAAAGGCAAAGCGTTGATTGGGTGCATTGAGACACATGTCATGGGTAACCGTTCCAAATATCTTTCTGAATCCCCTAAAATCAGCTATCATTAAATGCTAATAATCATTATTGATTTCTCTCTCTTAACGTTTATGTTTTCAAAAACTTTTTAGAAATCTATTTAAACACACTTCACACCATTTACACTTTTTACCTTCACTTTCATTTTCTCTGAATATTTCTGATTTCAGTGTTCTTACTTTCTCAAGAAAACCTTTCAATCTTTTTCATAAAAAACCTCGTGTGAACATGGCTTCTTCCAGCATTCCTTCTTCAGGTTCCCAGAAAACTGTTTCATCTGAACAATATGAAGTACCCTTCAGAACGCTTCTAACTCCAATCAAGAATCTTGAAGTTCTGTCAGAATTAATCGTGGATTTCAACAGTCTTAGGGAGAATGGTTTTGATTTATCTGAAGAGGTTAAAGCTCAAGGTTGGGAAAAGTATTTTGACAGGCTGGTGGGTCCAACATTTTCTATTCTGGTAAAGGAATTTTGGATTCACGCTTCTTCTTCAAATCATCAAGTTACGTCTTATATCATGGGGAAGAAGATTGTTATCACTGAAGACCTCATTGCACGCTTGATAGGCTATAATGGTGGTGGTGTTCGTTGTATTGATATGGCTGAAAGGTGTGCTGATGTTGCCCTAATTGCAAGGGAAATTTTCACGCTGGGGCTTCCCTCCAGCAAGATAAGGGATTTGAAAGACAAGCACATAATTTGGGCCAAGATCATTCTGGGCTGTTTCAACCACAAGATGCCTACCAGCTCTCCTGATTACATTAATATAGATCAGCAGTTTCTGATCTATTTTATCTCTCAGAAGGTCAAGATTAATCTAGCTCATCTTCTGTTCAACCATCTCAGAACAAGTGTCAAGGAAATAAGAGAAGATGAACGTATAAAAAGGGATTGGATACCCTTGGGAAGACTGATATCAGATATTCTGACAGAGAATAGGCTGATTGATCATTTGACAGAGGCACAAGAAATCAGCACTCTGGAACCTACTGTTGGCAAGCAGCTGAATGCCAAAAATCTGAAGAAAATGAAGTTGATAGAGAACATTAAGAAGGAGCCCAGCGTCACTCCTTTTGCTGAAATCTCCAGTAGAAGAGTCCCTCTGGACAACTTCCCGCTGTTCTCAGAAATTGACTCTAAGCCTGAAATCATTCTGAGATATTTGGATGCTTGCAAAGCTGATGGTACAGCACCAAATCTGAATATTCAAGATCTTCAGCAGAAGGCTCCAGAGGTTGTTCTGAAGAAGACAAAGAAAAGAAAAGTTGTGGGAGAAGGATCATCTCAGCAGACTCCGAAGAAGAGAGGTAATCTTGCTTCTGTAACTGTTTTAGATTCAATTGTTGTATCAACATCTATCCCAATTCCAAATCCATCTGAAAACCCAACACCTCAAACTTTCGATGATTTTGACATTGATTTTGACCCTTCTGAATCCTTAAACCTCAGAAGATCCCGCTCCCAACCACAAAATCCAAATACTGAAACCATACCAGAACAAGGACTTGAAAAAGTTCTTTCTGATATAGACCAACACACTTCTTCTCCCGAAACAGAAAATCCAAATCCAAACACAGAAATTCCCCTCTCACCAATACCAGAAATTCCACGATCTCCAGAACCAGAAATCCCACAACCTTCATCCCCTCAACCAGAAATTAATCCACCCTCTCCTTAACATGAACAATCTCCACAACTTGAGACTCAAACCTCTGAGGATCAACCCTCTGAATCCCCTGAACCACAACCTCTGGCCATTCAATTTCCCTGTGGTACCACTGTGAATATTCCTCAACTTCCCTCTTCACCAGAAATAACTCCACCAAATTCCCCATCAAGTCCAATCGTAATTCCTGACTCTCCCACTCCTTCACCTAAGAAAAACTCAGATGACCACAACAAGATTGTCATTGATCTAACAGTCTTTGAACGCCTTGCTGCAATAAACAACAAAACTGCTATCCCTAAACCAAAACATCCAGATGTTGGTTCCAGCATATTGAACTTTGAAACAGAAATACAGAAGTGGATCACTTCTTTGAAACAAGCAAGTTTGGAACTGGTTGATCCTGCTGTATCAGACTTCCTCTGGACAAAATTCAAAAGATGGGTATGCTCTGAAACCTTTAAGTTGAAAGACCAGAGCTATGGACAGGCTCAACAAAACTTCAGCAATCTGCTGAAAGAGATTGAACGTCCAGTTATAAGCAAGCTGCTTAAGGAAGAAGTTCTCCCACTGGATATTGCTCCTTGGTTTGAACAGCGTCCAGCATCCAAAGTTCAACCTGCAGAAGAACAGATGATTCCAGCTGAAGACATGGGTCAAGAAGAAGATATTGAAGAAAGCTCTGAGAAGCACCCTGTTTCTGAAGATCCTCAAGCTTCCTCTCTTGACAGACAGACTCTGGAGGACTTGAAAAGATCTGATATGCTGATGAATGAAAGAATGGATAAGCAGGACATCAAAATTGATGCAATAGCAAACATGGTATCTCAGCAACAGGAAACCAGAACCCAAATCAAGAGCATGTTGGAAGCTCTGTTTACACGTCGTCCACCTCCCTCTTAGAATTTTCTTGTGTTTTCCTTGTTTTCTTTACATGTTTGTTTGTAATATTTTTCCACTGTTCTGAACTAATCATTGCTTCTGTTTTCAATACAAACGCTTTTTAGCTCTGATCATTTTAGCTTTGATTATTTGTGCTTTTTGATAACTGACAAAAAGGGGGAGAAAGAATGATATTTTTCAATAACGGATTACTGAGACATAAGTCTCAAACATTCTGATCTATTTAATTTTCTTCTCTTCTGAAAAGCTTACAGGTACAAAAACTCTGAAGAATCTGATGAACCTGATAAAGTAAAGTTCTGATGCTCAAAGCCTCATGGAATTAAAGGGAAGTAATCAACTCAGGGGGAGTTTTCTCTTCTTAGCTCTGATACTTTAATTCTTTATTCTTATCTTTGATACCTTTATTCGTTATTTGTTTATCTCTGATACCTTTTATTCCTTATCATTAATCTTTGATACCTTTTATTCCTTATCGTTAATCTCTGATACCTTTTATTCTGTATTTTTAATTGAAAAAAATCTGGTTTTTGTCATCATCAAAAAGGGGGAGATTGTTAGAACACGGTTTGATTCTACAACCCTCAATTAGAGTTTTGATGATAACAAAATACAAGAGTAAATAAATTGTAAGATTTATATATAAGACATATATGCTACTTAAAATTATGTTTTTTGTTTACAGAAACTCTGATGGAATCAACATCAGAAGATCAGTATCAACATTAGCATCAGAAGATATGTCAGCATCAGAAGATCAAATAACATGTGCCATACGCTGAAGCCTGATGAACAGAATCTGCGCATAAAATACTCTGACTCTGATCAAGATCATAACTAAGTCATCAACACTCAGAAGCGTCAGCATAAAGGAAAGAACACTCTGATTATCATTAGCAGAACACTCTGAAGCGTTACTATGCATTCAAGACAGATTAATTACCAACGGCTTTATTCCAAGACAAGATCTTCTCAAAAAGGAAAGAACGTTATTAGCAGTGAAATGGCTTTATGGACAACAACGTATTTCTTCCCATGCTATATAAACAAGTCAGTATGAGAAAAGAAAAGGCTAATAATCTTCACGCATATACACGCCTACGTAAACGAACTCACTCATACAATTTTCTAAAGCCTTTCAACCACGCTTACTCTATAGCTCTAGCAATCCAGTTTCAATTCTAAGCTTAATATTTTGTATTATCACAGTTGTGATATATAGTTTCATTAGAAAACATCAAACACACTTTTGTTCATTTATCTGTAAGAGAATTTCCTTGAGATAAATCGGTCTGTGGTTATACTCAAGAAGGCTTTAACAGTTGTTAAAGCAGTTGTGTAATCAGTTGATTATAGTGGATTAAGACATCGTTGGAGAGAGGAGAAATCACCTTGACGGGTGGACTGGAGTAGTTTGAGATCAAACGAACCAGGATAAAAATACAGTGTTGTCTGCATTTGATTTAAAGTTTTACAATTCAACCCCCCTTCTTGTGTTTTTCACATCTTCAGAGTCTAATCTTTTGAGAAAAGTTTAAAGTAAAAGCCAAAGTGGCAAAATGGTTTGAAATGAGATGGATTGACTTTTAGTCTTCCCACAAAAATGTCGAAGTATTATTAAATTGATTGAAGTTTATTGATGAAAATGTTTTGGAAATGCATGGACCTAAGTACAAGTTTATTATGAAAGTAGCTTAAGTTTCAAAACAAGAAGAGTTTAAAAAGGAGGGAGAAGATTTTTTAAATTAAAAAAGATGGGAGGAGAAGAAGAGACTATCCTAAAGCATAAGGTAAAAGCTAAGGATAAGATCCATCTAACCAACAAGAAGCCAAAGCTTGACATTATGAGCCAAGGTAGAATTCCCATTCTTTGGATTGAAACAAAGCAAGCAAATATACTAGACCTCTTCCAGTGTATTAAGTCTTCACAAAAAATGGGCAGAGTAACGGCTGTATACGGGTGAATTCCAGATTACAAACAGAGAATGTAATCACAAAAAACCTGCACACAAAAACAAACAAGCAACCCAATGTCTCGAGGTAAGCATCAAGAACTCCAGACAAAATAATCAAATAAAATCACAAGGTCTCTAAGATAGGCCAAGGTTTCTAATCCTAAGTCCAAGAAATAATCCCATGCTCCATAATGCCAAGGATAGTAACCAAATAGTCCCAGTACCATTAAGAGTTTTGTTAGGGTTTATGTTGATTATTAAGTATCTTAAGAAAGGAAAAGAAAAGATCAAATGAGAAAAGTAAAAATGACAAGAAAATAAATGCTCAAATAAGCAAAGATGAAAATGGCATGAAATGTAAAATGCTAAAAAATAAATAGTACATAAAAGCATAAAAAGAATAAAAGCATACGATAAACAAGTCAATAATTAGTGGTTAGTTAGATGACCATCTTGAAACTTGCATTTGGAACTCATTAGAGGATTGGTAGAACCAAAGCCTCCACACAACAAGTTTCATTTGCTTTTTGTCAAGTATATCATCCATTTGGAATTCTCACAAGTAACATTTAATGATCAGCAATGTTTAAGTGATCCACATTGACCAAAAGTGTTGTAGATCTATTAGAGGATTGGTAGAACCAAAGCCTCCACACAATGAATCTCAAGGTTATTGGATCAAAGAGATCAAATTAACATACTTGGGCTTGCAATCATAAGTTTGGGCCACGAATGATCATTTATTTGAATCGGGACAAAATTTAGTGCTATATTAAGCAATCATAAGTGGACTTATATAGAAGTCGCACCTATTTTGAGGCCGGTCAATAGAAATCTATGCACCATTTGTTTTGAGACATGATATTGAGATCATTCTCCAACAACATTTAGTGCAATGGGAAGGAGATGAAATGAAGAGCATTAGGGCAAAAAGATGAATAAACCACTTTTGAATTAAAAATTTAACCAAACTATTATTAAAATCATTCATCCATTTTGGTGGAGTTGAACTCAACACCTAAGATCCAATGATGTTAATAAAGCCATGATAAAAAAACCAACCCAAGACAGCCAGAAAATAATCACAAAATAATATCATATTTAATATATACATTAAAAGGTTTAAAAATGTTTAAAGAATGGAAAATAATGACGAAAATATCAATTATACTCAAATTAATCAAGAAATGAAAAATAAGGCCATAGAAAAATAAAAAATGGATCCAAATATTTTTGTAAAATTTTTGGTAATTTTTAAAAGTCAGAAACTATTTTTAAAAATTAAAATAAACAAAAATAGTAAAAAATAGTAAAGTCAGAAACAAAAGTAAAATAAGGTCACCAATATTTGTCACAATATCATTGGATCATTCTATAATTTTTTCAGAATTTAAAAATGTATAAAAGTATTTTTAAACATTTTAAACAAATCAAATAAGTGTAAAATTTATAAAAAATACCAAAATCAAAAAATTAAATTATGAAAAAATAAAAATCAGAAAGAGAATAATCAAAAATATTTTTCATAATTTTTTCAGATTTTTTGGACTAAAAATGAATTTTCTATGATTTTTTGAAATTCAAAACAATTAAAATATAAAAATCAGAAAAAGAAAATAAAAGTAAAATATGTGGACCTTTAGATGAGAGTCAAAACGCGTTAGTAATCAAATCCAAGGGATCTGGCATGCTGTGCATATCATGGTCATTAGTGAATAATGTACAAAATCATTAATAAATCAGATTTTTTAAAATAACAAGTGGCGTGCCATCATTGGTTGGAAGATGACACGTAGGTCATCTTCAACCTCCAGCCAACGTGATTTGCAGGTCTCTCAAACTGTAAAATAAGAAGCTCAGACCTATGCCAATCGCTTCGTCTTTTCAAGAAGAAAACAACCACACTCTCGCACCAAATTTATATAAACTGTAGCTCAAACAATTTGGAAGGAATGTTTTGAAAAGGGATTTGAAAATTCATGGTCAAAACGTGTTTCCAGTGGAATGTAAGTGTTGCAATTAGAACCAGGGAAAATAGAGCAACACAATGATATCAGAGTTTAAAAGAATTGATGAAGGAATCTACATATTGAAGTTGAGTTACAGAGCTCTGAAATTGGACTTCTATGGAACAGTATAGGGCACGATACTTAAATGTAATTATAGGGTTAGCTTCAGGGAAGATCAAGGAAGGTTAATTGAGGGAACAAATGGATTGAAAAAGGCTTGAGAATGGATTTTGAAGTTGCTGAATTCTGGGTTGTGAAACAAGTTTGGCAGGGTGATTCTGGCTATCCAAGCTTGGGAAATTGAATGGGGGATGACCCTCTATTTATAGGAAACCAAATGGGATCAAAAGGAATAGCAAATGATGCGTTTTGGAGGGAATTCATGTGGGTCTACATCATGAAGAAAGTGTGACTCAAACTTGATCAAAACTCAGCCAAATCGTGTGTTTCATGATGCTAATCACTTCTGGAAAGTTGCTAATCATGATTAGAAACAAAAACGCGTGGAAAACTTGTGACTAGAAGCCAAAACAAAGATTTCAAAATCCTGACTTTGTGAAAAATTCAGTTTCAAACTACCAAATTCAAATCCATGGAATTTCCAACTCAAGGGGTCTTAGGGCATAATTCTTGATGCTTTAGAAAGATGAGGTTACAAGCTTTGCAATGGAAAAAGAATGGAATCAAATGGATGCTTGAGCTGAAAGTTACATGGAGTCAAAGTTGAAGAAAAAAAGTTGACTTTCCATAGAAATATTTCAAATTCTTCTTTAAAAATGACCTATAATCTTTTGTATTCAAACATGGCGTTCCACTTAGAATTTGCTCTTGACCAAAAAAGATGGAATGAAGTAGATCCCTTGAATGAAATTTTGCAATTTGATCCATTCAAAATCTCCAAAAATGGAGCAAGTTATGACTTGTTGAAGTTGGCCAAAAATCATGGAATGACCTATAATCTTTTGCATTCTTAAGGAAACTTCCATCCATTTTCTCATTCGGCACATAAAAGAAGGCATGAAGTACACGTCCTTAAGATCATCATGGAAAAAGAATGGGCTCAAGGTGATAAAAATTGACCAAGTTATGACCATTTGAAGTCACATATGGAAAATTGGGGATTCATCTAGAGGACTTGTAATCTTTCTTCTTCATCAAGTTTCTTCCACATGAAAAATCCTTGGAACTTTTAAAGTGATTTGTTGATAACCCTTTAAAGAGAAGTATGTTCTTGGAATCACTCAAAAATACCAAAAGATGAGCAAGATATGCTCCTTTGAAGTTCAAAACCCTAGCCTCTAGATCAAGAGAATGCTTTGAGGAAATTTGACAAGTTTAAACAAACTTCTTGTGCCAATATTATTCCTTTGTGAATAGAAGTTGTTGAGGATAGTGATGTGGACTCATAGTCACCAAAACCACTTCCATATCTTGAAATTTGAGAGAAATATGCTCTTGTGACCAATAGGAACAAGACCTTGTCCAATCATGACAACTTCTTCCCTCAACCCCTTGTACTTTTGAATCAATTTTGATAAATTGGAGATATGTTGAACCAAAATAAGCCTTGTCATGGAATTTCTTCCAAAATCACTCCAATAGTGAAGTTTGAATTTCTTAAACTATTGAGTAGGGCATGGAAATAAACTCATGAACCCATGAAGCAACCTGCTAAACCTCATTGCCTTTACCTATATTATTAACAAGTAAGACAAACAAACATTGCATTTTATTAATTAGAGAGAAAATCAAAGCAAAAATATTCATGATCACAAAAGAAAACAAGTCAAGGCGCTTGGTAACTCCTCAAAGGAGCAAAGCTAAGGATAGGGAGAAGAACCAAATGCCTTAATGTGATCTTGTTGTGATTGAAACAATATGGTATGATGAAGGAATCTTAGGGGCAAAAATTGGAGTACAACAGCTGCCCTTGTTTAAGTTTCTTCTATCCAGAGATACAAAGGTTAAAAATCTTCGTGTCGACATGATCGAAGATACTTAAATATAAAACAAACCCTATTTTTGGCCCTAAGGTGCCATGCAAATGCTTATGCATATGAATGCATATGAACAGTACCAAAGAGACGCAAAGTATCACTGGGGATGCAACAAAAATGAAGAAACAAAGGAGCAACCCCACCAGGAAAATAAATCACTGGTGAACCAAAAGAACTGAATCAGAGAAGAAGATAACAAGCATCGACGTTCACTGCCGATGGTCTACCAACGTTCACTGAAGGTAGAAAGAGAAAATATATCATATCACCGCCGTTCACTGACGATGAACTATCAACATTCACTGAAGATAGCAAAAAGATAATAGACACCAATGTTCACTGCCGATGTCCTACCAACGTTCACTGAAGGTAGAAAGATAAAATATAGCATAGCACCGCCGTTCACTGACGATGAACTATCAAAGTTCACTGAAGATAACAAAAAGATAACAAACACCGACGTTCACTGCCGATGTCCTACCAATGTTCACTGAAGGTAGAAAGAGAAAATATACCATACCACCGCCGTTCACTGACGATGAACTATCAACGTTCACTAAAGATAGCAAAAAGATAACAAACACCGACGTTCATTGTCGATGCCCTGCCAACGTTCACTGAAGGTAGAAAGAGAAAATATATCATATCACCGCCGTTCACTGACGATGAACTATCAACATTCACTGAAGATAGCAAAAAGATAACAAAAACCGATGTTCACTGCCGATGTCCTACCAACATTCACTGAAGGTAGAAAGAGAAAATATATCATATTTTTCCCCAAAATTCTGGTGTTTCACCGGGAATGGATCTCAACTTCTTCTTTAACCAAGGAAATCTTCCTGGAAAAGATCAAACATAAACTGTCTTAAATAAAGAGACTTGTTACTTGTTGTCATGGAGAATTGCAAAGAGAAATGACTTTTTGGGGATAGAAATATGACTTCCCGGGGAAATGCCACGATATTCCTGATGAGGAGATAAAGTCTTCCCGTGCAAAATAAATGCACAAACCAAAATTCAGAGTTTTCAAAAATCCAAAGTAAATAATATTGTCATGCAACCACATATCCAAATCAGAAATCAATTGGAGCAAGACGGCCAATGAAGATACATCCTTTGAGAAATAAAATTCAAGAGGGAAAACCAAATTCAACTAAGCAAAGAGCGTTGCAGGAAGGTCAAAACACAATGTCAATGAATGATGATTTTTATCCATGCATGATGTATGTATGAATGTATGAGTGCTATCGTGCATGTGCTGGTAAAAAGGATACACAATTAGTATAAACAAACAAAACCGCCTCAGGTACTAACAACATCTGGCTAAACTTTAACCAAAAAGATCAATCCAAGAAAGGTAAAAGCCAACTGTGGAAACCAAACATATTGACTTCCTGAACTTCACTGAGGAGAAACATAATCCGGAGGTAACCAGATCAAACAGATACTGGGATAAAACATACTTCTTCTGGCTTCATTGGAGAAACCAATTTTCCAAAAGCAACATGCCTACTGGAGATTGCAATACCAGCCCCAAATAAAGGAGACTGACGCCGAAACAACCAAACCTCACTGGGGAATTCAATCATACCTTCCTGGAGAAAGATGCGGATTGAAACTTTACATCACGACCGCTTATTCAAACAAAAGATGCCCTAGGATAACCTTCCCGGGAAATCAAGAAGTCAACATTATAGAAAGAGGTCAAACCCATGGGAATTTTAAACAACACCCAGCACTTGGTGGGTGAAAACCCAAAGGTTGATAATCATTTCAACACTTCTCAGAAGAGATATTGCCCTGGTCTAGTTGCCTGGGAACTAAATACCTACAATAATGCCAATACTGCAGAAAGAGTGACATCTTAGGACACCAAGGGAATAAAACCTTTCATTATATAAGGGAAGACTTTGCTGGGGAATCTGGGACGGAGGCTTCTGACCATGCAAACCCAAAATCAAAAGTGAACCAAGACTTGACTGGGGATAATGGGATCACAAACCCAATAATGTACCTTACACTGATTGGTATCGTCTTTAACTACCTGAGAAACACACAAAGATTGCGCTCATACCAGCAAAATGACCTGAGAAAACCTTCATGAAGGAAGTAAACCTTCTTAAAACAACCAGAGTTTTTTCATTCTTGGGATCACCGTTTTTGTTGTCATTGTTTCATCATAAATTCCAAAGTAAATTGAATTGTAAAGATCTCTTTTTTTTGAAAAGTCAATTTTGCTTTTTAATCTTTTTTCTTTAGAAGTTATTATCAGTAATAAATGGAGTCTTTGCAAGCTGAATAAAATAAGAACACAAAGAATTGGGTAAAAGCTCGAATTTCATTAATAGAATGGTAGTCCGCGAATGGCGAGACTCCATGGATGATTACAAAGTTTGGGAAATGGTAATATATAATGGAAAAGATACATTGAGATACAATGACCACTATTCCCCCTATCAACTTTTGAAATCCTGAGCTGCAACTTTTGTTGAAGTATGGTGATGATCCGAGAAGATTGTTGCTTCATCGATCAAGTCTTGTCTGATGTAGTTACTTGCCAAGAAAATCCCTAAATTTTGCCTAAGCTTCCCTTGCGGGTTTTCAACTTAGCGGGAAATTTATTCTGTTTATGTCTCTAATTTTTGCCTAGACCACCCTTTCAGGTTTTTAGCCTACTGAGATGCTTCTTTTTGCTTAAGCCGCCCTTTCGGGTTTTCAACTTAGCGAGCTGTTCTTTTATTTCTTTAGGCGAAGTATTTCTTGATTGCGTCAACATTCATGGGACGTAGGAACTCCTCGCCATCCATATTTTCAATAATTAATGCACCACCAGAGAAAGATTTCTTGACAACATACGGGCCTTCAAAATTGGGAGTCCATTTTCCCCTAGAATCAGTGTTGAAAGACATGATCTTCCTGAGCGCGAGGTCGCCTTCTCTGAATTCACGAGGTTTGACCTTTTTATCAAATGCTTTCTTCATTCTTTTCTGATATAACTTCCCATGACACAAAGCTGTCATTCTCTTATCTTCAATCAAATTCAATTGGTCAAACCTGTTCTGGACCCATTCAGCCTCTGTCAACTTGGTTTCCATTATCACACGCAATGAGGGAATCTTTACCTCGACAGGGAGTACAGATTCCATTCCATACACCAGGGAGAACGGGGTTTCTCATGTTGAAGTGCGGACAAATGTTCGATATCCATGCAGAGCAAAAGGGAGCATTTCATGCCAATCCTTATAAGTGACAACCATTTTCTGGATAATTCTCTTGATATTCTTATTAGCAGCTTCAACAGCCCCATTCATCTTTGGCATGTATGGAGATGAATTGTGATGGACAATCTTGAATTCTTCGCACAATTCTATCATCATCTTGTTGGTCAAATTCGAGCCATTGTCAATGATGATTCTGCTCGGCACACCATACTGGCATATAAGATTATTTTTGATGAAATGCACAACTACCTGTTTGGTAACATTGGCATATGAAGCAGCCTCTACCCATTTGGTAAAGTAGTCAATTTCTACCAAGATAAAATGATGTCAATTCAAAGCTTTGGGTTCTATCATCCCAATCATGTTAATACCCCACATAGAGAAATGCCATGGGGAGGAAATCACATTGAGAAGTGTCGGAGGCACATGGACTTTATCTGCATAAACTTGGCATTTATGGCACTTCTTTGCAAATTTGTAACAGTCAGATTCCATTGTCAACCAATAGTAACCTTCCCTTAGCATCTTTTTAGCCATCGAATTTCCATTAGCATGAGTGCCAAATGAACCTTCATGAATCTCATGCATCAACATGTCTGCTTCGTTTCTATCCACGCATCTGAGCAAGACCATGTCATAATTTCTTTTGTATAACAAACTTTCACCGAGGAAGAAACTGTCTGCCAATCTTCTCAGTGTCTTTCTATCTTTCCTCGACGCACCAATTGGGTATTCCTGAGTCTAAAGAAAATGCTTGATATCATAATACGAAGGTTTCTCATCTTTTAACTCCTCTGTTACAAACACATGAGCGGGCCTATCCAGCCGTCGAACTGTAATTCCGGGTATATCATTCCAAGTATTCACTTGGTACATGGAAGCCAGAGTTGCCAGAGCATCCTCCATTTTATTTTCATCTCTAGGAATGTGATGGAATTCAACTTTATTGAAGAAGGGTAATAATCTTCTAGCATAATATTTGTAAGGAATCAAGCCAGGGTGATGAGTGTCCGATTCTCCTTTAATCTGATTTATCACCAAAGCAGAATCACCATACACATCTAGAATTTTGATTCTGAGGTCAATAGCTTCCTCAATACCCATGATGCAAGCCTCATATTCTGCCATATTATTAGTGCAATCAAATGTTAACCTTACAGTAAAAGGAATGTGTGATCCATGGGGAGTGACAATCACATCACCAATTCCTTTACCATAAGCATTCACCGCTCCGTCAAATACAATACTCCAACGAGATTCAGGTTCAGGGCCCTCCTCTGGAAATGGTTCATCACAATCTTTTACTTTTAGGAACATCACATCCTCATCGGGGAATTCATATTCTACAGACTGATGATCTTCCATCGGCTGATGAGCAAGGTAATCTTCCAACACACTACTTTTAATAGCCTTTTGAGTGCGGTACTCGATATCATATTTGGATAACAAGCTCTGCCAGCGGGAAATTCTCCCAGTAAGAGCAGGCTTTTCAAAAATATACTTGATTGGATCCATTTTTAAGATCAACCAAGTGGTATGATTCAACATATACTACGGAAGACGCTTTTCCGCCCAGGCCAAAGCACAACATGTCTTTTCCAGCATGGAATACCGCGACTCACAATCAGTGAATTTTTTGCTGAGATAATAATTGGAGAACTCCTTCTTCCTTGTTTCATCCTGTTGTCCCAGAATACAACCCATGGATTTATCTAACACTGTTAGATACATAATCAACGGTCTTCCTTCTACGGGAGGGAGCAAAATAAGAGGTTCAAGCAGATATTCTTTAATACTCTCAAATTCCCTTTGGCATTCATCTGTCCATACACAACCTTGATCTTTCTTTAACAACTTAAAGATTGGTTCACATGTTGCAGTCATGTGGGAAATAAATCTGGAAATATAATTCAAACGCCCGAGGAAGCCTTTGACTTGCTATTTAGTTCTTGGTGCTGGCATTTCTTGAATTGCATTGATATTATCAGGGTAAACTTCAATTCCTTTCTGGCTAACAATAAAACCAAACAATTTCCCAAATCTAACACCGAAGGTGCATTTATTTGGATTCAAGCAGAGACGATATTTCCTCAAACGCTGAAACAACTTCAACAAATTTTCTACATGCCCTTCTTCAGTTTGGGATTTGGAAATCATATCATCAACATATACTTCGATTTCTTTGTGCATCAGATCATGGAATAGGATTGTCATAGCCCTCTGGTACGTTGCACAAGCGTTCTTGAACCCGAAGGGCATCACTCTGTAACAGAATGTTCCCCAGGGTGTGATAAACGTTGTTTTTTCCATGTCCTCTAGAGCCATTCTTATTTTATTATACCCAAAAAATCCGTCCATGAACGATAATACTTTGAATTTTGTTGTGCTGTCCACTAACATGTCGATGTGAGGCAATGGAAAATCATCTTTTGGACTAGCTTTAATTAGATGTCTGTAATCTACGCACATGCGGACTTTTCCGTCTTTTTTAGGTACTGGGACAATATTGGCAATCCATTGATGATACACTGACGTCACAAGAAAACCAACATTAACCCGCTTTGGGACCTCCTCTTTGATCTTTACTGCCATATCTGGGTGGGTTCTTCTCAACTTTTGTTTAATTGGTGGACACTCTGGCTTCAACGGCAAACGATGCTCCACAATGTCTGTATCTAGACCAGGCATATCTTAATAAGACCAAGCAAAATTATCCACATACTCTTTCAACAGCTCAATCAACCCACTCTTTACATCAGGATGCAATGATGCTCCAATCTTGACTTCCTTCGGATCTTCTTCTGAATCCAAATTAATCACTTCCAAAGGCTCCTTATATGGATGAATGGTATTTTTCTCGTGCTCAAGCAACCGTGAGACCTCTTCCGAAATCTCATCATAATCTTCTTCAGCCCCAAACATAGGACATTCAAAGTTGGGAGAGGGTGCAGGGTCACTGTATTCAACAGGTTTTTTAATTAATCTGCACATATGATTTATGATTGCTTTTTAGAAACTGACACATATAACAAGTGATCATGCAGATTAATTTTCAGTTATTATTTATTTTGAAAGGGTTTTTTTTATTACCATTTCCCAAGAAAAAGCAGAAAATAAAGACTTTTTTTTTGGAAGCAAAGACAACTTTTATTAACGATCTTAAAAGTTATAGCAAATAGATAAGCCCTACAACATTAATACTTCCACCTTGGGCAGAGTGAAAGCTTTTCAAAAGAAAGAAACATATTAACAAAACAAATTACTTTGAAATATGTATGCAAGAAGGAACATCAATGATGACCCAGTTCTGAACTCGGACTCCATGCGTTACATAATTTGGTACTTCCTGCTCTG
Organism: Vicia faba; assembly: GCA_948472305.1. Lineage (NCBI taxonomy): Eukaryota > Viridiplantae > Streptophyta > Magnoliopsida > Fabales > Fabaceae > Vicia > Vicia faba. The sequence continues at coordinate 991,378,328 of OX451740.1, read as the reverse complement.
CTTCATCCTCTTCAACAACATTAATTCCAGAATCAATTGGATGGAGGTAGCCTCCGCTGCGGAAAGCATCATGATAATTGTTCACAGAAGACTTTGACTTCAAACTTTCGCCTTTGCCATTCCTCGAAGAGAAACCCAAACCAGTTATGTTCTTGTTCACGGGTGGATCCACAAGTCGTCCCCAAACTGCGTTATGACCATTGCGCACAACATGATGTGCGTCCTTCAGGGAAACCACAAAATTCTCATTCCTCCTTATGTTGTCAATGGATAAGGCTTGGACCTGTTTTCCAACAACTTCCTCATCCGCTTCTACAATACTGAAAGAGGATAGATGGGATATCAACAACGCCTGCTCTCCATTTATGATCACTACCTTCCCTTCATGCATGAATTTTAGCTTTTGATGCAGAGTTGAAGTGACAGCCCCTACTTCGTGTATCCATGGCTGTCCTAGCAAACAACTATATGCGGGAATAATGTCCATGACCTGGAAAGTTATCAAGAACAAATGTGTTCCTATATGGATGGGCAAGTCCACTTCACCGATGAAAGATTTTCTCGACCCATCAAAAGCCTTCACAATGATGCCACTCAGGCGCATAGGTGTTTCGTAATACTTTAACTTCATGAGAGTACTCCTCGGTATAACATTCAACGTGGATCCATTATCAATTAGCACATTGGGCAGTGAATCATTCTTGCAGTTCATAGATATGTGGAGGGCCAGGTTGTGATTCCTCCCTTCATCTGGTAACTCATCATCGCAGAAACTCATGTTGTTACATGACGTAATGTTTCCAATTACGCTGCTGAATTGATCTAATGGCATGTCACTCTCCACAAAAGCTTGGTCTTGTACTCTCATCCGTGATTCTCTATGAACAAAAGAGTTCATCAATAAAGCTAGGATAGATATCTTTGAAGGAGTTTGCAATAGCTAATCTACAATTCTGTAGTCGCTCATCTTAATTATCTTCAAAATATCATCCACTTCTTTCTCTAATGTAGCTCCACTAGTCTCTCATGTAGCCTTCTTAGGCTCATCATTCTCAGCAATTTTCTTTACAGTAACAAAATCTCTTCGTACAACCGGCGCAAACACACGACCGCTACGGGTCACCCTGCTATTATCAGTTGTATTTCCAACATCAGGCATTGGCGGGATGGGAACTTCCAACCCATCTTCTAAGATTGTAGCGTTGTATTTGTAAGGTACATCCTTATGCGATTTATAGGGAATAGGACATGGCAGACTAATTACCAATGGGGTAACAGCTAGTTTGCTATGGTACTCAACCTCAAGATGAGCGGGTGCACCAAAACAAGGTACAATGACATTTACCCCTTCCTCAATACAATCAGTCATCAAAAAGTCAGTTCCAACAAACAAATCTTCGTCTGAAGAGAAATACTCATCTGTAGAGGCATACTCTTCCTCTGACTCTCCTTCCATTAAACAAACTCCAACCATATCAACTTCATGGTAATCATCCCTCTGACCTATGATCTTGATAGTTCCATTGTCTAACAGTAACTGAACACCCTCCCTCACAATAGAACATCCTCGGGGGTCTCGACAGCAAACTATGCAAGATCCATATTGGTGTTCCACCTGACCAGTAGTACGGAAGAAAGTAGCACGCAACTGCACGGGATATTCATTCAAATACTCCACATCAAAAATTCTGAATTCAACAGGACATCCAGAAACCATATTCACTTCCTCTTCATACTCTCCTCTAGGCCTGATTATATGGATTAAACCTCCATCCATCATCTCCTGTAAATCAGTCTTTATCTTCTTGCAACCCTGTATGTCTGTACTGCAAACAACACAACCGACGTGGTCATGCGTATAGTAGCTGAATTCACAGAGGTCTGCGTGCATCTTCACCAAATCTCATCTAACTAGATTAATGTCAAAAATTCGAAAGTCACCTGGACAACCGACCACCATATTTACAGCATTCACTCCCCCATGCTTCGATAGAGGATTGTATTTCACATTAGGTCCCATGTCTTTGAAAGATAGAATCCCAGACTTCACCAACCTTTGCACTTCAGTCCTCAAAGGTTAACAATTCTCAACACTATGCCCTGGTGCTCCCTGATGAAAGGAACACGTCTGATCTGCTTGTAATACCAAGGCAATGGTGATGGTACGGCGGGAGGTGGTCGTGTCTGGACGAACTTCTTCTGAATCAATGCCGGTAATAACTCTGCATAGCTCATGGGAATAGGGTCATAGTTCTCCCTTCTCTGCTTATTCCCTTGGTTCCCCTACTGGGACGGTTTTTGATAAGCAACGGTAGTCGGAGCAGCATTCATTATAGGAGTAACTGAGGCGACTTGCTGGTGACGCTGATAATTCCTTCTAGGAGCGTTTACCCTCCTCTCTTGTATGAAATCATTTGTATCCCCCTCTTTCTTCTTGGTAAACCCATAAGATGGCTTCTTCACCCATCCAGATCCTTCACCCTTCGTCAAACGGCCTTCTCTTACTGCCTCTTCTAGGCGGACACCCAGTCCTACCATCTCTGTAAAATCACTTGGGGAACTTGCTACCATTGTTTCGTAGTAGAAAGCGCCCAGCATCTTCAGAAAATTTTTAGTCATTTCCTTCTCCTCCATGGGAGGAATCACTTGTGCAGCTACTTCGCGCCATCTCTGCGCATACTCTTTGAATGACTCCCTGTCTTTCTGAAACATGGCCCTAAGTTGGTCACGTCTAGCGCCTTATCCACATTGTATTTGTACTGTTTGATGAATGCTTCTCCCAAATCATTAAAAGTATGGATGTTGGTGCAGTCTAAACTCATGTACCACTTCAACGCTGCGCCGATCAGACTATCCTGAAAAAAGTGAATTAGCAGATGCTGGTCATTGGTGTGGGTAGACATTCTCCTTACGTACATAACCAAGTGAGCACGAGGGTAAGTGTTCCCCTTGTACTTATCAAACTACAGGACCTTGAACTTAGCAGGCACTTTAACATTCGGGACCAAACACAGCTCATTCACATTTTGCCCAAATAGCTCTTTTCCCCTAAGAGCCTTCATCTCTCTTTGCATTCTATCAAACTGCTCTTGAAAATCATCTATTCTGTAATAAAGACCTAAGTCTTCACACGGCGGAGGGAAAGGACGACACACATCTTCATTAGCAAACAGAACCAAATTCACCGAAGGAGGTGCAGCAGGAACAACATGTACCACAGGAGGTGCTGGAGTAACAACAGTCTGAACCACTGGAGGATCTTGAGGACCAAGATTGAAACCTTCGGGTGCGAAATTCTTTGGCATTCCCGATGGATAACCTTGAGGCATATGGTTTTGAGCAACAACCGAAGTAGCGAATACAGGAACAGTCAGAACTTCAGCATTTACCCTTGTTGGTTGAGGTTGAACACTCGGTGGCTGATTCTGAGCAACCACCAGAGCTTCCATCAGAGTAGTCAAGTTGGCCAAGCCAGCCTTCAAAGCAGAAACTTCTTCGCGTAGCTCGCGATTCTCCTGTTCTAAGTTGTCCATCTTCCTTTTGAAATTAGCCTGAGTGTTATAGCGATGAGTCAGCTTGTTGAATGAAGTAAAAAGCTGGGTAAGGCACCTGGATATGAATAACAAATGCAAGAAATATGTGCAATATGATGCATGATATGCAATGCATATGATCATTTTTACTTCATTATTTAATATTTCAAGGGATTTAACGTTTATAGACATATTGCAAACATCAAAATAATAACGCATTTGAAATACTGAATTTTTTATTATAATAACTTCAAAATGGATTACAAGTTTCAATGATCCCAAGTACAAGATGAAAATACAATCTAAAATCCTGAGAAAAATAACTGATGGAGATCAATTTGTACGCTGGCGCTTCCTTGTAATCTTGGCGATCTGAGCCCTCAACCTCTGGTTTTCTTCCACATGTCTGATGGAAATCCCCTTCCAATCATCTGAATCAAGAAGTGAGTAATCAGCACCTGTTTGAGGCTTAGGGGAAAATAAATCCCCTTGCCTCTCCATAAACTCCACCGCTCGACTCTCAAGGATCTCGATCAAATCGTATTTCTCCTTCAGGTCTACTCTGTAGGAACTCTCTAAAGTCTGGAACTTGTTCTTCCAAGCATCCCTTTCCTGTTGCATCCTAACCAAAGCGAGTTGCAGCTCTTCTAGATCATCTAATAAGGGAGGAGTGGCCTTCACAAATAGATCAGGCATGGGTGTCTCCCGAGTATACGGCATCTTCAACTGAATGTCTCTTGATCGGACCCAATGAAGATATGGCTCCAAAGAAAAATACCCCTAGGTCCCAAATCCTTCCTACTCTTCTTATGAATGTGACGTCAGGCCTTCGCAATATGTTCCCTAGCTTTCCTGTAGTTTTCTCCTTCCTTCAGAAAGAAACAACTCAAATGAATACTATTCGGTTTATCCCTCATCGAATAACCAAGCTGTCGCCGTGAAAGAACAAGGTTATAGTTAATTCCTCCCTGTGTACCAAGAAGCGGTACATTGGGGAAACTACCACAACTGTCAATAATATCTATATAATGATAAGCTCGATGGTACCAATCAATATCCGAGTGAGTAAGTGCCATGATCTTAGGAGCCCAACGGGGTTACTTCTTGACATCCCAAAAAGCATCTGACTGAGGCATATCAGAGATGAACCACCAGTACAACAGAGGCGTGTGTTGCACCCCAAAATTTACCCTCTTGATTTAGGCTTATGTTTCATCATGAACATCATATTTCATTGCATTTATACATTGTGATAGGATCAAAGTACTTTGGTTATCAAGTTTTCCTCAAGCATTGAAGGTTGATTGCATTGACAAGTTGCTCAAGTAGAATCTTATCATCTAAACCTATGGATCTTTCAAGCTCAAAAGTTTTTGCCTATCTCAAGATGTTTTATCCATCTCTTTGGATCATCAGAGGATTGAAGTTTGTGATTGTTTATAAGAGGAATCTCTCTTTTGATTCACCAATCAAATTGGGGTTTTGCTTGATCAAGGTTATTGATCAATGTAAAAGTCTTGATTTGGAAGCTACAATACCTCATTGGTATTTGGAAGGTCTTTGTCCAAGAAATTGGCCAGGATGCCCAGAAGATTTGAAGTTTTAAAGATGGTTCATCAGTCTCCTAAGATGTTAACCAAATTTAGGGTTTGGTCCAAGTTGAAGCAATTGGGGTCTAGATGACCCAATTTATGAAGCATCATTATCCTATCATCATTAGAATCAAATTTGATCAAGGAATCTCTCATGATATGCAGTGGAATTAGAGTTTTGAAGCTTGATCAACTATCTCCTAACACATGGCATAAAACTAGGGTTTTGGTTTTAATCAGGATTTCTCAGACTTCTTCACCCAAACTTGTTTCCATGGTTCACCACATGTTATTAAGCATTTAGGATGGAAAGATTGAGGTTCAATTTAGATTGGAAGTGTTTCAATTGATCAAAAAGGGCAAATTGGTCATTTTGACCAAAATCAGTAAAATCAGGAGTTGACCAAGTGGACTTTTGGTCAACTATCAATTTAAGCACCCTCTTTTCATAATCCATACCCAAATTCATCTTTTAATCATGAGAAATGTTGGATTTAAGTGTAACTTTTTCAAGAAGTAACTTAAAATTTAAGAAAAATGCTAAGTGCCAAAATGACTTCTCTTGGGCAAGCCATGCGCGTAATTTCATCAAACACTTGGCATGCCATTTTGTGAAATCAATTTATGTTGATCCAAGCTTTAATTTGAAAAATTAAAAAGATAATTTTGTAGTCTTCCATGAGAGCTTCCCATTGAACTTTGAATCATTCAGTTTGGCCAAGAATTGAGTGAGATGTGATGTTTCAAAGTTAGTATTTCAAAACTGGCCTCATGCATGGACATGTACGCGCACGGACCAGGAAAGCCAATTTGCATTTTTGCCTCAAGTTTGCAACACTATTTCTCCATCAATTTTGCATCAATTTGGAAAGTTCAAAACCCTAGTTTGTTCTACATTTTGAAAGCTTTTGAAAGGCCCCTCAAGCATCCAAAACGCACGAGGGAATTTCAAATGGCCTAAGCATAAAGTCAGTTAGCCAGATTTTTGGAAAAGACATGCCCATGCTGCAGAGTTTTGCACAACTTCAGTTTTGTTTGTTGTCAACGTAGCCAGCTCACCAAATGCACATGTTTTGCTCACAATGCCACTCAACATGACATCACTAAAATGACTCCTAGGCTGGGCATAAGTAGAAACAAAACGCATCACCATTTGGACACTTTTCCTTTTTCTGTTTTTGCAAATTCTGCTTCCAACGGCCTTGAACTTTTCAAAGACCCTTCTACCCTCAGCAATCACTCTTTATAAGCCACATTTCATTCCCTTTCGAAGGGGAGGCATTCACTTTCTCTCAAGAAATCAGAAACTGCATTCTCTCTCTCTCAAAAATTTTCTACTTAGAAGCTTCTCTATTCTCCATTCCAGAGCTCGATTCATGATCATTTTCACTTCATTGGAGCATTAGAAGCAAGGGACAAGAGTTTTCGCTTTGTTTCAGAGGCCATAGTTGAGTTTATTTCTCAACTCGAGGGGTAATTTTCAGATCTTGATTCTCCACAATTTTGCTTGATTCATGGGATATAAAGCTTGTAATCATGTTCATAGCTGGCCAGATCTTACATCTGATGTATAAATTTGTTTGATTCTGAAGTATATGCGATTTGATGAACTTCTGCTTTTTCAAGGTTCAATGAGTTTTTTCAATTTTCTTGCTCTGATTTCTACTTCCATGGTCAATCATTTTGAATTTTGTAAAAAGCATGGTGTAGTTGGCAGTTTGAACTTTGATTTGTGATTGGAATCATTGATTTTGATGGAGAAATGAGTATATACGGTGGACCTGAACATGAGCCCTAGCACTGAAAAACGCGCGTGTTTGAATGGATCCGGAGGTTGAAGATGATGATATGGACGAATCTGATTGGTCCATTTGAGTTTTAATGCATTTTTCATATTTTTGATTATATTTGATTTTCTGATTTTACTTTTGTGATCAAAATATTTTTAAAAATCATTTAAAAAATTACCATAGGCCAGTAATAATTTCTAGTATTTGTCATATTTTTTCTGAATTTTTTTTAAATGATTTGATTGGTTTAAAAAATTCATAGGTTTAATTAATTGATTGATCAAAGTTTATTTTTATTTTAATAGTTCCTTTGATCTAAAAAATCCACAAAAAATATTTTGAACTCATAAAATAATGTAAAGATTGATTCTGATTTTGGTTAGAAATTTAATTCCAAAAGTTATTTGTAATATTTGTTTGTTTGATTTTTAATTTAATACTTCCATTATTTCAAAAATTCTCAAAAAAATCATGTAAGCTATTTTTTAATCATGGAGTCTGAATATAATTTCATTTTTGACCTTTTGGTGATTTTTGTCTAGGGTTTGCATTTTTTCAATTAAATAATAGTTTAATTGTTAATTGTTTGTTTATTTTTTATTTTAATATTTCCTCTAATTCAAAAATTCCACAAAAAATCAGGGATGTGTGTTTTTAATTCTAATATTTGAATATAATTTTGGTTGGACATTTTTATGATTTTTGATTAAAGTTCAATTTTTGAGATGTGAATATTTGTTAATTGATTAATTGTTTGAATTTAATTCCATTTTTGACTTTTCTTCAATTCAAAAAATGTGAAAAAATATATTTTATGACATTTAGGGTTTCTTGGTGAGTTGTATGATCTTGGTTTAAATTGTTTGAATTTTTATCTTACTTAATCAATATTTAAGATTAAAAGTCAAAAATTAAGGTTTTGTTGCTTATGGTGCAAGTTTCATTTTCAAAACCACTATGCCCTAGATTTTCAATAGCATTCAAGTCTTGATTAGGGTTCATGAATGTATTGAGGATCTGAAAACCATTTTTCTTGAATTATTTAACTTGGTTTGACATTTTTCCACAAATTATTTTGAAAACTTGTCTAGTTTGGTAGTTTTGCCAACTAGTTTTGAACTTTGGGCCTCAATTGACCCCCTCCTCAATCATTCATGAACATAAGATTGGCTTTCTGACTTCTAAACACTTCAAATATACCAAGATATTTTTGGTTTGAATTATTGAAGTCACTTTCTATTTTTGATGTATTTTTAAAGTGAAGGTACCCAATTAATGTTGCATATCTTGTTGCAATTTGTTTGATGGCCAATGAACTTTAGTGAGGCCTATAATTGGGCACCTAATGATCATATTGATTCTGATTATTCATGATAGATCAAGTCATTTCACTTAATGCCTCATGTTTGATTGTTTGAACCTTCTAATGCATTATGTGGGATTCATCTTCTATTGTGCTTGTGAGTTGTGGTTGAATTAATTGTACATGACTGAAATGTGTTTACCCTTGACCTCCATGGTATTTGATTGTATTCTTTTCAAGCTCCCATGATCCTTGACTGATATTCAATTGTCAATTCAATATGGTGATAGAAAGGAGCAACATTCCTCTATTTCTTCTGACCTAATTGTGCATGTACCTGTTTCCTCTTCTCTATCATGTCTAATATTTGATAAATGTTATCATGTTGTGCTCACTTCATCATATTGCATCCATCCCTTATGTGAGTCATCAATCACCTTATGGAATACTGACTTGTCTGTTGAATGTGCGAGGTACTCTGAGAAAGTTTCCACTTTTGGCTTAAGGTTATTGTGTTTCACTTTATTTGTGGAACACAATTTATTATATTGGCACTATTATTGTTCTTGGAATGTTTGATGGTTTATACAGGATATACATACATGTGATTTTGAATGCTATACATTGCCCCTGGGATCCGTTCATATCTGTTAAATTACTTACATCCTTATGGCGTAATTTGTGACTTGATTTGTCTACTGATGCCAGCTTGCTCGAAGTTCTCTGGGTTTCTATTATTCTTGCTCAGTTACTACGGATAGCTATCCGTTTGGTATTGCAATATTTCTTTTCTTCCATATTCATTTTGTATAGTTCTTTGATTGCATGATGGGACCTCTGTTGCTGATATATGTCAGGAGGCCCTCTGGTTTTTGTCTGATGCATGTGTTGTGTTGATTTTGATCGATGAGTCACATAATTTAGAAATTGAGATCACGACTTCGCTCTCATTGCATGTTCCCTATAGGATGTTTATTGCTTTTCTTCTTTAATTGTTAATCGATGAGTCACTCAATTTAGAAATTGAGATCAGGACTTCGCTCTCATTGCATGTTCCCTATAGGATGTTTATTGCTTTTCTTCTTCAATTGTTGATCGATGAGTCACTCAATTTAGAAATTGAGATCACGACTTCACTCTCATTGCATGTTCCCTATATGATAGTTTTGTTAGGCTTCCTTTAACATGTAAATTAGCGTAGGGTTTTCCTTTCTCCTCAACCTTAGGGTCAAGCATTGTATGATAACACTAGGGATAGTACTAGGCTAGTTTCCCTTAGTTGTTTTTTTTCCTTTCTATGCATTCTGCATCTTAAAACAAAAATAGTTTTCTTGGAAAATCATAAGACATTTCTAATGAACTTAAACCTTTCTTCAGAGTAAAGGATACAAACCAATCTTACTTTGTCTGTGTGCCTCTTGGATATGCTTTTAAACCTGGTTAATCGATGTTCTGCCATCATACATTTGTTTGAAGCCGAAGTTTCGCCATTGCACATGTTTGATTATCCTACTTTGATTCTCAATATCATTGTCAGGTGTGATTGTTTTGTCATCTGTTTTATTGATGTTTTGTCATCTTTGCCATTATATCTTTGTTACTCCTTAGCCGATGTTTCTCCATCGTACATTTGTTTGAAGCTAATGTTTCGCCATCTCATAATGTTTGTTATCCTACTTTAATTCTCAATATCATTGTTAGGTGTGATGTTTTGTCATCTGTTTTATTGATGTTTCGTCATCTTTGCCATGATATCTTTGTTACTCTTTAGCCGATGTTTCGCCATCGCACATTTGTCTGAAGCCGATGTTTCACCATCGCGCAATGTTTGTTATCCTACTTTGATTCTCAATATCATTGTTAGGTGTGATGTTTTGTCATCTGTCTTATTGATGTTTCATCATCTTTGCCATGATATCTTTGTTACTCTTTAGCCGATGTTTCTCCATCACACATTTGTCTGAAGCCGATGTTTCGCCATCACGCAATGTTTGTTATCCTACTTTGATCCTCAATATCATTGTTAGGTGTGATGTTTTGTCATCTGTTTTATTGATGTTTCGCCATCTTTGCCATGATTCCTTATTACATTTTAGCCAATGTTTCGCCATCGCACATTTGTTTGAAGCCGGTGTTTCGCCATCGCACATGGTTGTTATCTTACTTTGATTCTCAATGTCATTGTTAGGTGTGTTGTTTTATCATTTGATGTTTCGACATCTGTGACATGTTACTATGTCATTATTTAGTTGATGTCTTACCATCTCATTTGTTTGTTGTTTTATTTGATGTTTTGCCATCTTGACTGTTTTTTTATTGTCTTAACTAAAAAACCCAAACCAACCAAAAATATGTAAGCCAAACTACGACTGCTCTGATTCCTTAAAAGGGATACGTAGGCATTGGGGTAGGGCCCGATCGAGCATAACTCTTTACTTTCCCTACATTCTTTTCTCTTTTTCTTTCGCATGCATTCCCTTTTTCAGCTTTAAGCCATAGACCTAGGATTTGACCACACTCATTAGATTAGACAACAAGAGTGGATAATGTAGAGTACTACGGGCGCGTGGGGTGCTAATACCTTCCCCTCGCGTAACAGACTCCCTTACCCGATCTCTCAGTCGAAATACCGTGATTTCTCCCTTTTCAGGTTTTCTCGATGTTTACCTTTCCCTTTCGGCGGGATAAAAGACATTCGGTGGCGACTTCATTCATGTTTCATTAACATCCAGATGACAGGTTCCCCGTGTTGTTTCAGCGTGCAACAAATAATCATTCCCCCATGATAGGAACTCCGAAGATGAATAGAGTAATAAGCATCACCCAGCAGTGTAGGAACCGGGTTTCCAATCATGAAAATCCTGATAGCGTTAATGTCAACAAACTTGTCCACATTAGGAAATAAGAATAATCCATAAGCAAGTAAAGCAAAGATGGCCTCAAAAGCAACTGTACTCTTCATTCTGGAAAATAACGAGCTTTCTCTAATAAGAACTGAGCTGGTAATCCTCTGATACCTCCTTTAGTAGTCATATGTGCTTTCACCTCAGACTTCCCAGATGAATCAAAGCAGCAATCTCATGTGGTTTTGGCTCACCCTCCAAACCAGTAAGAGGAACACGATCGGTAATAGGTAAATCCAATAGATAGGAATACTCCTCCAGTGTAGGCATCAACTGATAATCGGGAAAAGTAAAGCAGTGATACACTGGATCATGGAACTGGATCAAGGTCGAGAGAATACCCTCCTTCATCTTCAACTTCATGAGAGGAATAATGGATCCATACTTCTTCCGAAAGTCTATAGAACACTCGATCTCTGGATTTATACTGATCAACTCATCTATCTTAGGATCCTTGAAACTATATTTCCCGGTCTTTCTCTTTCCAGAATCCATGGTTAACAGTACCTGAGATATTCACAAATAGTCAACCTTTAAATCCCTTGAAATATAGTTTTCTTCAAAAGATGCTTATGAGTGAATGGATGCATGATGCAGCAATCAAACACAAGATCACACATATAGGGTTTATAGGTTCAATGTCATGAGCATGAGGTCGAATTTACTACCCATAAGGTGTTGGTCTAAGAGTTATCACCTGCCGAACAAGGTTCTAGAGGTTCCCAGAGTCTATATCCTTCCTTCGGATATTACCAACTTCTCGATTAAATCGGTAATTAGTAATATTCTCAAGAAAGACTCGTTCGAGCGTAGTATCGTGTGACAACTATTTCTGGATTACTCCGTTATAGCTTCCGCACTACACCTAAAAGGCCAAGATGGGTTTGGTATTCTACAGTCCTCAGTTTCAGTAGGCTCACAAGTCGAAAGCAGTACGTCTTCTCGATTACTCAGTAAACGACACTAGAGTCAAAGGGGCCTCCACTGAGTGGGGGATCTCATGCCTCCTTTTTTAGGATTACTCCCTCAAAGTTAACCTGACTATACCGCCCGTCCTATCTTAAAGTTTGCCCAAGTCCGGTTATAGGACTTATGAGTAATCACCAAGCACCCTAAAAACCTGGAAAATCCAAACAAACATATATACAAAATATAACACTTAAACAAAAATAGCACATATACAGATATAAACAAAGATAGGCTCAACCCACTTAGGGATGACCAGCAAGAGGTCAATCTTTCCCCAGCAGAGTCGCTATTTTTCTATAGCGGTAGAAATGTTCAAGACTAAGCCATTAGATTAACTAGAATTTATACAAATCAAAATTTAATCGCCACTGCGCTTTATTATTTCCAAAGGAATGGGAAAAGAGAGAATAACCCAAAAAAAGGGGGGAAAGATTCAAGGTAAGGGGGTTGGTTATGAAAAGGGAATGTATTAGCAACCTAAACATCTACGGTACTCCGCAGGAACCTCTTTGAAAAAATCTGTATATTTTGGCTATAGAAATGTGTTGTATATAAAATGGATGATGGAGGTGAGAAAAGAAATATATATTTTTTTGATTTTTGCACCCGCCGCGGTTGTGAACCATCAGTGCCTACGTACCACCTTTCGTGCAATAGGGCATCAGGGTACACGTAGTTCCTCTTTTAAAAAATTTGAAACACAAGTGTGTTTGTTAATTTTAAGGGATAAGATATCATAGGTCATTGTCCGTGTGGAAAACATACTTACTACCCATAATCATGAGAAAGGAGAATTTTCATCATCTCAAAGTGGAGGATATGGCTTGGAAAAAATAATCAACAATGCCTCACTCAACACCCAAGTGGGAAATATCTCACTTCACTACATATTGTAGAAGTATAGTTGTTTGCATCACTACAAGGATTGACAAGAGTCTAATATTTTTAGAAAAGTTTAAAGTAAAAGCCAAAGTGGAAAAATGGTTTGAAATGAGAATGATTGACTTTTAGTCTTCCCACAAAAATGTCGAAGTATTATTAAATTGATTGAAGTTTATTGATTAAAATGTTTTGGAAATGCATGGACCTAAGTCCAAGTTTATTATGAAAGTAGCTTAAGTTTAAAAACAAGAAGAGTTTAAAAATGAGGGAGAAGATTTTTGAAATTAAAGAAGATGGGAGGAGAAGAAGAGCTTATCCTAAAGCATAAGGTAAAAGCTAAGGATAAGATCCATCTAACCAACAAGAAGCCAAATATTGACATTATGAGACAAGGTAGAATTCCCATTCTTTGAATTGAAATCAAGCCAGAAAATATACTTGACCTCTTCAAGTCTATTAAGTCTTCACAAAAAAATGGGCAGAGTAACGGCTGTATACGGGTGAATACCAGATTACAAATAGAGAATGTAATCACAAAAAACCTACACACAAAAACAAACAAGAAACCCAATGTCTCGAGGTAAACCTCAATAACTTCAGACAAAATAATCATATAAAATCACAAGGTCTCCAAGATAGGCAAAAGTTTCTAATCCTAAGTCCAAGAAATAGTCCCATGCTCCATAATGCCAAGGATAGTAACCAAATAGTCCCAGTACCATTAAGAGTTTTTTTAGGGTTTATGTTGATTATTAAGTATCTTAAGAAAGGAAAAGAAAAGCTCAAGTGAGCAAAGTAAAAATGACAAGAAAATAAATTCTCAAATGAGCAAAGATGAAAATGGCATGAAATGTAAAATGCTAAAAAATAAATAGTACATAAAGCATAAAAAGAATAAAAGCATAAGATAAACAAGTCAATAATTAGTGGTGTGTTGGATGACCATCTTGAAACTTACATTTGGAACTCATTAGAGGATTGTTAGAACCAAAGCCTCTACACAACAAGTTGCATTTGCTTTGTGTCAAGTATATCATCCATTTGGAATTCTCACAAGTAACATTTAATGATCAACGATGTTTAAGTGATCCGCGTTGACTAAATGTGTTGTAGATCCATTAGAGGATTGGTAGAACCAAAGCCTCCACACAATGAATCTCAAGGTTATTGGATCAAAGAGATCAAATTAACATACTTGGGCTTGCAATCATAAGTTTGGGTCACAAATGATCATTTATTCGAATCGGGACAAAATTTAGCGCTATATTATACAACCGTAAGTGGACCTATATATAAGTCGCACCTATTTTGAGGCCGGTCAATAGCAATCTATGCACCATTTGTTTTGAGACATGATATTGAGATCATGCTCCAACAACATTTAGCGTAATGAGAAGGGGGTGAGATGAAGAGGATTAGGGCAAAAAGATGAATAAACCACTTTTGAATTAAAAATTTAACCAAACTATTATTAAAATCATTCATCCATTTTGGTGGAGTTGAACTCAACATCTAAGATCTAATGATGTTAATAAAGCCATGATCAAAAAATCTACCCAAGACATCCAGAAAATGACCACAAGATAATATCATATTTAATATATACATTAAAAGGTTTAAAAATGTTTAAAGAATGGAAAATAATGAGGAAAATATCAATTATATTCAAATCAGTCAAGAAATGAAAAATAAGGCCATAGAAAAATCAGAAATGGATCTAAATGTTTTTGTAAAAATTTTGGTAATTTTTAAAAGTTAGAAAATATTTTTAAAAATTAAAATAAATGGATAAAATAAACAAAAATAGTGAAAAATAGTAAATTCAGAAACAAAAATAAAATAAGGTCAACAATATTTGTCACAATATCATTGGATCATTCCATAATTTTTTCATAATTTAAAAATGTATAAAATTATTTTTAAACATTTTAAACAAATCAAATAAGTGTAAAATTTATAAAAAATACCAAAAAACAAAATTAAATTGTGAAAAAATAAAAATCAGAAAGAGAATAATCAAAAATATTTTTCATAATTTTTTCAGATTTTTTG
Organism: Vicia faba; assembly: GCA_948472305.1. Taxonomy (NCBI): domain Eukaryota; kingdom Viridiplantae; phylum Streptophyta; class Magnoliopsida; order Fabales; family Fabaceae; genus Vicia; species Vicia faba. The sequence continues at coordinate 991,363,304 of OX451740.1, read as the reverse complement.
GACTAAAAATGAATTTTCTATGATTTTTTGAAATTCAAAACAATTAAAATATAAAAATCAGAAAAAGAAAATAAAAGTAAAATATGTGGACCTTTGGATGAGAGTCAAAACGCGTTAGTAATCAAATCCAAGGGATCTGGCGCGTTGTGCATATCATGGTCATTAGTGAATAATGTACATAATCATTAATAAATCAGATTTTTTAAAATAACAAGTGGCGTGCTATCATTGGTTGGAAGATGACACGTAGGTCATCTTCAACCTCCAGCCAACGTGATTTGCAGGTCTCTCAAACTGTAAAATCAGAAGCTCAGACCTATGCCAATCGCTTCATCTTTTCAAGACGAAAACAACCACACCCTCGCGCCAAATTTATATAAGCTCAAGCAATTTGGAAGGAAAGTTTTGAAAAGGGATTTGAAAATTCATGGCCAAAACGTGTTTCCAGTGGAATGTAAGTGTTGCGACTAGAACCAGGACAATGAGAGCAACATAATGATATCAGAGTTTAAAAGAATTGATGAAGGAATCTAACTATTGAAGTTGAGTTACAGAGCTCTGAAATTGGACTTCTATGGAACAGTATAGGGCACGATTCTTGAATGTAATTATAGGGTTAGCTTCAGGGAAGATCAAGGAAGGTTAATTGAGGGAACAAATGGATTGAAAAAGGCTTCAGAATGGATTTTGAAGTTGCTGAAATCTGGGTTATGAAACAAGTTTGGCAGGGCGATTCTGGCTATCCAAGCTTGGGAAATTGAATGGGGGATGACCCTCTATTTATAGGAAACCAAATGGGATCAAAAGGAATAGCAAATGATGCATTTTGGAGGGAATTCGTGTGGGTCTGCATCATGAAGAAAGTGTGACTCAAACTAAATCAAAACTTAGCAAATCGTGCGTTTCATGATACTAATCACTTCTGGCAAGTTTCTAATCATGATTAGAAACAAAAACGCGTGGAAAACTTGTGATTAGAAGCCAAAAAAAAAGATTTCAAAATCCTGACTTTGTGAAAAATTCAGTTTCAAACTACCAAATTCAAATCCATGGCATTTCCAACTCAAGGGGTCTTAGGGCATAATTCTTGATGCTTTGGAAAGATGAGGTTACAAGATTTGCAATGGAAAAAGAATGGAATCAAATGGATGCTTAAGCTGAAAGTTACATGGAGTCAAAGTTGAAGAACAAGAGTTGACTTTCCATACTTAGAAATATTTCAAATTCTTCTTTAAAAATGACCTATAATCTTTTGTATCCAAACATGGCCTTCCACTTAGAATTTGCTCTTGACCAAAAAAGATGGAATGAAGTAGATCTCTTGAATGACATTTTGAAATTTGAACCACTCAAAATATCCAAAAATTGAGGAAGTTATGACTTGTTGAAGTTGGCCAAAAATCATGAAATGACCTATAATCTTTTGCATTCTTAAGGCAACTTCCATCCATTATCTCACTTTTCACATGAAATAAGGAATGAAGTACACATCCTTAAGATCATCATGGAAAAAGAATGGGCTGAAGGTGATAAAAATTGACCAAGTTATGACCATTTGAAGTCACATATGGAAAATTGGGGATTCATTTGGTGGACTTGTAATCTTTCTTCTTCATCAAGTTTCTTCCACATGAAAAATCCTTGGAAATTTTGAACTTATTTGTTGATAACCCTTTGAAGAGAAGTATGTTCTTGGAATCACTCAAAAATACCAAAAGATGAGCAAGATATGCTCCTTTGAAGTTCAAAACCCTAGCCTCTAGATCAAGAGAATGCTTTGAGGAACTTTGACAAGTTTGAACGAACTTCTTGTGCCAATATTCTTCCTTTGTGAATAGAAGTTGTTGAGGATAATGATGTGGACTCATAACCACCAAAACCACTTCCATATATTGAAATTTGAGAGAAATATGCTCTTGTGACAAATAGGAACAAGACCTTGTCCAATCATGACAACTTCTTCCCTCAACCCCTTGTACTTTTGAATCTATTTTGATAAATTTGAGATATGTTGAACCAAAATAAGCCTTGTCATGCCATTTCTTCCAAAATCACTCCAATAGAGAAGTTTGAATTTCTCAAACTATTGACTAGGGCATGGAAATAAACTCATGAACCCATGAAGCAACCTGCTAAACCTCATTTCCTTTACCTATATTATTAACAAGTAAGACAAACCAACATTGCATTTTATTAATTAGAGAGAAAATCAAAGAAAAAATATTCATGATCACAAAAGAAAACAAGTCAAGGCGCTTGGTAACTCCTTAAAGGAGCAAAGCTAAGGATAGGGAGAAGAACCAAAAGCCTTAATGTGATCTTGTTGTGATTGAAACAATATGGTATGATGAAGGAATCTTAGGGGAAAAATTGGGGTACAACACAAGGGACTTAAACATTTATAGACACATTGCAAATATCAAAGTAATAACACATTTGAAATACTGAAAATTCTTATTATAATAACTTCAAAATAGGTTACAAGTCTCAAAAATCCCAAGTACATGATTAAAATAAAGTCTAAAACCCTGAGAAGTAAAGTTGTCGGAGATCACTCTATACGCTGGCGCTTCCCTGTAAGTCTGGCAATCTGAGCCTTTAACCTCTGGTTTTCTTCTGCATACCTGGTGGCAACCTCCTTCCAATCTCCTGAATCAGGAAGTGAGCAACTAGCATCTGATTGAGGATTAGGAGAAAATAAATCCCCTTGTCTCTCCATGGTCTCTACCGCTCGACTCTCAAGGATCTCAATCAAGTCATCTTTCTCCTTCAAGTCTGCTCTATAGGAAATCTCTAAAGTTTGGCACTTATTCTTCCAAGCATCCTTTTCCTGCTACATCCTGACCAAAGCAAGTTGTAGCTCTTCTATATCATCCAATAAGGGAGGAGTGGTCTTCACAAACAAATCAGACATAGGTGCTTCCCGGGAATACGACATCTTTAACTGAATAGCTCTCGTTTGGACCCATTGAAGATAAGGTTCCAAAGAAATAGCCCCTATGGGTCCCAAATATTTCCTACTCTTCTTATGAATGTGACACCAGGCCTTTACAATCTTCTCCCTAGCTTCCTTATGGTCTTCTCCCTCCTTCAGAAAGAAACTACTCAAATGAATACTATTTGGTTTATCCTTCATCAGATAACCAAGATATCGTCGTGCAAGAACAAGGCTATAGTTAATATCTGAGCGAGTAAGTTCCATGATCTTAGGAGCCCATCGGGGTTCCTTCCTGACATCCCAAAAAGAATCATACTGAGGCATATGAGAGATAAACCACCGGTACAACAAAGGCGTGCAACAGATAATCATCCCCCCATGATAAGAATTCCGAAGATGAATAGAATAATAAGCATCACCCAACAATGTAGGAACTGGGTTTCCAATCATCAAGATCCTGATAGCATTAACATCAACAAACTTATCCACATTAGGAAATAAAAATAACCCGTAAGCAAGTAGAGCAAAAATGGCCTAAAAAATGATTGTACTCTTCATCCTGGCAAAGTAACGAGCTTTCTCTAATAAGAACTGGGATGGTAATCCTCTAATCCCTCCTTTAGTAGTCATATGGGCTTCCACCTCAGACTTCCCCAGATGGATCAAAGCAGAAATCTCATATGGTTTTGGCTCACCCTCCAAACTTGTAAAAGGAACACGATTAGTAACAGGTAAATCTAGCAGATAAGAATACTCCTCTAATGTAGGCATCAACTGATAGTCGGGGAAAGTAAAGCAATGATACATCGGATCATAGAACTGGACCAAGGTCGAGAGAAGACCCTCCTTCATCCTAAACTTCAAAGAGGAATGATGGATCCATACTTCTTCTGAAAATCTGCAGAATACTCAATCTCGGGAGTTAGACTGATCAACTCGTCTATCTTGGGATCCTTGAAACTGTATTTTCCGGTCTTTCTTTTCCCAGAATCCATGTTCAAAAGTACCTGAGATATTCACAAATGGTCAACTTGTAAGTCCCTCGAAATAAAATTTCTTCAATAAATGCTTATGAGTACATGGATGCATGATGCAACAATCACACACAAGATCACACATATAGGGTTCATAAGTTCAACGTCACGAGCATGAGGTCGAACGTACTACCCATAAGGTGTTGGTCTAAAAGTTATCACCTTCCAGACAAGGTTCTAGAGGTTCTCAGAGTCTACATCCTTCCTTCAGATATTACCAACTTCCCGATTAACTCGGTAATTAGTAATATTCTCAAGAAAAACTCGTCCGAGAGTAGTATCGCGTGACAACTATTTCCATATTACTCCGTCATAGCTTCCGCACTACACCTAAAAGGCGAAGATGGGTTAGGTATTATACGGTCCTCAGCTTCAGCAGGCTCCCAGGTCGAAAGCAGTACGTCTTCCCGATTACTCGGTAAATGATACTAAAGTCAAAGGGGGCTCCACTGAGTGGGGGATCTCATGCCTCCTTTTCTGGGATTACTCCCTCAAAGTTAACATGAATATACAGCCCTTCCTATCTTAAAGTTTTCGGAAGTTCGGGTATAGGACTTATAAGTAATCACCAAGCACCTTTAAAACCAGGAAAATCCAGACAAACATATAACACATAAACAACAATAACACATATACAGATATAAACAAAGATATGTTCAACCCACTTAGGGATAGACCTGCAAGAGGTCAATCTTTCCCCAGTGAAGTCGCTATTTTTTATGTAGCGGTAGAAATGTTTAAGACTAAGCCATTGGATTGGCTAGACTTATACACATCAAAGTAAAAATCACCACCTCACTTTATTGTTTCCAAGGGAATGGGAAAAGAGCGAGTAACCCAAAAAGAGGGGGAAAGATTCAAGGTAAGGGGGTTGATTATGAAAATGGAAGGTATTATCACCCTAAACATCTATGGTAATCCGCAGGAACCTCTTTGTAAAATCTGTATATTTTGGCTATAAAATGTTGTATGTAAATGGATGGTGGAGGTGAGAAAAGAAATATATTTTTTTATGGTTTTTGCACTCGCCGCTGTTGCGAACCTTTAGTGCCTATGTACCACCTTTCATGTAATAGGGGCTCAGGGTACACATATTTCACCTTTGAAAACTTTAAAACATAGGTATGTTAATTGATTTTATAAGATAAGACATCATCGTCATTGTCCGTGTGGAAAAACATAATTACTACCCACAATTATGAGAAAGGAGAATTTGCATCATCTCAAAATGGAGGATATGGCTTGGATTTTAAAATCAACAATGCCTCACTCAACATCCAAGTGGAAAATATATCTCTTCACTACATATTGTAGAAGTATAGTTGTTTGCATCACTACAAGTATTTACAAGAATCTAATATATTGAAAAAGGTTTTAAAGTAAAAAGCCAAAGTGGAAAAATGGTTTGAAATGAGATTAATTGACTTTTAGTCTTCTCACAAAAAATGTCAAGGTATTATTAAGTTGATTGAAGTTTATTTATGAAAAGGTTTTGAAAATGAATGGACCTAAGTCCAAGTTTATTATGAAAGTGGTTCAAGTTTAAAAGAAACAAGAAGATTTTTCAAAAGGAGAGAGAACATTTTTGAAATTAAAGAAGATGAGAGGAGAAGAGGAGACTCTCCTAAAGCATAAGGTAAAAGTTAGGGATAAGAATCATATAACCAACAAGAAGCCAATACTTGACATTATGAGCCAAGATAGAATTCCCATTCTTTGGATTGATACCAAGAAAGCAAAGATACTAGACCTCTTGAGAGAACCAAACTTCAAGTGTATTAAGTCTTCACAAAAATTGGGCAGAATAAAGGTTGTATACGGGTGAATTACAATTACAACCAAAATATGTAATCACAATAACCTGCACACAAAACAAACAAACAACCCAATGTCTTTAGGTAAACCTCAAGAACTCCAGACAAAATATTCATCAAGGTCACAAGGTCTCTAGCATAGGCCAAGGTTTCTATTCCTGATTCCAAGAATTCCAATGATCCATAATGCCAAGGATAGTAACCAAGTAGTCCAAGTATCATTAAAGATTTTTATGGTTCATGTTGATTATTAAGTGTCTTAGAAGAGAAAAAGAAATCCTCAAGTGAGCAAAATAAAAATGCCATGAAATGTAATGCTTAAAGTAAATGGTATATAAAGTATGAAAAATAAAAGGAATAAAGTAAAAACAATTTAATAATTAGTGGTTAGTTGGATGACCATCTTGAAACTTGCATTTGGAACTCATTATAGGATTGGTAGAACCAAAGCCTCCACACAACAAGTTGCATTTGCTTTTTGTCAAGTATATCATCCATTTGCGATCCTCAAAAGTACAATTTAATGATCAACGATGTTTAAGTGATCCGCGTTGACCAAAACTGTTGTAGATCCATTAGAGGATTGGTAGAACCAAAGCCTCCACACAATGAATCTCAAGGTTATTGGATCAAAGAGATCAAATTAACATACTTGGGCTTGCAAACATAGGTTTGGGCAACGAATGATCATTTATTCAAATCGGGACAAAATTTAGCGCTATTTTGAGGCCGGTCAATAGCAATCTATGCACCATTTGTTTTGAAACATGATAGAGAGATCATGCTCCAATAACACTTAGTGCAATAAGAAAGGGATAAGATGAAGAGGGGTGGGAAAGAACATACAAACCACATTTGAATTAAATTTTAATTAAACTATTATTAAAATCACTGATCCATTTTTATGGAGTTAGACTCAACACAATGGATCCAATGATGTTAACAAAGTTCATAATTAAAATTTCAACCCAAGATCAGCAAGAAAATAATCACAAAATAATATTTCTTTAGTATATACATTAAAAAGAGTTTTTAAACTGTTTTTAAAATAGAAATAAAAGAGAAAAATATCAACTATGTTCAAATTAATCAAGAAATAAAAAGTAAGACCATAGAAAAATAAAAAATGAACTAAAATAACTTAATAAAATTTTTAGTAATTTTTTAAAGTCAGAAACTATTTTTAAAATTAAAAGAAATGAGTAAAAAGAACCAAAAATGATTAAAAAAATACCAAATTCAGAAATAAAAAATGAATGAGGTCATCAATATTTGTCACAATATCATTGGATCATTCCATAATTTTTTTAAAAATTAAAAAATGCATAAAAGTATTTTTAAACATTTAAAACAAATCAAATAAAGTGAAAATTTATAAAAAATATCAAAACACAAAATAAAATTGTGAAAAAATAAAAATCAGAAAGAGAAAAATTAAAAAAAAAAAATTCAAAATGTTTTCAGAATTTTTTGACCAAAAATGAATTTTCTATGATTTTTTGAAATTTAAAACAATTAAATATAAAAATCAGAAAAGAAAAATAAAGTCAAAAATATGTAGACCATTGGATGAGAGTCAAAATGTGTTAGTAATCAAATCCATGGGATCTGGCGCGCTGTGCATATCATGGTCATTAGTGAATAAAGCACTGAATCAAATGTAAATCAGAAATTCAAAAAATACAAATGACGTTGTTTCATTTGTTGAAGGATGACACATTGGTCATCTTCAACCTCCAACCAGTCTCAAAACCAGGTTGCTCAATCTGTAAAATTATAGAACGAGACCTATGCCATTCGCTTCGTCTCTTCAAGACGATGACAACCACACATTTGCGATAAATTTATATAAACTGTAGCTCAAGCAATTTGGAAGGAAAGTTTTGAAAAGGGATTTGATATTTCATGGTCAAAACATGTTTCCAGATAAAAGTAAGTGTTGCAACTAGAACCAGGGCAATGAGAGCATCACAATGATATCAAAGTTTTGAAGAATTGATGGAGAAATCTACCTATTAAAGTTGAGTTACAGAGCTCTGAAACTGGACTTTTATGGAGAAATATACGAAACGATTCTTGAAGGTAATTATATGGTTAGCTTTTGGGAAGATCAAGGATTGTAAATTGATAGAAAAATTGGATTGAAAAAGGCTTGAAAATAGATTTCGATGTTGTAGAAAAGTGAGTTATGGAGCAAGTTTGGCAGGGTGATTTTGACTGTTCAAGCTTGAGAAAATGAATGAGGGATGACCCTTTATTTATAGGGAATCAAATAGAATGTCCAAGCGTGTGAAATGATGATGTTTGGAGGGAAATTGTGTGAAGTTTCAAACAAGAAAAGTGTGACTTCTAATTTGATCAAAACTCATCCAAAACGCGCGTTTTGTTGTGCTAATCACTTCTGGAAGTTCACTAAACATGTTTAGAAGCGAAAACGCGCAGAAACAAAGTGTTTAGAAGCTAAATTAATGATTTCAAATTATGACTTTTGAAGAAACTTCAGTTTCAAGTTACTAAGTTCAAATCAATGGCATTCTTAGCTCAAGGGGTCTTAGGGCATGATTCTTGATGCTTTAGAAATATGATGTTACAAGCTTTGCAATGGAAAAAGAATGAAATAAAATGGCTGCTTGAGCTGAAAGTTGTATTGAGTCAAAATTGGAGAAAAAAGGTTGACTTTCCATACTTAGAAATATTTAAATTTTTTCTTCAAAAGTGACATATAATGTTTTGCATCCAAACATGGACTTCCACTTGGAATTTTCTCTTGACCAAAGAAGATGGCATGAAATAGACCTCTTAAATGACACTTTTAAACTTGAACCATTCAAAATCTCCAAAAATTGAGAGAGTTATGAATTGTTGAAGTTGGCAAAAAATCATGAAATGACCTATAATCTTTTGTATCCTTAGGGCATCTTCCATCCATTTTCTCACTTTGCATATAAAATAAGGGATAACTTTAACATCCTCAAGATAATTATGGAAAAAGAGTGGGCCAAAGGTGATAAAAATTGACCAAGTTATGATCATTTGAAGTCACATATGAGAAAATGAGGGTTCATCATCAAGTTTCTTCCACATGAAAACTCCTTGAAACTTTTGAAGTGATTTGTTAATATCCCTTTGAAGAGAAGGATGTCTTTGGAATCACTCAAAAATACCCAAAGATGAGAAATATATACTTCTCTGAAGTTCAAAACCCTAGCTCCTAGATCTAGAAAATGCTTTGAGGAACCTTGACAAATTTGAACCACCTTCTTGTACCAACACTCTTGCTTTGTAAATAGAAGTTATTGAGGATGAAAATGAAAATTCATAGCCACCAAAAGAACTTACATATCTTGATAGTTTAGAGAAATATGCACATGTGACCAATGGGAACAAGGCCTTGTCCAACCATTACAACTTCTTCAATCAATCCCTTGCACTTTTGAATCAATCTTGATGACTTGGAAATGTAGTGAACCAAAATAACCTTTCCATGCCATCCCTTCCAAAACAAATTAAATGGTGAGGTTTGGACTTCTCAAGCTTTATTGACTAGGGCATGGAAATAAACTCATGAACCCAAGGAGCAACTTGCTAAGACCCATTGCCTTTACCTACATTATTAACAAGTAAGACAAACCAACATTGCATTTTATTAATTAAAATAAAAATCAAGACAAAATATTCATGATCACAAAAGAAAACAAGTCAAGGTGCTTGGTGATTCCTCAAAGAGTGAAGCTAAAGATAGGGGGAAGAACCAAAAGCCTTAATGTGATCTTGTTGTGATTGAATCAATATCGTATAATGAGGGGATCTTAGGGGCAAAAATTGGGGTACAACACCTAGTTTTGACAAAAGTTGAGATTTTGAGATTTTTTAGGGTTCTTCTTGAGACTTTATTTGGAGGAAATTTCGTGATCCCCTTGTATGAATATGTTATATATTCATAGACCATGAATTAGGTCAAAAAACTTGAATTAAATCTTTATATTTCATGACAAAATATTTGATTTGATTTTTTTGCATGGAAACATATGTTTTTGAGTTCAATCTTGTGCCAAATCCAATCTTCATGACCTCTCATGATTTTTTAGCATGATTATATGATATTGGACTCACGATTTGATTCAAAATAGATCCTTACACCTTGTATCATTTATTTGATATTTTATTTAATTTATTTTGCTTTTAAATGAATAAAAAGAAAAATAAAAAGAAACAAAAACCATAAAAATAAATGAATGGATTTAGGAGTCTATTATGAGGTCAGGAACATGTTTGGACCTTAAAATATAAGCCCATTAGCCCGAAAATTCAAAATTTCTCAAATTGGACTTCATGCAATTTGTCAAAATTTTCCAACTTGCACAAATCATATCTCACTCAATTTTTATCATATGAATGGGATCTTGGACTTTTTAGAAACCTAAAGATGTACCCTAAAATCGTCATGTTGATCATTTTTTCATTTTACGAATTTATATTTATGTAAGTTGCCTTGACAAAAAGTGTCTTTTTGTTGGCTTTTGAAATAACCTGTAATGTTTTGGCCCATATCTCTCAAATGAAGCATTTTTTGGACTTGAGCTTAGAGAGACTAAGTTGTAGATAATGTAATTTCCTTCAAAATGAGCTTTGGTTGAGAATTTTCTGATTAAGTATGTGAAAGTTATGCTTGGTCAAAGTTCAGTTGAATTCTCCTAAAGAAAACCCTAATTTAGTAACTTTTGACTTTTGATGAATCTTGAGTTTTCTTGATGAATCATGAGAAACCCTTGACCAAATGATAAATGTGACTTAAAAATGATGATGTTGACCAAAAATATTGAAGTTTGACTGTAAATTGACAACAATTGACTTTTTGTCTAATAGTGTTGATTTTCAATCATCTGAGTAGTTGAGATAGCAAACTTGTGATGCAAGGCTTGAAACTTGGCATGAGAATTCTTAGGAACATATGAGAAACCATGGAATCCACTTGATTAATTAGAAGCTCAATCTTCCTTAAGAAACATAAAACCCTATTTGTAGGTCAACTACTTAGGAGCAGGGTTTGTCTGATCAATTCTTGAGCAATTGAGAACCCTAGGAGAATGTTCTGAATAATGGGAGCGAAAATTTTGGGGTACAACAATTATCATCAAAACATAGAGATAATATTTTATAACAAAATATTGTTCTCACTTGGTACACATATGCTAGAAGAGGAAGCCGATGACTGGTGGGTCAGCACCCATAAGAGACTGACAGTGGAAGGTGAAGTCATTACTTGGGATGTGTTCACCAGAGATTTTTAAGTAAGTAATTTCTAGAGAATGTGCGCGGGAAGAAATAGTTCGAGTTTCTAGAGTTGAAACAAGGGAATTCGACTGTGAGTGAGTATGCTTCGAGGTCTGTGGAACTGAAAAAGTATTATCTACATTACAGTGAATCGACCGCGGAGTTCTAGAAGTGCATCAAGTTTGAGAACAGGTTGCATCTAGAAATCAAGCGGGCAATTTGATATCAGCAGATCTGTCGGTTTCTAGATTTGGTGAATAATTTTAGAATCTATGAAGAAGATAACAAAGCTCATTCGAAACATTACAAGAGTCTAAATGAGAAAAGAGGAAAACCATATCAAGAACGTAGGAAGCCTTATGATGCTCCAGCTGATAAAGGGAAACATAAGGTTGCAATGGAATAAGATAAGTGGGGGAGGAGCTCCCGCTCTTGTCAAGTGTTATTGGTGTTGTGAATGAGGTCACCGTTCCAATGAATATGAGAATAAGGTTTTGAGATGTTACAAATGTGGTAAGGCGAGTCATCTTGCTCCTGAATGCAAGAACGTTGGCTAACATATTTCAATTATAGAGAGCAGGGTCATATCAGTGCCCAGTGTTAGAAGCCTAGGAAGGATGTTGCTGCACAGAATAATGGTTGAGTGTTCACTCTGAGTGGATCAGATTGATCATGAAGCTGCGAGTGTTGAACTGCCTGTTGTCTGCGAAATTCCAGAAGTATCTCCAGACGATATAAGTGATTTTCCTTTAGAACGTGAAGTGGAGTTTTATATAGAATTGGTGCCAGGTACGAGTCTAGTGTCTATGTCTCCTTACAGAATGCCAGCTTCAGAGCTAAATTAGTTGAAGAAACAACTAGAAGAAATGCTTGATAAGAGGTTTGTTCGACCGAGTGTTTCCCCGTGGGGTGCGCCTGTGTTGTTAGTTAAGAAGAAATATGGAAGTATGAGACTGTGTGTAGACTACCGATAATTGAATAAAGTGAGTATTAAGACTAAGTATCCACTCTCGAGGATTTATGATTTGATGGATTAGTTAGTGGGTGCTTGTGTGTTCAGCAAGATTGATTTGAGGTCGGGTTATCATCAAATTCGTATTAAACTAAATGATATTCCGAAGACAGATTTTCGAACAAGGTATGGTCATTAAGAGTACATTGTGATGCCGTTTGGTGTATCTAATGCACCAGGTGTTTCCATGGAGTATATGAATTAAACATTCCATTCGTATTTGGATAAGTTTGTTGTGGTCTTCATTGATGATATAATTATTTTTTCGAAATCAGAAGAAGAACATACTAAGCATTTGCGAATTGTGTTGCAAGTGTTAAAAGAGAAGAAGTTTTATGCAAGCTGTCAAAGTGTAAGTTTTGGTTTGAGGGAGTGAGTTTCCTTAGCCATGTGATTTCTAGTGGTGGAATTATGGTAGATCTTTCTAAAGTTGATGTAGTGTTACAATGGGAGACTCTGAAGTTTGCGACTGAGATACAAAGTTTCCTTGTTTTAGTAGGTTATTATCAAAGGTTCATTGATGGGTTTTCTAATTTAGCGTTATTATTTACTCAGTTGACTCGAAATGGGTAAGCTTATGTGTGGGATGTTGCATGTGAGGAAAGTTTTGTAGAATTGAAGAAGAAATTGACGACCACTCTGATATTGGTATTGCCTAATCTGAGTGAGTCTTTTATGGTGTATTGTGATGAATTGAAGATGGGCCTTGGTGGTCTGGTAATGAAAAATGGACAGGTTGTTGCTTTTGCTTCTAGGTAGTTGGAGGTTCATGAGATGAATTATCTTACGCATGATTTATAATTAGCGGTTGTGGTGTTTGTGTTAAAAATTTGGAGACATTATATTTTTGGCTCTAAATTTGAAGTATTCGGCAATCATAAGAGACTGAAGTACTTGTTTAATCAGAAAGAACTAAATATGAGACAAAGAAGATGGCTCGAGTTATTAAAGGATTATGACTTTGACTTGAGTTACCATCCTGGTAAAGCAAATGTAGTTGCTAATGCATTGAGTAAAAAATTGCTACATATGTCGATGCTTATGGTTCGAGAGTTAGACATGATCGAACAATTCAAAGATATGAGCTTGGTGTGTGAAGAGACTCTTAATAGTGCGAAGTTAGGAATGTTGAAACAGACTAGTAGTATTATAGAAGAAATTCGAGAAGGTCAAAAGTTTGATTTGAAGTTGGTTGATCAATTAACATTGATTAACCAAGGTAATGGAGGTGAGTTCCGAGTTAATGAGAATGATGTGAGGAGGTTCAAAAATAGAGTGTGCGTTCTGAATGTACCAGAACTTAAGAAGAGTATTCTTAAAGAAGGGCATAAAAGTGGTTTAAGTATTCACCCTGGTGCTACGAAGATAAATTAAGACTTGAAGAAGTTGTTTTGGTGGCCAGGTATGAAGAAAGAAGTTGCCAAATTTGTTTATGCTTGTTTTACTTGTCATAAGTCGAAGATTGAGCATCATAAGCCTTTGGGTCTTATGCAACCTTTGAGTATTCCAGAGTGGAAATGGGACAATGTCTCTATGGATTTTGTGTCAGGTTTGCCGAAGACTATAAAAGGCAATGATTTTATCTAGGTGATAGTGGATAGGTTGACTAAGTTAGCTGATTTCTTACCAATAAAGATCAATTTTCTTATAGAGAATCTAGCTGAGATGTATATTGAAGAGATTATGAAATTGAATGGGATACCTTCGAGTATCGTATCAGATAGAAATACAAGGTTTACGTCTAAATTTTGGGAAGGTTTGAAGAATGCTTTCGGTACTAATTTGAGGTTGAGTTCCGCATATCATCTAGAGATGGACAGTCAGACAGAGAGTACTATTCAATTTTTGGAGAATTTGATTAGGGCTTGTGTGTTGTAATAAGGAGGTGATTGGGACAACCACTTGCCATTGATTGAGTTTACATACAACAATAGTTTTCATGCGAGTATCGATATGGAACTGTATGAAGCGTTGTATGGTAGAAGATGTAGAACTCCATTGTGGTGGTATGATTAAGGAGAGAGTGATGTGCTCGAACCTGAGGTTGTGCAGGAGACGATTGAAAATATTAAGATAATCCAAGAGAGGATGAAAGCTTCTCAGAATCTTCAGAAGAGTTACCATGGAAAGAGTAGAAAGACTCTCGAATTCCAAAAAGATGATCATGTGTTTTTGAAAGTTACTCTAGTGATAGGTGTTGGCGGAGCTTTGAAATCGAAAAATCTCACTCTGCATTTTGTTGGTCCATATTAGATATAAGAGAAGATAGGTGAAGTGGCCTATCAGATCACTTTACCTTTGTCACTTGCAAATTTTCATGACGTCTTTCATGTGTTTCAATTGAGGAGGTATATTCCAGATCCTTCTCATGTGATCAAAATGGATGATGTACAGGTGAGAGATAAGCTGACGGTTGAAGCATCGCCTGTGTAGATATAAGGATGGGAAGTGAAACAATTATGGGGTAAATACATCGCCTTAGTGAAGGTATTGTAGGGTCGATCAGCTGGTGAAATTTGGACTTGGGAACGCGAGGATCAGATTAGAGAGTCTTATCCGATTTTATTTTTGCCAAGTAATTTTCGAGGATGATAATTCTTTTAAGAGGGGGAGAGTTGTAACGTCTAAAATAATTAGATTATTTATTTAATTATTTAATTGTGAATATTTTGAGTATTTGGGATGTATCTATGAATATATATGATGTTTCGATGTATGTGATGTGATATTGGGTGCTATAGTAATTTTATATAATTAGTTTTAATTATTTAGAGTTATTATTTATTAAATAAAATAAATAATAAGAGGTAGGAACTATGAGGACAAAGTAGTAATATTGTGAAGTAAGTAAGGGTAAGATGTGACGACCATAGAAAGGTCCAAGGGTTAAACAAATTAATGTGAGGGTCAATGTTCATTCTACGATGGTGAAAGTGAGAAGAACACTGTGAAGAGAGCTAGGGCACTAAGGAACTCAGAAGTTTCTGTAGAACGCGAAGAGGAATAGATTCATGCTAGGAATCTAAGGTAATAGGAGCTTATCATTGTTATTATAATTGACTTAGGGCTCAGATAATTATAAGTTTGTGTTGGGGTTGTGGTAGATGATGTTAATATGATGATTTGATGAGAATTGATGAAATTGTGATGTTGTGTTACCATGAATTGATGTATATGATGTATATTAGAATGTGTTTTTATTATATGATGAAACTTTGTGGAGTTAGGATGATTTGAGACATGTACTGTGTTGGAATCGTAAGAATTGGGACTAGTTGGTACATGAAAATGCAACAGGAAAACCATGCTTGCACTGCCTTGCTAGGCAAGCAAGATGCTTCACCAGGAGAAGGCGTTTCGCCCCTAATTTTCCAAGCGAGAGATAAGCAAAGGAAGTAGAATAAAAATAGAGCCCTAAAATTTGAATAAAGGTGGGTAACTCGCCCCAGATTCATCGGGCGAAGTGGGAGCGAGAAGAGCTCGCCGGGAGAGGGTGACTGAAGAAAAACAATGCTTCTAGATTTTGTATGAGGGAAATCTATTCATACCAGACCTGCCGGGGGATCCTCAGGAGAGCAAGTTGCTTCGTCAGGTGAGCCTTAGGCGAGAGGTGTCTGACATAAACTTCAATAGGCGGGAACTTGAGTTTCAAGACTCCTTTTGACGCGCCATTCGAAGCGTTAGGAAGCAAATGCGACGTACTATGATTTGGTAGAATAAAAGGAGTCACGTGATATATCTTTCCAGTACTTTACTAGGATTAAACTAGATCCCAAATGGTGAAATGTGTTTATACTATGATGAACTAATATGATTATGCGATTGATGCAACATGATGTAAGTTTGTATGATAGATTGATGTTTGTTATGGTGATGCTTTGTATATTACAACATATGTGATGACATGTAATTAATTCACGGGTGATGATGCATTTTGACTAGAAGTGGCCGGGTTTATTATGTTGTTGCACATCATGCATTCAAGGCATATTTTAGGACTTCGGTCTAGTGATGTTGTTAGGAAAATTGGTCCAGTGATGATGATAGGACGATATTCCAATGATTGCCTCAATCCCATAGTGTGTATAGAGTGAAATATTATTATGTGTAGTGATTCCAAGCGGGAATCGATCCTATTGGTGAGGATCTTTGGAGAAACGATGACTGAATCATCAATGAAGTTTTTGTACCACATGCATGAGTACCATTAAGTAACATTACATTCTTTTTGGAATTGCATAACGATTGATTAAGTGATGCTTTCTGAATATCTGAATTAGTGATGTCTCAGTTATGACTGTTGACTGATGATATAATGATACTATGAATAAATAATGAAGTGAATGTCTGAGTATAACATGAAGTTTTGATGGTGTGTGATGCTTTTCTATTATGTTGTAAATCTTATATATATTCCTTATGTCTTTTATAATGATTATAATTACATACCCTTTCTTATTGGAAATGTTTCCTCTATACGTGGGTAACTTGCAGGTGATCGGGATTAGTGCATTGAAGCCTAGAGGATTAGCTTCGGAGTGCGTCATTTATTTATGTTGATTTTAGAAGGTTTTTATCTAATATGTAACATTAGGGATGGGAACATTTGTTGTGAAAATGTTATGTTTTCTTGTTTATTTTGTGATGATGAGTAATTACCTTTCATGGTATTTAGTTGTTTGATTTATGTATCACGTACGATGAAGTATGAGGAAGACTTTGTGAAGTATTTTCAATAAAGAATTTTTTGAGACTATGATTCCTCTGCAATAATCTAAATTTTTGGTACTCGATGATATTAAAGAATTGGTTGTTTAGATGCTTTGAAAACCCGTGTTTTGAGGCAAGATGTTATATATGATGCTTTTATGAAGATGTGACACCCTTGTTGGTGATTTTATTTTATTTAATTTCATAAAATATATGCAAAATTTATGTGTATATAGACGGGTGTTACAACGTGCGTGATTAAGTTTTCATCATTGCTACACTAAAGTAGGTTTAAATCGTGACTTTTCTAAAAAGCAACCATCTTGTCAGCTTATCAACCAACAACACATGTCCAACCATCTTTTTCATTAACAAAATGATAAATGAACTGTAGCTAGCAAGATTAGATCTTCCAAAGCTGTAGATGAAAATGCTTATAGAAACCCTAAGGTAGTAGCTACAAAAAATATTCTGGAAGGATCCCCTTCAAAATCTGTAGATGTAGAAAAATATTTCCATTTAGATTATATGACTGATTCATTTAGGCCCTTTAGGTCATTCCCATCAAAAGATAGTAAATAATATCTTGAGTGGTTAGCCAAAGTCGAAAGAAAAAATCCCAAGTCTGGAAAGACATGGGTATCTTCGACTTGATTCAACTGTCAAAAGTTGGGCCAAGTTATTGTCAACATATGTTGATGGACTCTCGGTACTTCTGGGATAGTACTTATAACACCTTTCACCTTCCTTATTAAATGGTTACCCCCACCTTATTTGACGTTGCTGCCATCACTGGCCTTTGACCAATTGGGGAAACTTTTGATCCTTATGAGAAAGCTGAGAACACTATTGATTTCAAAGTCAAACACGCTGGCTACACCAAGTATATTGATTACTACCATGTTGAAGGATATGAAGTATCTGATGTAGAACACATAGCTTTCCTCGCTTTGTGGCTACCTCGATTAATTTTCTGCTACAAGTCTTTGCAAGTAGCCAAGAGGTTTTTAACTCTGGCTAATCAACTTCACTTTGGACGAAACATATGCCTTAGTGAATTGATATAAGCTAGATTATATGAGTGTCTTAGGGAAGCCACTTAAAATCTAAATTATTATAAAGTAGGTACCAATTTGCTACTAGCTGGTCCGTTTTGGCTTCTTTAATTGTGGCTTAATGCCACGTTTGACCCTCACTCCCTACTTATGGGAAAGTAGATGAAACAGGTCTTGAAATTAAGAATCTAACTATTGAAGGGACTAGGATAGTTCGATTAACTCATAATGATGATGGAAAAAACTTAGAGCAGTGTTTCACAAAATATGTTAAGATGTTTGCGAAATGTCATAACTTTACTCCCTCGATGGTCCCCTTTGCTCAAAGAACTCATGGCCCTGAATGGTTTATAATATCTATTTCCACTACTACATTAACTTAAGAAGCAGAGACTTTGGATACCTGGAAATATTTCTTACTCCCTAGGCTAATTACCATAACACTTATTCCCATTAAGAGCCATATTGTCTTACTCTCCTACGAACCCAATTTCGTCTCTCAACAATTTGGGCTTTGCCAGCTTATTCCTGAACCATTTTTCGAAAGAAAAAGTGCTCTTTGCCTTCGAGGAATGCATTTATCTATTCCTGAACGAGACGAATGCATGCAAAGCTACTCTAACTTTGTTGAATTTACATCAATTCCTTTTTACCCATCTTTTTAATGCAATAAATCCTTTGATGCTTGGTGCAGGAAATATTATTCTACAAACATGTTCGACACAACCCTCTTCTAGCAACACTTGACCAAAGCTTTCGCCTTTGTGCAGGATCAATCCAAGAAAGGTACACAAACTCAAATCAAGGAGATCCAAGCGTTCCAAAAGTACTTTGAAACTTTTTATAATCCAAATAATCTTAGTCGAATCATACATGATGCAGAAAAAACTTTAAAAGAGAAATGTACAAATATGCTTCCTCATTTAAAAAATCCCTCATGTGTCAAACTTGAGGATAGGTATTCCTTAGCTTTCAAGCTTAAACCACCAAATTTCCTAAAATTACCCAGTGTTGATTTTGGCCTTGCGTTTTACCCTCCTTATCCAGACTGGTTTGCCTGTGGTAATTATCATAACTTTTTTAAAACAACAGCCTAAAAAACTTGTTGAACGAGTGGTTTTGACTAAGAATACATTGGACAGTTTTAAAGGCTTCCTTAACTATGATCTAAATCATGTCACATTGCTTTCCCCAGAACATGAAAGTGTGGAACCAAAGGAACCCTTGATCACTTCAAACATCTCTATGATTTCCCTTTCGTAATTGATACTGGCATGTACCATTTTGTAATGTTCTTTTAGCCATCGAAAAGAAACAACTAAATAAGAAAAAACTTACTTCGATGACAGGATCAACAAATGCACATAAACAAATAACTATTTCATCGAAGAATGTTGTTCTAGAGATTGAGAAACCAAATACAACATCTAAGGTATAATTTGGTATTTTGTTTCTTTATTTATTGTATTTTTTCCTTCTAACCTCTTTACTTTTTTATAGGCTAGTCGAAAACCTCCCGCTACTCCCAAGGAGAGGAAGCAAATTGTGGAGATCCTAGAGACTGTCGAAGATGTGTCTCCTGCTACCTTAAAACCCAAAAGTCAAAGAAAAAGAAGGAGAAGCTATCTGATGCAGCTTCCCAGTCCCAAAATACTATCACTGTCAAGATATTTCCCCTAGCACAACGAAAGACAAGCACTTCTTAACCATCTAGCAACTTCGTCTTGCAACGAATTGAGAGCGATAATTTGAGTCCTGGAGTTGGAGAGTCGAAGGTATGAACTATTCACCTTATTTTTCAGTAACCACTTTTATTTATTTGACTTAACTTATATTCTTCGTCTTGCAGGACATTCGACAAACTTCTACGGAGTCTCCTATCCAATACAAAGTTCCCCCTAGCAGCAGTAATCCTTCGTACCATCCTTTATCTGCTAAAGATTCCAACAAAGGATCTTCCACTGACGTGAACAAATTAGACAATGTCCAACCTGACAAAGAAACTTCTCCACTGAAGTAAAAAATCAATGATTCTGAAAGTGATCATGAAGAGCACCAAACTGCAAACAAGAAAACTCTTGTCGATGAAGGACAAGATGGTGATAGCCCAACTAACTCCTCTCTAAAGGTGGCAGAGTTTGATGAAGAGCTTCTTGATGAAGATGAGAAAATGTCTAACGATGTCAAAAAATACTTCGATGAAGAAGAAGAAGACACAAATGCTCATGTTGGCTCAAAAGACACCACTACTCCTCCTGGTCAGGAAGATGACATGAATGTTCAACAACACCCTTATCAAGAATAAATGGAAGCTTTGAAGAAAAACAATCCTTTGGAATATGAGAAGTTGATGATGACTAAAAGAGGACCTCCCTCCAACAAAAGTCAGTCTAGCCCTTCGAATACTTCAAGTGGAGGTTCAAATGTTGAAACAGTTGAGCAACTTCTTCAAAAAGTTAAAGAAAAGATCTTTGAAGTTAATTTGTTCGAGACATTGAAGAAGGATCCCACCGCATGCTATGGTCTGAAGAAATTGATCAAACAGTTCTACATAGTAACTTATTCATTTGAAGTTGCTGAAGTCTTAATAGAAATAAGCAGTTTGATTGATCAGATCAATGCAAACTTCATTCAAGAACGCGATGATGTGTCGAAGCTTCAAGACAAACATGCTACTCAAGCACCTCAATGGGAGAAAGCTCTTGAAACATTCAATAAAGTTAAGAAAATGGAAAAATCCTTCAAGACAACACAATAGGATTTCGATGTATTTACTTGTTCAATATCTCTTTGGAAAGAACAAATATAGTAACTACAAGCTAATATTTCTCAAAAAGAGGTTCTTCAGCAAGAAATTAAAAAATATGGATCAAAATGAAATTGACAAAGAGATTGCTCAAAGCGTCCAGCATGTTGATAAGGTTGAAAAACTAGGGGAAGAAGTTTCTGCTCTTCAGGTTGTTCAATCCTCAATTGAGTAATTGTTGCGGTTGGCGAAGATTAAATATGACAGAATGAAGACCAATTTTCCATTTTGATTTATTTTGCATTAATAGTATTGTCACTTTGCTTTCTTATGCGTTTTATATGTAACTTTGAAACAAAGCCATTTTTGCATTTTTATGGTAACACCATGTTGGCTTTCCATTTTCGTTTCATTATTCGGTTACAATCTCTAATTCTTGAAGCATAGTGTAACACAGTGGGAGAACTGACTTGGTTGTTTTGGGTTTGATCGCAATTGTTGCGGATAGCAAGAGTCGCCATCGAATTTTCTTTTATCCAATAAGGAAAGGGTTAAAAGAACAGGAAAGACCTTTGAAATATTTTCTTGAGTTCAGGGGGTAGATTATGAAAAGGGAAGGTGTTAGCACCCTTTTCATCCATAGTTATCTATGGGCT
The DNA here is from genome assembly GCA_948472305.1 of Vicia faba. NCBI lineage: Eukaryota > Viridiplantae > Streptophyta > Magnoliopsida > Fabales > Fabaceae > Vicia > Vicia faba. Next base: position 991,342,065 of record OX451740.1, on the reverse strand, counting down.
CTTAGTTGCTTGCTAGATCACTTTTTAAATTTCTTTGTTTGAAATGTGTTTGTGGTGGGTTTTGAAAGTATTTTTTTAAAAGCGTCTTCGTTTAGGCGAACTTTGTAATGATTCTCGTCTTTATAAGAATGCATACAAAGTGTTGGACTTTTTGAAAATATTTCATATTTTGAAAGTGTTTCGTGTGTTTGAAAAGATGTTTTTTTTTTTGAAGATGGATTGTAAGCAAGCAACTAAGAACGTTCTACCTACTCAAAAGTCTTTTGTTCGTTTCTTCCTTCCTTTTGATATTGCTATCTTACCATTGATTTGTAAGAAGCCTTATCTTTGGATGTAAAGGGACGGGCGTGGGTCATCGTATAGTCATGAATAGAAATGTTGTGAGATATCTTAGCATTTCTCTTGAGTGACTAAGATCATTGGAAGGCAACATTCGAAGTGTCATCGAGGGACTATGATCTTGTATTTTGATTATTTTGGATAAAATGTCTCACATGCATATTACGATTATCTTCTCAAGGAAACAAGTGGAGTTAACCCTAGAGGTGTAAGTGTGGAAGTATTTTTTTTCATGCTGGTTTTATCTTGAATTAGGGTTTTCTAAGTATTGATTTTATCTTTCCATACAAAACCTAATTTACTAGCATTGATATGAAATCGATAACTTGTAGAAAGTAAATTTACTACACTATTACATCATTTGGGGAAGGGGATACAAATTTACAAATGAGGGTTGCAAGAAATTAAACCTTAATTATCTATTACAACCATATTGAATTTCTACAAGAAACGACATGAATATAATGTACAAGAAATATAAAAAGAAATGTATTTTGCTTTGGATTTTTGTTAGGAAAATTGTTTTGACCTAATTAACCTAAAGGGATATGATTAAATAAAAATAGGAAAATTAATCCTAAGTTAGAAGGAAATCTAATTAATCAAGATATCATTTTTTAGGGTTTTTTATGGAAGGCTTTTGGTTAATTAAAATAAAATATTTTTTTGTGATATTTTTTATATATTCATAAAATAGACATTGTAAATAAATAGTGTGCAAAAAATAAACTCAAAAGGAGTTGTTTTGATTGATTGGGAAAAATGTTGAAGTTTGTTAAAAAAATGAAAACAAACAAGGGATACAAATTTGTTTTGGTCTTGCCAAGGTTTGAACCCAGGTTCTCCACACCTTCCATTCAAAACAACCAACACCTAATATGTTATAAACCTGCATGCTAGTTTGGAAAAAATGACAAAATCAATACAAAAGGTCTCGCTGGGGCTCGAACCCAGGACCTTATACATATAAGCCTTACGCGCGTGCTATTTATACCACTGGGGTGGTCTGTTTCATCTGTTAGTTATCCAACTTGCACTAAATATAAAATGAACTCTGAAAATTCTGGCTACAGATACTTAATGTCACGTCCGATGTTATGACACCGTATCTGACTTACTATATGACAGTAAATACAAAAGCAGTAAACAACACAGTCAATTGTTTACCCAGTTCAGTGTGCAACAACACCTACTCTGGGGGCTACCAAGCCAGGGAGAGAATCCACTATAAGAGATGTTAATTCAGGAATAAACCAACCAGTTTATCTCCTTCACTTAAGACCTACCCAATGCAATTCTAATCTAAGTACAACTTAAACCTGAGTTCCTACTCACTCCCCCTCAATCACAGCAGTGATACATAAACTAATTTGACTTGAGAATTGATGAAGACACTCTTCAAAACACACTCTTGATTAAGCTTCACAGCTTTTTAATCAAGTAACACAATCACTCGTGCTTCACAGCTTTGAGTGATGTACACAACTAACTTGACTCTGCTTCACAGCTTTAGTCAAGTAACATTCAAACACTCTTGCTTCAAAGCTTTGAGTGCTACACAACCCTTACAATTGAAACCTATTCCAAGACACTTATCACAATGATAATTGCTTGGAGTACAATAAACAAATCTATACAGATTACAAACTTGATCTTCTAATCAATCAGCAGGGATGACTTCAAAAACCGCAGCTCTGTTGAATATATAGCAGCTGCAACTTCAGTTAGGGTTTCCAAAAACCTAGGGTTGATTCCGTTTGACCTAAAGACCAGGTCACAGTACTTTGTTGATCAGGTTAGGATTGAGCGAGGTTACTCCTCAGAAAACGCAGGATTCTGTTTAGGAAGGACTGAGTTATTTCCTGAAAAAACTCAGACTTATCCAATCCTGTAATCCTGCTAGTTCAGAACAGGATGTCATAACATCTGTTATGACATCTGAGAAAACCTGTCTACTGATTAGCTAAATGTGATCATTTTGCAAACATGCTCAGATACACACTTATAAACATCAGTATTTGAGTTACAATATTTTTCTGCATATGTACCTAAAGAGTTAGTACAACCTGAACTAGAATGTTATGACATCAGTCATGACATTCATACATACACTTGGAGTTTACCAAAAATGCAAGCCAATACCTAAACACCTACAAACTCCCCCTTTGGCAGATTTTTGGCTAAAGTCCCTAAACAATCAGAGATAGATAGATAGCAGCAGAAATAAATGACAGCAGAAAAATATAGTGTTAAGTACTAATTAAGCAGTACCAAATATTCTCCCCCACTTTAGCCACAAATGGGCCAAAGATTACATGTTTATAAAGTAATACAGTTATCCAAGACAAAATAATGAGATCAGCAGCAGACAATAGCAGAACATACTTCCAAACTCCACCAGCAACACCACCACGCAGCAATCATCCTTCAAGTACTGTCATCAGACTCAGAGGAGTCAGGCTTCTTTCTTTTCTTGTGAGTAATGTCAGCATTTCTCTCTTTGTTTGATGTCTCAACATTCTTAGAGACATTTGGATTTGTTTCAGCATTTGAGTTTTCTTGGTGCAGAGGAACAGAAATGCCAGGAACTGAGTGGTTCTCGTTCAGAATTCGGGAAACAATTTTTGCTATTGCTTGATTAACATAGGCTGTCCCTTCCCTATTTGCAATTTCAGGGGGTACTGAAGAGGAAGGATGAGATGGATTACCTGTATGTCTTGTTCGCACCTCTTTGGCCTTGGTGGAGTTAATTCTATGAGAACAGATCTCCAGAACATCAGAGTCCAGACAGGAAGAGATTGTCCCAGAATCTTGATCAGATGAAGAGGTTGAGATGGTCGTATTGGATGATGATGGCGTTTGAGACATTTTGTCAGTTTTGAAGGACAAACAGCAAATGAGAAGAATTTCTGATTGATGAGAAGACGAGAGAGGAACAAAGCAAAGGAGTGCCTATTCAACTTCTTAAAACAGTGGTAGGAAATGAGAAAATACAATTTTAAACCAATCAGAACAGGCAGAAGTCCTTTGGTCTTTGTTTTAAGCACAATTAATTCCTACAATTCCTCATGTTGGCAAATACCCAACTTACCCCTTAAGTTTTCAAATTGATTTGCATCCAAAGCCTTGGTAAAAATGTCAGCCAGCTGTAGCTCAGTGGCAACATGTTCCAATTTGATGGTCTTTTCTTCTACAAGGTCTCTAATAAAGTGATGTCGTATGTCAATATGTTTGGTCCTGCTATGCTGAATGGGATTCTTGGATATGTTGATTGTACTCAGATTGTCACAGTATAATGTCATAACATCTTGTGTGACGTTATACTCAGTGAGCATCTGTTTCATCCATAACATTTGAGAGCAGCTACTGCCAGCTGCAATATATTCAGCTTCAGCGGTGGAAAGAGACACACAATTCTGTTTCTTGCTGAACCAAGAAACCAGATTACTTCCCAAAAAGAAACATCCTCCAGAAGTGCTTTTTCTATCATCAGCACTACCAGCCCAATCAGCATCACAGTAGCCAGTCAGAGTCGGTTCACAGCCATGAGTATACAGCAATCCATAGTTGTAAGTACCACTTACATACTTCAAAATTCTCTTCACTTGATTGATATAACTGACTTTGGGATCAGCTTGGTATCTAGCACAAACTCCAACTGCAAAGGCAATATCAGGTCTGCTGGCAGTTAAGTACAACAGGCTTCCTATCATGCTTCTGTACAGACTTTGATCCACCTTAACCCCACTTGAATCTTTGGAGAGCTTTAGATGAGTAGGAGCAGGAGTCCTTTTGTGACTTGCATTCTCCATTCCAAACTTCTTTACAATATTCTTAGCATACTTGCTTTGAGATAAGAAGATTGAGTCCTCCATCTGTGAGACTTGTAGTCCAAGAAAATAAGTTAGTTCTCCCATGAGACTCATTTCAAATTCAGCCTGCATCTGGTCAGCAAAGTGTTTAACCATATGTTCTGACATTCCGCCAAACACTATATCATCAACATATATTTGGGCAACCATCAACTTCCCTCCTTCAGTTTTGACAAATAGAGTTTTGTCCAAGCCTCCTTTTCTGTAGCCTTTGTCTGAGAGAAACTTTGTTAACCTGTCATACCATGCTCTAGGAGCTTGTTTCAGCCCATATAGAGCTTTTCTCAATTTGTAGACATGATCAGGATGGGTTGGATCCACAAAACCTTTAGGTTGTTCCACATAAGCTTCCTCATTTAAGTACCCATTTAGAAAGGCACTTTTCACATCCATCTGAAATAACTTGAACTTCAGAAGACAAGCAATTGACAACAAGAGTCTGATTGATTCCAACCTGGCTACAGGTGCAAAGGTTTCATCAAAGTCAACCCCTTCAACTTGGGTGTATCCTTGAGCAACAAGTCTCGCCTTATTTCTGGTGACAACTCCTTCAGCATCTGACTTGTTCTTGAATATCCATTTTGTCCCAATGATGTTAGTTCCTTCAGGTCTAGGAACCAGTTCCCAAACTTCATGCTGCTTGAATTGGTTCAGTTCATCTTGCATTGCACCAATCCAATATTCATCAGTCAAGGCTTCCTTGACATTTTTTGGTTCTATTTTGGACACAAAACAAGAATTTGAGATGATTTCTCTTGATCTTGTGATGACTCCACTATTAGGATCTCCTATGATGAGCTCTTTTGGATGATCCTTCTGAATTCTGATGGAAGGAGTCTTGCTAGCTTCCTTTGATTCTGATTCTGTTGTGGTGGAGTTGGGTAGATCATCCTGTTGGGTTGAAGTCTCAAAGAATGTCTCAACAGTACAAGGAACATCTGTTTCTTCATGATAGTCATCAATTATGACATTTATTGATTCCATCATGGTTTTGGTTCTGGAGTTGAATACTCTATAAGCTCTGCTGTTTGAGGAGTATCCTAGAAATATGCCTTCATCACTTTTGGAGTCCAGTTTTCTTCTCTGTTCCCGATCAGACAGGATATAGCATTTGCTGCCAAACACATGGAAGTACTTCACAGTTGGTTTTCTTCCTTTCCAGAGTTCATATATGGTGGATGAGGTTCCCTTTCTCAAGGTGACCCTGTTATGAACATAACAAGCTGTATTCATAGCTTCAGCCCAGAAATACATAGGAAGTTTTTTGGCATGTAACATTGCTCTGGCAGATTCTTGTATGGTCCTGTTTTTTCTTTCCACAACTCCATTTTGCTGAGGTGTTATGGGAGAAGAAAACTCATGACTGATTCCTTCTGAAGCACAGAAGTCATCAAACCTGCTGTTTTCAAATTCCTTGCCATGATCACTTCTGATTCTGACAATACATACTTCCTTCTCTCTTTGAATTCTTTTGCACAGTTCTCTAAAGACTTCAAATGCATCTGATTTTTCTCTAATGAAATTAATCCAGGTGAATCTGGAAAAATCATCCACAACCACATAGGCATATCTTTTACCACCAAGACTTTCTACTTGCATTGGTCCCATCAGATCCATATGGAGGAGTTCTAGAACCTTAGTGGTGGTCAGATGTCTTGACTTTGGATGTGACGTCCTTGTCTGCTTGCCCACCTGACATTCACCGCAAACTCTTCCTTCATCAATTAGCAGTTTTGGAATTCCTCTGACTGCCTCCAAGGAGATGATCCTCTTCATACCCCTTAGGTGAAGATGGCCAAGTTTTTGGTGCCACAGTTTCACCTCTTTCTCTTCTTTTGCAATGCAACACACAGATGAGAAATTAGTGTTCTCAGCCTCCCATAAGTAACAGTTGTCTTTGGATCTGACTCCTTTCATTACTGTCTCTTGTTTGTCATTGATTACAAGGCATTCAGATTTTGAGAAATTGACCTTGAATCCTAGATCACACAGTTGACTGATACTAATGAGATTAGCAGTCAGTCCTTTCACCAGCAGTACTTCATTTAGACTTGGAACTCCAGGGCAGTTCAAATCACCAACTCCTTTGATTTCACCTTTAGCCCCATCTCCAAAGGTCACAAAACTGGTGGTGTGAGGCTTAACATTATTGAGGAGGTTCTTGATTCCAGTCATATGTCTGGAACATCCACTGTCAAAATACCAGTCTTCTTTTGCAGAGACCCTCAGGGAAGTGTGAGCTATCAGTGCAGTAGCCTTTTTCTTCCATTGAGGAGCATGTGGTACCTTTTTAGACTTAGGTTTGACACCTGAATTCTGATTAGGGTATCCATGTAATCTGAAGCAAAAACGCTTTATGTGGCCATATCTACCACAATGATGACATTTCCATCTTTGGTACCTTTTCCTCATATGTTTCTGTTCCTGATGTCGAGAGTTGTGTTGAGACATCTGTTTTGGCATTTGCCTACCAGAACCAGATTTCGTTGCTTTCATAAATCCTAGACCAGATTTATTTCCCACATTTTGTCCAATCTGTAGGATCTCTTCCAATTTGTCAGTTCCATTTGTCAACATCTTGACAGATTTTGTCATTTGATCCAGTTGTGAGTTCAGCAATTGAACTTCTCCTTCTAGAAGACTTATAGTTTCAAGGTTTTCCCGTTTTTCAGCCTCCATCTTTATGATGAGTTTTGATTGTTTCTTATTCTGCACACAGACTTCAGTACTTCTGATACACAATTCCTTGTATGTTTCAGCCAGTTCTTCAAAAGTCACCTCTTCATCACTTTCAGAGGTACAAACACCAGTTAAAGCAGTAACTCGTTTGGCAGTCTCTTCTTCAGAATTACTTTCTGAATCACAGTCGGACCAAGTAACTGTCATTCCTTTTTGTTTCTTAAGAAAGGTAGGACATTCAGCTCGAATATGCCCATATCCTTCACAACCATGGCATTGAATTCCTCTGCCTTGAACTCCCTTCCCATCTGACCTTGATCTTTTGCTGGAACTGTCAATGTCAGAGGAAATGTTATGAACATTAGACCTTGACTTTGGATCTATTCTTTTGATGAGTTTGTTGAATTGTCTTCCTAGCATGGCTATAGCTTCTGAAATGTTTTCTTCAACATCAGTGTTGGACATAAGTGCTATGCTCTTGTTCTTTTTGACATCATCATTAGTGATTCCCATCTCAAAAGTCTGAAGAGACCCAATAAGTTCATCTACTTTCAACTTGCTAATGTCCTGGGCTTCCTCTATGGCAGTCACCTTCATTGCAAATCTTTTAGGCAAGGATCTGAGAATCTTCCTCACCAGTTTTTCTTCTGACATTTTTTCTCCCAGTGCTCCTGAGGTGTTGGCAATCTCCAAGATGTTCATGTGAAACTCATGAATGGTTTCATCTTCCATCATTTTTAGATTCTCAAACTTAGTGGTCAACATCTGAAGCCTTGACATTTTTACTTTGGAAGTTCCCTCATGAGTAGTTTTGAGAGTGTCCCAAACTTCCTTGGCCAGTTCATATTGATGAACTAATCTGAAAATATTTCTATCAATCCCATTGAACAAGGCATTTAGAGCTTTGGAATTTCCCAGGGCTAGCTCATCTTCTTCTTTACTCCAATCTTCCTCAGGCTTCAGACTGATTGTCCCATCTTCCTCAGTTATGGTGGGATGAATCCATCCTTTGTCAGCAGCTCTCCAAGCCTTTTTGTCCAGAGATTTTAGGAAGGCAATCATACGAGGTTTCCAGTAGTCATAATTAGTTCCATCCAGAATGGGTGGTCTATTTCCAAAAACTCCTTCTTTGTCCATAGTGCCAGAAAGTGATATCCCTAGATCTCACCCAGTAATACAGGCAGGGTGCCTGCTCTGATGCCAATTGAAAATTCTGGCTACAGATACTTAATGTCACGTCCGATGTTATGACACCGTATCTGACTTACTATATGACAGTAAATACAAAAGCAGTAAACAACACAGTCAATTGTTTACCCAGTTCAGTGTGCAACAACACCTACTCTGGGGGCTACCAAGCCAGGGAGAGAATCCACTATAAGAGATGTTAATTCAGGAATAAACCAACCAGTTTATCTCCTTCACTTAAGACCTACCCAATGCAATTCTAATCTAAGTACAACTTAAACCTGAGTTCCTACTCACTCCCCCTCAATCACAGCAGTGATACATAAACTAATTTGACTTGAGAATTGATGAAGACACTCTTCAAAACACACTCTTGATTAAGCTTCACAGCTTTTTAATCAAGTAACACAATCACTCGTGCTTCACAGCTTTGAGTGATGTACACAACTAACTTGACTCTGCTTCACAGCTTTAGTCAAGTAACATTCAAACACTCTTGCTTCAAAGCTTTGAGTGCTACACAACCCTTACAATTGAAACCTATTCCAAGACACTTATCACAATGATAATTGCTTGGAGTACAATAAACAAATCTATACAGATTACAAACTTGATCTTCTAATCAATCAGCAGGGATGACTTCAAAAACCGCAGCTCTGTTGAATATATAGCAGCTGCAACTTCAGTTAGGGTTTCCAAAAACCTAGGGTTGATTCCGTTTGACCTAAAGACCAGGTCACAGTACTTTGTTGATCAGGTTAGGATTGAGCGAGGTTACTCCTCAGAAAACGCAGGATTCTGTTTAGGAAGGACTGAGTTATTTCCTGAAAAAACTCAGACTTATCCAATCCTGTAATCCTGCTAGTTCAGAACAGGATGTCATAACATCTGTTATGACATCTGAGAAAACCTGTCTACTGATTAGCTAAATGTGATCATTTTGCAAACATGCTCAGATACACACTTATAAACATCAGTATTTGAGTTACAATATTTTTCTGCATATGTACTTAAAGAGTTAGTACAACCTGAACTAGAATGTTATGACATCAGTCATGACATTCATACATACACTTGGAGTTTACCAAAAATGCAAGCCAATACCTAAACACCTACAAACTCCTTTATGAAAATTTGAACATGGCTTCATCTTCTTCCTTCGCGCACGCAAGGATGTATATCACCATTGTTAAGCTTCTAAAAGCTTCATTTTTCAGCCAAATCAAAAAATGTAAACACCAAACCTGCCTAAAATTTGAATACGAATCCAACCACATAATTTTCAATAGCTATGGATCAAAGCTTAGCATGAGTTTTGTTCAGTACCAAAACTAAAACCTAACAGATCAGATATGAAATTCTCAATGTATAAGCAATGATAATCAAAACTATGGACATGGTCAGCTTCCTAGACATGATATCTACATATTTTCTTCATAATGTATATATAAATGATGCTTGAATGAAGAGTTCCATGTTTGAAAAAACTTACCTCTTAGAGTGAAACTCGAATGACTTCTACAGGACATCCAGAAATGGTTTGATGATGGATTAAGCTTGTCTGGACCTCCCTGAAGCTATTCGAATTGTTAGAATGTCTTGTAGCTTACCCAACTATTCTTTAAGGGATGGGATAATGTCTATGTGGTGAATAGATGATGTTCAAATGGAAAAAATGGAAAATGTACAAAGAATTTTGGAGTTGGCTCTTCAAAGTCAGAAATGGAAAGCAATGTAGCTGTGGATGAAAATTATGAGTTCAAGGTGTTTTGAGAGTGTTCTAAGGCTGTTAATCTCTCCCTTTATGTTGCAAATAATGTCTCTATTTATAGGGAAGAGGTTTGACATCTTGTAGTAACCTGAATCTTGAGATAACATGTTATGGTTTAGTTGAAAATGAAAAAATCAAGTTGAATGGATATTAACTATTCCAAAGTTCAAGTACAAGCATGGCCTGATGTTTGTTGGGTGCAGGACACTTGATTCATGATTTTGATATTGCATGCAATCAGAGATAAAGGTCACAAGGCTCAATGCATTGACAATTTGCAAAAAGCTTGCTTTTCTAAAATGGCAATGGTAACTTTGTGCCATTAAGAGAAATTGGCTTGGACAATATTTTAAATACTTGGGTAAGAGCTTAATTCATTGCGTAAACAATTAATTATGGAGTGAAACACAAGCATTGAGGATCACAAAGCAAGATCATGTAGCATAGCCTATGGATTCTTTCTTCAACTTGATTACTTCTACAAAGATTTTGAATCTCTATAGAACTTTGATCTTTTTCTTACTATGGTTTTCGACAAGCATCTTGAATTTCTTAACGATGTCGAATACTACGTCCTTTCATTTTGATCACATATATCCACAACTTTCGATAATACAAAACAATATTTGTTTCCACCAATTGTATGTTCTTCAAATGGACCACATTCATCTGAATGTACCACTTACTTCGTCCTTTCGTTTTGATCACATAGATCCACAACCTTCGACCAAACTCATCAACAAACAAAATAATATTTGTTTCCACAAATTATATGTTCTTATAATGGACCATATTCATCTGAATGTACAACTTTGAGTATGTAAGATGATCTCGTTGGCATAGTCGAAACAAAATAATTTTTGAATTGCTTTCCTACCAGTAACCATATCTTGAGTAATCGGTTGATTAAGTTGTCGAAAGTTCAAATGTTAAAACCTCAAATTCCACAACCAATTATCCTTGTGGTCAAAAAGTTTTCAAACCTTGAACTCTGTCGAATTGATCATTGTCTTAAATGTCCTGTTTTTCGACAACGGAGATTTTAAGATCAAATTGTTCTTGGTGTCGAACAATCTTTAAACTCCATCTTTCATGACAACTGAGAAACTCTTTTCGACTAGTTGTCCAACACTTAGCAAGTTGCACTTTATTCCATGTACATAAATCATATCTTTAATCATAACTTTTTCTCCATTACTCATATGAAAGACTATGTTGCCAGAACCTTCTTCTTGCAATGAAATATTATCCGCAAGTTTTGTTGAATTGTAATTCATAGTGTTGAAACTATGTGTGTCGAAGGGTTTAGAGGTGGATCGAAGCAGGTTGCTCAAAGGAAACCATTTCCCAGTCGAAGCGTGTGGATCGAAGTAGGTTGCTCTAAGGAAGCCATTTCCCAGTGGAAGCTTGTGGATTGAAGCAGGTTGCTCAAAGGAAGCCATTGCCCAGTCGAAGCTTGTAGATCAAAGCAGGTTGCTTGAAGAAAGCCATTTCCCAGTCGAAGCTTGTGGATCGAAGCAGGTTGCTTGAAGGAAGCCATTTCCCAGTGGAAGCTTGTGGATCGAAGCAGGTTTCTCGAAGGAAGCCCTTGCCCAGTCGAAGCTTGGGGATCGAAGCAAGCTTCCTCTTCTTCGACTTTTAAAAATTTGTCAACCACTCCTTTTAATCACCCATGTGGTTCGAACAGCCTGAACTAGATTTTGAATTCGACATGTTTATCTGCAACAGCACGCCTTTTTTATACGCTTTTCCCTTTCGAAAATTTCCTCTTCCTCCTTTCGAGGATTCAGAAGTTCCATCTTCGACCTGATGCTTGAGAGCCCAATATGATCCATGGAAACTATATGGGGCATTAAAAGTCCAATTGTACTTGTGCAAACTCAAACCCTAGTTGTGAGTCATCAGTGTTTGAGGAGGTATCTTGAGCTGATCAAACCTTGTGCAGTCTTGAATCAATAGAGATCTTGTGAGAAAATTCTTGAGAAATGAGAGGGAAAGTTTTGGGGTACAACAGCTGCCCCTGTTCAATCTTCTTGATCCTGAAGAGTGAGATTGGAAGATCTGCCTTTCGTGACTTGAAGGTGAAAGATGATTGTACACTAAAGTGCCCATAAATTTGCACTTGATGATATGTTGAATTGGGAATGGGCATATAGATGCCATTTGGATAGATGATTGGTAGAAACTGAGTGAAATATTAGCATAAATCTTTAGTTGATTCATGCTGAAAACTAGGTGTATTGTCTGTCTTTGACTGAAAAGATAATTCTGATCCATAAGAAGTCTTTGGATATGTGATTTTATCTTCAAGGAAACAAAGAGGTTAGCTGTATGCGCATGTATGCATGGTGTAATGATGTTCTCAAAATAAATGAGATTATGTTATGTTATATGTTATGTATGTTGTATGAATGCGACATGTTATCAAAGTGTATCCTTAACAGATACTGGGGAGCTTTGAATCTCGGACGACTGTTGGAGATGAAAAGTATGTGTGTCTTCAGACTTTAAAGGTGATTCCGTTGGAGATTCCTGCTTTGTTGAGAAGAAATTCACTGGGGAATATTGTCTTCTGCTTGAGAAGACTCTGTGGAGAGTGTTGATTTCTGCTTGGGAACCAGAATTCAGGAGTTTTAGTTGTCTGTCGCTCTGGTGGGGAATTATCTCTTGAAATTTAGCTGTTATCTGGTCGGATTCCAGGCTTCACAATAATTTGATGGGGATAAAGAAGTTAACTGTTATCTGGTCAGATTCCAGGCTTTGCAGCAACTCGCTGAAACAATGGCAAACTCTACTAGGGAAGAGGAGTTTTATTAGTGATTTGTAAAAATCAAACTGTTATCTGGCCGGGTCAAGGTTTCAGCAATGCAAACTGTTAACTGGCCGGATCCAAGTTTTGCAGTAGATAGAGAAGTTAAGTTACTATCTGGTCGGGTCCAGGCTCTAGCCTCTTAAAATTGAGGTTTACTGTGACCCGGTCGGGTCCAGTCTTCAGCAATTTGAACTTGAGATCAACTGTTATCTGGTCAGGTCTAGGTTTCAAAAACTTGAACTATTAACTGGTCGGGTCTAGGTTCTGCAATTGAGGGAGTTAAACTAATATCTGGTCAGGTCAAGGCTTTAGCAACTGAATTTGAGATTTACTATTATCTGGTCGGGTCTAGGATTCAGAAATTGGAGCTATTATCCGGTCGGGTCCAGGCTTTAGCAATTGTTATCTGGTTGGGTCCAGACTTTAGCAATTGTTATCTGGTCGGGTCCATATTTCAGGAATTCGGGCTGTTATCTGGTCGGGTCCAGGCTTTAGCAACTGTTATCTGGTTGGGTCTAAGTTTCAAAAATTGGGGACGTTATCTGGTCAGGTCCAGACTTCAGAATGTTTAACTGGCATCTGGTCGGGTCTTGGCTTGAACTGTTGACTGGTCGGGTGTAGGCTTAAGCAATTTGAGAAGTTAAACTAATATCTGGTCGGGTCAAGGCTTTTAGTAACTTGGAATTGAAGTTTACTGTTATCTGGTTGGGTCCAGTCTTCACAGTAAGTTGAGAGTAGGATAAAGTTGAACTAGTTCTGATCGGGTCTAGGCTTCATAGTAACTTACTTGAAAGGATGAAGTTGACTGTTATATGGTCGGGTTCCATACTTTACAGCAACTTCCAGAGATAGCAATGAATTTGTTGACAACTTCACTGGGGATTAGAGTTTGTGGTCCCTTGATTTGTAATAGTCTGCGAGGCAAAACCCAAGCTGGGGAATCTGTAGTTTGTTGGGGAAATAAACCATGTTGAAGAGAATATTCGACAATTTGTTGGGGAGGATATTTTTTATTTTTTATATATTTTTTTTAGGAATAATTCCATAAGGCTTCCTTTTAAGACTAACTCAGCTGGGGAGAGGATTTTCTGGAGATTGAAACTCTGGATGGGGATTTTATGAATCCAAATTTGTGGGGATAATGTTATTGAAATAACTCTGTGGGGATATCTCAAATTCATTTAAGGAGATGCTTGTCACTGTTTTCAAACATATATTTGTTAAAAGTTTAATCATGTTCATATCAAAATGTTCATTCAATTTTAGTCGTTGGACACTTTTGCAGTCAAAACAGAAAAGACATAAAGTTTGCACTTCAAAGTATATTTGTATTGATGTTTTTCCCAAGAATATGAGTTTTTGTACAAAGGGACCGGGATCCTAGTAAGAGGAAATCGTCAACTGAATGGAAATAATACAAAGTGAAAACAAAATAATAGCCATGTGAAAGTGATCTCATTGTGTTCTAACCCCACTATTGCCCTTATGTCTTTGAACATCATCCCTTGTCGTTGAAAGGAGATGATTGGATTGATCTTGGACCATTTGAAGTTGGACCTCGATAATAAAGCTGGTTGTGGAGATCCCACGGGACATAGTCATATGCTTTAATCCTTAATTTTTGTCTGGGCCGCCCTTTCGGGTCTTCAGCCCACCAAGATACCCATTTTTTCCCAAATTGCCATTTCGGGTTTTCGACTCGTCGGGTGTACAATCTTTTGCATATATCCCTAAATTTTTCCTTAACCTCTTTGGTTCACCGGGATGCCCTTATTTTTCCCTAGGTGTGTTAACCTAACGGGTCAATTTATGCGTAGTATTTTTAACTATGTCCGCGTTTACGGGATGTGGGAAGTCTTTGCCATCCATAGTAGTCAGCATCATGGCACCACAAGAGAAAGCTTTCTTTACAACAAATGGTCCTTCGTAAGTGGGAGTCCATTTGCCCCCGGGGTCGCCTTGTGGAAGAATGATGCGCTTTATTACCAAGTCTCCAGCTTGATACACTTGAGGCTTGATCTTTTTGTTGAACGCCTTGATCATATGCTTTTGATACATCTGACCATGGAAAATAGCATCCTATCGCTTCTCATCAATCAAATTCAGCTGATCCAACCTAGTCTGAATCCATTTGTCTTCGTCTAGACTTGCTTCTTTCATTATCCTTAGAGAGGGAATATAAAATTCTATAGGTAAGACGACTTTCATGCCATAAACCAAGGAGAAAGGAGTTTCCCCAGTTGACATACGACCCGAAGTACGGTAGCCATGAAGAGAAAACAGTAACATCTCATGCCAATCTTTGTAGGTTACCACCATCTTTTGCATAATCTTCTTGATATTTTTATTGGCAGCTTCCACTGTGTCATTCATCTTGGGCCTGTACGAAGAAGAATTGTGATGCTTGATTTTGAACTGAGTGCAGAGTTCTGTAATCATAGCTTTATTGAGATTAGCTCCATTGTCCATGATAATCCTCTCGAGGATACCGTAACGACATATGAGATTATGCTTGATGAATCTGGCTACAAAGTTCTTGGTAACTGAGGCATGTGAGGTAACTTCGACCCACTTGATAAAGTAATCAATGGCAACAAGGATGAAACGGCGTCCATTGGAGGAAGTAGGTTTGATCTCTCTAATCATGTCAATGCCTCACATTGCAAATGACCATAGAGCAGTCATGACATTTAGAGGAAAAGGTGGTACATGGACCTTGTCAGCATAGATTTGACACTTGTGGCAAGTCCTTGAGTGATGATGACAATCCGTTTCCATTATGGACCAATAGTAACCATCCCTCAGGATTTTCTTGGCTATAGTGTGTCCACTAGAGTGGGTCCCTAAGAGGCCATCATGCATGTCTTCCATAATTTTCTCTGCCTCCTTCTTGTTTGCACATCAGAGTAGAGTAGAATCATGGTTGCGCTTGTATAGGATTTCGTTGCTTAGAAATAATTTGGCTGAAAATCATTGCAAGAATTTCTTATCATTGATGCAAGTTCCTTCAGGATATTCTTGTGCCTCAAGATATTTCCCAACCTCGTGGTACCATGGCTTCTCTTCGTCAGTGTCAAGCTCATAGCAGTGTGCAGGTTCGTGAAATCTTTCGATTATTATCATAGGAGCTTTGTTGTCCCATTTGACTTTGAACATGGAAGACATTGTTGCTAAGGCGTCAGCTAATTTATTTTCTTCTCTAGGAAAATGTTCAAAGGTTATCTCCTCGAAGTATGGTATTAGGTTTAACACAAGCTCCTGGTAAGGAATAATCTTAGGATGCTTAGGGTCCCATTCCCCTTTGACTTGATTGATCACTAGAGAAGAATCTCTGAATACATCTTGTGATACGGTGGGAAGAACTGACTGTTTTTGGAATGCTGGTTCGCGTTTGTGTTTGCAAAATGTCGCGGTAAGCAAGAGTCGTCACCGACTTTTATTTTATCCAACAAGGAAAGGAAAAAGCACAGAAAAATTCCTTTTTCGAGATATTTCTGAGTACGGGGGGTAGATTATAGAAAGGTAAGGTGTTAGCACCCTTTCTATCCGTAGTTATCTACGGGCTCTTAGGTACTTGCTCATCATTTTCAAAATTGTTTTCTTTGTGCTTGTGGGTTTTGAAAATTTTTTGTTTTAACTTTGATTTAACTCTTGCTTCTGTCTTCAAGAGTGTAATGAAGTGTTTTTGAAAACTTTATTTGTAAAAAGAGTGTAAGTGTGAAAAAAGTTTGTTTTGGATGAGCAAGTATCTAAGAACTAATCTACCTACTCGAAAAAGGAATCGTTCTATGTTTATTTCCTTTAGACAATTCTATCCCACTATTAGTGAGTAGGTTACACCGTCGTTGGAGTTTGAGGGTCAATTCGAAAGAGGGACATACGGTCACTAAAACAATGTTAGGATGTCTTAGTGGTAACCCTAATGTCTTAGATCATTTATTCGAGGCAACGATATCCGAGGCAACCTCTAAAATAACCTATACTCAATGACCGTTTACAAAGGAAACCAAGTGGGTGTATCCTAGGAGTGCACACGTGCGAGTGTGTTGAATTCATATTATTTTTATCTTTGCACATGTTTAGGGTGATCTAACTGTTTTAAGATTAGACATTCATTCTTGTCATGCAAACCCTATTATCAAACATCTAACAGTTGAATATTTGCAGAATTTAAAGGTGCGGAAATTAAACTATGCTATTACAAGGCGTCGGGTATTTACATCGCCAATAACAACCCTTTGAAAATAAAAGCGGTAAAAGTAAATGTCCTAATTTAATTATTACAAACCGGGAGCAGATACAATAATTGAATAAAATAATAATAAAGCGCGCGAGAAACTTGGATCGAATGCAAAACTAGGGGTTTGACCCTCTTAATTAAAAGAAATAATGTTTTTGTTGTTTTTATTTTTTAAGAAAAGAAATTAAATTCTAAAATTAAATGCTAAATTAATTATTAAATTAATTAATGAAAAATAATTAAATGACATATTTTTGGTTTTTTTGTTATTTTAGGAAATAAATAAATTAATTAAATTAGGGTTAAAACCTAGTTATTCTAATTGATTTTTAATTATTTACAAAATAAATGAAAGTTATCTAAAATTAACCTAATTAAGTTAATTAATATTTATTAATGAAAAAATAAAATTCTAAATTTATTTGGACATAAAAATATTTTTTGTGATTTTTTGATAAAAAAGAAAATTGTTTTATTGGTTAGTAAATAAATAAAAATAAATAAATAGAATAAATAATAAAAAAAGATGAGAAGATGAGAAATGGGCCTGAAATTAGGGTTCGAATAGCAGTATTCTGGGCCCAATTGTGCTGATCCATTTGACTTTTTGCAATCCAGTGCATGTGCATTGACTGACCCTTTGGTGCACCTTCAATGATGGCCACCAGATCTGGCCATCTGGCCATCTGGCGTGTTGATGAGGAAGGAGCATGGTGGACGTTTGGCTTACACGTGCATGTGATAACCTGAAATAAAATGATATAGAGAAATAGGGGGACCTGGGATTCGAACCCAGGCCCCAAGGGAAATTTCATGTTATGCTTGACACTGGATCACTTGTTGTTGTTTGTATACATAATAGAAAATAATAATAATATAAAAAAATGCAATATAGTGGGAACAAAAATAAAAGGCGCGCAGAAATTTGAATGGGCGAATGGAGGAGTGCCACGCCTGTTTCTTCATCCTCTCTCTGTGGCTAAAACCAGAAACACCTATACCCACGGACAAATGTCCGTCACTGTAACCTTGTCGATTCTCAAAATCTCCCACAAGCCATGGAAATGATATCTAAGGCCATGGTTGAGGTCGTCTCCTTCTTATGATCACAACCATACCATTCATGGAGGCTAATAGTTCATGAAAAGAAAAACCCTAAAAGAAAATCTGAAACCCTAACGATGGTGGATTTCGTTACAGACCATATAAACGCGATTGAGTAATGCCAAAAGTTTACAAATGCTTCATAGGTTAAGAATATGAAATTATTTCACACTATGAATGCAAGAATAAGGTTATTCGAATTCAAGAAGATGGTGGTACAATTGCGGACTTACAGTGCGTGGGAGGGCTTGAAAGCGCTTGGTTTTGAATGCTTTAGGTTCCTGAGATTACCAGGAAGCGATTGGAACAAGTCATGAGCCTTGAGGAAGCCTCTAAAAGGGATTTTGATCTCACACTTTTTCCTTGATTTTTCAGTTTTTGTTCTTGCTCTCACGCTTGCTTCCAACCTTGATTTTGATCTGCACTCAACCCTTGTGTATTAGACAATGCATTAGGGTTGATTATTGTGTCCAAATCCCTCTCTTTCAATGCTTTGGATATTGATTTGATTGGCTTTGAACAACTTTCCAAACATGGCTTATTTCCAATCTTTTTCTTCCCACAAGCTTTGATGCAAATTTGAATGCCTTGTTAGCTGTAATTAGAGCCTGAAACAATCACAAGATTCTTTGTTATCAATATTTTTGGATTTTATTTGATTTTATTTGATTTAAATTCAATTAATTCAAATAAAAATCAAAATAAATAATAAAAATAAGATATGGACATGTGGAAAAAGCTATAGCACGTGGGCTATGATGCCAACTCAAAACAAGTGAAAAAGAATGGGCCCATTTGGCAAAATTTGAAGTTTTGGGCATAGTTGACTTTTCGCAATTTTGCAAAAAAGGTCAACTTCAACAATGCATAATTTCCTCAATTTTGACTATTTGGAGGTGTTCTTGGACTTTTTAGAAAGCTTGAGGTGTGCTATAAGCAAACCTTTTGGTCTCATCTCAATTTGATATTCCATGCTCATGTATGAAGCTTTGACAAAAAAGGTGTTTTTGTTGACTTTTCAAAATGACCCATAATGTCCAAGTTCATAACTTCTTGTGAGTACATATTTTGATCTTGGGAGCTGAATATGGATTGTAGGGAATTGCATCTTATTCAAAATGAGCTTTGGATGGGTCATTTCTCCTAAAGTATGAGAAAGTTATGCTTGGTCAAAGTTGAGTTGACTTTTCCTGCAAAACCCTAAATTAGCAACTTTTGAGTCTTGATGAATTGTGAGGAATCCTTGATGAATCATGATCAAACCTTGATCAAATGATGAAATATACTTCAAAATGAGGATGTTGACAAAAAATATTGAAGTTTGACTGTATGGGGGTCACAGTTGACTTTTGCCCTAACATAGTCGATTTTTGGGCCTTTGAGCAATTGACTGAGCAAACTTCCTCTGCAAGGCTTGAAACTTGACATGGATGATATTGAGAACATATTAGGACACTGGTGAGCACTTGGGGTCACTTGTACTCAAGGATCTTGATGCAATATGAAAATCTAATTTGGGGTAGTCTGCCTTAGGAGAGAGCTTGTCTGGCCAATCCTTGGACTACTTTGAGCAACTTGGGGATCTTTCTTGAAATGTTTTTTTGAGAAATATGGGAGGGAAAATTTTGGGGTACAACAGCTGCCCCTGTTCAATCTTCTTAAACCTGAGGATATAGATTGGCTTTCGTGCCTTTCGTGATCCGAAGGTGGAAGAAGATTGAACACTAGAGTGCCCAGAAATTTGCACTTGCATGAAGTGATAATTGTCTTGTGATGTCGCGAATGGACTTACAGATGCCATTTGGAGGAGTGTCGATCGCATAAGATATTCTTTCGTAAGAACTTGTATACCTGTTGTTGGGGAAGATTCTGCTGGGGAAGGTTGATCTTCATTGAGAGAAGTAGAATTTTAGGAGCTTCGCCGTCTGTTATTCCGCTGGTGAGTCGTCTTTGTTGATATTTAGGAACTTTGTCGTCTGTACTCAATTGAGGAGTCATCTCTGTTGATATTTAGGAACTTCAATCGTTCGTACTCAACTGAGGAAACAACTTTGCCGAGATTTAGGAGCTCGTCCGTAATTCAACTAAGAAAACATCTTTGTTGAGATTTAGGAACTTGTCCGTAATTCAACTGAGGAAACATCTCTGCTGAGATTTAGGAGCTCGTCCGTAATTTAACTGAGGTAATATCTTCGCTGATATTTAGGAGCTCGTCCGTAATTCAACTACTTTGCTGAGATTTAGGAACTTGTCCGTAATTCAACTGAGGTAATATCTGCTGAGATTTAGAAACTCGTCCATAATTCAACTACTTTGCTGAGATTTAGGAACTTGTCTGTAATTCAACTGAGAAAACATCTCTGTCGAGATTTAGGAGCTCGTCCGTAATTCAACTGAGGAAATATCTTTGTCGAGATTTAAGAACATCATCCGTAATTCAACAACTTTGCTGAGATTTAGGATCTCGTCCATAATTCAACTGAGAAAACATCTTTGCTGAGATTTAGGAACTCGTCCGTAATTCAACCGAGGAACATATCTGTCGAGATTTAGGAACATCATCTGTAATTCAACTGAGAAAACATCTTTGCTAAGATTTAGGAACTCGTCCGTAATTCAACCGAGGAACATATCTGTCGAGATTTAGGAACTTGTCCGTAATTCGATTGAGGAAACATATCTGCTGAGATTTAGGAGCTCGTCCATAATTCGACTAAGGAAATAACTTCGCTGAGATTTAGGAGATCTTCCATATTTCAACTAGTTTGCTGAGATTGAACTTGTCTGTAATTCAACTGCTTTGCTGAGATTTAGGAACTTGTCCGTAATTCAACTAAGAAAACATTTTTGTTGAGATTTAGGAGCTCGTCTGTAATTCAACCGAGGAACATATCTGTCGAGATTTAGGAACTTGTCGGTAATTCGATTGAGGAAACATCTTTGTTGAGATTTAGGAGCTCGTCTGTAATTCAACTGAGGAAATAACTTCGCTGAGATTTAGGAGCTCGTCCATAATTCAACTACTTTATTGATATTTAGGAACTTGTCCGTAATTCAACTACTTTGCTTAGATTTAGGAACTTGTTTGTAATTCAACTGAGAAAACATTTCTGTCGAGATTTAGGAGCTCGTCCATAATTCAACTGAGGGAGTATCTTTGTCGAGATTTAGGAACATCATCCGTAATTCAACAACTTTGCTGAGATTTAGGAGCTCGTCCATAATTCAACTGAGAAAACATCTTTGTCGAGATTTAGAAACTTGTTCGTAATTCAACTGAGGAAATATCTTTGTCGAGATTTAGGAGCATGCCCGTAATTCGACTGAGGTAGAAGCTTCATAGCTTGAACTTTGTGAGAATTTAATCGTATCCTTCCTGAAATATAAAGGTTAGTTGTATGTAATGCATGATATGTATCAAGAAATGATGTTCTCAAAATAAATGAGATTGTGTCGTATGATGCGTATGCATGTCATTATGTATGAAAATGTAGTGTTTTGAGTTGGGGGAAAATAAATCCTGTATCGCTGCTGGAGAAAAGAGTCGAATTCTTCGTTTCCACTGGGGATAGTGAATGAAGATGATTGTGAGAATAAACCTGCAGGAGAGGATAACTTCGCTGGGGAATAAATTGACGAGGAAATGACTCTATGGGGAAGAGATGTTTTGCTGAGGATTCCGCTGATAAATTCAGCTGGGGATGAATCACCGTTGCTGGTGATAATGCATCTTGTTGGGGATTAAATTCCGGTTTTGTGAAAGGAAAGAACTCCGCTGGGGATGATATTTCCGACTTCATGAGGAATAATCTTTTAGACTCTACTGGGGATAATCTTCCAGAGTCTACTGGGGACAATTCTTCCAACTCCACTGGGGATATTTTTTATACTCCGTTGGGGATGATAAGACTTTTCAGTGCTGATGGTAGATAAACTTTGCTTGGGGAGACTATTACTGATTCATTCACAGTTGCGAGTCTCAGCTGGGGAGATCTAGCACCACTATTTTTATCTTACTCTGCGGGGAGTGTAGATGTTACTGGGATGCGGGCTAAGGATATGACAATGACTTTGCATCGAGACTTTTCTGCCCATGTATCTGCGGGAGAAGGTGCCTGCAGAGGCCTTGTGGATCGAGTATTATTCCAACCTATGAGGTGCTTGGTAATTGCCGATTGAAATGACAAATCTTCTTCTGGTAGGCAAGTGACGAGATGATGGGACATAGTCGTACGCTTTAATCCCTAACTTTTTCCTGGACTGTCTTTTCAGATTTTCAGTCCACCGGGATACCCTTTTTTGCCCAAGCCGCCTTTTCAAGTTTTCGACATGCTAGGTGTACAAATCTTTTTTTGTTTTTATCCCTAATTTTTGCCCGAACCCTTTTGGTTCATCGGGATGCCCTTATTTTTGCCTAGGCCTGTCAACCTAGCGGGTCTTTCTTCATGTGCAGTATTTTCTGACTATGTCCATGCTCTCAGGGTGTAGGGAGTTATCATTGTCAGTAGTGTTATGTTGCCATACTACCAGAAGATGTTTGTTTGATCATAGAAGATTCGTTGTTGGAATTCATGTCCAATGCCCCAAGTGATTCAGATGGAGATCTGCCCCTGGCTATTTGGCATCTTTGGGAGACTCCTTGAATCTTGACTTGACTTCCCCAGATGATAGACAATGCTCATGCCGTGCCCCTTGGTTGGAAGTGTTTTTTCCACTTGAGGTGACCATTTTTATTGAAAAGGTTTTTGTTCACTAGATATTCGTCGTGCGAATTTCTCTGATGTTGAACAAATAGTCATATGCAAACAATGTTAGTTTTAAGAATGCAAAGCTTATGTCTGTTTTGAAGTTCTTTGAAAATGCAGTTTTCAATAAAATAAGCGAATTTTTGTAAAATGTGATGTCAACTCAGGATTTACAGCAAGCCCTACAGGAGTCAGGATTACTTTTGTAACAATACGCTTTCAAACTAACCCATGCCTCAACTAGGACTTTTAAGGGTTATAACGTGGTCTGGTTCACGGTTCAAGAAACAAAGGATAAAGGCTAGATTTTATTTGTACCCACCCTTTCTTCGTGATGTTCTTCGATCCTAAACTCAACTAATTGTGCATTTAGACCCTGTTTTGAGTCTTTGCTCTGATATTCCAGTGATGGTTCGGATACTGACAGATTATTTTGAACAGGCAGTCATTTTGTTGAGAGTTTGTAGGACCTCTTTCTTTTTGATTTCGTTATCCCTGTCTTTTTGCCTGAACTGTTTCTTTCTTGTGATTACAGTCAGCGGGATGCCCCGGTTTTTTCTTAAGTCCCTTTCATAGGTTTTGACTTAATTTTTATTTGGAGGGATAACGACTGCCTGCCCTGACGATTATAGGGAACCATCACCGTCTTTTAGTTTGGGAGAACGTTTTTGATGCCATTCATTGTGCATCTGGATTAACTGAGAAAACTACCCTGCCCTAGGTTGTGATTAAGGGTTTTAATTTGTGTGAAAAGAAAAACTCCAACTTATTTGGCTCAAAGGGGTTGACTAGGGATTATCTTCCTTATAACTTCACTGTTTAGGATTTGAAACAACGCCTGTACATCGTCAGCGGGGTCTGTTCAAAAGCATACTGTAGAGATTGTGGTATCATTTTCGTCATTCTACCTCTAAAGGCTTAGAGTTTCTTAATCGAGAGTTGAACATCACAAAAAGGAAATATGAAGCAATTTAAGCATAGTGAAAACAATTAATTCAAAACAGACAGGTGTAATGCATTAATGAAATAAAAAAGTTTGACATGACAATAATTGTTTGAATAAGCAAAGAAAAATACAACTTCAGAATTCAAATGAACAAAAGTGCTTTCAATCCTAGCCATATTTTGGCAAGGGAGCAGTGATCACATTGGGAGTCTCAAGAGGGTCGAATTCGATCTCCTTAGCGTCAATTATATTCTGAATCTTGTATTTCAGCGCCCAACAATCGTTAGTATCGTTCCCCGGGCTACCAGAATGATAATCACACATTTCATCTGGGTTGTAGTTAGGAGAAGAAGTCTTAGGGTTCGGATGAGGGTTTATCACTGTAATTAGATTCATCTTCAACATGTGCTGCAATGCTTGTGACAATGGCATGTTGATATGGGTGAACTTCCTTTGAAGTCTTTCCCCCTTTGGCTGATTATTTCGTTGTTGTGGTCGTTGTGTGTGTGCCGAATTAGAGATCAACACTTCCCCCACAGATCGGTGGTAGTATGCCTGGCTACGCCTATTTTGGCCGTGCACAACATTGGCTTCCCTCTTGCCACCAAATGACTTCTTCTCTGTACTCAAAGAGGTATCTTTCTGGATCTTACCACTCAGGATCCCAGCTTCTACTCTTTCTCCAGTCAAAATCAGTTCGGTGAAACCCACTAACGAGCTGCCAATAAAATGATTGAAATATGGACCATACAAAGTCCCAAGAAACATATCCACCAACTCCCTATCAGATAGAGGGGGTTGGACTCTTCCAGCAAGATCTCTCCACTTCTTAGCGTAGTCCTTAAAGCCTTCGCCCGTACCCATAGACATACCCTGAAGCTGAGTACGCGTGGGAGCAAGGTCGGTATTATACTGGTATTGCTTGTAAAAAGCAGCAGCAAGGTCCTCCCAGTTGCGGATGTTAGCTCCTTCCAGTTGACAGAACCATTCAAGTTGAGTCCCTGACAGACTATCTTGAAAGAAATGAATCCAGAGATTTCTATCAGCAGTATAGGGTTGAATCTTTCTGACGTATGAGCAGAGGTGTAGCTTCGGGCAGGATACCCCGTCATACTGAGCAAAGACAGGAGATTTAAACTTGTGAGGGATCACCACCCCAGATGCCAATCCCAGATCTCCAAAGTCCAACCCAGGTATCTTCTGAATTTCCATTGCACTGAGCCAGTCTTCAAGTTTCTTATATCTATCCTCAGCAGGAGGATACTGGTCTTCATCAAAGTCCGTGTCATTGTCAGAAACCATAGGGCTAGGACCCTTTCTTTCATCTTGATTCTCTCCCCCTCTAGATGAATGGGACAAATCAGTCTCCTGTCGCAAATTGTTCCCGAATATGCGACTCATATTCAAGAGGACCACCTTCTTCTTCTTCTTCTTCTTCTTGTCCTTCAAGATTAGAGTCTTCAAATCTTGTTGACTCTTGGCCAAGTTCAAGAACATTTCCTAAAACTGAGCATTCTGAGCTTGAAGAGCCTTGATGGCTTGATCAGTAGGTGTTTCAGAAGACATGATTGCAGAAATAAACAACGAAGAAGATGAGAAACCTATAATGGTACCTGTAATGCAATGATATGTATGATATATGTATGCAATGCTTTCAAGGATCTCGCGGGGTAAACAAGAAACTGTTAGAATTTGATTAAAGAAACTTCGCGTTTGTTGAGAGTCCTTCTTCAAGAGTCAAGCTCACCATATCGAGTGGGTCATAGCCACCGACTCAAATTGTCGTGTTTTGATCTCTAGATGACATTGGCTAGAGGAAAATAAACCCCCTTTGCCCCTTGCTAGACGTTTGATTTACCATAACCTGCATCACAAACCTTTGAGATCCTTGAAATGGTTAAGGAAATGTTAAGGCATGATGTTATGATGTGTATGTTATGCGTTTAAGAAAAAGTACGAGGTAATGAAAAACAGTAAATCCGGCAAGAAATCCAAGGTATTGGATAAAGACTGTAAACAAAACCTGCAAGGAACTCAAGTTGTTAGATAACAAACATGTGCAAGTAGTTCAAGTTGAAAGCACACAAGTCACACAATAGCCCTTAAATTTCAGGCTGGCATGCAGTTTAGGTATTACCCTCTTTCAGTTTAGTTGGTTCAACCTGTCCTAGTAATAGTAATCGGGTTCTAGAGGATCTCAATATCACTGACCATCCTCGATCGGTCATAATTCCAGTTTAGCAACCTTTTCTTGCGTCCGGAATCATCACGAGAGTATGGTCTCAATGAGTGTAGCATACTGCTACTTTTATATGGCCAAGTTGGTAAATTGTAGGTTCTAAGGTCAGTTGATGCTTAATGACCCCTTAGCAGCCCCATACTCTCCTTGTTCCTCCACAAGGGATATCGGTACCAACTAAATTGTCACACCAACGTAGCTACTACTTCAACCGTATCGGTCTATGCCATACAGTTCCCTCACAGTCTATTGCTACATACCTAAAAGGTATCCACAGATCCGGGTTAGGATCTATAGTAACTCTGATACAAAGCCCACAAATATAAAGCAATCAAATCAAACAATAGAAAACAATATGATGAACTATTCCTAAGGTACAATCCACTTATTAGCTCCCCAACAGAGTCACCAGTTCTGTGATACGGTGGGAAGAACTGACTGTTTTTGGAATGCTGGTTCGCGTTTTGCGTTTGTGTTTGCAAAATGTCGCGGTAAACAAGAGTCGCCACCGACTTTTATTTTATCCAACAAGGAAAGGAAAAAAGTACAGAAAAATTCCTTTTTCTAGATATTTCTGAGTACGGGGGGTAGATTATAGAAAGGGAAGGTGTTAGCACCCTTTCTATCCGTAGTTATCTACGGGCTCTTAGGTACTTGCTCATAATTTTCAAAATTGTTTTCTTTTTGCTTGTGGGTTTTGAAAAGTTTTTGTTTTAACTTCGATTTAACTCTTTCTTCTGTCTTCAAGAGTGTAATGAAGTGTTTTTGAAAACTTTGTTTGTAAAAAGAGTGTAAGTGTGAAAAAAGTTTGTTTTGGATGAGCAAGTATCTAAGAACTAATCTACCTACTCGAAAAAGGAATTGTTCGATGTTTATTTCCTTTAGACAATGATATCCCACTATTAGTGAGTAGGTAGCACCGTCATTGGAGTTTGAGGGTCAATTCGAAAGAGGGACATACGGTCACTAAAGCAATGTTAGGATGTCTTAGTGGTAACCCTAATGTCTTAGATCATTTATTTGAGGCAACAATATCCGAGGCGACCTTTCCGAGGAAACTATGATCTTTTAGACAAAAGGGCGACCTCTAAAATAACATATACTCAATGACCGTTTACGAAGGCAACCAAGTGGGGTGTATCCTAGGAGTGCACATGTGCGAGTGTGTTGACTTCAGATTATTTTTATCTTTGCACATGTTTAGGGTGATCTAACTGTTTTAAGATTAGACATTCATTCTTGTCATGCAAACCCTATTATCAAACATCTAACAGTTGAATATTTGCAGAATTTAAAGGTGCGGAAATTAAACTATGCTATTACAAGGCGTCAGGTATTTACATCGCCAAAAACAACCCTTTGAAAATAAAAGCGGTAAAAGTAAATATCCTAATTTAATTATTACAAACCGGGAGCAGATACAATAATTAAATAAAATAATAATAAAGCGCGCCAGAAACTTGGATCGGATGCGAAACTAGGGTTTTGACCCTTTTAATTAAAAGAAAAAATGTTTTTGTTGTTTTTATTTTTTAAGAAAAGAAATTAAATTCTAAAATTAAATGCTAAATTAATTATTAAATTAATTAATGAAAAATAATTAAATAACATATTTTTGGTTTTTTTGTTATTTTAGGAAAGAAATAAAATAATTAAATTAGGGTTAAAACCTAGTTATTCTAATTGATTTTTAATTATTTACAAAATAAATGAAAGTTATCTAAAATTAACCTAATTAAGTTAATTAATATTTATTTATGAAAAAATAAAATTCTAAATTTATTTGGACATAAAAATATTTTTTGTGATTTTTTGATAAAAAAGAAAATTATTTTATTGGTTAGTAAATAAATAAAAATAAATAAATAGAATAAATAATAATAAAAAAAAGATGAGAAGATGAGAAATGGGCGTGAAATTAGGGTGTGAATAGCAGTATTCTGGGCCCAATTGTGCTGATCCATTTGACTTTTTGCAACCCAGTACGTGTGCATTGACTGACCCTTTGGTGCACCTTCAATGATGGCCACCAGATCTGGCCATCTGGCGTGTTGATGAGGAAGGAACATGGTGGACGTTTGGCTTGCACGTGCATGTGATAACCTGAAATAAAATGATATAGAGAAATAGGGGGACCTGGGATTCGAACACAGGCCCCAAGGGGAATTTCATGCTACGCTTGCCACAGGATCACTTGTTACTGTTTGTATACATAATAGAAAATAATAATAATATAAAAAAAACGCAATATAGTGGGAACTAAAATAAAAAGCGCGCAGAAATTTGAATGGGCAAATGGAGGAGTGACACGCTTGTTTCTTCTTCCTCTCTACGTAACTAAAACCAGAAACACCTATACCCACGGACAAATGTTCGTCACTGTAACCCTGTCCATTCTCAAAATCTCCCACAAGCCATGGAAATGATATCTAAGGCCATGGTTGAGGTCGTCTCCTTCTTCTGATCACAACCATACCATTCATGGAGGCTAATTGTTCTTCAAAAGAAAAACCTTAAAAGCAAATCCGAAACCCTAACGATGATGGATTTCGTTACAGACCATATAAACGCAATTGAGTAATGCCAAAAGTTTGCAAATGCTTTATAGGTTAAGAATATGCAATTATTTCACACTATGGATGCAAGAATAAGGTTATTCGAATTCAAGAAGATGGTGGTACAGTTGCGGACTTATAGTGCGTGAGAGGGCTTGAAAGTGCTTGGTTTTGATTGCTTTAGATTCCTGCACTCAACCCTTGTGTATTAGACAATGCATTAGGGATGATTATTGTGTCCAAATCGCTCTCTTTCAATGCTTTGGATATTGATTTGATTGGCTTTGAACAACTTTCCAAACATGTCTTATTTCCAATATTTTTGTGCCCACAAGCTTTGATGCGAATTTGAATGCCTTGCTAGCTGTAATTAGAGCCTGAAACAGTCACAAGATTCTTTGTTATCAATATTTTTGGATTTTATTTAATTTTATTTGATTTAAATTCAATTAATTCAAATAAAAATCAAAATAAATAATAAAAATAAGATATGGACAGGTGGAAAAAGCTATGGCACGTGGGCTATGATGCAAACTCAAAACAAGTGAAAAAGAATGGGCCCATTTGGCAAAATTTGAAGTTTTGGGCATAGTTGACTTTTGGCAATTTTGCAAAAAAGGTCAACTTAAACAATGCATAACTTCCTCAATTTTGACTCTTTGGAGGTGTTCCTGGACTTTTTAGAAATCTTGAGATGTTCTATAAGCAACCCTTTTGGTATCATATCAATTTGATACTCCATGCTCATGTATGAAGCTTTGACAAAAGAGGTGTTTTTGTTGACTTTTCAAAATGACCCATAATGTCCAAGTTCATAACTTCTTATGAGTGCATATTTTGATCTTGGGAGCTGAATATGGATTGTAGGGAATTGCATATTCTTCAAAATGAGCTTTGTATGGGTCATTTCTCCTAAAGTATGAGAAAGTTATGCTTGGTCAAAGTTGAGATGACTTTTCCTACAAAACCCTAATTTAGCAACTTTTGAGTCTTGATGAATTATGAGCAATCCTTGATGAATCATGATCAACCCTTGATCAAATGATGAAATATACTTCAAAATGAGGATGTTGACAAAAAATCTAGAAGTTTGACTGTATGGGGGTCACAGTTGACTTTTGCCCTAGCATAGTCGATTTTTGGGCCTTTGAGCAATTGACTGAGCAAACTTCCTCTGCAAGGCTTGAAACTTGACATGGATGATCTTGAGAACATATTAGGACATTGGTGAGAACTTGTGGTCACTTGTACTGAAGGATATTGATGCAATATGAAAACCTAATTTGGGGTAGACTGCCTTAGGAGAGAGCTTGTCTGGCCAACCCTTGGACTACTTTGAGCAACTTGGGGATCTTTCTTGAAATGTTTTTTTGAGAAATATGGGAGGGAAAATTTTAGGCTAAAACACATCCAAATGATTGATCCTTAAGTTAATAGCAGCCTTCAAACCTAAGATGCACGCCTCGTACTAAACCATGTTATTCGTATAATAGAAGCAAATTCTAGCAGTATAAGGAGTGTGGCAACCTTTAGGAGAGATTATCACAAAACCAATTCCATTACCCAGAGCATTGGAAGCTCTGTCAAAAACTATAGTCCATCGGGATCCTTGTCCAGGTCCGTCATATGGTCCAGGTTTTGCATAGTCGGTCACTAACAAGATATTCTCATCTGGGAAGTCAAAGTTCATAGATTGATAGTCATCAACAACTCGATGAGCCAAATGATATGCTAATATACTTCATTTTATGTCTTTTTGTGTTGTATATTGAATATCGTATTCAGTCAAAATCATTTTTCATCTAGCTATCCGTCTGGAGAGAGCGGACTTCTCGAAGATGTACTTGATAGGGTCCATCTTAGAAATCAATAGAGTGGTGTGAGTCAACATATAATGTCTTAGCTGGAGAGGATCCCATGCCAGAGCGCATCAATTTTTCTTGAGCAGTGAATATCTGGTTTCACAATTGGTAAACTTTTTGCTCAGGTAGTATATTACAAGCTCTTTTCGGCCAGACTTGTCGTGTTGGCCCAACACACACCCCATAGAGTTCTCTAGCACAGTTAAGTACATGATCAATGTTCTTATTTCCATTGGAGGCATAAGGATAACAGATTCCTGCAAATATTCTTTGATCTTGTCGAAGGCATCTTCGCAATCGTTATTCCATCTGACTACTTGATCTTTCTTTAAGAGTTTAAAGATTGGATCACAAGTAGCAGTTAAGTGAGAGATGAAGCGAGCAATGTAATTAAGACGACCCAAGAATCATCTAACCTCCTTTTCAGAATGGGGAACTGGCATTTCTTGGATGGCTTTTACCTTTGTAGGATCAACTTCGATGTCTTTACCACTGACGACAAAACCTAGAAGCTTTCCAGACCTTACTCAGAATGTGCACTTATTAGGGTTTAACCTCAACTTGTACTTCTTCAGCCTCTCAAACAGTTTGTGTAGATAATGGAGATGCTCTTCTTCAGTTTGCAACTTTGCAATCATATCATCCACATAAACCTCTATCTTATGATGGATCATATCATGAAACAAAGCTACATAGCTCTTTGATATGTTGCCCCTGTATTCTTTAATCCGAATGGAATGACTTTATAGAAAAAGGTGCCCCATTGCGTAACGAAAGTGGTCTTCTCCATGTCTTCGGGAGCCATATTGATTTGGTTGTAACCAGATAATCCATCCATGAAGGAGAAGACTTTGTGTTGAGCGTTGTTGTCAACCAAGACGTCAATATGTGGTAGAGGGAAATCATCTTTGGGGCTTACCCTATTCAGATCTCTATAATCCACACACATGCAAACCTTTCCATCTTTCTTTGGCACGGGGACCATGTTTGCAACCCATTGAGGATAAGACGTGGCAGCCAGAAAACCTGCATCAAACTGCTTCATAACCCCAGCCTTTACCTTTTCGACATGTCGGTATGCATACGATGAACCTTCTGCTTAACAGGGGGACAATCTTCCTTCGTTGGCAGACGATAAAACATAATGTTGGTATCCAATCCTAGCATGTCTTCATACGACCAAGCAAACACTTCAACATAGTCATGTAACATCTGAACCAATTTTTTCTTGATACCATCTTTTAGGTTGACGTTGATCTTGACCTCTCTCTTATCCATCTCAGTACCTAAGTTGATAACTTTGACAGGCTCTTCATGAGGTTGAATAGATTTCTCATCTTGCATTAGAAGTCTGGATAATTCTCCTGGTATTTCACAATCTTCCTCGCCTTCGTCTCCGACTTGGTTGATTGTTTGTTCGAAATAATAACTGGCAATAGTAGAGTCGTTGGCAATGAGATCCGGAGTGGATGGAGATCTGCAAATGTATGTGTGTGCATGTAAGATACATGGCTATTGAAAAATGAAATAAAGGAAAAGAAAGACAATGAACACAAAAATTTGAATGCAAAAGGTCCAATGGTTTATATTAAATGATCATATGATAAATGAACATGAACAAAACCCTTAACAAGTGGACCATAATGCCCTGGGCAAGGCACATGGCTTAAAAGTCATTTTTTGGAAATTAAGATTACAAACAAAAGTTCTTGAATTGACAGAAAATAGTAAATAGTAATTACTCCTCAATGAAGGAGATGGGAGTGAAATCCTTTTCATGCCAATTGTTGAGATTTCCTTCAACAGCAGGGTAGATCTAATCTTCAAAAATATTTTCAACATCAGAGTCTTCCACAGTGCTCACTTCATGATTCCAGATGTAGAGAGGTGGCTTTCCCACGCGAGCGCGCTTGACTTCATTCTGAGCTTTGATGGTGAAACTCAATCCGAATTTATCTGCTTTGAATGGAATTTTGGGAAGTTGGCCCTAGATTGTACAGTTACCATCTTTGACCACGACACAGACATCCTTAAGTGAAACCATTATTGGCACAACTTCATCAGCTTTTGATATGTTGGAGGAGATTTTGGTGGCGGCAACCATATGAGGAACAATTTCGAAGGCCTGACACAGAGTGTCTATGAATTCTCCATCCATTTCCACATACTTGAAGGAACTAAGATGGCTCACCATAAATTCTTCTTTGCCGCTAACAGTAACAACCTTCCCTTTGACTTGATACTTTAATTTTTGATAAAGGGTGGATGTTATTTTCCCTGCCCCATAGATCCAAGGGCATTCAAGCAAACAAGAATAGGAAGGACGTATGTCAATTATGTAAAAGGTAGAATTTAATATTTGTGAGCCAACATTAATTGGGAGATCCACCTCCTCATGAACCATTCTCTTAGACCCATCTAAAGCCCTTACGACAATATCGCTTGGATTCAGTACCAGTCTGTTGCACCCCAAAATTTTCCCTCTCACTTATCAAGAATTTTCTCACAAGATCTCTTTTGGATCAAGATTGCATTTGGTTTGATCAGCTCAAGGCACCTCCTCAAGCACTAATGACTGAAAATTAGGGTTTGAGATTGCACAAGGATTTTTGAACTTCCAATGCCCCATATGACTTTCATGGATCATTATGGACCCCCAAGATTACTCATGTCAAGTTTCAAGCCTTCAATCACACTTTTGATCAATCAATTGAATAATTGACCTAAAAATCAGTTGTATTAGGAAAAAAGTCAACCATAGCCAATTTACAGTCAAACTTCATAATTTTTTATCCACATCAACATTTTAGACACATATGTATCATTTGATCAAGTTTAGACCACAATTCCTCAAGAAACTTGATCAAATCTCCAAAAGGGCAAAATGGTCAAAATCAGGGTTTTGACTGAGAAAGGGCAATTTCTGATTTTTGACCTAGCAAATGATCAATTGTTTTAAGGCATGATATCAAGAGTCTAATTGCATCATTTTGACCTAGTGACATGGTTCAAAACATTGCAAATCCATTTGATTGACAGATGAATTTTGCAGTCAACTGATCAAAAGTCAACTGTATACTAAAAAGTCAAACTTTGAATTTTTGGTCAAATTCAAGTGCCAAAGGTCATAATTCATCAAAACATGTCAAAATATGAAACTTGTTCATCAAAATGAAATTTCTTAAGTTAAAAAATTTTCTAAGTATAGAAATTTTCTTATTTTTTCACAACTTTGAGCTAAATTTCCACCATGATGTAAAATGATTCAAGAGAAACTTCCAACATGAAAGTTGTAGATATCCATGAAATCTACAACTTTTCTTCACACAACTTCTCCTAAAAATTCTTGGATCTCAAGTTATAATTTTGTGAATACATGCTCATGAACTAAAAATGACTTAGTGAAATTTTGCCCTAGTTAGGCAGATTTTTTACCTAACTTCATGGCAATTTTTCACATAGTTCCAAGGGGAATATTCAAAAGCAATTCAAATATGAGTTGTAGAGAACATTTCAAGCTTTCCAAAATGTCCAAGAACTTCTTGAGATCATTCTTGAGTAGGGAGAATCGAAGAGATGAAGTTGGTGTTTTGTCACTTGGATTACAAGCCATTTTGTGAAGAACATTGGATCCAATCCTCAAGCATGCTGTACAAATCCAACTTTGCAGGCTTCTAACTTGACTTTCACTCCATAATTAAATGTTTTCACAGCTGTTGGAAGCTTTAATCCAAGCATTCAATGCATTGTACAAACTTAATTCCATTTTGGGAAGAAAGGCAACATTGCCATTTTAGAAAAGCAAGCTTTATGCAAAGTCAGCTTGCATTGAGCCTTGCATTTGTCATTTCTGCACAAACACACTCTACACAATCAGAACAAGTGTGTTTAAAGGTATCAGCCCCCTACAAGCTTGGTACTTCACATTTAAACCATGCTTGCTATCTTTGCTTCAAAAAGAAGTAACCAAGCAAAACATGTGAGTTTTTGAATTCTGAGTTGTTACAAGTCTTAAAACCTCTTCAAGACAAAAACAAGCATGAAAATGACACACTTGCACACAAGCACCCTCTAGGGTAAAACCCACTTGGTTTCCTTATACAAAATGACCATATTACGCATGTAAGGTATCTTAGCAAAAACAAGTGAATACAAGATCATAGTCCCTCGATGACGCTATTCAAAGTTGCCTTACAAAATGATCTTAGTCCCTCAAAGAGAATGCTAAGATACCTTGCAAACATTTCTAATCATGGCTATATGATGACCCACGCCCGTCCCGTTTACATCCAAAGATAGGGTTTCTTACCAAATCAATGGTAAGACAACAATGTCAAAGGAAAAGGAAATAAACAACAAAGACATTTGAGTAGGTAGATTTCTCCTAATTACTTGTTCCATTTCAAAACAAACATCCTTGCTATTTCCAAAACAATCACATACACTTTCAAAACATCTTACAAAATTGAAAACATTTTCAAAAGATCAACATCTTTGTATACATTCTTACAACAAGAATCATTACAAAGATTTCCTAAACAATGGCCTCTTTACAAAATACTTTCCAAAATCACACAAAGCACAATTTCAAACAAAAGCAAGTGATTTATCAAGTAACTAAGATCCCATGGAAAACCATGGATAAAAAGGGTGCTAATACCTTCCCTTTTTATAATCTACCCCCCAAACCCAAGAAACAATCTTAAAGGTATTTCCTGTGCTTTTTCACCTTTCCTTTTGGATAAAAGAAAAGTTTGTGGTGACTCTTGCTAACCGCAACATTTGCGATCAAATGCAAAACCCTCACGTCAGTTCTCCCACCCCATCACTCAGTCCTTCACAATGTAGTCGGTCCAACGCACCTTTGGGTAACACATTTAAAGATGAGCCAATATCAACTAAGACATGAGCCACGATGGTTCCCTTGCATTCAATAGAGATATGCAAGGCTTTATTGTGGTTCCTTACCATAGGATTCAAATCAGCGTCAGAGAAACCTAATCCATTTTCAGCCGTTAAACTTGTTACACAATTCTCGAACTGGTCAGCAGTGGTTTCTTGGGGAACTTGGGATTTCTTCAAGAACTTGATTAGAGCCTGGGAATGAATGTCCGAGCAGAGTAACAATGACAACATGGAAATTTTGGAGGGGGTTTACCCTAGCTGCTCCACTATTTTGAATTCACTCTTCTTTATGATTTTTAGGATTTCCTCCATTTCTTGAGCGGAGGGTTCTTCAGCGTCAGTATTTTTGGTAGGTGTCTCTATCCCAGCAGGCTCACCTTCTTTCTCTTTGCCTCTAG
This sequence comes from Vicia faba, assembly GCA_948472305.1. Lineage (NCBI taxonomy): Eukaryota > Viridiplantae > Streptophyta > Magnoliopsida > Fabales > Fabaceae > Vicia > Vicia faba. The sequence goes on along the minus strand of OX451740.1, from coordinate 991,306,410 downwards.
TGTTGGCACTAGACTTATCATTGGTCATGCGGACGGGAATCGTTGTAGTAGTGGGTGGTGAGATATCAGGGGAAAAGATCCTCCCTATTCTTGTCACTTTACTAGAACATGCAATATTAATGACATCAGCTTCATCTTTGTTGATCCAAGAATCCTGTTTTATGCCATGATAATAAACCTTGACACCATAGTTCCATGGAATTGCTTTGTCAGAGGAGTAGGGGATAGGCCTAGCGGCAGTGATTATTAAAGGAGCAATGGTTGGTTCATTTGAAATTCTAATGGGACCCTTTGAGGGGATCCTAAAAGGCTTGTTGGAAATTATTGTTATGGACATGTCTTCAGTTTTGTTGGTTAAACTTTTGATGGTAGGAATCTTCTCAAACGGAATCTCGCGGCTATTTATCAGGCGTTGCACACCTTCCTTTAGCCGCTTGCACCTATTTACTTGTTGATTACAGCAAACACAATCTTTGGAACATCCAGGGAATACCCCGACTCTCAACAAATTATCCTTCACAGTAGTTAATGGGATTGTTAATTCTCCAATGGAGGAAACAAAAGTAGTATCATCAATTACATTTGGAGTGGCAGGTGGATCAAATTCAATTGTTTTATTATCTATCATATCTTGAATCTTATTCTTCAGAGCCCATCACTGATCAGTTTCATGCCCAGGACTGTTGGAATGATACACGCACTTGGCATTCGGATTGTACTTAGGTGATGAAATGTATGGATTGGATGGTGGATTGCGCAATGTCACTAAGTTGGCCTTAAATAGATGTTGTAAGGCTTGGGACAACGACATTCTTATTCTCGTGAACTATCTTCGAGGAACTTCAGATTGTTGATTGTTGGATGATTGTCTTTGAGTCAGTGGAGGGTTGGAGATTAACACAACATTAACAGAGGATCAGGGATCCTTCTTGGTACGATCCCTTTCCCCATACACAACATTTGTTTCCTTCTTTCCATTGAAAGGATTCTTTACAACGTTGGATGCGGAAGCAGATGTCATGTAAATTTGTCTGCTCTTAATGCAACTTTCGACCCTTTCACCAGTTAGGATCAACTCGGTGAAACCAGATGAAGAACTGCCAATCAAAAGGTTGAAAAATGGGCAAGTTAATGTACCCATGAACATGTCAATTAGTTCTCTGTCAGTTAGTGGTTGTTGGACCCTACCAGCAAGTTCCCTTCATTTTTGTGCATACTCCTTGAACCCCTCATTAGTACCCATGGTCATACTTTGAAGTTAAACTCTGGTTGGTTCCAGATCGACATTGTATTGATACTAATGATAAAAAGTAGCGGCTAGATCTTCCCATGTATGGATGCGGGAACCCTCCAATTGATAGAACCATTCTAGTTGATTCCTAGCCAGACTCTCTTAGAAAAATTGGACCCAAAGCTTTTTGTCGGTAGTATGCGGCTGTATCTTGCGCACGTAAGACCTTAGATGAAGTTTCAGGAATGAAACTCCGTCATTCTTGGCGAAGACTGGTATTTTGAACTTATGGGGAATGATGACCCCAAGTATTAAGCCCATATCACCAAAATCTAAACCAGGTACGACTTGAATTTCAACAGCTTTCAGTCTATCCTCTAACTGCTTGTATTTATCCTCGGCAGGTGGGTATTGTTCATCAAAGTAGTCTTCATCTTCATAATCTTTATCATTTGCACCCCTAGCACGGTTGCTCCTTGCCTATTTGTTTTAATTTCCGTCCTCCTCAGATGACTCTTCGGCTATATGTACCTGACGAACTGGACCTTTGAATCTCTTACCCATGTTGATGAAGGCCTTCTTTTTAGTCTTCTTTTTGGTAGTTAGCAGTGTCATCATCTCATGTTGTTCCTTGGCCAGGGTCAACAAGGTTGCTTGGAACGGGGAATTCTACGCTTGCAAGTCCCTCACCGTTTGTTGGATATCCATCTTACTTAAATAAATAGTAGAAAGATAAGGAAACCTGTGGTGGAAAACCTGTTCATGTTATGATGCATGAAAATGCATATGTAAGTGATTTCAGGGATTTAGAAAATTAAAATTTGTTTAGACAAAAGGAACAAACATCAATTGCATTAATAAGTTCAAATTGATTACAACATGCCTCTTGGGCTTACATTGAAACAAGAGAAACAAAATGAACTAAAATACAACAACAATGGCTCAAATTTCCTATGGATGCTTCCTCTTTGGAGCGATATAGGAATTCAGGCTCCACTCCTCATGAAGTTGTCTTGTGAGATCCAATGTCTTCTTATCGCTTGCATAAAACTAGGATTCAAAGGTGTCTCACTCCCCCTTTAGATGAATCTAAGCTCTTTGCAAATCTTCAAGAGAAGTAGGCATATCAGGGTAAATGATAGTGTATGGAACATTTCCTTTGGCAACAGGCTCCATGATGATTGGTAAGATGGCGGGGTAAGGCATCACGAGACTTTGAGCATAAGTTTGTACCCACTTAAGGTAAGGCGCAAGGGGGGTGGAATTATTATGTCCCAATGTCTTACTATCGACTTTGTTTATCACTCTTCAAGCTTGTATAAACCTTTGACGATAGCCTTGGTCGTCACCCTCGTAGTAGAATACCAAACCATGAATGGGCATATTATGGGGACCATCTCTTCTTGCGTACCCAAAGGTCATAATGCGAGAGAAGGGTTATAGGTAATACCATCCCTAATGCCTAAGAGTTGGACATTAAGGATTTCCCCACAAGGTTAAATGATGGTAATATCCTCCAAAGATCGACAACACCAATGGATATCCGAGTGTGAGAGTGACATCATCCTTTGAGACCATGTCAAGCCTTTCTCATTATTCAATTTTGATCGAGGTAGGTGCGAAATAAAGCACCTAGAGAGTAATGAAATGCAACATAAAAGAGTATCCCTTTTCTTCATGGTGCGAGTGTGAAAGCAATGTAGAATGTCTCCCAGCAAAGTAGGTATAAGACTACGAGACACAAAAACCTTGACGGAATTCACATCTATGAGTTGGTACGGATTGAGAAAAAGGACCAAACCATAGATTAGAAGGGCCAAGACATCCTCAAAAGATTGAAAATTCATACCTTCCCAGAACAAACAAGCCTTCTCCAACAGAAATTTGGCTAAGAAACCCTTAACCCCACTTCTTGTCTCCCAATTTTCCACTATGTTAGATCTTTTCAAATGTAAAGCTTTGGCAATGACTTCAGGTTTTGGAGTCTCTTCAAGACTGATGAATGACATTTGATCAAGAACATGCACTCCTAGAAATTGAGAGAATTCTTCTAATGTAGGCACCAATTGGTAGTCAGGAAAGGTGAAGCAATGATGCATAGCATCAAAGAATTGGAAAAGCACACACATTATTTCTTCTTGGAAGTTTGAGGTAGCCAAGTAGAGAATTCGGCCATATTTCTTGGTGAAAGTAGAATATCCAGGCACTCTTGATGCCAATTCTTGAGGTTGAGGATGCACTTTCACGAAGTTAACTCAGATGGTATTCCTACGAGTGGAAGTCATGTCCTACAAAATATAACAAAGAAAAATTCCTAAATCCTTGAAATGGTTAATGAGAATGCTTATGGTGTTATGATGTTTATGATGACATGAATAGTAATCACAAACAAAGCACACAAAAACCTTAGGTTTAGGCTTGCATAGGTTTCATAGGTAAGTACCCTCTTGAATTTTAGTTGGTTAAACCTGTCCTACAAAGTAAAAGGGTTCTAGGGAATATTAATATCATTGATCTTTCTTCATTGGGCACTGTTTTAGCATAATCAATATTTTCTTTCGGCCAAAATATCCCAAAAGTTCGATCTCAATGAGCGTAGTATCGAGTATAAACCAATTTTCAGCTTTCCACCTAAACAAGCTATCTCACTACTTCCTAATGGCCAAGTTGTTCAATTAAAGGTTCTAAGGTCAGTTAGTGCTTCATGACACCGCTCAACGGCCCCGTATTCTCCTCCATTCAACACAAGGGATACCGATACCAATAAATGCGTCACACTAACATAGCCATTGGTTCAACCACATCGGTCTATGTCGTACAGTTTCCACAATCTATTGCTACTTACCTAATGATGTTCCCGGATCCGGGTAGAGGATCAATACAAACCCAAACAAATACCCATAAATGTAAAGCAAACAAATCAAACAATGAAAACAATTAAATGTGATCTAACTCTAAGGTAACCCCAGTTTTAAATAGTCCCCAACATAGTCGCCAATTTTGTAACACGGTGGGAGAACTGACTTTGTTGTTTTGCGTTTAATCGCAATTGTTGCAGATAGAAAGAGTCGCCGCCGAATTTTCTTTTATCCAATAAGAAAAGGGTGAAAAGAACAGGAAAGACCTTTGAGATATTTTCTTGAGTTTGGGGGGTAGATTATGAAAAGGAAAGGTGTTAGCACCCTTTTCATCCATAGTTATCTATGGGCTCTTAGTTGCTTGCTAGATCACTTTTGAAATTGATTTGTTTGAAATGTGTTTGTGGTAGGTTTTGAAAGTATTTTTTGAAAAGAGCCTTCGTTTAGGAAAACTTTGTAATGATTCTCGTCTTTATAAGAATGCATACAAAGTGTTGGACTTTTTGAAAATATTTCATATTTTGAAAGTGTTTGGTGTGTTTGAAAAGATGTTTTTTTCAAATATGGATTGTGAGCAAGCAACTAAGAACATTCTACCTACTCAAAAGTCTTTTGTCTGTTTCTTCCTTCCTTTGATATTACTATCTTACCATTGATTAATAAGAAGCCTTATCTTTGGATGTAAAGGGACGGGCGTGGGTCATCGTATAGTCATGAATAGCAATGTTGTGAGATATCTTAGAATTTCTCTTGAGGGACAAAGATCATTTGAAGGCAACATTCGAAGCGTCATCGAGAGACTATGATCTTGTATTTTGATTATTTTTACTAAAATGTATCACATGCATATTATGATTATTTTCTCAAGGAAACAAGTGGAGTTAACCCTAGAGGTGTAAGTGTGCAAGTGTTTATTTTTTTCATGCTTGATTTATCTTGAATTAGGGTTTTCTAAGTATTGTTTTTATCTTTCTATACAAACCCTGATTTACTAGCATTGATATGAAAGCGATAAATTGCGGAAAGTAAATTTACTATGCTATTACATCATTTGGGGAGGGGGATACAAATTTACAAATGGGGATTGCAAGAAATTAAACCCTAATTATCTATTACAACTATATTGAATTTGTACTAGAAACGACATGAATATAATGTACAAGGAATATAAAAAGAAATAAATTTTGCTTTGGATTTTTGTTAGGAAAATTGTTTTGACCTAATTAACCTAAAGGGATATGATTAAATAAAAATAGGAAAATTAATCCTAAGTTAGAAGGAAATCAAATTAATCAAGAAATCATTTTTTAGGGTTTTTTATGGAAGACTTTTGGTTAATTAAAATAAACATTAAAATAAAATATTTTTTGTGATATTTTTTATATATTCATAAAATAAACATTGTAAATAAATAGTGTTCAAAAAATCAACTCAAAAGGAGTTGTTTTGATTGGTTGAAAAAAATGTTGAAGTTTGTTAAAAAAAAATGAAAACAAACAAGTGATACAAATTTGTTTTGGCCCTGCCAAGGTTTGAACCCAGGTTTTACACACCTTTCATTCCAAACAGTCAACACTCAATATGTTATAAACCTGCATGCTAGTTTGGAAAAAATGACAAAATAAATACAAAAGGTCTCGCTGGGGCTCGAACACAGGACCTTATACATCATTGCTTTACAAGTGTGTTGTCTGTACCACTGGGGTGGTCTGTTTCATCCGTTAATTATCCAACTTGCACTAAATATAAAATGAACTCATTTCTGAAAATTTGAACATGGCTTCATCTTCTTCCTTCGCACGCGCATGGATGTATATCACCATTGTTAATTTTCTAAAAGCTCCATTTTTCAGCCAAATTAAAAAATGTAAACATCAAACCTGCCTAAAATTTGAATACGAATCCAACCACATAATTTTCAATAGCTATGGATCAAAGGTTAGCATGAATTTTATTCAGTACCAAAACTAAAACCTAACAGATCAGATATGAAATTCTCAATGTATAAGCAATAATAATCAAAACTATGGACATGGTCAGCTTCCTAGACATGATATCTACATCTTTTCTTCATAATGCATATATAAATGATGCTTGAATGAAAAGTTCCAAGTTTGAAAAAACTTACCTCTTAGAGTGAAACTCAAATGACTTTTACAGGACTTCAAGATATGGTTTGGTGATGGATTAAGCTTTCCTGGACCTCCCTGAAGCTATTCCAATTGTTAGAATGTCTTGTAACTTGCCCAACTATTATGGATAAGTCAAGTTGAAAAGGTGGATTGTTTTAAAAATGGTGGAGGAGGAAGAAGGAATTACAGAGGTGGTTTAAGGGTTGGGATAGTGTCTATGTGGTGTATAGATGATGTTCGAATGGAAAAAATGGAAAATGCACGAAGGGTTTGGAGTTGGTTCTTAAAAGTCAGAAGTGGCAAGCAATGTGGTTTTGGATGTAGATTCTCAAGTCAAGGAGTTTTGAGAGTGTTCTAAGGCTGTTAATCTCTTCGTTTATGTTGCAAATAATGTCTGTATTTATAGGGAAGAGGTTTGGCATCTTGTAGTAACCAGAATCTTGAGATAACATGTTATGGTTTAGTTGAAAACGAATAAAAACAAGTTGAATGGATTTTCATGGCTCCAAAGTTCAAGTACATGCATGGCCTGATGTTTGTTGGGTGCAGGAGACTTGATTCATGCTTTTGATATTGCTTGTAATCAAAGATAAAGGTCACAAGGCTCAATGCATTGACAATTTGCAAAAAGCTTGCTTTTCTAAAATGGCAATGGTAACTTTGTGCCATTAAGGAAAAATTGGCTTGGACAATATTTTAAATACTTGGTTAAGAGCTTAATTCATTGCGTAAACAGTTAATTATGGTGTGAAACACAAGCATTAAGGCCTGTAAATCAAGATCATGTAGCATGGCCTATGGATTTTGTCTTCAACTTGATTCCTTCAACAAAGATCTTGAATCTCTATAGAACTTTAATCTTTCTCTTACTCTGGTTTTCGACAAGCATATTGAATCTCTTAAAGATGTCAAATACTCCATTCTTTTGTTTTGATCACATAGATCCACAACTTTCGACCAGAAAAAAATATATTTGTTTCCACCAATTATATGTTCTTCGAATAGACCACATTCATCTGAATGTACCACTTACTTCGTCCTTTCATTTTGATTACATAGATCCACAACCTTCGACCAAACTCATCAACAGACAAAACAATATTTGTTTCCACCAATTTTATGTTCTTAGAATGGACCATATTCATCTGAATGTATCACTTTGAGTATGCAAGATGATCTCGTTGGCATAGTCGAAACGAAAGAGTTTCTGGATTGCTTTCCTACCAGTAACCATATCTTGAGTAACCAGATGATTAAGTGGTCAAAAGTTCAAATGTCCAAACCTCAAATGCCACAACCAACTATCCTCATGGTCGAAAAGTTTTCAAACCTTGAACTCTGTCGAATTGATCATTGTCTTAAATGTCTTGTTTTTCGATAACGAAGATTTTAAGACCAAATTGTTCTTGGTGTCGAACAATCTCTAAACTCTATCTTTCATGACAACTGAGAAACTCTTTTCGACTAGTTATCCAACACTTAGCAAGTTGCACTTTATTCCATGTACATATATCATATCTTTAATCATAATTTTTCCTCCATTACTCATTTGAAAGACTATGTTTCCAGCACCTTCTTCTTGCAATGAACTATTATCAGCAAGTTTTGTTGAATTGTAATTCATAGTGTCGAAACTATGTGTGTCGAAGGGATTAGAGGTGGATTGAAGCAGGTTGCTCGAAGGAAGCCATTGCCCAGTCGAAGATTGTGGATCGAAGCAGGTTGCTCGAAGGAAGCCATTTCCAAGTCGAAGCTTGTGGATTGAAGCAGGGTGCTCGAAGGAAGCCATTGCCCAGTCGAAGCTTGTGGATTGAAGCAGGTTGCTCGAAGGAAGCCATTTCCCAATCGAAGCTTGTGGATCGAAGCAGGTTGCTCAGAGGAAACCATTGCCCAGTCAAAGCTTGTGGATTGAAGCAGGTTGCTCGAAGGAAGACATTGCACAATTAAAGCTTGTGGGTTGAAGCAGGTTGCTCAAAGGAAGCCATTGCCCAATCGAAGCTTGGGGATCGAAGCAAGCTTGACTTCTTCGACTTGTCAAAATTTGTCAACCACTACTTTCAATCAGTCATGTAGTTTGAACAACCTGAACCATATTTAGAATTCTACATGGTCATCTGCAACTGCACACCTTTTTTTATCTACTTTTCCTTTTCGACAGTTTCCTCTTCCTCCTTTCGAGGATTCAGAAGTTCCATCTCCGACCTGATTCTTGAGAGCCTAATATGATCCATGGAAACTATATGGGGCATTAAAAGTCCAATTGTACTTGTGAAAATTGAAACCCTAGTTTAGACTCATCAGTGTTTGAGGAGGTATCTTGAGCTGATCAAACCTTGTGCAGTCTTGAATCAATAGAGATCTTGTGAGAAAATTCTTGAGAAATGAGAGGGAAAATTTCGGGGTACAACATATAGGTTTATATTTTTTTAAATACTTTCCATTTATCTTCAAGATTCTTTTATCCTCTGCCAATTCTTCTATTTCGTAAGGGTTGTTTGAAAATGTTTGAATGATTCGAAAATGGTCCTTCCCAATGTGGGGACCATTTTCCCAGTAGATTGTTTTCTCGATATATTGGTAGTATTACCTTCTAGACCAAATCATCATTCAAAAATACTTTTCCCCTGACTCTTTTATTGTAAGCTCTAGCTATCCTTTCTTTTTGTCTTCTTTGGATTTCTAAAGCGTGCAATCTTTTTTCATCCAAGTCAACCAATTCATTCATCATTATTTCCAATTAATAGTCACGGGGGATTTCATCATGCCTCTGGATTCTTACTGATTGTAAATGTATTTCTACTGGAAGAACTGCATCATGCCCAAAGGTCAATCGAAATGACATAGTATTGGTTTCTTCTTTTGGAGACGTTCGACAAGCCTACAAAGCTTGATCATATGTATTATGCCAATTCTTTGGCTTACTTCCCACATGCCTTTTTACTAAACCAATAATGACTTTGTTCGTAGCTTCGACTTTCCCATTTTTCCGGTTATAGTAAGGTGTAGAAGTCAATAATTTGAATCCCACTTCTTTAGAAAATTCCTGCATCTTTTGACCAGTGAAAACTGATCCCTGATCAGTTGTAATAGTCGCTGGAATTTCAGACCTATAAATTATATGCCTGTGGATGAATTCAATAATAGCTTCTTGATCAACATTTACCAAAGGTATTGCCTCAATCCATTTTGTAAAATAATCGATTCCCACTAGAATGTATCTCTGACCTTTGGATGACGTTGGTCGAATTTTTCCAACCAAGTCCAGTGCCCAACCTCTGAAGGGCCATGGCTTGATCATAGAATGCAGTTCACTTGTAGGAGCATGTTGAAGACCTGCATGAATTTGGCACTCTTGACACCCCTTGGTGAATTCTATGCAATCTTTCAATATGGGGGGCTAGTTTATGCATATCGAAACAAAATCCACTTCATCTTGTGACCTACTTCATGTGTTTCACATGTCCCACCGTGTAAATTAGACAACACCAAGTAAGCTTCTTTTTCTTCTAAACATTTAAGCAGAACTCTTTCTGGTGTTTTCTTGAATAATTCATTGCCCATTAACCCGAAGATTAGGGAATGATACTTAAATTTCCTTTATGAATTGGCTGATGGATTTTTTAAGTAATCATTTATTGGACTCCTCCAATCTGTATCTACCAAACTATTAATGGCTAATACTTCGAAACTCTCTTTACTTGCATACCCTAAACTTGAGTTTTCTAAATCTAATGGTTATAGTTTGGTAGCTAATACCCTTCCTCGCACTTCAATCAAATCTTCTAAATTTTCTTTGACACTTTGTATCTTGAGTCTATTTGTGCCAAGTCATTGGCTTCTTGGTTCTTCAGTCTAGGGATGTGCTTGATATTCACATACTCAATCTTTCGAAGTAGCCTATTTGTTATTTCTCTGAAATTATGATTGACTTACATTTTAGTAAAACCATTTTAGCAGCAACATGTTAAACAAGATGTTCAAACATTTTGTCTTCAACATATCGAGTAAGATGTCCCAACAAGGAGATGGAACATCGTGTCTGCAGCAAGTTGACAGTTGTGGATCAGCTGAATTTTAGCTTTGAATATTCAATTAGCTTATGTGGCATCCAAGATTGACAAATCATAATATTTTTATGTTGGTTTTCGAATATTGCATATTTACTAAATATGGATACATTTTCGGAAACTAATAATTGAAGACCTATTATCTTGGAGAAGAACGTGCAGACTTTGTGCAGCCTCACTGCTGTGGTTTTTGAAGCCCAAACAAATCCAGAATGAAGTTATAAATAGACTAGTGTATACCTAGTTTTATGTAGAACTTACGTGTGTGTTTTAGGGTCGTATAATCCTTATTTGAGAGCCTCTCTGATATCATCTTGATAGAAGAGTAGGATTGTTTTGTGGGTGTAATTTCTCTGTGAGATGTTCATAAGCTTTTAAGCATTGAACATATTGTGTGTCAATTCTCATAAGCTTTTAAGCATTAAGTCTTGTGTGTTTTAGAAGTATAGCTTCTTGTTTTTGTTCTCTACTTGTGTTTATAGTTGCTCCAATTCTTGAGTGTAATTAAAGAGGGATTCGAGGAGGGACTCAAACCTTGGTGTGTCTTAGGTAGAAGTTAAGTAAAGGGTAGTAATTAAGTGTGTAGACTGTAAACTGGAGGTTTACTGTAAGGTTTTCAAATTAATACTATCTAGTTAATTTCTTCCCTGGCCTCGTAGCCCAATAGAGTAGGAAGGTTTTTCCGAACTGGATAAACATATCATGTGTTATTTACTTTCAACACTGTTATAGTTTGTTTATACATCTTAATGTTGTATGTGAAGTCAGATCTGATGTCTCGACATCTCTTAAGACATCTGGGATCTGATAGCCAGAATTTCAATTGGTATTAGAGCAGGAATTCTGCTCCAACTTTGGGTGAGATTCAGGGAAGTTAATTTCTGGTGCAATTAACAAGGATACTAGACTTCTGGTTAAAATCCCAATTTTGGATGTTACCAACTATGACAGTTAGAAACCTCGTATGGAAACCTTCATAAAATCCTTGGGTGATAAGGCCTGGAAAAATGTTATTAAAGGATGGGATCCTCTAAAGGTTTTGGATGCATAAGGGAAGGTCACAAATGTGTTAAAACCTGAAGAAGAATGGAATGATGCTGATGAGCTATCTGCTCAAGTAAACTTTAAAGCATTAAATTCTATATTCAATGGAGTGGATAAGAATATCTTCAAGATGATTAAAAATTTCAATCATGCTAATGTGGCTTAGGAAACCTTAAAGAAGGTTCATGAAGGAAATTCCAAGGTAAAGATGGCAAGACTTCAACTTCTGTCTTCAAGATTTGAAAATTTAAAGATGAATGAGGATGAAAGTGTTCATGACTTTCGTATGACTATTTTGGATATTGCAAATGATTCATAAGACTTGGGAGAGAAGATATATGAAGATAAGTTGACCAGGAAGATATTCAGGTCTCTTCCAAGGAAGTTTGTCATGAAAGTTATTGCCATTGAAGAGTCTCATGATATAAGCACCATGATTGTGGATGAACTGGTATGTTCTCTTAAGACCTTTGAATCTGCTATCAATGAAAGGTCTAAAAAGAAGAAGAGTATAACTTTTATGTCCAATACGGAAGACTCAGAGTACTATGATGAGTTATACTTAGAATGAGTATCTAAATAACTTGCGTTACTAGGAAGATAGTTCAAAAAGTTGCTGAGGAAGTCCAAGTAAAATGTTAAGAACATGTCCTTCGACATCAATAAAGATCAGGACAATGAAGGAGGGTCCAGGTTTGAAGAAAGACCTAGTCAGCAAAAAGGAGTCAGGTGCTATGAATGTGAAGGATTTGGACACATAAAATCTGAGTGTGCCACTTTCCTCAAGAAACAAAAGAAAGGTATAGTTGTTTCATGGTCATAGGAAGGCTCTGAATGTAATCATGAAGACGAAGTGAATGCTTTGACTGGAATTTATGGTTCCGATGAAGAAACATATAAAGAGTTTGAATTTGAAGAACTAGCTACCTCTTAGAGAGAGTTATGTATCAAAAGTGAAGACGTATGTCAACAAGGAGAAGTACAAAAGATAACCATTCCTCAACTACAGGCTGAGAAAGTGAAACATGTAGCCATCATCTCTGATCTTGAAGAAAAGGTTGTATTGCTCAATTTAAAACTGGACAATATGACTAAAACTATAAGAATGTTAAATAGTGGTTCTGATGGTGAAAGAATTGGAATCAACTGATGAAAAGTCAACTGTCACACTAAAGTCAAAATTTGTCTTTTGGGTTAACTTTGGACTTCAAGGATCAAGGGTCATCAAAACATTCAAAATTATCAAACTCATGCATCAAGAATATATAGAATCAAGAAAAGTCAACAAAAGTCAAAGGTTGAAAATTTTGGACACATAGAAATTTTGAAGTGTCAGGTACTAAAAAAGCTCTAACTTCGTGGACAAATTTCACCAAGATGCAAGCTAATTGATAACAAGAAATCGTATCGTGTATTTAAGCTCGATGTGCACATAAATTGTCTGTATTTTATTTCATTGCATTGCATTGTATTTTTTTTTCTTTTGTTTTGCATATGTCATTCAGTTTCTCTGAAGATTAACAACCAAGCCGGAATCGAGGCGAAAGAGCATCAAAAAGCTTCAATTTTGTCTCTTTTATTGATATGGTGTTCACCGTGGAGCCTCGGCATTCGCCATCACCTCTGCGTGCCACATCATTTAATGATCAAGTAAATGGCATTCAACATTTCCCTCACGAGGTTCTCCATTGCCTCTTACAAAGAAGTTTCGTTACAGTTCAGTTTTTAAAGCATTTTTTTGCATTTGTTTTTCCCTCCAAGAAGCAGTTGCGGTTCTAGGCAGTTGGGAAGAGTTGTTATATATATATATATATATATATATATCACCCTCGAGATCATTTTGGATGTCGGAGAATCCTACAAAAGCTCTTTCCAAATTACTTTAGACTCAAGTAAAAACAAACACTGCCTTTTTCTTTCTTTTACTTTGTAATTATACCGCACCTGGAATTTCTACACCAATCTTGCCGTCATCTTTGTTTCTAATCAAGTAATATATTTAGTACTCTTATTCTTGTTATTTTTATATACTTGCATGCGTAGAATTATATTGAATTGCGTTAATATGATAACTTCCTGCATACAATGCTTTAACATGCTAGTCTTATGAATGAATATGTTAGAGTAAATCTGTTAAGGACCGACGTATGAGGACCGTTTTTCATACCCCAAAAATTTCCATATTAAGCAAACTATCTTTTTAATCTTAGCATTATTTTGTCCTTTGGTTAGAATTATAACATAGACGTGCATTATACTAGTTGTTTTTAGATTTGCGTAGAAAGAATGAGGCTCAGAAGAAGGGGTGCACGTATTAAGTCATTGGGCTTAGCTTGCCAAATAGCTATCCCAATCTATTTCACCTTATATGGTCCAATAGTTAGACAGTGTATATGTTTTGTCAAAAGGGGCTTTGTGTTCTGAAATAGTTAAAGGCCCATTAGATCTTGGCGCCCATTAGGTCATTAGGGTTGACCAGAGTCAATTCCTGACTGCTGGTTATTTAATTATTTTTATAGTTTTTTTATTCAATCACTTTTGTTACTTGTTTTTTATTGTTCTTATTATTCAAGAAAAATTGACCGAAGTAAAAAAAAACGACGCCTTGGACTCCCTTTGTTCCCAGGCATATAGCGCAAAGCCCAAACATGTAGAAAAATGTTGGCCCATTTGACTTTTTGGACTGGGGTCCATTTAAGTTTTTTTAATGATTAAATTAACTTGATTAATTAATTATTTTGTAATTAATTTTTAAATAATTAAACCAGTACCCAGCGGAGGTACCATTCATCTTCTTCGTTAAGGTAACAAACATTAAGCCCAAAACAAAAGAACGAGTTGGTTCTCCATAAAATAAAAACAAATCGAAACAAAATTATACAAATAAAAAATTAGAGTACAAATCTTTACAAAATTGTCAAAATATAGATTGAATCAATATTATACAGAATCAAATCTAAATCTGATTCAATTACACAAATTTCTAATCAATCTAAACCTAATTCACAATCAAATCTGATGAAATCCCTAATTTCTAACAATCTAAAAATAATGACAATCAAAACTTCCTAACTCAATCTCTAACCTAACTCTATATAAAGCCCTAAAACTGAATGTTTAAAGGGGACCGAAAAAATTCTAAATAAGAAGAAGAAGATGAAGGAAGATAGTAAAACCTTGTAGCTTGGATCTTCAACCGCGAATTCCACTCCGGACGACACAATTCTTCAATCAAAGATCTGGGTTTCAACTTCTGAAACCTTAGATCTAGCCGATGAAGTCACTGTCGTCGCGCCTCTATCATCATCATCGCTGCACGTCTTCACCGCCATCTCCGACACCTATAAAGACAACAAGGAAAGGGATCAGAAGAAGCGAAATTGAACCAAGCTTGAAGATCTATGGCGAACTAGGTAACCTTCAAAACACATAGCGTAGGGTTTGTCTTTGTTTCGTGATTTTTTGGGGATTTAGAGGTATTAGGGTTTGGGGGATCACTGTTTTGGGTTGAGTTTTTGTTAGCGCCATCGTTGATTTGGGTAGGGCGGCAATGTTGTTGCTGTTGGTGTTAGGTGAGAGTGGAGAAGAGATAATTAGAGAAATAGAGTGAGATAGAGAAAGACGAGGACAAATGAAATGAAAAAACGAAAAGAAAACAAAAATATAACTTTGTCATGATCCCGTACCTGCATTTCTATCCACCATACCATACACCATTGCATCTCTGCCCTCAGATCTTGATCATACACTGTCAGACTGCACACCTACCATAAGCTGTGGGCATTCGCCCACACGGAGTCCAAACAAACCTCCCAGTATTCAGCATAGGGCCAAACCCATTCTTAATCGCAGCTCCCTGTGTTTTTTTTCCTACTACGTCCAAAACAACACCCCCATGCATCTAGGCCTTCCAAAAATATCCAGGGCTTAAGCCTATTGCTAAGCACACCCTACAGTTTTGCTACCTAGGTCAAACAACACCTCTCTGCGATTTGGGCCTAAATCCAATATCTGGATTTAGGGCCTTGTTATTTACACCCCACGCATTTTATTAACCAACTAATTTTGCACCGCCCTACATCTAATTTATTTTTATAATTTTATTTATTTATTTATTCATTTGTTTATTTTTTTATTACATTTTTTTGCATATTACTAATTATTGGATATATTTAAATATTTAAATATTTAATATATTTATTTTAATAAATTCTAAAATTGTTTCCTTTTTAATCAAATTCTCTTTTAAATACTTTAATTTCATTAAAAAAAATTTCTCATGCATTAAAAATATTTTGTTTCTCATATCGCATAATATATTCGAAAACATCTAACCAATCAATTACTAACTTTTTTTACTAACCTAAATTCAAACTTATATATATTTTAAAAAAGGATTATGGAGACATTTCTTATTAATTGCGAATTGTGTCTACAAATTATGCTATTCACACACCCAAACTTGGTTCAAGGAGAATTTGAGATATTTCCATAATCCATAAAAAAACTAACCAAACAACTACGAACTACAAATTGGGACTCTGATTCTTCATAAAAGGATACGTAGGTATACAACTTAAAAACCACGGCGAGTTCTCCTAACTAAAAAACTAAAACCATATTCCTAAACCGTAAATCTAAACCCTAGTATCCTTGAGATTAAGGTAGATGAGGGATGCCTAACACCTTCTCTTCGTCTAAAAAGAGTCAACAACTTAGAATCTATGATCAAGTTAAGGTTATACGTTATATTCCCTTCCCTAGGATAAAAATTAATGGTGGTGACTCTTATTTTTAAACTAGTTATCACAGCTGGCAACTTCATTGGGGACTCAACCCTAGGGTTTAGAAGTCTCTCTTTAGATTTTTGAGTTTTTAGGGTTTTTATTTTTTATTTATTTAAATTTATTTATTATTTTGGTTTATTTATTCTTATTTACTTTTTCTTTGTCATATTATATTTATTTATGGTGCGATTTTATTTCAAAAAAAATTATTTTCAAAAACCTTAGAAAGAAGGTTCGTCTATTGGCCAAGGGGATACATCATCCTTATGAGTTTTTGTGACGACTTCGCCTAGAGTTAGTGGAATTCCAAAAAACAAAATATGTCTCAAGAGATATCTTCTTTGGGGGTAGTACTTTGGAATGAAACTTATGACTTTTTGTATAAACCCTAAACTAAAACACATGGTGAGACCTCTCACGACCTTAGAGACGAAAGTTTCGGTCTATAAAGAGGCTCCACTTAAGGGAGGCCCATGTCCCTTTACCTCTAGTGTTATCCATGATATCCTTAAGGAAACCACCTTATGGGGGAGGGTAGAATATCTTTAGGCCAAATATAGGAACCTACCAACTAAGGATACCTTTCATAAATTCAGTTATTATGCCACACTATCATGCATTCATACATCTTGTATTTCACATATTCATTATTCTCCATTCTTTTTGTCTGCCTTATTTATAGGATTAAAAAAATAATCAAAGGTTTTTGGTGAAATGTCTTAAAAATGAATACCAGAGGGAAACAACTTGTTCGTATTAGTGTCGTCAAGCCAAATATGACAAAGATCAAGACCATCAAAGGGAAACTATCTGGAAAAAAATTGAAGATGTTTATTCGTCGTTATGGGGATACCCTTGAGTTGAAAAAAGTTGATGTAGAATTGGATGCCATCTCTTCCTTGGTTAAATTCTACGATCCTCCATTGAGGTGTTTTACCTTTCAAATCTTTGAGCTAGCGCTAACTTTGGAAGAATTGGATAGGCTCTTGAATTTCTCTAAAGGGAAAGCATATGTGGGAATTGGACAAATTATTGACATTAAGGACTTAGAAAATGGCGTTGGGATCCCCTATCATGAGTTTTCACTCAATTACATAAAAGAAGGTGATGTACAAGGGGTTAAAAGACAATATTTGGAAGCTAAAGCCCCTTATTTTGCCAATAACAAATAATGGGAGTCTTGTGTTGATTGCTTAAGGCTACTTATCTTTTGTGTAATTTTGTTTCCGCAGACTTTAGACTATTTCGACCCTGTAGCTATTAGTGTATTTTTGGGCGCAAAATATTTGAATACGGACCAAACTCCTGCTTTGCTTGCTGATATTTACTATGCTCTTCACACTCGTTATGAAAAGGGGATGGGTATGCTAAATTGTTGTATCCCACTCTTATATTCTTGGTTCATGACTCATCTTTATAAGGAAGACTACATGGTCCCAAATCTGACAAGATACGAGTGGCCTAAAAGTTTAAGGTCTCTTACTGCTGATTCTGTGTTATGGTATGCAAGAAAGCTAGACATTGGAGATATAATTTATAGTTGGGGAGATTTCCCGAATGTTACGCTAATTGGGTCACATGGTTGCATCAATTACAACTCTACTTTGGCTTTGCCACAACTTGGGTACCCTTTGGAGGATAAACCCTCTGATGAACAACTTCAACAATTAATCATTCACGACATGGGCAAAAATGACCAAAAGTTTCTCAACAAGATCATCTGAGCTTGGAATAGGGTTAACAAGATAAAAGCTAAAACAAAGAATGACGTGGCAAAAGAACCTTACACTCAATGTGTTTTGGATAGGGTACAAGTGGTTAAGTTACCATTTGACGTTGATCCTGAGTACAAGCCAAAGGTCCCAGATCCTCTGCCTATGTCCTTAGAAGAAATAGACAACTTTAAGAAAGCCTTGAGTCAAGCTTAAAAGGATAAAGAAGAATTAGAGCTCAATCTCTATAACTTAGATAATGAGAAAATACAAATGAAACCCGAACTTGAGTCGAAAGATCAACAAATTCAGAAAGACCGTGAGGCATTTGAAAAGGAAAGTCTCAAGCAAAAAAGTTTGACCAAAGGGTTGTTGAGTGCTACCTTCAACTTAGATTCTCATAACCAACAATTAGAGGATGTTGCTAGTGAAATCGGGAGGATAAATAGGTGGTACGAAAAGGAAATGCAAGATAAAAAGGAGATGGAAGAAAATTTGAGGGTCCAAATTCAAAGTTTGGCTCAAGCTTCTTTAGATCAAGAAGATCAAATGCAGTATCTTACTATGAGACTCCAAGATAGCCAAGAATCGGACGTAGGGGAACATATCAAGAGGATGGGGGCAGAAAGACTTCTCACCCAAAAGACTGATGAATATGGGAAAGTGTGTCATGAGTTAAAAGACCTTCGGAAGAATTTCCTCATACAAAGTAAACTCTATACGGATATGAGGGCTGAAAAATTATATTGGGAAGAGCAGTATGCAAAGATTGCCAAAGTAGGAAAGGATAATCATAAGATAATTCTATACCTCTACCAAGAATATCGGTTCTACAAAGACAAGCATGCAAAACTCGCCTTCTTAGCGAAAAACCTCATTGGTGACATCTCTAGAAGCTTGAGAGATGCAGAAAGTGTGATGGTCCCGCTTCTGAAAGATGTTGAAGACTTCCTCAAGCTTTGTAGGACTATGGTTGATGGTTTCATAGCAGATATGCCTAGGCACACTTAGAAGATTTTTTGTTTCCCTTTGTTATTTCTTTCAGCAAGTTAATTTTGGTGTTTTGGTTTGAATATTTTTCAATATCTAAATTGTATTCTCTTTTTAAAGACAATTATTATATCAATAAAAGTTTTGTCTCCATATCTCATTTGTGTATTTATGTTTAAGATATTCTCCAAGTAAAAAGTAAATCCTGAAAAATATATACAAAAAATATATAGGAAATCCAAGTGAATAATACATTCAAAAACGAAAAAAAAACTCTTAGCATATTCATACGCATCCATGCATTCACAAATATTACATTTCATTAAGTCATTCAGAAACTTATAATTTTTCAAAAAAAAACTTTCACCAGTTAAATCATTGGTAAGAAAACACCACCTCCATGAACACCATATCAAACAGGGGACCATCAAAAGAAAGTAATGGAACAGATCAAAGAGAACTAAGCGGCATTCAAGGAAGATTTAGAGCAGGTGAAAGGCAACATCGACTCGATGAAGGGAGATATGAGCCAAGTTCTTCTAGCCTTGAAGAACATCATCGAGAGGCAAGAACAGATTCTTAGGGTAGCCTTTGAAGAACTAGCCCAAACTATTGGTGCATCAAGCGGTCACCAACCGAGAAGAGAACCAAAATCAGGACCTCAAAAGTCAACAGTAGCACAATAAATGGTCAGACAAGCTAATACTGAATGGTTTGTCCCACCTCCACCGAAGGTAGGTGCATCCCATACTTTGCAAATTCCAGTCGACAACACGAACAACTATATAGACTTGCAGTATGGAGACCATGACTTAGAAGACGTCAGCCAAATACCTCAAAGGACAACTTATACCCATGTCATTGAAAATACCTTGGCACTCAATCAGTATAAAGCTCTTGAAGAAAGATTGAAGGTTGTGGAGGGTTACGACACATTTGAGATGCTCTTGAAATGGGTCTAGTTCCAGATGTGGTAATCCCTCCAAAATTTAAAGTACATGACTTTGGAAAGTTCAAGGGGCTTACATGCCCGAGGAATCATCTACGCATGTATTGCAGAAAAATGCACGCCTATGCTCAAAATCAAAAGTTGATGCTCCATTGTTTCCAAGACAGTTTGAGTTGAACATCCTTAGATTGGTACATGCAATTGGGGCGGGTTCATATTCAGACATGGGCAGATCTTGCCAACGCTTTCTTGAGACAATACAATTACAATTGGACATGGCGCCTAACTGCATGCAGCTCCAAAACTTGTCTCAAAAGAAGGAGGAGTCTTTTAAAGAGTATGCTCAAATATGGAGAGAAATGGCAGCCTGTGTGCAACCACCACTCCTGGAGAGAGAATTGGTCGATATGTTCATGGGTACTTTACAAGGATTGTACTATGATAAGATGGTAGGAAGCGTCTCTTCCTGATTTTCTGATTTGGTAACCATTAGGGAAAGGATCGAAGTAGGTATAAAGAATTGGAAGATACATGTGGCATCATCTAGTACCCCTTATAATTCAAAGAGACATGTTCCTAACTTCTCGAAAAAGAAGGGAGGATAAAATAATGTCGTCGCATCACACCTAAGGGCACAACAACCATTGTTAATTCCACGAGAACAACAACAGAACAAGTTTGAAAGACCTCCAAGAAGATTTGATACTCTCCCCATGCCACATCGTCAATTACTATAATACTTACTCAAAGCATCTTTGGTAGAGTAGAAACCTCTAGCTCCTCAAATTTGGGCACTCCCTCCAAAGTATGATGCAAATGCCAGGTGCGAGTATCATGCCAATTCTATGGGGCATATCATAAAAAATAGTTGGCCTTCAAACATAATGTTCAAAATTTATTGGATTCCCAGGATATCATTTTTGATAAACCAAACACCAAAACAAACCCCATGCCTCTGCATGGTGGACCAACGGTGAATGCAATTGAGGTGGCCATTGACTTTGGGGCATCCAGAAAAGCAAAGGCTCTAATAAACCTTTTGAAAGAATATTTGTTGGGGTGTGGGTTCCTCTTGGAATACAATGAAGCTTTTGAAAAGACTTTACAAAAATTGGTGGCTCAGGGGATAGTCCAATTCAGGCAATACCCTAAAGAAGAATATGTTGCCACGATCGATGAAGGTGTGAAGAAGCCATTGGTAATTCCTTTCCAAGGGTAGAATCTTGCTAAGAAAACTCTTGTGATTTTGTGGGGAGAGTCAATTGAAGCACCAGTGGTGATACCACAACAAACTCTAAGGATACCAGTGGCTCCGAAAACTACAATGGTTATTAGGGGGTTATCTCTCACCCCTTACGAAAGTAACCAAGCGGTACCATGGAGTCATGACTCTACTGTATACGTCAATGGTTTAAAACAAGAGTCTGAGCCATCAACAAGTCAATGACCTGTAATCACAAATATAGCAGGGACATGGGGCATGACTCGTAGTGGTCGAATCTATGGTCCCGAACCACAGTAGAAAAATGATTCTATGGTTAAGGATAAGAGGAAAGCTGTGATAGAGGCAAGTCAAGAACAAGAACCTCCGAGCAAGAATTTTTCTTACCAAGAGGCAGAATAATTCCTTAAAATAATTAAGAGGAGTGATTATAGGGTGGTGGATCAACTACACCAAACCCTAGCCAAGATTTCAATACTCTCGTTGCTCCTCAATTATGAAGCGCACCGAGATTCTTTAATGAAAGTTTTAAGTTATAATCATGTGGCAAAGGAGATTATAGTGAATTAGTTTGACAATGTTATAGCAAACCTAACATATGGATCATACCTAGACTTCAACAACAGTGAGTTTCCTCCATAAGGTAGAGCTCACAACAAGGCGTTGCACATTTCTATTCAAATAGGTACAACTAACCTATCCAAGGTACTTACCGATATTGGTTCTGGCCTCAATGTGTTACCAAAATCCAACTTGATGAAGTTAACCCTAGATGGTGTTATTATAAGGCCTAGCTCCACGATTGGCAAAGCTTTTGACGGTTCTCAAAGTTTAGTATTTGGAGAAGTGGATCTTCCTGTCAAGATTGGTCCGCATATGTTTTATATTACCTTTCAAGTAATGGATATAGAACCAGTATATACATGTTTACTCTGACGACCTTTGATTCATGCAGTGGAGGTTGTTACTTCAACTCTACACAAGAAATTGAAGTTCTTCGTGGAAGGAAGATTGGTTATAATCAACGGTGAAAAGGACATCTTTGTAAGTCCCATAGAATCCAACATATATGTCAGTGCGGATGAGGACTGCATAGCAACACCATTTCAAGTCTTAGAGGTTGCTTCAATGGTAACCCTACTAGTGGAGAAAATCAAAAGACCTATTATGACTTTTGGGAGCGATTTACAAGAAGCTGTGGAGGATGGTACCTCAAAAGGTTAGGATAAACTTGTGGAGATACCTGAGAAGAAGAATCATTTTGGTTTGGGCTACGAATCATCAAAGGCTACCCCGAAAGGAAAGGCACAATTTCCTCCCATTTATGAAACCTTCATCAACAAAGGAACAACGCATGGTAGACAAGTGGGGATGTTATCTAATAAGAGCAACACCAAGAGGGCGTCTGACTTCATCCGTGAGTGTGCTCCAGGAAAAGAATTCAATAATTGGACAACCGTAGAGATTCCAGAGATATTTTTCTTTCCAAAGTAACTTTTCTTGTTTTTGAAAGAACCTATGTCAAGCCCAAGGTATAGGGGTAGTTTGTAAGGATCCCCCAATTTGCTTCAAGCAATATTCACAATTAATAAAAGTTATATTTCTCATTCAATTAAGATCCTCGTCTTTCCCTTACATTTATCTCTTATATTTTAAAATGGCAATACTTTTCTTCATAATGGATTTTCAAATTCACATACTAAAAAACTGCACCAAAACATGATAAATGTGCAGATTCATGCCTAAAATCAGCGATAATGTTATTATTGTTATCCGGTGTAGTTTTGATGCACCCATCAACCAAGCGAAAGAGGAAGATGATGAAGATCTTGAACTATCTGAAGAATTAGAGTGGGAATTAGAGAAAAAGGCTGACAATATACAATCATACCAAGATACCATTGAGACCATCAACCTCGGCACAAAGGAGGATCCAAAAGAGATCAAGCTAGGGGCAACATTGGAGGAAAACGTCAAAGAAAGACTGATCAAACTTTTACATGAATATGTGGAAACAGTTGCCTGGTCTTACAGAGATATGCCAGGATTGGATACAGATATTGTGGTGCATAGACTACCTCTCAAGGAAGGTTGCTCTCCAGTTAGATAGAAGCTCATAAGAACTTGTCCATACATGTCTAGTAAGATTCAAGAAAAATTTATTAAACAATTTAATGCAGGGCTCTTAGCGGTGGTAGATTATCCGCCTTGGATAGCCAACATAGTTCCAGTGCCCAAGAAGGACGACAAAGTACGCATGTGTGTAGATTATCGAGATCTGAACAAAGCAAGTCTTAAAGGTGATTTCTCGTTATCTCACATAGACGCTTTGGTGGATAATACATCTCAAGCTTCAGTATTCTCATTCATGGATGGTTTCTCAGGTTATAATCAAATAAAAATGGCACTCGAGGATATGGAAAAGACTACTTTCATAAATCCTTGGGGTACTTTCTACTACAAGGTGATTCCTTTCGGTCTAAAGAATGCATGGGCAACTTATCATTGAGCTATGGTCACACTATTTCATGATATGATCCACAAAGAAGTTTATGTATACATAGAAGATATGATTTCCAAGTCTCATATGGAAGAGGATCACATCATATATTTAAAAATTATTCGAACGTCTGCGAAAGTTAAAACTAAGGTTGAAATCGAACAAGTGTAGATTTGGTGTCATGTCAGGCAAGTTATTAGGTTTTATTATAAGTCAGTGCAGTATTGAGGTAGATCCAGACAAGGTGAAAGCCATAAAAGAAATGTCAGCTCCAATGACAAAAAAAAGAGGTTCGTGGTTTCTTAGGACGATTGAATTACATTTCGAGGTTCATATCACACCTAAATACTACGTGCGAGCCTATAATCAAATTAATTCGAAAACATTAAATAGTGGTGTGGAATGATGATTATAATACAACCTTCGAGACAATAAAGAAATACTTATAGGAGCCACCAATCTTGATGCCACCGGTTCTTGGGACACCTCTCGTCATATACTTAATGGTGATGGAAGGGTCTATGGGATGTGTATTAGGACAACATGATGAAATAGGCAGAAAAGAGCATGCAATTTACTACCTCAGCAAGAAATTCACCAACTGCGAAACCAGGTACTCACTTCTCGAGAAGACTTGTTGTGCTTTAGCTTGTGCTACTAAATAATTAAGGCAATATATGTTAACTCACACCACTTGGTTAATATCAAGGATGGATCCTTTGAAGTATGTGTTTGAAAAACCATCTCTTATGGGAAGGATAGTCAGATGTCAGATGTTATTATCCGAGTACGACATCCAAAATGTTACTCAAAAGGCCATCAAGGGTAGTGTACTAGCTGATCATCGGGCTCATCATCCATTGCAAGAATATCAACCAATGATGTTCGACTTTTCATGGCTGTAGGTGACTATGAAATACCAAGACCCGATGAAGGACCTGAACTAGGGGCACATTGGACACTCATGTTTGACGGTGCTTCAAACGCATTAGGACATTGTATTGGGGCAGATTTGACTTCTCCGAAGAATTTTCACAAACCTTATACTGCAAGGTTATGTTTTGACTGCACCAACAATATTGTTGAATACAAAGCTTATATCTTGGGTCTGGAAGCTACTATCGATCTAAGAATTAAACATCTCGAAGTGTATGGAAAGTTAGCATTAGTCTTATACCAAGTCAACGGTGAATGGGACACTATACATCCAAAATTGATTCCATATCGAGATCACGTTTTGAAGCTAGCTATGGAATTGACTAAAATTACATTCAGTCATATTCCGCGAGAGGAAAACCAAATGGAAGACGCCTTGGAAACTTTATCATCCATGTTCAAAGTAACCTGGCCAAATCATGAAGCACGCATTACAATTAGAAATTTTGAAGAACCGACACATTGCCTTGCCATTGAGGAAGGACTGGATAACAAGCCTAGGTTCTATGATATCAAAATGTATCTCGAGAAACAGGAATATCCAGAAAATGTTTTTGTGATTAACAAGCAAACTCTGTGAAAGCTAGCTTCAAAGTTCTTTCTAAATGGTGACGTGTTGTACAAAAGAAACTACGATATGGTGTTACTCAGGTGCATGGAGAAACATGAAGCATATAGACTTAGAGAGAAATTCAAGAAGGTACCTTTGGTACTCATACGAATGGACATGCCATGGCTAGAAAGATCTTGTAAGTAAGTTATTATTGGTTGAAAATGAAAGTTGATCGCTACCATTATACAAAGACATGTCACAAATGCTAAATCCATGTCGACAAAATGCATGTACCACTGACTCCTTTGAATGTCCTAAGTTCTCCTTGGCCATTTTCAATGTGGGGAATTGATATGATAGGAATGAATGACCTGAAAGCCTCTAACAGATACCAGTTCCTACTAATTTCCATTGATTACTTCACCAAGTGGGTGGAAGCTGCGTCCTACACAAATGTGACATGACATGTGGTTACTCGATTCATCAAGAAGAATCTTATATGCAGATATGGGGTTCCTAGCGGAATCATTACATATAAGGGGTCCAATTTGAACAACAAAATGATGAAGGAGTTATGTGAGGACTTCAAGATCGAGCATCATAATTTCTCACTGTATCGACCCAAGATGAACTAGACCGTTGAAGCTGCCAATAAGAATATTAAGAAAATCATTCAGAAAATGGTAAAGATATACAAATATTGGCATGAAATGCTTCCCTTTGCTTTACATGGCTATCGTACTTCCATGCGTACGTCAACAGGTGCAACTCCTTTCTCTCTTGTATATGGCATGGAGGCAGTACTCCCTGTTGAAGTAGAGATTCCATCGCTACGTGTTCTAATGGAAACAAAACTTGAAGAAGCAGAATAGGTTAATAAGCGACTTGATCAAATTAATCTCATTGAATAAAAATGCTTGACAGTTTTGTGCCACGGTCATTTGTACCAAAAGAAGCTGAAGAGAGCATTTGACAAGAAGGTTCACCCTGGAGTGTTCAAAGAAGGATATTTGGTGCTCAAGAAGATTTACTACCTCGCCTTAATTTACATGGAAAATGGACGCCCAACTACAAAGGTCCATATATGGTAAAAACAACATTCTCAAATGGTGTTCTTATCCTCACAATAATGGATGGGGAAGAACTTCCACATTCGACGCAGTAAAAAAATACCATGTATAAAAAGATCACTAGGTTCTAACCTTAAATGGGCGACTTAGGCAAAAAGGAGCATTTCGGTGGATTGAAAACCATAAAGGGAGATCCAAGCAAAATTAGGGACATACGTAAAAATTATCCCGGTGGATTGAAAACCTGAAAGGGCTGTCTATGCAAAAGTTAGGGATCTTATTCAAAATAAAGAACAAATAGATTGTGATCTAAGAACCACTACTACGACTATGAAGTAGAGCGATTGACCCAAGTCATTTGAATCAGAATCAAAGGAGATTAGAGCTATCAAAAAAGACATTGGAGAAACAGCAGTAGAAATTATCATTTTCATTGCCATTTTCAATTTTTGTTAAAATTTCTGTAAGTACCTCTTTCAAGGAATTGCATCTTGTACTCTCTCCTATTCAAAGGCATATTTATCAATACAACATTTATTTATTTTCAATCTTTTAAAGTTGTGTTTTTTCTCTTTTCGGACTTGTTTGCAAAATACTACGATTACTTCTTGTGAATAATGCAATGAAATCATTTTGGGGATTTGACAGATGAATAGAAGCATTGATAAAACATAAAAAATCATTTTTGTTAGAAAAACATCGAAAGAAAATCCATGACTACTTCCATTCCTGCGACTATAACTATATTCACGACTACAACCACGCCTACATCTGCACTTGCGATTCAAATATCAAATACTGCTGACACTTATTCAAATAAACTTAAAGTACCACGACAATGCAACATAAAATGTTGGGGAGTCAGGGACACAAAACCCATGGTTTAAAAGGAGAGGATATTAAATCATTTACAACAAACATTTGGTGCATATACAAACATTTGGTGCTTATACAAACATTTGGGGAATATACAAACATTTGATGCATATACAAAAATTTGGGGCATATAAAAAATGTTTGGGGCATATACAAAATACTCAGTGCGTATGCATTTTGGGCTCCATATTGATCCAGAGCATTATGCATATACATCATACATGGCATTTTTTCAAATCCATTTTGGTTAAACTACGAACTTTCTTGGGGCTCATCATTGGATTATCTGGTCCACGAAACAAACGAACACCTTGTTTAAGAACAGACACATCTGGTGAAACTCTAATATTATCTTGGGTTTAGTTATCTAAAGGTTTGATTATCAAAACACTCTCTAAGTATCCATCCTCTAGGTTGTGATAGGTATGTGAATTTTCAGGATTATGTTATTTATCCTCTAGGTCGTGATAAATACGTAAGACTACCCTCGTGTCGTTTATTCTCTAGGTCATGATAAACACACAAACTTTTCAATCATCTATCCTATAGGTTGTGGTAGATGTGAAAATTATCGGGTTTATGTTATTCATTCTTTAGATCGTAATGAATACATAAGTCTATCTTCGTGTCGTTTATCCTCTAGGTCGTGATACACACAAACTTTTCAAATATCTATCCTCTAGGTTGTGGTAGGTATGCAAATTATCTAGATTACGTTATTTATCCTCTAGGTCGTGATAAATACATAAGCCTATTCTCGTGTCGTTTATCCTCTAGGTTGTGATAAACACACAAAAAATTTCAATTATCTATTCCTCAGGTGGTGATAAGTGTGCGAATTTTCAGGGTTATACTACTCATCCTCTAGGACATGATGAACACATAAGCCTATCTCTGTGTCATTCATCCTCTAGGTCGTGATAAATGCAATGCTTCATCCTCGTATTGTTTACTCTCTAGGTTTTATTAAATATATGAAATATGTCATATAGATCATTATTTTAGTCACCATGCGGCAATGTATTATCAAGCTCTGTTTTATTCATCCCTTAGGTTGTGATGAATAGGCAAAATCTACGTCATAAGCTTACTATGTTATTCATGACTTGTGTTATTTACCTCCTAGGTTATGGTAAATATGAGAAAAATCTACGATCTCTTTTAAATATTGAAAAGTTATCAGCGTCGCCATATCTAAGTAAACCTAATTTTTTTTTCAAACTTTGCTAAGATGATATATCATTGTCTATACCTATTTTTCATACTCTTGGGAATGCTGTGCAGCATATCCTTAAAATCCTTTGGTCAAATTTTGGGGTCTTCCATTATTTAATAACTCTCTGATTCGAATGTGCGAGACCTGCATATTCTTGCACCCTTCAATCGAAGAGCGATTAAATAGGGGAAGTTGTCATACCCAAAAATTCCCTATTAAGCAATCTATCTTTTTAATATTAGCATTATTTTGTCCTTTGGTTAAAATTATAACATAGACGTGCATTATACTAGTTGTTTTTAGATTTGCATAGAAAGAATGAGGCTCAGAAGAAGAGGTGTACATATTAAGTCATTGGGCTTAGCTTGTCAAATAGCTAAGCCCAATCTATTTCATCTTATGTGGTCTAATAGTAAGAGGGTGTATATGTTTTTTCAAAAGGGGCTTTGTATTATGAAATAGTTAAAGGCCCAATAGATCTTGGAGCCCATTAGGTCATTAGGGTTGACCAAAGTCAATTCCTGACTATTGGTTATTTAATTATTTTTATCATTTTTTATTCAATCACTTTTATTACATATTTTTTTATTGTTCTTATTATTCAAGAAACATTGACTGAAGTAAAAAAACAACGCCTTTGACTCCCTTTGGCCCATTTGGCTTTTTGGACTGGGGTCCATTTAAGTTTTTTTACTGATTAAATTAACATGATTAATTAATTGATTAATTAATTGATTAATTAAGTTAATTAAGTATTTTCTTAATTAATTCTTAAATAATTAAACTAATCAACCTAATGTTGACAAAAGTCAAAATTAGGGTTTTTGTGTGACCCTTGTATCCAGCGACGGTACCTTTCATCTTATTCATTAAGGAAACAAACAGAAAGCCCAAAACACAAGAACTAGTCGGATCTCCATAAAACAAAATCAAATCAAAACAGAATTATAAAAAAAAATTATAGTAGAAATCTTTACAAAATCGCCAAAATACAGATTGAATCAATATTATACAGAATCAAATATGAATTTGATTCAATTACAAAAAAATTCTAATCAATATAAACCTAATTCACAATCGAATCTGATAAAATCCCTAATTTCTAACAATCTCTAAAAATAACGACAATCAAACCTTCCTAATTCAATCTCTAACCTAACTCTATAAAAAGCCCTAAAACTTAATGTTTAAAGGGGACCAGAAAAATTCTAAAGAAGAAGAAGAAGAAGGCAGATAGTAAAACCCTGTAGCTTGGATTTCCAACCATGAATACCACTCCCAACGTTACAGTTCTTCATTCGAAGATATGGGTTTCAACTTATGAAAACCTAGATCTAGTCGTTGTAGTCATCGTTGTTGCACCTCTATCATCATCATCGCTGTGCGTCTTCGCCGCCATCTCCGACACCTGCAAAGAAAACAAGGAAAGGAATCAGAAGAAGAAAAATCGAACCAAGCTTGAAGATATACAGAGAAAGAGGTAACCTTGAAAAACTTAGCTTAGGGTTTATCTTTGTTTCGTGATTTTTGGGGATTTGGAGGGATTAGGGTTTAAGGGATCACTATTTTGGGTTGGGTTTTTGTTAGCACTTCTATTGATTTGGGTAGGGTGGCGAAGTTGTTGTTGTTGGTGTTAGGTGAGAGCAGAGAAGAGAGAATGATAGAAACAGAGTGAGAGAGAGAAAGACGAGGAGAAATGAAATGAAAAAACGAAAAGAAAAGAAAAATATAACTCTGTCATGATCCCGTACAGGTGTTTCTATCCACCATACCACACACCCTCATATCTCTGCCCTCAGATCTTGATCATACACTGCCAGGCTGCACATCCACCATAAGCCGTGCGCGCTCGCCCATTTGGAGTCCAAACGGACCTCTCAGTATTCAGCATTAGGCCAATCCCATTCTTAATTGCACCTCCCTTTATTTTTTATTTTTTCTACTACGTTTAAAACAACACCCCCATGCATCTGGTCCTTCCAAACAGATTATGGGCTTAAGCCCGTTGTTAAGCACACCCTACAATTTTGCTACCTAGGTCAAATGACACCTCCCTGTGATTTGGGCCTAAATTCAATATCTAGATATAAGGCCCTGTTATTTACACTCCCATCATTTGACTAACCAACTAATGTTGCACCCCCTTTGGGTTTTTTTTAACTAAAATTAATTTATTTTTATAATTTTATTTATTTATTCATTTATTTACTTATTACATTTTTTGCATATTAATAAATATAGGACATATTTAAATATTTAATATATTCATTTTAATAAATTCTAAAATTGTTTATTTTTTAATTCAAATTCTCTTTTAAATACTGTCTCATTTAAGTATTTTATTTGCATTAAATTCTTTTTCTCATGCATTAAAAATAATTTTTCTCATATCGCATAATATATTCGAAAACATCTAACTAATTAACTACCAACTTTTTTTACTAATGTAAATTCAAACTTATATATATTTTCAAAAAGGATTATAGAGACATTTCTTATTAATTATGAACTACGTCTACAAATTCCGCTGTTCACACATCTAGACTTGGTTCAAGGAGAATTCGAGATATTTCCATAATTCATGAAAAAAACTAATCAAACAACTACAAACTATGAATTGGGACTCTGATTCTTCATAAGAGGATACACGGGCATACGACTTAAAAATGATGGCGAGTTCTCCTAACTAAAAAACTAAAACCCTATTCCTAAACGGTAAATCTAAACCCTAGTATCCTTGAGAACAAGGTAGACGAGGGGTGCCTAACACCTTTCCTTTGTCTAAAACAAGTCAACAACTTAGAATCTTT
The DNA here is from genome assembly GCA_948472305.1 of Vicia faba. NCBI lineage: Eukaryota > Viridiplantae > Streptophyta > Magnoliopsida > Fabales > Fabaceae > Vicia > Vicia faba. Next base: position 991,275,457 of record OX451740.1, on the reverse strand, counting down.
GATCAAATTACGGTTATTCGTTATATCCCCTTCCCTAGGATAAAATTAATGGTGGCGACTCTTGTTTTTAAACCGGTTATTACACCGTGGTTACCGACGGGACTCTGTAGAAAACAATAGGGGAGAAAAATACGATTTAAATCTTGTTTTGGTTCTAATTTCTATTCATATGTTCTATTGTTTCGAAAAGAGAGTGAGGAGCAAACTAAGGTTCAGTTTGATAGCGCGAGAGTGTTAGAAATGGACCAGATAGTGGAAATTAGGCATTGATCCTAAAAACAGTGAGAGTGCATTAGGTATCATTAAGAACTTTATCAACTTCCAAAATATATTTCCTAAATAACGGGCGAGCGAGAGCAAAATCCTTTGGTTAGGAAGTGTGGTTCTTGTCAATAGCCCAAGAGTGTGAGACAAAACCTTTAAGTTGACATTTTCTTCACAACTAGGATTTGATAGTATCTAGCACCCATATTCTACTAATCTTTTAGGAATGCGGAATCCATACTGCAGACTCATTTTGTTATTACTTCCAAACCTTTAGCTACTAATACCTTTATTCTCATCCTTACCATTTTAATCCTTTATCCTTAGTTGTGAACTATAACATAGATGACACTAGTTTGATTATTATTCTATGTGGATTCGATAATTTTTTTAAACTACACAATAGACTGAATACCTGCAATGAATATTCAACAGACACGTCATTGTGCGATCAAGTTTTTGGCGTCATTGTCGGGGACTAGTTTAGTCGATATTGTGATTCAATTATTGTGCAGTATAGGTTAAGGCAATTATTTTCCTTTTTAACTCACCAATTGTATGTCAAGCACTCGCTCACAAAGCGAAGAGTTAAAGTAGTCAATTGACGAAATCGAGCATTTTGCTAACTTAAAATGCCAAATTAACGAATTTTGTATTACATATAATCTTCCAGATCCTATTATCCTAGTTCCAGAACTAAAACCAATCATGTCTGAAGGACTGCAAAATCGTCCTTTGAAGTATTATGTTATTCCATCGCAAGAAGAACCACATAACATCATTGGTGCCCCTGCTATCAACATAAACGATTTCGAGCTGAAATCTTCGTTGTTATCAGGCATTCAACAAAACTAGTTTTCAGGAAGTTCTACGGATGATCCAAACTTACATTTGTCAATATTCGTATAATACGCAGACACGGTAAAAGCGAATTGTGTCATTCAAGAAGCGATAAGACTACGTCTTTTCCCTTTTTCATTAAGAGATAGAGCTAGAGCTTGGCTCCAGTCTTTATCATCAAATTTTGTCACCATATGGGATGAATTAAAGAAAGTCTTCTTAAAAATATTTCCCACCAAGTAAGAAAACTATGCTAAGAGCTCAAATCAATGGATTTAAATAGAAAGATAACAAATCTCTTTTCGATGCTTGGGAAAGATACAAGGACATGATGAGGCTTTTCCTGCACCATGGACTTGAGCAATGGATGATTATCTCTACAATGGTCTATTGTACAATACTAAGATAAATATGAACGCCGCAGGTAGTGGTACTCTAATGGATAAACCATATGACGAAGCCTATGAACTCATCGAGAACATGGCTCAAAATCATTTTCAATGGGGAGGTGAATAAACTTCCATAGAAAAACCAACTCCAAAAGGCACAATGCACGAAGTCAGCAATATAGACCGTGTCAATGCTATAGTGTATGCACTTACTCAAAATATTGAAAGCTTAGCCATAACACCACCTGCAGCTACTGTAGTAGTTGTGACACCAAATTGTGAATTGTGTGGAAACCCTGGGCACACTAATGTTGATTGTCATTTATTGGCTGGTATTCCTACCGACCAAGAAAATTGTGCCCAAGGAAACCTGTATTCAAACACTTATAATCCTAGCTGGAGAAATCATCCAATTTTTCATATAAAAGCAATAATCCTCTATATCCACTAACCCTAGCACATGTTATTCCACCTGGATAGTAGAAAGGAGCACCATATGCTCCACAAGCACCTAGAAAGTCAAATCTGAAGATTATGATGGAAAAATTTTGAATGCTCAGGCCCAACAAAACAAAGATTTCACAAATAAAAATGTTCATAAAAGTGACCTAATGAAGCAATTGTCGAGTAAGCTTGATGCTATGGCTACACATAAAAAAAATGTTAGAAACTCAAATTTGTCAAGTAGCCCGGCAACAAATAACAATAATAGCCCCGACTGGAACATTTCCCAGTCAACCAACCAAACATATGAGGTCATGGTAATATTATTCAATTGCAAAATGGAATCGAACTAGATGGACCAGTAGTCCCATGACTCAAAAATCTGTCCATGTATAAAATTTCTGGTAAGGAAACTGAAAAGGAAAACTCACCACAAGATGATGGAAAAGAAGACAAAATCAAAGAGGCCGTAGAGAAAGAACCACCTTATGTTCCTCCGCCACTATATAAACAACCTGTACCTTATCCTCAAAGAATATGAAAGACTAAAAATGAAGGACAATTCAAAAAATATGTAGAACTTTTGAAGTTGGTGAAGAAAAGGTCGAATTTATTTTGGCTCAATTCTTAAAGGCTCCAGCTATAGAAGATACATGGTGCTTCCTAGACGTCATTGACGAATGTGTGAAAGAAATGGAGATGGAACCATCTAAGTACACTGAATTACTAAAGATTCCAGCACCTCATATATTCAAAGACGATAATTGGCGTGAGCCATACGTAGATGACAGTCTGAGGGAATGTGTAGCATTAACACCTGATCCAATGGCAAGTCCAAAGAAACCTTTAATATAACTTAAAACACTACCTAAAAACCTAAGGTACAAATTCCTAGATACAGAGCTCGAAAAACCAAATATAGTCAATGTCGACCTGGGATAGATAGAAACTGAAAAGTTACTACATGACCTGAGAAAGTATCCTACAACTCTAGGGTATAACATCTTAGATCTAAAAGGAATAAGTCCCTCTATATGTATGTATCGTATTATGTTAGAGGATGACTATAAAACCTCTAGAGAACCCCAACAAAGAATAAATCCCATTATAAATGATGCAGTCAAAAAGGAGGTGCAAAAGCTATTAGAAACGGGAATTGTATATCCAATATCAGACAATAATTGGGTCAACCCAGTACATGTCATACCAAAAAAGGGAGGTGTTACAATTGTTAGTAATGAAAAAGGTGAATCCGTAGGAAAACGAATTCACTTTGGATGGAGCATGTACATAGACTATAGAAAACTAAATAAAGCCACTCTAAAAGATCATTTCCCTCTACCTTTCACTGATCAAATGCTTGTACAATTGGCTAAACATTCTCACTTCCATTATTTAGATGGACACTTAGGATTCTTTCAAATTCCCCATTCATCCTGAATACCAAGAAATGACTACCTTTACTTGCCTTTATGGTACATTTTCCTATCGACAAATGTCGTTCAGAGTGTGTAACACTCGTACAACTTTTTCAAAGATGCATGATGGCCATATTTTCCAATTTGATAGATGACATAATAGAAATATTTATGGACGACTTCTCTGTTTGTGGGAAAAGTTTTGAAGGTTGTCTATCGAACCTATAAATGGTTCTTGATTGATGTGTTAATGTTAATCTAGTGCTAAATTGGGAGAAATGCCATTTCATGATCTGGGAAGGAATTGTACTTGGACATATTATATCCGATAGAGGAATTGAAGTGGATAAAGCAAAAATAGAAATCATAGAAAGTCTTTAACCTCCGAAAACTGTTAGAGAAGGTCATAGTTTTCTAGGACATGCTGGTTTTTACCAGCGATCCATTAAAGATTTCTCTAAGATAACCAAACAAATATCTGGCTTACTAATGAAAGATGTTGAATTCATATTTGATGAGGATTTCTTGAAAGCGTTTGAACATCTACAAAATGCTCTTATTACCATACCCAATATGCAACCACCTGATTGGAGTAAACCATTTGAAATAATGTGTTATACTAGTGATTATGCTGTAGGTGCTATATAACGACAAAGAGAGGATAAAAAGCTTCCTTCCATTTACTATGCAAGTAAGACCTTGGACAGTGCGCTGATGAACTATGCTACCACCGAAAAAAACTCCTAGCTGTTGTATTTGCTTTAGATAAGTTTTGCTCTTATCTAGTGGGAGCTAAAATAATTGTCTATACCGTTCACGCTGCAATTAGGTACCTATTGAATAAGAAGGATGCTAAGCCCATACTTTTAAGATGGATTTTTCTTTTGCAAGAGTTTGATTTAGAAATCAAAGACAAGAAAGGTGCTGAAAATAAAGTGGCAGATCATCTCTCTAGAATCAAATACTAAGAACCTGAACAAGTCCCCATCAATGATGATTTTCCCTGTGATAGACTTATAATCCAATTAGAAAATGAGAGTCAAATAAGAGAGTGCTCTTTAGTTTATCATGACACAGAAACCAACAATGTAGTGGAGTCAATTGCACCAAAACCACTCTGCCATGGTATGCTGACTTTGTTAACTACCTAGCAGCTAGGGTGCTTCCACTAGATTTAACATACCAGCAAAAGAAGAAATTCTTCCATGATCTTAAACATTACTATTGGGATGAGCCCTTTCTTTTCAAAAGAGGAGTTGATGGTATTTTCTGTATGTGTCCCTGAATCGGAAGTAAATGATATTATATCTCATTTCCATTCTGCACCCTATGGAGGGAATACGAGTACATCGAAGACTTGGGAAAAAATATTACAATCTGACCTCTTTTTGCCTACTATATTGAAAGATGTCCATAAAACAGTTATAAATTACGATAGGTGCCAACGCACTGGTAATATCTCTAGAAGGGACGAGATGCCACTAAAAGTTATATTAGAAGTGGAGGTCTTTCATGTATGGGGTATAGATTTCATGGGGCCATTCCCATTTTCTTTTGGAAATAAATACATACTCGTTGCAGTTTATTACATATCCAAGTAGATCGAAGTAGTGGCTTTCCTACTAATGATGCACGAGTAGTCATCAAACTCTTCAAGAGTATAATTTTTCCTAAATTCGGTGTACCAAGATTTTCGTTAGCGACAGGGGATCACATTTCATTTCTAAACTCTTTGAAAACTGTTGCTTAAATATGGAGTTTCACACCGAGTAGCGACTCCTTACCACCCTCAAACAAGTGGACAAGTTGAGATTTTCGATAGAGAAATTAAGTTGATCTTGGAAAAAACTATTGTCACTTCTAGGAAAGACTGGTCTGCAAAACTTCATGAAGCTTTGTGAGCTTATAGGACAGCTTACAAAACTCCAATATAAACTACTCTATTTAAACTAGTTTATGGTAAATAATGTCACCTGCCTGTAGAACTGGAACATAAAGTCTATTGGGCCATTAAGACCCTAAACATGAACTACACAGCCGCAAGGGTGGAAAGAATTTTAGATATCCATGAATTAGAAGAGCTCAGACTGAATGCATATGATAATGCCCAAATCTACAAGGAAAGAACCAAGAGATGTCATGATAAAAGAATAAAGAGGCGATAATTTAATGAGGGTGACATAGTTTTACTATTTAATTCTTGACTTAAACTATTTTTGGGCGAATTTCTCTCTAGATGGTTTGGTCCTTTCGAGGCTGTAATAGTTTTCCAAAGCGGAGTAATGGAAATAAAGGGGAAATCTAATGTGATATTTATTGTGAACATGCATCAAATTAAGCATTACCATAGTGTAGAAAACAAGGATTTTTGCATGAGTTACAAGTTTGAAGAGCTGCCTGCTCTTCCGTCAGATTAGCCTTTTTCCGAACTTATGTCAGGCTCTGACATCAAACAAGACATTGCGTGGGAGGCAACTCACGATTTTAAATATATTTTATCATTATTATTATTATTATTATTATCATTATTATTATTATTATATTCTATATTTTATTTTTCATATCTTTCTCCTATTTTATTTTATTTTATTATTACAACTATTATTATTATGTTATCTTTTGTGTTTCGTTTCTCCTGTTTTATTTTATTTTATTTTTATTATTACTGTTATTATTATTATTATTATTATTATTGTTTAATCCTAACTGCCCTAAGCAATGATAACTAACTTGTAGCATAATCTTGTATAATTTCAGGCTAACTTAGCTTAGGATAACTTACCATTACCTTAGGAGAATGGAGTAGTTGATGACTTGGAGATTGTTTTTAGGAGCAAAGCCCAGAGGCCATGTTTTGACGTTTTAGCTCAGAGGGAGATGACATTACCTATTTATCCTGATGGACTCACTTTGACCACTTTAGGACTACGTGACAGTGTGATGTACTTGCTTAACCAGATTGGTTGTGATATCTTTGCTATGAGGAAGAGGTATACCCCTCGATGTAGTCTCACCCTTGAGTTTTTGAGTTCCCTATATTATGATCCTAACCGAGGTTTTAGATTTGGCCGAGGCTTATCTACCCTTACATTATTTGGACTTAAGCACCATTTCACTCACCTTGAGATGGGCGACCTTTTAGGATTTCCAAATGGTCTTGATGCTTATACTGTGACACCTTTTGATACCTTCACTCAGCTTGACCTTGATTACTTTTGGGGATCCATAACCATAAACTATCATTCCGAGCCTCACACTATGTTTTCTAATAATATCCACAACCCTGCTATGCAGTATTTTCATAAGATTTTAGCCCATACATTCTTTGGTTAGGAAGAGAACATCACCTCTCTTTCCAAATATGAACTATTTATCATGTAATTTGCCTCCCAAGATAGGACGGTGAATCTTGCTACCTTTATGTTTTCCAACCTTGAAAGGCTTACTCGAGAGACCCATGGCACCATTTATATAGGAGGACATGTCGCCATGATTACTGATGCCATTGGCTTAAGCTACCAGCTTATCCGTATTCATGCTTTTGGAGGTATCCGACCTATGCCCATGAGACTGTGCTTTAATCGTGGCATCATTGTTGTTGTACCCCAAATTTTTCCCCTAAGACCCCCTCATCATACCATGTTGATTCAATCACAACAAGATCACATTAGGGCTTTTGGTTCTTCGCCCTATCTTTATCTTTTCTTTTTGATGAATCACCAAGCACCTTGACTTGTTTTCTTTTGTGATCATGAATATTTTGTCTTGATTTTTATTTTAATTAATAAAATTAAATGTTGGTTTGTCTTACTTGTTAATAATGTAGGTAAAGGCAATGAGGCTTAGCAAGTTGCTCCTTGGGTTCATGAGTTTATTTCCATGCCCGAGTCAATAAAGCTTGAGAAGTCCAAACCTAACCATTGAAGTTGTTTTGGAAGGAATGTCATTGCGAGGTTATTTTGGTTCACTACATTTCCAAGCCATCAAGATTGATTCAAAAGTGCAAGGGATTGATGGAAGAAGTTGTCATGGTTGGACAAGGCCTTGCCCCCATTGGTCACAAGTGCATATTTCTCTAAATTCTCAAGATATGGAAGTGGTTTTGGTGGCTATGAATTCTCACTTTTCATCCTCAATAACTTATATTAACAAAGCAAGAGTGTTGGTACAAGAAGGTGGTTCAAATTTGTCAAGGTTCCTCAAAGCATTTTCTTGATCTTGGAGCTAGGGTTTTGAACTTCAAAGAAGTATATCTTGCTCATATTTTGGTATTTTTGAGTGATTTCAAAGACATCCTTCTCTTCAAAGATATATTAACAAATCACTTCAAAAGTTTCAAGTATTTTTCATGTGGAAGAAACTTGATGATGAAGAAAGATTACAAGTCCTCCAAATGAACCCTCATTTTCTCATGTGTGACTTCAAATGATCATAACATGGTCAATTTTTATCACCTTGGGCCTACTCTTTTTCCATAATTATCTTTAGGATGTGAAATTTATCCCTTCTTTTATGTGAAAAGTGAGAAAATGGATGGAAGATTCCCTAAGGATACAAAATATTATAGGTCATTTCATGATTTTTTTCCATCTTCAATAATTCATAACTCTCTCAATATTTGGAGATTTTGAATGGTTCAAGTTTCAAAGTGTCATTTAAGAGGTCTATTGCATGCCAACTTCTTTGGTCAACAGCAAATTCCAAGTGGAAGGCCATGTTTGGATGCAAAACATTATAGATCACTTTTGAATAAAATTTTGAAATATTTCTAAGTATGGAAAGTCAACCATTTTTCTCCAACTTTAACTCAATACAACTTTCAACTCAAGCAGCCATTTGATTTCATTCTTTTTCCATTGCAAAGCTTGTAACATCATCTTTCTAAAGCATCAATAATCATGCCCTAAGACCCCTTGAGCTGAGAATGCCATTGATTTAAACTTAGTAATTCGAAATTGAAGTTTCTTCAAAAGTCAGAATTTGAAATCATTGATTTAGCTTCTAAACACTTTGTTTCTGTGCGTTTTTGCTTCTAAACATGTTTATTGAACTTCCAAAAGTGATTAGCACAACAAAACGCGCGTTTTGAATGAGTTTTGATCAAATTAGAAGTCAAACTTTTCTTGTTTGCAACTTCACACGATTTCCCTCCAAACTTCATCATTTCACACGCTTGGACATTCCATTTGATTCCCTATAAACAGAGGGTCATCCCTCATTCATTTTCTCAAGCTTGAACAACCAAAATCACCCTGCCAAACTTGCTCCATAACTCACTTTTCTGCACTTTCGAAATCTGTTTTCAAGCCTTTTTCAATCCAATTTTTCTACCAGTTTACCTTCCTTGATCTTCCCTAAAGTTAACTATATAATTACCTTCAAGAATCGTGCCCTATATTTCTCCATATAAGTCCAGTTTCAGAGCTCTGCAACTCAAATTCAATAGGTAGATTTCACCATCAATTCTTCAAAACTTTTATATCATTGTGATGCTCCCATTGCCCTGGTTCTAGTTGCAACACTTACTTTTATCTGGAAACATGTTTTGACCATAAAATTTCATATCCCTTTTCAAAATATTCCTTCCAAATTGCTTGAGCTACAGTTTATATAAATTTATCGCGAAGGTGTGGTTTTCTTCGTCTAGAAGAGACGAAGGGAAAGGCATGGTCTCGTGCTCTAATTTTAAAGATTGAGCAACCTGGTTTTGGGACTGGCTGGAGGTTGAAGATGACCAACGTGTCATCCTTCAACCAATCAAACAGCGCCATTTGTATTTTTTTAAATTTCTGATTTACATTTGATTCAGTGCTTTATTCACTAATGACCATGATATGCACAGCGCGCCAGATCCCTTGGATTTGATTACAAATGCATTTTGACTCTTATCCAATGGTCTACATATTTTTGACTTTATTTTTCTTTTCTAATTTTTATATTTAATTATTTTAAATTTCAAAAAATCATAGGAAATTCATTTTTAGTCCAAAAAATCTAAAAAAGATTATGAAAAACATTTTTGATTTTTCTCTTTCTGATTTTTATTTTTTCACAATTTTATTTTGTATTTTGATATTTTTTATAAATTTTCACTTTATTTGATTTGTTTTAAATGTTTAAAAATGCTTTTATGCATTTTTTAATTCTGAAAAAAATTATGGAACGATCCAATGATATTGTGACAAATATATTGGTGACCTCATTCATCTTTTATCTGATTTTGGTATTTTTTATCATTTTTGGTTTATTTTACTCATTTCTTTTAATTTTAAAAATAGTTTCTGACTTTAAAAAATTACTAAAAATTTTATAAAATTATTTTAGTTCATTTCTTATTTTAGTTCATTTCTAATTTAAACATAGTTGATATTTTTGTCTTTTATTTCTATTTTAAAAACATTTTAAAAACACTTTTTAATGTATATACTAAATGCAATATTATTTTGTGATTATTTTCTGGCCGATCTGTTGAATTTTTTATTATGAACTTTGTTAACATCATTGGATCCATGATGTTGAGTCTAACTCCATAAAAATGGATGAATGATTTTAATAATAGTTTAATTAAAATTTAATTCAAATGCGGTTTGTATGTTCTTTCCCACCCCTCTTCATCTTATCCCTTTCTTATTGCACTAAGTGTTATTGGAGCATGATCTCTATATCATGTCTCAAAATAAATGGTGCATAGATTGCTATTGACCGGCCTCAAAATAGGTGCGACTTCTACATAAGTCCACTTACGATTGCTTAACAAAGCGCAAACTTTTTCCCCGATTAGAATAAATGATCATTCGTGGCTCAAACCTAAGTTTGCAAGCCCAACTATGTTAATTTGATCTCTTTTATCCAATAACCTTGAGATTCATTGTGTGGAGGCTTTGGTTCTACCAATCCTCTAATGGATCTACAACACTTTGAGTCAACGCGGATCACTTAAACACCGTTGATTATTAAATGGTACTTTTGAGGATCCCAAATGGATGATATACTTGAAAAAAATAAAATGCAACTTGTTGTGTGGAGGATTTGGTTCTACCAATCCTATAATGAGTTCCAAATACAAGTTTCAAGATGGCCATCCAACTAACCACTAATTATTAAATTGTTTTTACTTTATGCCTTTTATTTTTTATGCTTTATGTACCATTTACTTTAAGCATTATATTTCATGTCATTTTTATTTTGCTCACTTGAGCTTTTCTTTTTCTCTTCTAAGACACTTAATAATCAACATGAACCATAAAAATCTTTAATGATACTTGGACTACTTGGTTACTATCTTTGGCATTATGCAGCATTGGACTACTTGGACTTAAGAATAGAAACTTTGGCCTATGTTGGAGACCTTGTGACCTTGATGGATATTTTGTCTGGAGTTGTTGAGGTTTAACTCAAGACATTGGGTTGTTTGTTTATTTTGTGTGCAGGTTATTATGATTACATACTTTGGTTGTAATCTGGAATTCACCCGTATACAGCCGTTACTCTGCCCAATTTTTGTGAAGACTTAATACACTTGAAGTTTGGTTCTCTCAAGAGGTCTAGTATATTTTCTTGCTTGGTTTCAATCCAAAGAATGGGAATTCTATCTTGGCTCATAATGTAAAGTATTGGCTTCTTGTTGATAAGATGGTTCTTATCCCTAGCTTTTACCTTATGCTTTAGGATAGTCTCTTCTTCTCCTCTCATCTTCTTTAATTTCAAAAATCTTCTCCTCTCTCCTTTTGAAAACTCTTCTTGTTTCTTATAAACTTGAACCACTTTCATAATAAACTTGGACTTAAGTCCATGCATTTTCAAAACCTTTTCATAAATAAACTTCAATCAACTTAATAATACATTGACATTTTTTGTGAGAAGACTAAAAGTCAATCAATCTCATTTCAAACCATTTTTACACTTTGGCTTTTTATTTTAAAACTTTTCTCAATAGATTAGATTCTTGTCAATCCTTATAGTGATGCAAACAACTATACTTCTATAATATGTAGTGAAGCGGGATATTTTTCACTTGGGTGTTGAGTGAGGCATTGTTGATTTTAAAATCCAAGCCATATCCTCCACTTTGAGATGATGTAAATTCTCCTTTCTCATGATTATGGGTAGTAAGTATGTTTTTCCACACGGACAATGACGATGATGTCTTATCTTATAAAATCAATTAACATAACTATGTTTTAAAGTTTTCAAAGGTGAACTACGTGTACCCTGATATCCTATTGCACAAAAGGTGGTACATAGGCACTAAAGGTTCGCAACCGCGGCGGGTGCAAATAACCATAAAAATATATTTCTTTTCTCACCTTCACCATCCATTTACATACAACATTTTATAGCCAAAATATACAAATTTTACAAAGAGGTTCCTGCGGAGTACCGTACATATTTAGGGTTCTAATATATTCCCTTTGCATAACCAACCCCCTTACCTTGAATCTTTCCCCCTCTTTTTGGGTTACTCGATCTTTTCCCATTCCTTTGAAAACAATAAAGCGCGGTGGAGATTTTTATTTTGATCTGTATAAGTCTAGCCAATTCAATGGCTTAGTCTTAAACATTTCTACTGCTATAATTGCTAATTTAGGTCTAGCTGAATTTGAGTTCATGATTGATAACAAAGTGATCCTGAACTTTACACTACCAAACCATGAGAAAATAAATGTTCATAACCAGGATAATTTGTTTTATGTCCTAGAGGATCAAAATGAATCACCTACTCCACCTAATAATCCTCAGCCTTATATAATTCTAGAGACTGGCTTCTCCAATGCAATTTCTCTTGTACCTGGAGCTTATCATTTCAATCAACCAATTGATTTTGTCGCTGTTATCCATGCCCTTAAGTCTGAAGTTGAGTACCATAGCAGAGAGGCCACTTATTTGTGAGTAGATTTCCTCAGCTTCATGGACACTATTTTTGAGCAGTTTGACACTTTATTTCAAAATGTTTAGTTACTAGGTTACCGCGATGGCTAGATACTGGGTGTGGTGATATTTCTATTTCAAGTTAGATGTATTTTCTTTCTGGTATTTTCTTTCTTGTATTTTTCCCTTTTCGTTTCTTTTTCCTCTGTTTTTGTCGTTCTTTCATTCAAACAAGAACAATGTTGTATTTCATTAGTAATCATTATATTTCCCTTTGGTTATTAAATATTTGCATTTTGTTTTCATTTTCTTTACTAGTAATGTATTTTATGTTTGTTGTACATATTATATATCTAAAATATTTTTTATTATAGTTTTAGACCACCCTCTGTCCCCGGTTCTGCATAATAAAAATTGAAATTTTCGCTCTTTTACTAATACCACATTCACCATTATCCTAATGGCATTCGCCATCCCTTCAAAATTTCAAATCTGAACGTTTTAAACACAAGGCGTTCGCCATGTGCTTAATGGTGTTCGTCATGGCAGGAAACATGCATTCACTCTTGTTGGATTTCTCTCCTACGTGTTTTTCAAAAGAATTGTCTTTTCAAACCTCATAACCACCTCTCTTAACTCCTATTAGCTACCATTAACTTCCCTTTAACCTCCAAATATTTCACTTCCCTATCTTTTCACTATAAATCACAACACATTTCCCTTTTTCTTCCTCCACGATGAACTATTTCCTCTCTAAAAACCCAATACCCAAAAATCTTCCATAATCTCTCCTTCTAATCCGATTTTAACATGCCTCCGAGAATCACACCCGTAGTCGACTTCATGGGCATCACTTTCGCTGAAGGAACAATTGGATAAGATCAAAGATCAAACTTTCACAAACTTTGCAATAGAATCATCGTTGCTACGTGATATCCGGAGACCGAGGCTATTCGTTCTTTTAGATTTTCTAACAACATTAACTAGATGCTCAACAACCTAGGTATCTCGCATTTCTGCACTCTAACCCATCCAATATACACTAGGCTCATTTATGAATTTCCGATTTCTTTCAGTTTTTCTACTAGTCTTAACCGCACCTAGGGCAATGTCTCTTTTAGGATGTTTAACACTAACTACACACTTTCCCAAGAACTAATTGGCACCGTATTTAAAATCCCCAGTGGAGAGAGATACTCTAGCATAACCCCACTAGATAGCAATTGGTAATCTGAAGACTTTGGTTTTTGGAATCAAATCACAAACAAAACCACAACCAGTTGGTAAGGCCTTAGGGCCACATCCATTCATAACCCTGCCATTAGATATTTGCACTGCATATTAGCTAACACTATACTTGGCCGGGAAAACACGGGAAATGTTAATTCCAATGATCTTTTCTTCATCCACTGTGCTCTCCCTGGAACTAAGATTAATCCTACACCATTTCTCTTATCACACCTTGTGTCTGCCAGCGGTATAACGGATGGTCCTATTTATGTTGGAGGGCTAATCATTGCAATAGCCCTTGATTTAGGTTTACAATCCTCATTAGTTGATCTTAAGCCTTTAGACACACTTTTTAAAGATTTATACTATTAATGTTACATGCGCCTTGCTAATAATAAACCAGATGTGAAGTATTTTTTGATGATCAGTAACCGAGAAGTTAGGAGCGTCAATTTACCATGTCATGAGGGCATTAATGTGCGAGGTAACACTAATTGGCTCTTTGACACTGAAGCACCTGAGCCTGGATGATATAGAATTAATAGAGTATATGATAACCTAATAGGGAAAAATGCTTCACAAGCTAGTACCCGTGCACACATCGCACATGCTTTTACTGACTCTTTTGCAGGTACCTCAGCCGGACATCAGTCCCAAGAGGAGTATGATTACACCACTATGAGAAAAGCTCTTAATGACATCCTGATTGAGCCGAGGCATCAGAATGATATTGATCCAGAGCGTGATGTAATTCTCAGGAGTATATAAAGTCAACAGGCAGAGAAGCAAGTTACCATTGACAAGATTAGAGGTCACCAGTGAAGGGGTAAGAAAAAACTTAGAAGGGGGGTTGAATAAGTGACTCTTTTTCTTTTCAAAACTAAGCTCAACAATAATGGAAGAACAAGGTTATTTTTATCCTGGTTCGTTTGAACTCAAACTACTCCAGTCCACCTGCCAAGGCGATTTCGCCTTTCTCAACAAGGACTTAATCCACTATAATCAACTGATTACAAACACACAACAACTGTTGTGACTAACAATGCACAAGTAATCTTACAAGTGACTAACACCACTAAGACTTAAGACTAGTCCTAGTCTGCTTGAGAAATCTGACCAAACTTGGTCTCTCAAGGAACAATTACAAGAGTTTAATCTTTACAGATAGTGAAATAAAGTTTGCATCTAATAAAGCTATATCACAACTTTGATTTTTCACTTAGAATAAATTGCACAAATTGTATGAACAAAGAGTTTGTGAGCCCAGAATCTTTCACGTAGTTTCTTGCTTCTATTGTGAAAATTGATTGGTTAACTTGTTAGTTAGCTTGCAATAAATTTCCTTCTATTTATAGTAGGAACAATAAGACTGTTGCTTCCTTCAGAAAAGTTGGAGAGCATTAAATACTTGCGTGTTTCCTTGCAATATTCCATTTTCCAAGAAACTAGTGTAGACACTTGAGTGCTTTCAACCGTCTTTGCATTAATAAGCATATGACAGAATGTAAGAACATGTTTCCTACGCTTGACAAGACAAGTTGGTTTTAACGTTCTTTCAGAATTTTCTCCAATGTCTTCAAATCAGAACATGCTTTACTCATCTTCTAAGCAGTGCTTTGCTTGCTAAGAACTTAATCAGCGCTTGCTTTCAAGTAATCTTCTAAGCAAGGAACCTGCTAAATGTTAGAAGATATATTTAAAATAAAATGTCTTACCAGAGTCAGCAGATGCTCTTAAAACAAAAAGGTTCTTTCATTAAAGAACTTCATCATAATTTTTGCTTAGCACTTCAGAATGCTTCTGTCAGAACATTATCTGAAACATTCAAACACATTCTTCAGAGTATAAATTATCTTAAATATAATTTATTGTTATCATCAAAACTCTGAGATAGGTCAGAACTAATCTTGTTCTTACAATCTCCCCCTTTTTTATGATGACAAAAATTATTCAGATATAGAAATAAAATATGATAAGAGATAAGAATCTCCCCCTGAAATGAATATTTCTATGTATAAAACTTCCTGAGATTATTTATCAGAGCAATAAAAAAAATCTTCTTAAATTTCTTCAGAACTTCTTTATGAAGATAATGTTCAGCTGGAATATTCTTTCAGAGTTAAAGTGATACCTGCAAAAAAAAAATCTTTTGCACAGAAGGGAATCTCGCATTTTGTTAGAATGTCTGAGACTTAGTCCCATAACTGTTAAACAGTGATTAGTTCAAGAATGCACATTTTCTCCCCCTTTTTGGCATAATCAAAAAGTGTAAAAATAAAGAAAAACAATTGAGGAATTTAAAATATTTCATAAAAAGATAAAAGAAATATCCAGAAGTAAAAAAAAACACACCCAAACAAAAGACAAGAGACAAAAACATACTAGGATTTCTTAGTAACAAGAGCCATAAGAAGATTCTTGATCTCAAAGGCAGATTCTTCTTGTTTCACCATCCAGTTCTTGATTTCTTGATTTGTTTGGTCTTGCTTATTCAAGAGTTCATTTATGATTACATTCTCCCTCTTGAGCTCTTTCAGAGTGTCCATGATAAGTGAGGTAGGAGCAGAGGATGACGAATCTTCAGTAGAAACAGGCTTAGAAGCAGCAACCGTTGAGTTAGAATTCACGAAGGTGGAAGGAAGAGTTCCCAGATCCATTGCAAGAGTTGGCATTGGTTCAGGTTCAGCCTTAACAGAAGGTTGATTCAATAGAACAATAGCCAGAAGGTTTGAATCTTCAGAGGATTCTTCAGATTCATATTCTGATATGTCTGTCATATCAGCTGGTGTATCAGCAATCATTAACGAAGACTTCTTATTCCAAATGTCAGCAGCTTCTATCTTGACAACATGCAGAAGTTTGGAAAAGTTTTCCAGCACCTGAAAGTGGCATAAGTTCTATAACTTCAGTGACTCAGCATCCAAAGTTCTTCTGAAGGTTTCCCATATAAGATCAGTTGCAACTATGTTCATGCTTCTGGAGCAATCTTCTTTCAGCAGATTTAACCATGCTTGAACATCTGTTATAAAATTCTGAAACAAAGTATTCACATCTGGCTGAACAGGTTTTGGGACAACCTTCTTGAAAGTTTTGTTTTTCAAGAATTGTAGAGATTCAAAATCCACTACAGTTCTTAAAAATCTAGTAGGTTCAGGATTTTTGGTAGGTTCAGAAGTGGCTGAATGATCAGGTTGGTCAACAAAGATAGGTGGTGCTGATAGATCATGAGGTTCGGATGATTCAGCAGTTTCAGGTTATTCAAAAGGTTGTTGTTCTGGAATATGAGGGGGTGAGAGTGTAGGTGAGTTTGGTGTTGTGTGTTGTGGTGAAGTAGGTGGAGTGACATCAGGCGAAATTATTATTGTATTATCAGGAGTGGGAATGGGGTTCTGAGGTTGTGGTTGATTCATAGCAAAAATGTTTTCAGATGGTAAGTTGAAATGAGGCTTTATAGTGGCCAGAGGTTCATTTATCCCTAGAATTCTCCAAGAGCCAGCATCATACCATCCAGTGGGTCTGGGTGATAGAGGTCTGGGAGGAGGTCTTGAAAAACGTTCAGCAGGAATGGGTTGAAAAACAGATGTTTCAGGGGGTTCTGAGTGTGAGGGTTATGATTGAGAGGGTTCTGATTAGGTGTCAGAGTGTTCATCAGAGTCAAAATCACTCAAATCTGATAAAACTTGATTTTTATGAGGGTTGTCAACAAGGGAGTCAGATGGTAAGGTCAGGTCAATATCAACATCTATATCTCATAAGGTTTGGGAGGGTTCAGCAGATGTAGATACATTGACAGAATCATAAACAGTGATAGTTTCAGCGGGTTTACCTGTCTTCTTTTTCTTCTTCTGAGGAGTGGCAGAAGGTCCTTCTACATATTTTCTCTTCAAAGTTTCCTGGAGAACAACATCTGGAGCAGCTTGATTTCTTACTTGGAGACAAGCTGGATTAATAGGTGTTCCAGTCTCTTTGCAGATTTCAATGTAGTGCAGGATAATACGTGGATGATCTCCTGAGTTGAACAGAGGAAAATCAGCAATAGGTATCCTTCTCCTCTTCACAGCATCTGACACATACGGAGTAGGTTCCACCAGCAGCTTGTCAATTATTTTCCTTTTCAATAAGTTCTTCCCAATCATAGTATTACCACAAGTAGGTTCTAGCTCCCCCAGAAGATTGGATTCATCTAGGTGAACAATCAGACCATTCTCAGTCAGAATGTCTGATATTAATCTACCCATAGGAATCCAATTCCTTTTGGATTTAGGGTTTTTCATCCTTTCAGCTTCCCTAGTTTCTTTTACATGGTTCCAGAGATGTTCAAATAGCAATCAAGGCAAATCAATTTTGAAATTAGTTCCAAGGAAGAACAACAAATATTGTTGATCAGCGTTGATGTAATAAGGAGAGCTGGTGTCTTTCCTATGGTGAATACATCCATGAATAATCCTTGCCCAAATTTTGTATTTGTCTTTCAAGTCCCTGAATTTAGAGGAACCTTGACCATTTGTGAAAATCTCTGAATATACCCTTGACATTTCTATCCTTCCACTTGGCATTCCTGTAACTCCAAGTCCTTTAAACCTTAGCAACTTTCTGATTTGATTTTTTGTAATGGATATTTCCTTGCCCATTACGAAAGAGAGAATAACCTTAGGGGTTGCAATAGCATGAATCCAGAATTCTTTCACCAGACGTGGAAAGACTGGACCAATGAGACGATCAAAAAAGCTTTCCCATCCTTGAAACTTCACAGCAGGGAACAAGTCAAAACCATTCTCTCTAAGATTCTCAAAATCTACCATTAACTCACTTAAAACTTCCAAACTGTTTACCGGAATGAGAGTAGTTCTTTCAGGCACTATGTATTGCTCAGAGTGGGTAGAAGAAGAAGAAGCCATTGAAGCTCTTTAGAAATGAGAATTTGAAGAAAAGGGTTTAAGAGAAAAAGTACAGAAAACGCTTGAGTTTGAAAGAGACGGTAAAGAATGAAAAAGGGTTTTTCAAAAAATATTTATAATCAAAAATTTTAGACATAGGTTTAGGAATAAAATTAAACATATTTAAGACGAATTTAAAAATAAATTTTAAAATGGATTTAAAACGAATCTCATCATTACGTGCTTTTAATGATTTTGCTAAACATAAGGGGAAAACGTGAGATTATGGCTAATCATTAACAGTTACCTAGAACGTCATCAGTAGCTTTTGCACGCGTGACCTTTCAGAAACACACCATGTGTTCATCTCCTGAAGGATGCATGTAACAGCTATTTGTTCTAATGAATTTCTGAACTATACTTGGAAATGAAGCGTTAGAACATTTCATAACTTTTCATATAGCTTATGTTGCAACTTCTCTTCTAACTTCTGAAGAGTTGTTAAACAGATCATTCATTTCAGAATATTCTGAAGTCAAGCACATAAGATAAATATTATTTTATTCAGGACATAATTCCATACAAATATTTTTCAAAATGAAATTAAATCTATCTTCTGAAAGGGGTTTGGTAAAAATCTCAGCCCATTGATGGTCTGTTTTTACAAAAATTAAGTTTAAAATTCCCTTCTGAATATAGTCCCTTATGAAATGATATTTAATTTCAATATGTTTGGCTTTAGAATGTAAGATTGGATTCTTAGAAAGACAAATAGCAGAAGTATTGTCACAGAAGATAGGAATCTTACTTTCATGAAGATTGAAATCTTCAAGTTGACTTTTCATCCAAATCATCTGAGAACTACATCCAGCAGCAGATATATATTCAGCTTCTGTGGTTGACAGTGCAATTGTTGCTTGCTTCTTGCTGTACCACGAGATAAGATTGTCACCCAGAAACTGACAGCTTCCAGAGGTGCTCTTTCTTTCAATTCTATCTCCAACAAAGTCAGTATCACAATAACCTACTAGTCTGTAATCTTGTGATCTTCTGTAACACAGACCCAGATTAGTAGTACCTTTTAGATACCTAAGAATTCTCTTAACAGCTGTTAAGTGAGATTCTCTAGGATCTGATTGGAATCTACCAGACAAGCATACGCTAAATAGTATATCAGGTTTAGATGAAGTCAGATAGAGAAGGGATCCAATCATACCTCTATAGAGCTTCTGATCTACCTTCATACTTACCTCATCTTTACGCAGAATGCAGGTTGGATGCATAGGTGTCTTGGCATCTTTGCTTTCTGACATCAGAAATTTCTTCAAAAGTTCCTTAACATACTTCGTCTGATGTATGAAAGTACCTTCTGGAGTCTGGTTGATTTGAATTCCCAGAAATAACTTCAATTATCCCATCATGATCATTTCAAATTATGCCTGCATGGTCTTAGCAAATTCTTTTCCAAGGGAGATATTAGAGGTTCCAAAAATTATATCATCAACATAAATTTGACAAATTAAAATATCATTTTTAAATGTCTTTCTGAAAAGAGTTGTGTCTACTTTCCCTCTGGTAAATTCTTTTTCTAATAGAAAATTACTCAGACGATCATACCAAGCTCTGGGAGCTTGTTTTAAACCATACAAAGACTTTTTTAATTTAAAAACATGTTCTGGATGTTTTGAATCATTAAATCCAGGAGGTTGATGGACATGTACTTCTTCTTCAATATAGCCATTTAGAAATGCATTTTTAACATCCATTTGATATAATGAAATGTTATTTTGTACAGCAAAAGAAATTAATAATCTTACAGACTCTAACCTGGCGACTGGGGCAAAGGTTTCATTATAATTAATTCCTTCTTGTTGACTATAACCCTGTGCAACCAGTCGTGCTTTGTTTCTGATTACTTCTCCTTGCTCGTTCAATTTGTTTCTGAAAATCCATTTGGTTCCTATAACATTGAATCCTTTGGGTCTTGGAACTAGATTCCATACATCATTTCTGGAGAATTGATTGAGTTCTTCTTGCATTGATAAGATCCAATCATCATCTTTCATAGCTTCATCAATGGAAGTTGGCTCAATCAGAGAGACCAAACCAAAAAAAGATTCTTCATTGATTCTGAGAGAGGATCTTGTTCTGATGGGATCTTCTTTTCTTCCAATGATTATGTCTTCTTTGTGAGCTGAAGATATTTTAGAAAACTTTTTCTGAGTGGGTTGATCAAAGATTCTGAGATTGTTCAGAGCATTGTCAAGAGTATGATCTGCTGAGTCTTCTTTTGCTTCTGAAGTTTCAGAGTTTGAGGGATGATCTTCTGTACCTACAGAAAAATAAATTTTCTTTGGCTGTTGCTGGCCAAGCTTATCATCAAACCTGACTTTGATTGATTCTTCAACAATCATAGTTTCTATGTTGTATACTCTATAGCCTTTTGAGCGTTCAAAATATCCAAGCAGGAAACACTTTTGTGCTTTGGAATCAAACTTGTTCAGAGTTTCTTTGGTGTTCAGAATAAAACAAGTACATCCAAAAGGATGGAAATAAGAAATGTTGGGCTTTCTGTTTTTCTAAAATTCATAGGGACTCTTTTCAAGAATAGGTATTATAGAGATTCTATTACGTATGTAACACGTTGTGTTTACAGCTTCTGCAAAAGTGCTTTGCCATATTAGTTTCATTGATCATGGTTCTGGCTATTTCTTGTAATGTTATATTCTTTCTTTCTACAACTCCATTTTGCTGGGGAGTTCTAGGACAAGAAAAATTATGAACAATACCATTTTCTTTAAAATACTTTTCAAAATAATGATTTTCAAATTCACCACCATGATCACTTCTGACTTTTGTGATTTTAAAATCTTTTTCATTTTGCACTTGAGTACAGAAGTCAATGAATACAGAATGTGACTCATCCTTGTGTTTTAAAAACTTTACCCATGTCCATCTGCTGAAGTTATCAACGATGACCATTCCATACTTCTTGCCTATGATGGATGCAGTTTTAACTGGCCCAAGCAGATCAATATGAAGTAACTCTAATGGCTTAGAGGAAGAGACAACATTTTTAGATTTAAAGGAAGGTTTTGAAAATTTTCCTTTTTGGCATGCTTCGCACAGAGCTTCTGAGTTGTACTTCAGATTAGGAAGTCCTCTGACTAAATTTAATTTATTTAGTTGAGAGATTTTTCTAAGACTGACATGTCCTAATCTTCTGTGCCATACCCATTGCTCATTGCCAATAGACAAAAGGCATTTGACGTTTTGAGATTTATGATCTGATAAATAAATTTTGTAAATGTTGTTCTTTCTCTTGCCAGAAAAGAAGATTGATCCATCTTTTTGTCTTACAGCTTTACAGGAGTTTTGATTGAAGATAATGTCATAACCATTGTCACTTAATTGACTTATGGAAAATAGATTATGAGATAATCATTCTACTAATAAAACATTAGAGATAGAAGGAAGGTTACCGTTTCCAATGATTCCAGAACCAATAATCTTCCCTTTCTGATTACCTCCAAACTTCCCGTCTCCTCCATCTTTAAGTTCTAGGCTTTGGAACATAGACCTTTTTCCCATCATGTGTCGTGAGCACCCAGAGTCCAGGTACCATGACTGGTGTCTCAGTTGAGTTGTTAAGGACATCTGCAACAAATATTATTTTATCCTTAGGTACCCATATCTTTTTGGGTCCTTTTGGGTTAGAGAGTTTAAAGTTCTGTTTGAACTTTGGGTTAGCATAAGAATTTCCAGAATGTGATGTATATTTTATATCATGTGAGTGTCCAAACTTGAATTATTTATTCAGAGGTTTGTAAGTGAAAGTCATTTTAGAAACAGGTTTTGGTATGTATGTCTCCTTCCCTTTGGGAGGTTCATATCCAATTCCTCTTCTGTTTTTCCCACTAACTCCATAGATAATTGAAGCCATTTTTCTTCAATCTATGCCTTTAGTTAGAAAAGATTGAAAACTATAGTCATATTCTTTCAGAATATCTTTTGAAC
Source organism: Vicia faba (assembly GCA_948472305.1). Classification (NCBI taxonomy): domain Eukaryota; kingdom Viridiplantae; phylum Streptophyta; class Magnoliopsida; order Fabales; family Fabaceae; genus Vicia; species Vicia faba. The sequence goes on along the minus strand of OX451740.1, from coordinate 991,253,110 downwards.
TAGACACAGACTCTGAACTAAAATTCTTTTGAACATTTTGAATTTCCTTTTTAAGTTTAAAATTGTTTTCTAAAAGTTCAGATTTTTCTGTTTCAAGTTTCTCAAGATCAGATGCAAGACTCTTCTTGAGTTTCTTATATTTGATTTTGAGCTGACTATAGTTTTCCATAATTTCTGATAAACTATCAACAAGTTCATCTCTAGAAAATTCAGAAAATACCTCTCTTTGTTCTGACTCACAGCCTGAGTCATCTGCTATGATAGCCATCAAAGCTAGGTTGGCATTTTCATCTTCCTATCTAGATTCATCTTCAGAAGAATCTGAGTCATCCCAGGTTTCTATCATCCCTTTCTTCTTACCAAACCTCTTCTTTGGTTTTTCTTTTTAAAGCTTTGGACAATCACTTTTGTAGTGACCAGGTTTTATGCATTCATAACAGATGATCTCTCTTTTGTTTGACTTTTTGTGTCCAGAAGATTCTGTTTTATCTTCTGACTTCTTGAAGTTCCTGAACTTCTTTTGTCTGTGCTTCCTTAGATGATTGATCCTTCTGGAGAGAAAGGATAGTTCATCTTCTTCTGACGCTTATTCTTCAGAGTTTTCCTCTTCAGCCTGAAAAGCTTTAGTATTAAATTTCTTAATTGATTTAAGGGCCAGAGACTTACCTTTCTTCTGAGGCTCGTGCTCATCCAGTTCAATCTCATGACTTCTAAGAGCTCTAATGAGTTCCTCCAGAGACACATTGTTCAGATCTTTTGAAATTTTGAAAGCAGTGGCCATTGGTGCCCATCTTCTGGGTAAGCTTCTGATGATCTTTTTCACATGATCTGCTTTGGTATATCCCTTGTTCAAAACTCTCATACCAGCGATCAGAGTTTGAAACCTAGAGAACATTGCTTCTATAGACTCACTTTCTTCAACTTTAAAGGCTTCATACTTCTGAACTAAAGCCAGAGCTTTAGACTCCTTAAATTGAGTGTTTCCTTCATGAGACATTTTAAGAGACTCAAACATATCATGCGCTGTATCTCTATTAGTGATTTTTTTCATATTCAACTTTAGAGATAGCATTTAGAAAAATATTTCTAGCTCTATGATGATTTTTAAATTCAGCTTTTTGTAGTCTATCCATATTTTTTCTGTCAACTTTGTTTCCTTCTGAGTCAGAAGGTTGTGTGTAACCATCCAAGACTATATCCCATAGATCACTATCATGACCTAGAAAGAAACTTTCTAGTCTGTCTTTCCAGTACTCAAAATCTTCTCCATCAAACACTGGAGGTTTGTTGTAACTATTATTGTTTTGTTCAGCGGCCATTGTGTTTTCTTCTGGATCTTTTCCTGACACGGTTAAGTGTTGTGCTCAGAGTCAAGCTTTGATACCAATTGAAGGGGTAAGAAAAAACTTAGAAGGGGGGTTGAATAAGTGACTCTTTTTCTTTTCAAAACTAAGCTCAACAATAATGGAAGAACAAGGTTATTTTTATCCTGGTTCGTTTGAACTCAAACTACTCCAGTCCACCCGCCAAGGTGATTTCTCCTTTCTCAACAAGGACTTAATCCACTATAATCAACTGATTACAAACACACAACAACTATTGTGACTAACAATGTACAAGTAATCTTACAAGTGACTAACACCACTAAGACTTAAGACTAGTCCTAGTCTGCTTAAGAAATCTGACCAAACTTGGTCTCTCAAGGAACAATTACAAGAGTTTAATCTTTACAGATAGTGAAATAAAGTTTACTTCTAATCAATCTATATCACAGCTGTGATTTTTCACTTAGAATACATTTCACAAATTGTATGAACAAAGAGTTTGTGAGCCCATAATCTTTCACGTAGTTTCTTGCTTCTATTTTGAAAATTGATTGGTTAACTTATTGGTTGGCTTGAAATAAATTTCCTTCTATTTATAGTAGGAACAATAAGACCGTTGATGCCTTCAGAAAAGTTGGAGAGCATTAAATGCTTGCGTGTTTCCTTGCAATATTCCATTTTCCAAGAAACTAGTGTAGACACTTGAGTGCTTTCAGCTGTCTTTGCATTAATGAGCAAATGACAGAATGTAAGAACAAGTTTCCTACACTTGACAAGACATGTTGGTTTTAACGTTCTTTCAGAATTTGCTCCAATGTCTTCAAATCAGAACATGCTTTACTCATCTTCTAGGCAGTGCTTTGCTTGCTAAGAACTTAATCAGCGCTTGCTTTCAAGTAATCTTCTGAGCAAGGAACCTGCTAAATGTTAGAAGATATATTTAAAATAAAATGTCTTACCAGAGTCAGCAGATGCTCTTAAAACAAAAAGATTCTTTCATTAAAGAACTTCATCATAATTTTTGCTTAGCACTTTAGAATGCTTCTGTCAGAACATTATCTAAAACATTCAAACACATTCATCAGAGTATAAATCATCTTAAATATTATTAATTGTTATCATCAAAACTCTGAGATAGGTCAGAACTAATCTTGTTCTTACAATCTCCCCCTTTTTGATGATGACAAAAATTATTCAGATATAGAAATAAAATATGATAAGAGATAAGAATATCCCCCTGAAATGAATATTTCTATGTATAAAACTTCCTGAGATTCTTTATCAGAGCAATAAAAAAAATCTTCTTAGATTTCTTTAGAACTTCTTTAAGAAGATAATGTTCAGCTGGAATATTCTTTCAGAGTTAAAGTGATACCTGCAAAAAAAATTCTTTTGCACAGAAGGGAATCTTGCATTTTGTTAGAATGTCTGAGACTTAGTCCCATAACTGTTAAACAGTGATTAGTTCAAGAATGCACATTTTCTCCCCCTTTTTGGCATAATCAAAAAGTGTAAAAATAAAGAAAAACAATTGAGGAATTTCAAAGATTTCATAAAAAGATAAAATAAATATCCAGAAGTACAAAAAAAAACACCCAAACAAAAGACAAGAGACAAAAATAAACTAGGATTTCTTAGTAACAAGAGCCAATAGAAGATTCTTGATCTTAGAGGCAGATTCTTCTTGTTTCACCATCCAGTCTTGATTTCTTGATTTGTTTGGTCTTGCTTATTCAAGCGTTCATTTATGAATTCATTCTCTCTCTTGAGCTCTTTCAGAGTGTCCATGATAAGTGATGTAGGAGCAGAGGATGACGAAGCTTCAGTAGAAACAAGCTTAGAAGCAGCAATCGTTGAGTCAGAATTCACGAAGGTGGAAAGCAGAGTGCCCAGATCCATTGCAAGAGTTGGCACTGGTTCAGGTTCAGCCTTAACAGAAGGTTGATTCAATAGAATAATAGCCAAATGGTTTGAATCTTCAGGGGATTCTTCAGATTCATCTTCTGATATGTCTGTCGTATCAGCTGGTGTATTAGCAATCATTAACGAAGACTTCTTATTCCAAATGTCAGCAGCTTCTGTCTTGAAAGCATGCAGAAGTTTGGAAAAGTTTTCCAGCACCTGAAAGTGGCATAAGTTCTGTAACTTCAGTGACTCAGCATCCAAAGTTCTTCTGAAGGTTTCCCATAGAAGATCCGTTGCAGCTGTGTTCACACTTCTGGAGCAATCTTCTTTCAACGGATTTAACCATGCTTGAACATCTGTTATAAAATTCTAAAACAAAGTATTCACATCTGGCTGAACAGGTTTTGGGACAACCTTCTTGAAAGTATTGTTTTTCAATAATTGTAGAGATTCAAAATCCACTACAGTTCTTAAAAAGCTAGTAGGTTCAGGATTTTTGGTAGGTTCAGAAGTGGCTGAATGATCAGGTTGGTCAACAAAGATAGGTGGTGCTGATAGATCATGAGGTTCGGATGATTCAGCAGTTTCAGGTTGTTCAAAAGGTTGTTGTTCTGGAATATGAGGGGATGAGAGTGTAGGTGAGTTTGGTGTTGTGTTTTGTGGTGAAGTAGGTGGAGTGAGATCAGGAGAAATTATTATTGTATTATCAGGAGTGGGAATTTGGTTATGAGGCTGTGGTCGATTAATAGCAAAAATGTTTTCAAATGGTAAGTTGAAATGAGGCTTTATAGTGGCCAGAGGTTCATTTATCCCTGGAATTCTCCAAGAGCCAGCATCATATCATCCAGTGGGTCTGGGTGATAGAGGTCTGGGAGGAGGTCTTGAAAAACGTTCAGCAGGAATGGGTTGAAAAATAGATGGTTCAGGGGGTTCTGAGTGTGAGGGTTCTGATTGAGAGGGTTCTAATTGGGTGTCAGAGTGTTCATCAGAGTCAAAATCACTCAAATCTGATCAAACTTGATTTTTATGAGGGTTGTCAGCAAGGGAGTCAGATGGTAAGGTCAGGTCAATATCAACATCTATATCTCCTAAGGTTTGGGAGGGTTCAGCAGATGTAGATACATTGACAAAATCATAAATAGAGATAGTTTTAGTGGGTTTACATGTCTTCTTTTTCTTCTTCTGAGGAGTGGAAGAAGGTCCTTCTACAGATTTTCTCTTCAAAGATTCCTGGAGAACAACATCTGGAGCAGCTTGATTTCTTCCTTGGAGCCAAGTTGGATTAATAGGTGGTTCAGTCTCTTTGCAAATTTCAATGTAGTGCAAGATGATACGTGGATGATCTCCTAAGTTGAACAGAGGAAAATCAGCAATAGGTATCCTTCTCCTCTTTACAGCAGCTGACACATACAGAGTAGGTTCCACCAGCAGCTTGTCAATTATTTTCCTTTTCAGTAAGTTCTTCCTAGTCATAGTCTTACCACAAGTAGGTTCTAGCTCCCCCAGAAGATTGGCTTCATCTAGGTGAGCAATCAGACCATTCTCAGTCAGAATGTCTGATATTAATCTACCCATAGGAATCCAATTTCTTTTGGATTTAGGGTTTTTCATCCTTTCATCTTCCCTAGTTTCTTTTACATGGTTCCAGAGATGTTCAAATAGCAAGTAAGGAAAATCAATTTTGAAATTAGTTTTGAGGCAGAACAACAAATATTGTTGATCAGCATTGATGTAATTAGGAGAGCTGATGTCTTTCCTATGGTGAATACATCAATGAATAATCCTTGCCCAAATTTTGTATTTGTCTTTCAAGTCCCTGACTTTAGAGGAACCTTGACCATTTGTGAAAATCTCTTAATATACCCTTGACATTTCTATCCTTCCACTTGGCATTCCTGTAACTCCAAGTCCTTTAAACCTTAGCAACTTTCTGATTTGATTTTCTGTAATGGATATTTCCTTGCCCATTACGAAAGAGAGAATAACCTTAGGGGTTGAAATAGCATGAATCCAGAATTCTTTCACCGGATGTGGAAAGACTGGACCAATGAGACGATCAAAAAAGCTTTCCCATCCTTGAAACTTCACAGCAGGGAACAAGTCAAAACCATTCTCTCTAAGATTCTCAAAATCTACCATTAACTCACTTAAAACTTCCAAACTATTTGCCGAAATGAGAGTTGTTCTTTCACGCACTATGTATTGCTCAGAGTGGGTAGAAGAAGAAGAAGCCATTGAAGCTATTTAGAAATGAGAATTTGAAGAAAAGGGTTTAAGAGAAAAAGTACAGAAAACGCTTGAGTTTGAAAGAGACGGTAAAGAATGAAAAAGGGTTTTTCAAAAAATATTTATAAGAAAAAATTGTAGACATAGGTTTAGGAATAAAATTAAACATATTTAAAACGAAATTAAAAATAAATTTTAAAACGGATTTAAAACGAATCTCATCGTTACGTTCATTTAATGATTTTGCTAAAAATAAGGGGAAAACGTGTGATTATGGCTAATCATTAACAGTTACCTAGAGCGTCATCAGTAGCTTTTGCACGCGTGACCTTTCAGAAACACACCACGTGTTCATATCCTGAAGGATGCATGTAATAGATGTTTGTTCTAATGAATTTCTGAACTATACTTGGAAATGAAGCGTTAGAACATTTCATAACTTTTCATATAGCTTCTGTTGCAACTTCTCTTCTAACTTCTGAAGAGTTGTTAAACAGAGCATTCATTTCAGAATATTCTGAAGTCAAACATAGAAGATAAATATTATTTTATTCAGGACATAAATCCATACAAATATTTTTCAAAATGAAATTAAATTTATCTTCTGAAAGGGGTTTGGTAAAAATGTCAGCCCATTGATGGTCTGTTTTTACAAAAATTAAGTTTAAAATTCCCTTTTGAATATAATCCCTTATGAAATGATATTTAATTTCAATATGTTTGGCTTTAGAATGTAAGATTGGATTCTTAGAAAGACAAATAGCAGAAGTATTGTCACAGAAGATAGGAATCTTACTTTCATAAAGATTGAAATCTTCAAGTTGACTTTTCATCCAAATTATCTGAGAACTACATCCAGCAGCAGATATATATTCAGCTTCTGTGGTTGACAGTGCAATTGTTGTTTGCTTCTTGCTGTACCACGAGATAAGATTGTCACCCAGAAACTAACACCTTCCAGAGGTGCTCTTTCTTTCAATTCTATCTCCACCAAAGTCAGCATCACAATAACCTACTAGTCTGTAATCTTGTGATCTTCTGTAACATACACCCAGATTAGTAGTACCTTTCAGATAACTAAGAATTCTCTTAACAGTTGTTAAGTGAGATTCTCTAGGATCTGATTGGAATCTACCACACAAGTACACGCTAAATATTATATCAGGTCTAGATGAAGTCAGATAGAGAAGGGATCCAATCATACCTCTATAGAGCTTCTGATCTACCTTCATACTTACTTCATCTTTACGTAGAATGCAGGTTGGATGCATAGGTGTCTTGGCATCTTTGCTTTCTGACATCAGAAATTTCTTCAAAAGTTCCTTAACATACTTCGTCTGATGTATGAAAGTACCTTCTGGAGTCTGGTTGATTTGAATTCCCAGAAAGAACTTCAATTATCCCATCATGCTCATTTTAAATTATGCCTGCATGGTCTTAGCAAATTCTTTTCCAAGGGAGATATTAGAGGTTCCAAAAATTATATCATCAACATAAATTTGACAAATTAAAATATCATTTTTAAATGTCTTTCTGAAAAGAGTTGTGACTACTTTCCCACTGGTAAATTCTTTTTCTAATAGAAAATTACTCAGACGATCATACCAAGCTCTGGGAGCTTGTTTTAAACCATACAAAGACTTTTTTAATTTAAAAACATGTTCTGGATGTTTTGAATCATTAAATCCAGGAGGTTGATGGACATGTACTTCTTCTTCAATATAGCCATTTAGAAATGCATTTTTAACATCCATTTGATATGATGAAATGTTATTTTGTACAGCAAAAGAAATTAATAATCTTATAGACTCTAACCTGGCGACTGGGGAAAAGGTTTCATTATAATTAATTCCTTCTTGTTGACTATAACCCTGTGCAACCAGTCGTGCTTTGTTTCTGATTACTTCTCCTTGCTCGTTCAATTTGTTTCTGAAAATCCATTTGGTTCCTATAACATTGAATCCCTTTGGTCTTGGAACTAGATTCCATACGTCATTTTTGGAGAATTGATTGAGTTCTTCTTGCATTGATAAGATCCAATCATTATCTTTCAGATCTTCATCAATGGAAGTTGGCTCAATCAGAGAGACCAAACCAAAAAAAGATTCTTCATTGATTCTGAGAGAGGATCTTGTTCTGATGGGATCTTCTTTTCTTCCAATGATTATGTCTTCTTTGTGAGCTGAATATATTTTAGGAATCTTTTTCTGAGTGGGTTGATCAGAGATTCTGAGATTGTTCAAAGCATTATCAAGAGGATGATCTGCTGAGTCTTCTTTTGCTTCTGAAGTTTCAGAGTTTGAGGGATGATCTTCTGTACCTACAGAAAAATAAATTTGCTTTGGTTGTTGCTGGCCAAGCTTATCATCAAACCTGACTTTGATTGATTCTTCAACAATCATAGTTTCTATGTTGTATACTCTATAGCCTTTTGAGCGTTCAAAATATCCAAGCAGGAAACACTTTTGTGCTTTGGAATCAAACTTGTTCAGAGTTTCTTTGGTGTTTAGAATAAAACAAGTACATCCAAAAGGATGGAAATAAGAAATGTTGGGCTTTCTGTTTTTCTAAAATTCATAGGGACTCTTTTCAAGAATAGGTATTATAGAGATTCTATTATGTATGTAACACGTTGTGTTTACAGCTTCTGCAAAAGTGCTTTGTCATATTAGTTTCATTGATCATGGTTCTGGCCATTTCTTGTAATGTTATATTCTTTCTTTCTACAACTCCATTTTGCTGGGGAGTTCTAGGACAAGAAAAATTATGAACAATACCATTTTCTTTAAAATACTTTTCAAAATAATGATTTTCAAATTCACCACCATGATCACTTCTGACTTTTTTGATTTTAAAATCTTTTTTCATTTTGCACTTGAGTACAAAAGTCAATGAATACAGAATGTGACTCATCCTTGTGTTTTAAAAACTTTACCCATGTCCACCTGCTGAAGTCATCAACGATGACCAATCCATACTTCTTGCCTCTGATGGATGCAGTTTTAACTGGCCCAAGCAGATCAATATGAAGTAACTCTAATGGCTTAGAGGAAGAGACAACATTTTTAGATTTAAAGGAAGGTTTTGAAAATTTTCCTTTTTGGCATGCTTCGCATAGAGCTTCTGAGTTGTACTTCAGATTGGGAAGTCCTCTGACTAAATTTAATTTATTTAGTTGAGAGATTTCTCTAAGACTGACATGTCCCAATCTTCTGTGCCATACCCATTGCTCATTGCTAACAGACAAAAGGCATTTGACGTTTTGAGATTTAAGATATGATAAATCAATTTTGTAAATGTTTTTCTTTCTCTTGCCAGAAAAGAGGATTGATCCATCTTTTTGACTTACAGCTTTACAGGATTTTTGATTGAAGATAATGTCATAACCACTGTCACTTAATTGACTTATGGAAAATAGATTATGAGATAATCTTTCTACTAATAAAACATTAGAGATAGAAGGAAGGTTACCGTTTCCAATGATTCCAGAACCAATAATCTTCCCTTTCTGATTACCTCCAAACTTCACGTCTCCTTCATCTTTAAGTTCCAGGCTTTGGAACATAGACCTTTTTCCCATCATGTGTCGTGAGCACCCAGAGTCCAGGTACCATGACTGGTGTCTCAATTGAGCTATTAAGGACATATGCAACAAATATTATTTTATCTTTAGGTACCCATATCTTTTTGGGTCCTTTTGGGTTAGAGAGTTTAAAGTTCTGTTTAAACTTTGGGTTAGCATATGAATTTCCAGAATGTGATGTATATTTTATATCATGTGAGTGTCCAAACTTGAATTATTTATTCAGAGGTTTGTAAGTGAAAGTCATTTTAGCAACATGTTTTGGTATGTATGTCTCCTTCCTTTTGGGAGGTTCATATCCAATTCCTCTTATGTTTTTCCCACTAACTCCATAGATAATTGAAGCCATTTTGCTTTTATTTATGCCTTTAGCTAGAAAAGATTGAAAGCTATAGTCATATTCTTTCAGAATATCTTTTGAACTAGACATAGACTATGAACTAAAATTCTTTTGAACATTTTGAATTTCCTTTTTAAGTTTAAAATTGTTTTCTAAAACTTCAGATTTTTCTGTTTCAAGTTTCTCAAGATCAGATGCAAGACTCTTCTTGAGTTTCTTATATTTGATTTTGAGATGACTATAGTTTTCCATAATTTCTGATAAACTATCAACAAGTTCATCTCTAGAAAATTCAGAAAATACCTCTCTTTGTTCTGACTCACAACCTGAGTCATCTGCTATGATAGCCATCAAAGCTAGGTTGGCATGTTCATCTTCCTATCTAGATTCATCTTCAGAAGAATCTGAGTCATCCCAGGTTTCTATCATCCCTTTCTTCTTACCAAACCTCTTCTTTGGTTTTTCTTTTTAAAGCTTTGGACAATCACTTTTGTAGTGACCAGGTTTTTTGCATTCATAACAGATGATCTCTCTTTTGTTTGACTTTTTGTGTCCAGAAGATTCTGTTTTATCTTCTGACTTCTTGAAGTTCCTGAACTTCTTTTGTCTGTGCTTCCACAGATGATTGATCCTTCTGGAGAGAAAGGATAGTTCATCTTCTTCTGACGCTTATTCTTCAGAGTTTTCCTCTTCAGACTGAAAAGCTTTAGTATCAAATTTCTTAATTGATTTAAGGGCCAGAGATTTACCTTTCTTCTGAGGCTCGTGCTCATCCAGTTAAATCTCATGACTTCTGAGAGCGCTAATGAGTTCCTCCAGAGACACATTGTTCAGATCTTTTGAAATTTTTAAAGCAGTGGCCATTGGTGCCCATCTTCTAGGTAAGCTTCTGATGATCTTTTTCACATGATCTGCTTTGGTATATCCCTTGTTCAAAACTCTCAGACCTGCGATCAGAGTTTGAAACCTAGAGAACATTGCTTCTATAGACTCACTTTCTTCACCTTTGAAGGCTTCATACTTCTGAACTAAAGCCAGAGCTTTAGACTCATTAACTTGAGTGTTTCCTTCATGAGTCATTTAAAGAGACTCAAACATATCATGCGTTGTATCTCTATTAGTGATTTTTCATATTCAACTTTAGAGATAGCATTTAGAAAAATATTTCTAGCTCTATGATGATTTTTAAATTCAGCTTTTTGTAGTCTATCCATATTTTTTTTGTCAACTTTGTTTCCTTCTGAGTCAGAAGGTTGTGTGTAACCATCCAAGACTATATCCCATAGATCACTATCATGACCTAGAAAGAAACTTTCTAGTCTGTCTTTCCAGTACTCAAAATCTTCTCCATCAAACACTGGAGGTTTGTTGTAACTATTATTGTTTTGTTCAGAGGCCATTGTGTTTTCTTCTGGATCTTTTCCTGACACGGTTAAGTGTTGTGCTCAGAGTCAAGCTCTGATACCAATTGAAGGTGTAAGAAAAAGCTTAGAAGGGGGGTTGAATAAGTGACTCTTTTTCTTTTCAAAACTAAGCTCAACAATAATGGAAGAACAAGGTTATTTTTATCCTGGTTCGTTTGAACTCAAACTACTCCAGTCCACCCGACAAGGTGATTTCTCCTTTCTCATCAAGGACTTAATCCACTATAATCAACTGATTACAAACACACAACAACTGTTGTGACTAACAATGCACAAGTAATCTTACAAGTGACTAACACCACTAAGACTTAAGACTAGTCCTAGTCTGCTTGAGAAATCTGACCAAACTTGGTCTCTCAAGGAACAATTACAAGAGTTTAATCTTTACAGATAGTGAAATAAAGTTTGCTTCTAATCAAGCTATATCACAACTGTGACTTTTCACTTAGAATAAATTGCACAAATTGTATGAACAAAGAGTTTGTGAGCCCAGAATCTTTCACGTAGTTTCTTACTTCTATTTTGAAAATTGATTGGTTAAATTGTTGGTTGGCTTGCAATAAATGTCCTTCTATTTATAGTAGGAACAATAAGACCGTTGCTGCCTTCAGAAAAGTTGGAGAGCATTAAATGCTTGCGTGTTTCCTTGCAATATTCCATTTTCCAAGAAACTGGTGTAGACACTTGAGTGCTTTCAGCCGTCTTTACATTAATGATCAAATTACAGAATGTAAGAACATGTTTCCTACGCTTGACAAGACAAGTTGGTTTTAACATTCTTTCAGAATTTGCTCCAATGTCTTCAAATCAGAACATACTTTACTCATCTTCTAGGCAGTGCTTTGCTTGCTAAGAACTTGATCAGCGCTTGCTTTCAAGTAATCTTCTGAGCAAGGAACCTGCTAAATGTTAGAAGATATATTTAAAATAAAATGTCTTATCAGAGTTAGCAGATGCTCTTAAAACAAAAAGGTTCTTTCATTAAAGAACTTCATCATAATATTTGCTTAGCACTTCAGAATGCTTCTGTCAAAACATTATCTGAAACATTTAAGCACATTCATCATAGTATAAATTATCTTAAATATAATTTATTGTTATCATCAAAACTCTGAGATAGGTCAGAACTAATCTTGTTCTTACAACCAGCTTGATTATGCCAATAGAAATGAACATAACATGGGTGACCTTCTTGAGAAGATGGAAGGATTGCGTATGACTGTGGCAGATGTGACTGAGCTTATGCGTCATGTCCCTAATCCAAGGGGTGGTGGAGGTGATCAGGGACGGAATAGAGGTCGTGACCTCTATAACTGAGTTTCCTACCATGTTCTATCTACTCCTTCATTTTCCTTGCACTGAAACATTAGGGACAATGTTTGGTTCAAGTGTGGAGGGGGGGAGCTTTACCGTTTTATTTTTATCTTAATTTTGTTCTGTCTTTACTGTTTTTTATTTTGTTTTTATATTTTCGAGTCATGTGCGCAGTTGAGTTTTATTGTATGTTACCTTTTCTGTGTGTTAGAAAACTCCCTTAGATTCTATTCCCAATTAAAAATTTTAATTTGCTCTGATTCAATGGCATGACACTCTGACTGCGTAGGCTGTTTTTCATTTTTAGGATATGTTATTTATTCTTGGGAAAGTTTTTATAATATCAGCACCATCCTAACACCCTTGACTCCCTAAATATGCATCATCGATTTGAATAATTATTATGCCTTGACACAACTTTCTGAGTTTTTAAAGTAGCCTCTTAAGTAGTTTATACTAGCAGACAACACCATCTAAGCACAAACTACGTAGGAAACCGATGCAAATAAGTGAATGATCCTAAAATGAATTAATTGCAAATGCCCATGGTTGGTCAGTCCAGAGGTATCTGGTGCTGGACTTGGTAGGGCGAACTACGGCTCAACCCCCCACGATTATAATTTGGGTGAATAAGGGGTTATGCCACACAATTACTAGAATCCAAAGTAATAGAAATAAAGAAGAGAAATTTCACCCTTTTAATTGGTCCTTTGGTTGCTGGTATTGGATTTGGTAGGGTAGACTACAGTTCGGTCCCCCACAATTGCATTGGGGTAAAAAAGGGGTGTGTCGCGTTTTGTTACCAGAACCTTGTGCTAATAATGATCATAATCACTAACAGGTTTATCTACTATGTGCATGCGAGGATAACGAGCTTAATGTGATTGTGCTAGAATGAAAAAGAGGTGAAAAAGAACAAAATATTGTGGGTCGAGTCATAATGGTGTGATTCAGATTGGTATTGCGTAGGAGTGAGTCTTTGTCTGCAAATATGGATTTGTGTCACTGCGGTGTCCTTGTTTTCAATTTCAAGTACCTATCCATTTAGAAATAGCCTAGAAATTATTTCCCCTTGTGAGTTTCGTCATGCCTATGTTTCAGACAATGCACTTATCAATTTTATTGAGTTTGGAGTTTGCTCGAGGACAAGCAAAGTCTTAGTGTGAGGGAGTTTGATAACGAGAAATTGTATCGTGTATTTAAGCTCAATGTGCGTATAAACTGTCTGTATTTTATTTCATTGCATTGAACTTTATTTTGTTTTTTTTTTTTTTTGCAGATGTCATTCAGTTTCTCTGAAGATTCGCAACCAAGCTGGAATCGAGGCGAAAGAGCAGCAAAAGTCTTCAATTCTGTTTGTTTTGCTGATATGGCGTTCACCGTGGAGCCTTGGTATTCTCCAAAACCCCTGCATGCCATGTCATTTAATGATCATGGCAGTGTCGTTCACCATTTCCCTAACGAAGTTCTCCATTTCCTCTCAGAAAGCTATTTTGTGACAGTTCAGTTTTTAAAGCAGTTTTTATCAACTTCCAAAATACGTTTCTTAATTAACGGGCGAGCGAGAGAAAAGTCTTGTGGTTAGGAAGTGTGGTTCTTTTCAATAGTGCAATAGTGTGAGATAGAGTCTTTAAGTTGACATTTTCTTCAAAGAACTAGGATTTGATAGTATCTAGCACTCGTATTCTACTAATCCTTTAGGAACGCGGAATCCGTACTACGGACTCGTTTTATTATTACTTCTAAACCTTTAGCTATTAATACCTTTATTCCCATCCTTACCATTTAAATTATTTAGCCTTATATGTGAACTGTAACATAGATAACATTATTTTGATTATTAGTCTCTTTGGGTTTGATAATCTTTTTAAAACTACGCGATAGACTGTATACTTACAGTTAATATCCGACAGACACGTCAATATGAGATCATTGATTCAAGAAAAACTTTCAATATAAAAGTGGTAGAGCATGATTCATACTACAAATTTTTCAATGAGGGTTGATCTCCAAAAACGTATAGATTTGGAGATATGAAGTATTGAAGTTAGCATCTCAAAATTGTCAAAATCTTAAACACTCAGAGAAAAGTTTCCAGCATTCTAACATTGTTAAGTAGCTTACTATATAGCCTTTTTTCTCCAAGATCCCAATTTATTCAAGGAAAGTGTTCAACATTAAATTTGTAGATAATGTTTCAAGCTTTCGAAGAAGTTCATGAGCATGAATTTATCATACTTGAGCTAGGAGTTTAGAATTTATGAAGATTGGTAATCATAGTTGCATTACAAGTCATTTTGTGATATCCTAAAGACCAAATCTCCAAGCCATGCTACGTAGTCTCACTTTGCAGCCCATAGTACATCTAAATCTATCCAAGATTAAGAGAGTACACAAGCCTTCAAGCCTTTACCCAAGAGATACAAGCCATTTTCCAAATTACTTGCCATTTAAGGTAATAAGTTACCAATACCATTATTGAAAATTAAGATTTTTGTACAAAGCATGCCTTGAGCCCATACCTCTACTTGTTTCTGATTACACTCCACCATAAATCAAGGAAAACAAGGTCGCTTCACCCAAGTCCTCTTTATATTATACCTTGAAACCATGAAAGTTCACATAACTTGATATGTGCATTCCAACCAAACCATAACTTGATAATTTGAGCATTTGTTCATCTCATTACCTATGAGTTTTAACTATAAATAGAGAGCTCATTGCACTTCATAAGAAGCAACTCACAGCTCCAAAACACCATCTCTCTCAAACACATAAATTTTCCCAAAAACCCTAATTTTGTAAAGTTTTAATACCATAAACATTAAACTCCCAATTCTTACAATTTCTTTGCAAAAAAACCATCTAAACAGCTTCCATACATCACATTGAAGCTACTACAACCTTAAGTTTGCTTCTATAACCACCCAATCAATACCTCAATTTCTCACTTTTTGAGGTTGCACCTTGAGTTGGTTAGAAAGTTTGAGCTTGTTTCAAAGCAAAGTAAGTACATCAATAGCTTCATTGAGGCCCAAGTAAGCTAAGAGGATCATTCCTTTGCTACTGTAATCAAATTTAAAGGGGCAACATACTCATTTTGTTCGATAAATTTTTCTTAACTTTAAACTCATAGTTTAAGCTACCATTTACACTAATTCTTGATACATTTATGCTCATATGATTGGTGTGATATGAACTCCCATGAAAATAGGCATTATTTGAGTTTGTATGTCATTTGATTCAACTTTGAAAAAAATGTTAGATCTTTTGGCCTTATCTAAAATTCATGAGCTACAATTCGTATTAATTTATGATGTTTACATTTTTGAAATCCTTGTGAAAAAATAAGCAACTTTGATCTTTACAATTTTGCATTTGGTTGAGAAATGCGTGAGTTTCCATTATTGGAAAATGGAAGTTGAAGATGATGTGTTTCAAAAACCAGAAAATTAGATATTTCGTGCAGGAAATCGATTTCTTGAAAGAGGGGAACCGATTTCCATAATTGTTTGTTGCCCGCGGTAGAGGGGAAATAGATTTCCCCATATCAAGGAATCAATTTCGACAGTAAAATTTTGTTTTCCAGCGCTTCTGTTTTAAGCTTGCAACAAAGGGGAAATCGATTTCCCCATTTCAGGGAATCGATTTCTTGGAGCTTTTTCTCAAAAATATTTCTTTTGGATGAGAAAATCAATTCCTTTTGACTTGATATTTTTCATGCTACTTGATTTATGTGTGTAATTTGATAATATTTGAAAAATATGAAAAATATGTTTTATTTTGTTTATTTTATCAAAAATCCAAAAACATGTCTTTTATACTTTCTTTTAAGACTTTCTTGTTGATTTCTTTATCTTTCCCAATTTGAGTTTGTCTAACATGCCATTTTTTAGGCTTGCTTAATAACATGATATTTGTGTATGTTCATTGCCTCACATAATTAATACCTGTGTCAAAAATATAAAGAAAAGGGATAATTTTTGTTGACTTTATAAGTCATGTGCATATGCATTACCTCTTGTATAAAATCACATGTAAATCATCACCCTATGTATTCTCATATACTCTAAGAAAACTATAACCCTAAAAAATAATTTTCAAACTTTCACCACTTTTATATATAAACCTTGACTTTGTGTCATTGCATTTTCAAACTTTCTTTTTTAATCAAATGCCTCAATACACTTAAGCATAAAAAAATTCAAAATACTAAAATTGATTTAATCTCACTCAAATCTTTTTGCCGTTTGGCTTTTAAATTTAAAACATTTTCTCAAAGAGATTAGATATAAATCCTCTTTATAGTTGAGATATGATTCTCCTATCCCCATAGTAATTGTTGAAGTAATTGTGATTCTTTACATATGAAGACGTTAGTTGGAAATTTGTTGATCTTTATATCCATGTTAGTAACCCTCCTTACATGATGATGCAAGATCCATCTTCTCATATTTGTGGTGGTATTAGTTGAGCTTTCTCTCTAAAAGATGATGAAATATCCTTTTCTCCTAAAAATCAACCACAACATACCATTTTGTTATTTTTACCACGAACTACAAGGTTTTGATCCTTAATTGGCATGTAGATATAAGACTATGTATTTCCAAACAAAAATATCCTAAAATATATTTCTTTTCCCATATCCACACTCATTTAGAAAACAAAAAAATTTAAACAAAAAACAGATATTATAAGTTCTTCCTATAGAGTACTATGGATACATAGGGTGCTAATACCTTCCCTTTGTATAACCAACCCCTGTACCTTTGATCTCTTCCTTATGCTTTGATATTAGTCCTTACTTCTTGCATTGCATGATAAACAATAGGGTTTCAATCTTTTCCCTTTTTCCTTGGAAACAATAAAGTTCGGTGGTGACTTCTTAAGTCATGATAAGTCAACTTCCTCAATAGCTTGGTCTCCTCTATTTTTCATCGCGGCAAAAATGGAGACTTCAATGGGGAAGTGATCCTCAAGAGGGTTAAACCTAGATTATTTTATATGATTTTGTTATTATTGTTTATTTGTTATATATGATATTTTGTGGTTCTTTGGGGGTTGCATGGGTGTTTTTAACAAAGGACAAATCATATACCCGAATTAAAGTAACACTTAAGAATTAGAATGGTGGTATAATCAAAAGTTATATGACTGGAGTAATCCTAACATAAGTAGCATATGATATAACCCCACTCAGTAGAGGCCTCCTTGGGCTAGTAATGTTAAAACAAGCCAGTTGTTAAAGCATTACTACTTTCAACCTGAGAGTCCATGAAGTTGAGAAATCGTAGAACCCATTTACCCATCTTGGCCTTTAGGATGTAGTATGGTGAAAATTCAAAAGTAGTCTTGAATTAGTCTTTACGCGATACTATGCTTTGTCGAGTTTTTCTTGAGAATATTACTGGTACTCACAAGTAGTTTTATAAATTAGTAATATCTGAATGAAGAGTCACGACTCTAAAAGTAATTTTAGAACCTTGTCCTAAAGGTACAAATGAACCCATAATACATACCATGTGGGATGGTTCTTACCTTTTACTCCATGCTCGTGACGTCGAACCTTTGAACCATATTTTTGTGACTTTGTTTGTGGTTATTGCATAACCATGCATTCATTCATCCACGAAACTCTTTTTCACTTGCTTTTTAAGAAATTTAGAGGTCTTTGTTTGTGAACATCATAAGTTTCATCAAACTCAACGGATCTTGGGTGTTGATAGGGTAAAAACCCTAATCCATCCAAATGGATGATTGATTTTGATGATAACTCGATCAATGCTATAATCCAATTTAGGGATTTACTATATATCTTCATGCTTCAATGTTTACAATTTAATATCCTGAGTTCCTTGAAAGTAAAATAAAAATCAATATTTGCATATCATACATCATGTTGCATTTGGTCTAACTTTTAAGAGTCTTCCAAGTGCCTTATCCTTTGCTCTCGGTGTCCAATAGTCAAGTTGCTTCATTAGTACCACACTCGTGCTAAGATAAGATGGAAAATATTTGGCAAGAGATCTTTGAACTCCGTAAGGAGGTGATTACTTTAAAGGCTGGTATGGAACACCTGACTACTCTGGTTGAAGCTTTGGTTATTTCTCAAATCAATCCTCATATGAAGGAAGAAAAGATGACAAAGTTAGCGCTCACGGAAAAGGCTGCCCAAGGAGAACATTTGCTTAAGGACGATGGTTCTGCCAGCGACGTCAAGGTTTATGATAATGATCTCCCGAAGAGCGAGGTGCATGTTTTCAATGATTTTCCAGGAGTGAGGCAGAGGAAGAAAACCAGAAGAAGATATAATTACTATCATTACCAACATGTGGCACCAATGATCCATATGGTTAATACAGTTCTTAAAGCTTCTACAGTTCATGTTTATCATCCTCGTCAGAGAACTGTCGGCAATCATATCAGCAGAATAATCAAGGGTAAACTCCAAATAAGAGCACACTTGATCTCATTCTGATGAGTTACACCGAGTTTTTTTACAGCTTTGATGCAAAGGGGTTTGGTTCAGACTCGGTCTCCTACATCTATTTCAAAGGATATCCCACCATGGGACAAGGCTGATGCCAATTGTGCTTTCCACCAAGGAGCACCTGGTCATGATATTGAACCCTATCATCCATTTATGATTGAAGTACAGAAACTGACTAGGGGTGGAATTATGTCTTTTCAAGATGGAGACCCGATTTCTAAAGACGATATTTTATGACAGCTTAAACATGATTGATAAAGGCCTTAAAGATTGAAGATAGTTCCTTCACCACAACTCCAAGCAGAGAGAATCTTCTCATATTTTTATCATCTTTACTACTTTTTATATGTGATATTCCTCATTTGTTAATGTATTTACTTTTGCATGTTTGAACTTGTTTGCCTTTGAATGATAGTGATAATACAATGAATATGTTTTTCTTAAAAAAATCCATTAGTTTCACTCGTGCTTGTTTTAAATTGTTTTTCCTGCATTATGATACCAAATGTTACAAATCTTCTTGCTTAGGCAGAAATTGGAGGGAGGGTGATGGTATGAAAAACGCAAAAAATCTTTGGTTGTGTGTTTTCGAAAAAACCATACGGATGATGTACATGCATTGTTTCAAATTCCCAAACACCGGAGATATAAGGAAAATAACCCGCTGCTAAACCCTTTTGAGCCTTGAAGTAGGAGTTTCTTTTTATACGAAAAAACCCCTTACATTTAACCCGAGGCATGGTAGTTTTCAGTTTATTTTACCGAGTGTTCAAAATTCAAAAAGGAATGTACTTATGAAAAAAACCACAATGTTGTCAAAAAGACGCGAAACCTCAATGGTTATCCTCGTCCATCAAGGAATGAGTCAGTCATCAATCTCTCAATAGATCAAGACAATTCAATGTCACACGATTTGTTTAAATCAAGAAAAAGAAAGCAAAAGAAAAAGCCCACTAAGTCAATAACTTGAAGACAAGTTGACTTAGGCAAAAATTAGGGCATCGCGCTGGACTATCAATTCAAAAGAATTAATCCAGGCAAAATTTAGGGAAAATACAAAAGGAATGAAAAGGAAAATAAAAAACATTACAAATCAATGACTATAAATAAAAGTCCTCAGTAAAAAACAAATCGGTGTGACTACAAACACGAATACAAAAAGTATGATTGCTACTCTGAAAGCCACTTTGGTTCCTTAACCATCACAAAATCCTTCTCGAGAGATGAATACTCATGTTGAATCAACTGAACATAAAATTGGAGAATATCAAGAAGAATGGGTGGGCACCAATAAACTTTGAGACTTAAAAATCTTTTTCTGAAAAACCTTGAACCAGACCATGTTATAACCTTCAAAAGTCCTAATTGAAGTGGGGTTTGTTTCGAAAGCATACTTCAACAAGGTATCCTTCTTGAATCCAATTAGTTTTTCTAAATATTTGTGTTGGTGTCATATTGATTTTATTATCTTTCATTCAAAAAAATCAATGTCACGTCCTAGCTAGTGTTTACTCACAAGGTTTTACCACTTCTTTTAAATAAAATCTTCAAGACTTACATAATTGTTACATTAGAATTTTCATTCTCATAGTAAACTTCTTATGCTTGCAAACATTTGCTTGACATCAAGGAATCTTGTATGTGAACATCAGTAATGAGCTGAATCATTTCGAGGCTTGGATCTCTGTTGGGTAATTGGCGAATTATTTCAAAGAATGATCATATTCGGGGGCATGTTACCTGAAGATCTTAAGCACGAGGTAGGTTACTTTCCCAGTTGATACTTTCACGGTTTTTTTACCCTTATGGGGAAAAATTTAAGGAATCTGTTGTGCCAAGTACCATCAATCTGGGGCATTTACGTCGAGATTCGACGAATCTCTCCAAGATTTTGAAGATTATGGGGAAGATTATTTCAACTCTTTATGGTGTAAACACTCCTTTTTAAATTCTTCTGTTGACCATGCCAGATTTTTGTAAAATCCTCTTGAGATTATATCCTCTCATAAACCATGTAATTTGGGGGAATTTAAGAATTGAATTTTATTCGGAAGAACTATTGTCCATTATGACGTGCATCATGCAGTTTATCAGCAGTAAACTTGGGGCACCCAAAATTAGTTCGAAGGACAATCCAGATTCATCAAGATATGTGATTTACTTTGCAAATATCATCATATGGCAATGTTCCTCGGTGATCCCAACTAATCCTTGATTCAGGTATCTTCAGCTGAGCATGATTCTTCTCCCCCTGTAGATTGTTTTCCTTAAAACAGAGTTCATGTTGTTTTTCCCTCAATGGACTATTGATGTTAGAAGGTTCACTTTTCGGTTTTCTTACCAAGAAGTATCCTCCTCTCCTAAGAGAGATTTAAGCCTTGTAGTAGGACTTTTCTCTGTCAAGTGGCTTTTGTTTCATCTCCAGTGACGATTCTATCTTATTGAGATTGGTCGAGTGCTTGGTTTTACCCTGGTGTTGTTTTGTCATCCCCGATGTTATCATTTAGCTCTTCTGTCTGTTTTGTCAGCATATACATGACATTAATTTATTCATTCACACTTACATCATTCACGCACATTCATATTTCTCGATGATCCTAAGTCAACTTACTATCAGTTGTGTTTACCCCCCAAGTCATGTGCTTCCCTTCCCCGATGATATCTTTACTCCCTCCAATAGAGTGTCAGCTATAGACAGAAAGATGCATATTCCTTTTGATTCCCCACTGAGTTTGTTTCTCGTGAAAAGGTTTTGCTTTAGCTTTTCCATCCATCTCTAGATAGGATAAATCCCCAGTTGAGTTTATTCCTTATTGGGAAGAGTTTTGTTTAACTCTCTCTCTCTCTCTCTCTCTCTCTCTCTCTCTCTCTCTCTCTCTCTCTCTCTCTCTCTCTCTCTCTCTCTCTCTCTCTCTCTCTCTCTCTCTCTCTCTCTCTCTCTCTCCAGCTTATTCTTGAATTGAACCTTGTCTCTGACAAATATGTTTGTTTGGAACTCTCTAGGCGGTGAACCCTAGATTGGGAGTGCACTTATTTTGCACATTTAAAGACTTTATATTTATTTGAAGAAATTTATTATGCAAGATTGATGACTTTCACTTCGGTTCTAAGATCCTCGTTGAAGACTTTATCTCCTCAACATGAATTTGTTTTCAATTCCCCAGGAAGTTGAAATTATTCCCCAACATCATTATTGCAAATAATCTCAGAATTATTACCTAACAACAAGTAATGGTCTCTTTATTTGAGAAGCTTGTGTGTCCTTGGATTTCCTTTTGGACAAAAAATGACAGTCTCTTTTGAGTAGTCCATCAATTCCCAGAGAAGTTATCCCCAAATATCAAGGTTGTTATTTACTTCAAAGAATGGTTAATCTCTTTGATGTGATGGAGATAGTTCATTGTGAAAACCCAATACAAGTGGTTACCTTTTAAGTATTTCGATGTTACCCTTTTCAAGTAGAAGACTTGAACTTGATTAAAGAAGAAGCTAAGACCTATTCGTCGTGGAGAAGTTTATTGTTACCCTTTTCAGGGGGAAGACTTAATAAAGAAGAAACCAAGACCCGATCATCATGGAGAAGTTTATTGTTACCATTTTCAGGTGGAAGACTTGATAAAGAAAAAACTGAGACCCGTTCGTTATGGGGAAGTTTGTTTGTTACCCTTTTCAAGTAGAAGACTTGATTAAAGAAAAATTCGAGATCCGTTCGTCATGGAGAAGTTTATTGTTACCCTCTTTAGGTGGAAGACTTGATAAAGAATAAACGGAGACCCGTTCGTCTTGCATAAGTTAATTGTTACCTTTTTCAGGTGGAAGACTTGATAAAGAAGACACTGAGACCTGTTCGTCATGGGGAAGTTTGTTTTTTACCCTTTTCAAGTGGAAGGACTTATTAAAAGAAGAAGTTGAAATCTATTTTGGAAGCTTACCCCACCTTCATTTATTGAGTTGGTAGTTTTCGTCATCTGTTAAGTCGGTTGGTGTATCTCTTGTTTATCCTACCTTCATATATGAGTTGGTAGTTTACCGTCATTTATTGAGTCGATATATTCCTTGCTTTTCTACCTTCATCCATTGAGTTGGTAATTTATCGTCATATATTGAGTCGGTATATCCCTTGCTTATCTACCTCCATCCATTGAGTTGGTTGATTACCGTCATCTATTGAGTCAGTATCTTATTACCTTTTCTACCTTGATCCATTTAGTTGGTAGATTACCATCATCTGTTAAGTCGGTATGTTCCTTACTTTTCTACCTTCATCGATTAAGTTGGTAGATTACCGTTATCTGTGATTCGGTATCTTATTGCCTTTTCTACCTTCATACACTGAGTTGGCAGTTTATCGTCATCTATTGAGTCGATATTTCTCTTAATTTATTGAGGTATAAGCATGCAATACATATATATATATATATATATATATATATATATATATATATATATATATATATATATATATATATATATATATATATATATATATATATATATATATATATATATATATATATATATATATATATATATATATATATATATATATATATATATATATATATATATATATATATAAAATAGTGCTCAAAATTATCTCCAAAATTAACTTGCATGCATGATTCATTTGGTTGAAAATATCTCACTATTTCTAGCTCTAAAACAAAATATTTTTATTATGCATTTGAAAATTTATTTTTCATGTTTGAACCATGTTAAATCACTTTAAAATATAATCTATTGACTTGGATAAATCAATAGATATTGCATAAGGTTGGTTCAATATTTTAGACAATTTGTTTAAAATTTTTCAATTTTTTCAAACATATTGTTTTTGGTAAATTATGGCTTTTTGACCGGCCATAACAGCACAAAAACCGCCACAATTTACAATGTTCTGAAACAGTATTTTTAATTTTAAAATTCAAAAAAAAATTCTGCATTAGTTAAGTCAAGTGTCTGTTAAAACTGACTTAACAAATCCTGTACGAACTTGAAAAAAACAACAACTTTTTTAACACCTATTCATGCCTATTTTCATGAAACCTTTTTATTTTAACTTGGTATTTGTTCATGATATTTTTCCATGACTTCACCATGATTCATAAAGGTGTTATGCTCATATAAATATATGAAATTTCAAATTAAAATTAACCTCTTCAATAGCAATTTAACATAAATTTTATCATTCAAGTTTCAAAACAAGTATTTGTGTTCTTGAACTTTCACAAAGAATTTTTATGCATGTATTTCCCTATTAGTCCAGAAAAATCCATATCATATTTACAAACACTTGAGCACTATATTCTATCATTATAAGTTGCTTATGTGAAGGGGAGATAAATTATATTGATACATCACTCAAAGTGATAATTGTTCTATAAATTTCATTGTTCTTAAAAAATCTTGTTGTATTCATATCTTATTTACCAGGATTGTTGGGATTAAGATTACTTGGTTTATATTCTTTGATCTCTAGGATTGTTAGAAGCAAGAGGTTGAAAGTGAGAGGATTGTTCTCATTTTAATTAGGTTGATCCAAGAGGATTATTCTTGGTGGTGTTATTGTTAGAGGATTGTAGGAGAAGTCTTGGTATCGGCCGTATACAAAGGTCTAACAATAGTGAAACCTCTTTCGTGTTGAAAGGGGACTGGAGTACTCTTGGACAGTGAGGGGAACCAGGATACATCCTTGTGTTCTTTACTTTTTCGTATTTACCGCTTTCATCATAAATCATAAAGCATAAAATAAAGAAACACATCTATAAACTCTTACACCAAATCAGAAAACTAAGAACAGGTATTCTAAAACTGGATAAATTTTCAAAGACCTAATCCACCCCCTATTAGGCGCACTCAATACTTACAGTGGGTATCAGAGCAGCTTATAGGTAAACTGTTCTTAAAGATTCAGAATGGCTTCGGCAAATCGAAATCCGGTTTTTAGAGATGGTGGTAGCAATAACAATCCTCCATTGTTTTATGGTGAATACTTTAATTTTTGGAAAATTCACATGAAGGCTCACTTAGAAGCACAAGGAGAAGAACTATGGGATGCTGTCTAAAATGACCTTATTATTCCTACAAGTGTTGTTAACAGTGTTGGAACGGTAAAGTCTAAAGGTTCATGTGATGACGATGATAAGAAAAAATCCCTCTATGACAAAAAGACAATCAATCTTCTTCAAGGTGCACTTAGTATGGATAATTTTATTTTGAATTTCGGCATACAAAATGGAAAAGGAAATTTGGAAAACATTGGTGGAAACTCATGAAGGAACCTCTGAAGTTAAAAGATCGAGATTGAATACATTGAGTCAAGAATACAAACTATTCAGAATGCAGCCCCTAGAATCAATCCTCGACTTGCAGAAAAGATTCGTGCACTTGATAAATCATTTGAAAGCACTCGGTAAGACTTTCACTAATGATGAACTTAATCTTAAAGTTCTTAGATCTTTATCCAAGGAATGGCAACCAAAAGTGACGGCAATATCCGAGAAGAAAAATCTATCCACAATGTCTTACGCAACCTTGTTCGGAAAACTTCAAGAATATGAGACGAAACTTGCAAGACTTAAAAAGCATGAAATATAAGTAAAAGATTCAAAAGACATTTCTTTAAAGACAAGAATCAACAATCATGATAGCACTCAAGAGGATGAATCTAATAGTAGTGAAGATGATGATCTTATCAAGAAGATTGAAAAGGTTCTACGAAAAAGAAAGAAAAAGGGAAGCACCAACAAGGAAGGTTACATGCTTTGAATGTGGAGAAAAGGGACATGTTAAAAGTGAGTGTCTTAAACTTTAAAAGAAGAAGAAATATTTCAAGAGAAATAAAGACAAGAAATCAAATAAAGCATATATAGCATGGGAACGTTCATCTTCTCATTCTAAAAGCAATCAACATGTTAATATTGCGTTAATGGCTTCACGTCACTCTGATAATGAAAAAGAAGAGGTTAGTAATGAATTTTCTCTTTATGATAATGATTTTCAAGGTGCTATAGATGAATTCTTAAATGAATGCAAAATTTTATAGAAAACTATTTCATCTCAAAAGAAAGATATTTCATCTTTAGAAGAAAAAGTTGAGAAAATGGAAAATAATTTCATCTTTAGAAGATTTTGGACACTTAGAAATTTTCAAGTGTTTTGTACTCAAAAAGCCCTAACTTCATGGACAAATTTCACCAAGATGCAAGTTAATTGATAACGAGAAATCGTATAGTGTATTTAATCTCAATGTGCGCATAAATTGTCCATATTTTATTTCATTGCATTGCACTTTATTTTGTTTTCTTTTGTTTTCCATATGTCATTCAGTTTCTCTGAAGATTCACAACCAAGTCGGAATCGAGGCAAAAGAACAGCAAAAAGCTTCAATTATGCTTGTTTTGCTGATATGGCATTCGTCGTGGAACCTTGGTGTTCACCATCACCCCTGCATGCCACTTCATTTAATAACCAAGGCAATGCCATTCATCATTTCCCTCATGGTGTTCACCATTTCCTCTCAGAAAGAAGTTTTGTGACAGTTCAGTTTTTAAAGCAGTTATTTTGCATTTTTTCTCTCCAAGAAGAAGTTGCGGTTCCAGGTGGTTGGGAAGCATTGTTCTATATATATCGTCCTCAGAATCATTTCGTGTGTCGGAGAATTGCGCAGAAGCTTTGCCTTAATTACTTTAGACTTAAGCAAAATCAAACACTGTCTTTTTCTTTCTTTTACTTTGTAATTATACTGCACTTGGAATTTCTACACCAATCCCGCTGTCATCATTGTTTCTAATAAAGTATATTTTTATTACTCTTATTCTTGTGTTATTTTTATATTCTTGCATGTGTATAATTATATTGAATTGCGTTAATATGTTAAATTCCTGCATACCATGCTTAAGCATGCTAGTCTTATGAATGAATATGCTAGGCTAAATCTGTTAGGAACCGACGTATGAGGACCATTATTACCGAAGGGACTCGGTAGAAAACAATAGGTGTGAAAGATATGATTTAAATCCTATTTTGGTTCTAATTTCTATTTGTATGTTTAATTGTTTCGGCACGAGAGTGAGGAGAAAACGAAGGTTCATGCCGATAGCGAGCGAGTGTGAGGAATGAAACAAATAGTGGAAATTCAGAATCAATCCTAAAAATAGCGATAGCTCTTTAGGTATCATTTATAACTTTATCAAATTCCAAAATACATTTCTTAATTAACAAACGACCGAGAGAGAAATCTTGTGGTTAGGAAGTGTGGTTCTTGTTAATAGCGCGAGAGTGTGAGACAGAGTCTTTAAGTTGACATTTTCTTCGGAACTAGGATTTAATAGTATCTACCACCCGTATTCTACTAATCCTTTAGGAACCCAGAATCCGTACTCCAGACTCGTTTTGTTATTACTTCCAAACCTTTAGTGATTGATACATTTATTCTCATCATTACCATTTTAATTTTTAGCCTTAGTTATGCTCTGCAACATAGATAACATTAGTTTAATTATTAGTCTATGTGGGTTCGATTATTATTCAAAACTACACAATAGACTATATACTTGCAGTTAATATTCGACCGACACGTCAGTGTGCAATCATTGATTCAAGGAAAACTGTCAACGTAAAAGTGGTAGAGCATGATTCATACTACAACTTTGTCTATGAGGGATTATCACCAAAAAAGTTCATATATTTGGAGATATGAATTATTGAAGTTAGTATCTCAAAATTGTCAAAATCTCAAACACTTAGAGAAAATTTTCCAGCATTCTGACATTGTTAAGTATCTGACTTTATAGCCTTTTTCTCCAATATCCCAATTTATTAATAGGAAAGTTTTCAACATGAAAGTTGTAGATAATGTTTAAAGCTTTCCAAAAAAGTAAATGAGCATGAACTTATCATACTTGAGCAAGGATTTTAGAATTTATTAAGATGGGTGATCAAAGTTGCATTACAAGTCATTTTGTAATAACCTATATACAAAGTCTTCAATTCATGATACTTAATCTCACTTTGCAGCCCATAGTATATCTAAATCTATCCAAGATCAAGAGAGTACACAAGAATTCAAGCCTTTACCCAAGAGGTACAAGCCATTATCCAAATAAATTGCCATTTAAGGTAAAAAGTTACTAATACCATTCTTGAAAAGCAAGCCTTTTGTAGAAAGCATGCCTTGATCCCATACCTCTACCTTTTTTTGATTACACTCCACCATAAATCAAGTAAAACAAGGTCACTTTGTTGTACCCCAATTTTTTCCCCTAAGATTCCTCTATCATCTCATATCAACTCAAGCACAACAAGATCAAACTAGGGTTTGGTTCTTCTCCCTATCTTTAGGTTTGCTCATTAGGAATCACCAAGAACTTTGATTTTTATATTGTGATCATATTTGTTTTGTATTGAGTAACTTTTAACTAAAAAATGCAATGAATGTTTTATCTAAGAGATGATACTATAGGTGGGGGTACAACACACTTCATCAGGTTGATTCATAGGTTCATGAGTTTATTTACATGCCTTCTTCAACAAATATTTATTGAGATTCAAGTTTCATTATTGAAGATACTTTAAATTAATATCATGACAAGAACTAAAATGATTCATCATGCCTTAATTTGTCAAAGGAAGTCAAAAGATGCAAGAGTTGATTGAAGAAGTTTGACCTAATTGGACAAATTCTTGATTCTTTGATCACAAGTACATAACTCTCTCAATCCTTAATATTTGGAGGTGGTTATTGTTTCTATGGTTACTTATTATCATTAATAACAACTTATATTCACATTACAAAAGTTATTGTGCAAGAAAGTTTGTCAAAATTAAAAAGGGTTTCCAAGTCATTTTGGTGCTTGAGGAGCTAGGGTTTTGAACTTCTAAGTGTTATATCTTGTTCATATTTTGATATTTTTAAGTGATTCCATAGATATGCTTATATTTAAAGTGTTATTAACTAATAACTTCAAGGGTTTCAAGAAAATTTGGTGTGGAAGATTCCTAATGATGAAGAAAGGTTACAAGTCCTCTAGATAGGCTATCAAATTCCCTTATGTGACTTCAAAAGATCATAACTTGGTAAATTTTTATATAATTGATCCCATTATTTTTCCAAAATGATCTTAAGGATGTGAAATTCAACTCTTCTTTTATGTGAAAGTTTGAAAATGAATGGAATATGCCTTAAGAACTCAAAAGATTATAGGTCACCTCATGAATTTTCACCAATTTTACAAGGCCATAACTTTTTCAATACTTCGTATTTTTGAGTGATTCAAGTTTCACAATTCTCTTTGAGAAGTCTATTTCGAGCTAACATCATTGATAAAAGTAATATTTTTAAATAAGGCCTTGTTTGGAATCAAAACATTATAGGTCACTTTTAAAGAAAAAATAGAATTTTTCTAAGTACAAAAAGTCATCATCTTTGACTCATCACAACTCCTAGCTCAAGAAACCATTTGGTCTCATTCTTTTAAAATTGTTAATATTTTTACCTTATCTTTCAAATGCCTAAAGAATCATTCCCTAAGACCCCTTGAGCTATGAACACCATAGATTCTTATATGGTACCTTGAAACTGAAGTTTTCTCCAAAGTCAGAATTTGAAATCCATAATCCAGCTTCTAAACACCAAATTAGCACGCGTTTTTTATCTAAACATGTTTAACAAACTTGACAAACTGGAGCCTTTAAAAGAAAAGTTTGAGTGAGTTTTGATGCTAAGCAAGTCACACGTTTTTCATGTCCACAGCTTCTCACGATTTCCCTCCAAACTCCACTAATTATTTAAATTCTCATTCCCATTCACTTCCCTATAAATAGATGACCATATTTCACTCATTTACACAAGCTTTGAGAGCTATATTTTGAGTTACATAAGTTCAGTTTCAGAGCTATTTTCGTGAGCCTCGTTCAACTAGTTTTCTTAACCAAATCGTTCCAAATAAAAGCCTATTATACTCTACTCATCCTTATGATTCTCGTGCTTCTTACAATTTTTAAAATTGTTGAGAATTGGGTGAGAAATCCTAACCTAAAGTGCTCATTATTATTTTTGGTTTTCTGCATTTTTCTCTTTGCTCAGTTTATATAAATTTTTCGCGAGGGTGAGGTTAGGATCGTCTGGAAGAGATGAATCCAATGATATTAGTCTGAGATTCTAACTTTTCCGTTTGAAGAATCTTAGAAATTACCACGCGCAGGGTGTATGGAGGTTGAAGATGACCTACGTGTCGTTCTTCAACCAATGAACATTGGATATTTGTTTTATTTTCATTGGTTGTTTATTTTTTGATTCAGCGTGTTTTGACTGAGGGTCCATGATATGCACAGCGCGCCAGGTCCTTGGATCTGTTTACTAACGCGTTTTGGCTTTTCATCCAATGGACCATATAGTTTCCTTTTATTTTATTAAAATCTGATTTAATAATTGATTGGGTGTGATTTCCAATAGTGATCATATCATGCACAAGGAGTCAGATCCCTTGGATCTGCTTACTAACATGTTTTGACAATGATCTAGTGGTCCACATTTTTTTGGCTTCTGATTTTGATATTTAAAAAAGGAAAAAAATTATTTTTAAAATATTATCTTTCTGATTTCTATTCACAAAAATTCATTTCTGGTCCAAAAATTATAAAACAATTCACAAAAATATTTTAGAATATTATTTTTCTGATTTTTATTTTTTCATGATTTTATTTTTAGATTTAATATTTTTTATAAATTTTCTTTATTTTCACTTGTTTCTAATTATTTAAAAATACCTTTTGATATTTTTAAATTCTAAAAAAATTAATTTCTTATTTTTTATAAATTTTCTTTTGATATTTTGACTTATTTCCTTATTTTTGACTTTCTGATTTTTTTCTAGAATTTTATTTTGACTTCTATTATTTTTGATCTTTTTTTTACTTATTTGAGTAATTTTAATTAGTTTAAAAAATAATTTTCTGTTTTAAAAAAATTACCAAAATTTTTATAAAAATATTAGAGATCATATGTGACTTTTCTGTGGTCTCTTTTAATTTTTCTTTGATACTTTGAATATAGTTTGCTATCTTACCTTTTATTTTAATTTTGAAAAAACATTTTAAAAAATCATTTTTCCTTTTTGTTTTATTCATTAAATGCAATTTATTTTTTTAATATATTTTGGCTATGTGATTGTTGATCATAAACTTCATTAACATCATTGGATCTTGAGTGTTGAGTTTAACTCTACTAAAATGGATGGATGATTTTAATGATAGTTTGATTAAATTTTTTGATTCAAATTTATCCCCTCCCTCGTAATCTTATCCCCTTCTCTATTGTGCTACATGTTGTTAGATTATGATTTACATATCATCACTCCAAACATATGGCACATAGACTACTATTGGCTGACCTCAAAATAGATGCGACTTCTACATAAGTCCACTTACGATTGCTTAACATAGAGCTAAATTTTGTCCAGATTTGAGAAATGATCATTCTTGGCTCAAACCTATGTTTTCAAGCCCAATTATGTTTAATTTGAAACCTTTGATCTAATAAACTTGAGGTTCATTGTTAGGAGGTTTTGGTCTTATCAATCCTCTAATGAATCATCATAAATTTTTGACTAAGTGCATAATTTAAACATCGCTGATCATTTGTTGTTACCTTGAGATTTTGAAATGAATGATATGCTTGACAAAAAGAAAATGAAACTTGTTGTTGAGAGGCTTTGATTTTATCAATCTTCTAATAAGTTTTCAAATACAAGATTCAATATGGTCATTCAACTAACCTCTAATTTCTAACTCATTAACAATTGACTTTTATGTCTATGCTTTTACTTTATGCTTTTACTTTAAGCACCGTTTATCTTAGAATTTACATTTCAAGTTATTTTCATCTTTTCTCACTTGAGCATTTATCTTTATGTCATTTTGTTTTTTCTCACTTGAGCTTTTTATTTTCTTTTTAAAGATACTTAATAACCAATTAGAACAATAAAAAACTTTAAGGTTACTTGGACTACTTGGTTACTATCCTTGGCGTTTTTGAGTTATGGACTTCTTGGACTTAGGATTAGAGACCATGACCTACCTGGAGGCCTTAGTGATTTTTATTGCTATTTTTTCTGGAGTTCTTGGGGTTTATCTTAAGACATTGGGTTGTTTGTTTCTTTGTGTGCAGGTTATTTTGAATATGTGCATTGTCTGTAATTGGGAATTCATTTGTATACAGTCTGTAATTGGGAATTCATTTGCATTTGAAGCTTGGTTTTTTTAAGAGGTTTATTATCTTTGGTTTTTTGGTTTCAAATCCATATAATGGGAATTCTACAATGACTTATTGTGTCAAGTGTTGGCTTCTTATTGGTTAGACGGTTCTTTTCCCTAGATTTTACCTTATGCTTTAGGATAGTCCCTTCAACTCCTCCCATCTTCTTTAATTTCAAAAATCTTCTCCCTCCTTTTTAAAATTATTCTAGTTTTCTAAACTTGAACTGCTTTCGTAATAAACTTGGACTTAGGTCCATAAATTTTCAAAAATATTTTCTTAATTAAACTTTAAACAACTTAATAATACTTTGATATTTTTGTGAGAAGACTAAAAGTCAATCAATCCCATTCAAACTATTTTGCCATTTTGTCTTTTTATTTTAAAACTTTTCTCAAAAGATTAGATTCTTATTAATCCTTGTAGTGATGCGAGCTACTATACTTCTAGGATATGTAGTGAAGTGAGATATTTTGTACTTGGGTGTTGAGTGAGGCTTTGTTGATTTTAAAATCCAAGACATATCCTCCACTTTTAGATGACGTAAATTCTCCTTTCTCATAATCGTGGGTAGTAAGTATGTTCTTCCACTTGGATAAGACGATGATGTATCATCTCTTAAAATTAACCAACACACTTGTGTTTAATTTTTTTTTTTAAATGTGAACTACGAGTACCATGATCCCCTATTGCACGGAAGGTGGTATGTAGGAACTAAAGGTTCGCAACCACGGCGTGTTCAAAAATTGTAAAAAATATTTCTTCTCTCATCTCTACCATCTATTTTTGTATACAATATTCATAGCTAAAATACACAAATTTACAAAGAGGTTCTTGCGGAGTACCGTAGATATTTAGGGTGCTAATACCTTCCCTTTGCATAACCAACCCCCTAAATTAGATTCACTCCCCCTCTTTTTAAGGTTATTCTCTCCTTTCCCATTCCTCTGGAAACAATATAGCATGGTGGCAATTTTTATTTGATTTGTTCGAGTCAAGTCAATCCAATAGCTTAGCCTCAACAATTCTACCGCTACAGGAAAAAATGGCGACTCTGCTAGAGAAAGATAGACCAATTGTTGGTTCATCCCTAAGTGGGTTGACCCTATCTTTGTTTATTTGTATATGCATTTTTATTTTTTGTATATTATGTGTTGTATATATGTTTGTCTCAATTTTCCTAGTTTTCAGGGTGCTTGGTGATTTCTCATAAGTCCTATACCCGGAATTGGGAAAACTTAACATAGGACCGGCGGTATAGTCATGTTAACTTTGAGAGAGTAGTCCCAAAAAAGGATACATGAGATCCCCCACTCAGTGGAGGCCCCTTTGATTGTAGTACCGTTTACCGAATAATCGAGAAGACGTGTTGCGTTCTACCTGGGAGCCTGCTGAAACTGAGGACTGTAGAACCTTTAACCCATCTAGGCGTTTTAGGTGTAGTGTGAAAGCTATGACGGGGTAATCTCAAAGTGGTTGTCATGCGATACTACACTCAAACGAGTTTTCTTGAGAATATTACTAAATACCGAGTCAATCGGGATGTTGGTAATATCCAAAGGAAGGATGTAGACTCTGGGAACCTTTTAGAACCTTGTTCAGTAGGTGATAAACTATTAGATCATACCTTGTGGGTAGTACCTTTGACTTCATACTCGTGACATTGAACCTATGAACCCCCGTGTTTGTGATCTTGTGTTTGATTGTTGCATCATGCATTCATGCACCCATGAGCATCCTTTAAAACATTTTGTTTCAAGGGACTTGAAGTTGACTTTTTGCAAATCTCTCAGGTACTTTTTACCATGGATTCTGGAAAAAGGAAGACTTAGAAGTACAGTTTCAAGGATCCTAAGATAGATGATTTGATGATTCTAATTCCCGAGATCGAGAGTTCTTCTGATTTTTGGAAGATGTATGGATCCATCGTGTCTCTTATGAAGCTCAGGATGAAGGAGGGTATTCTATCTACTTTGGTCCAATTTTATGATCTGATGTATCAGTGTTTTACTTTCCCTAATTATCAGTTGATGCCTACATTGGAGGAGTATTCTTACCTACTGGGTTTACCTGTTACCGATCGTGTCCCTTTCACCCGTTTAGAGGGAGAACCCAAGTCTCATGAGATTGCTGCTATGGTTCATTTGGGGAAATCTGAGATCGAAGCCCGCATGACTACCAAAGGAGGAATTAGAGGATTACCTGCTTAGTTTTTATAGGAGAAAGCTTGGTGCTTTGATAGGATGAAGAGTACGGTTTCTTTTGAGGTCATCTTTGCTCTGCTTGCCTATGGGTTGTTCTTATTTCCTAACGTCGAAAAATTTGTGGATATCAACGCCATCAGGATATTTTTGATCGGGAATCCAGTTCCTACATTATTAGGATATGCTTATTACTCCATTCATATTTTAGATTCTTATCATGGAGGGATGATCATTTGTTGCATGCCTTTGTTGTATCAGTGGTTTATTTCTCACTTACCTCGGTCTGATGCTTTTTGGGATGTCAAGAAGGAACCTCGTTGGACTCTGAAGATTATGACCCTTACTCATTCAGATATTGTTTGGTATCATCAAGATTACTATGATGTAGAGATTTTCGATAGTTGTGGTAGTTTCCCCAATGTACCACTTCTTGGTACAAAGCGAGGAATTAATTACAATCACGTTCTTGCACGATGACAACTTGGATATCCAATGAGAGATAAGCCAAATAGTATTCATCGGAGTGGTTTCTTTCTCAAAGAGGGAGAGAATCATAAGAAAGCTAAGGAGGAAATTGCAAAGGCTTGGCTTCATATTCACAAGAAGAGTAGAAAGGACTTGGGACCTAGAGGAGCTGTTTCTTTGGATCCTTACATCCGGTGGGTACATGCAAGGGAAATTCAGTTGAAGATGCAATATTCCTGTGAAGAACCTTTACCTGATATGTTTGTGAAGACCACTCCTCACATTTTAGATGATGTGGAAGAGCTTCAACTTTCCCTAGTTAGGATGCAGCTGAAGAAGGAGGCCAGAAAGAACAAGTGTCGGACTTTAGAGATGTCCTACCGAGCAAACATGAAAGAAAAGAATGATCTGATTGAGATTCTTGAGAGTCACGTTGTAGAGATGATGGAGAGGCAAGAGGATTTATTTTCCTCTGGAGCTCGACCGGGACTTAGTGATTCACTTCTCGACTCTGGTGATTGAAAAGTGGTTATCGACAGGTATGTAGAAGAGAACAAAAAGTTGAAGGCTCAGATTGTAAGACTCATGGGAAAGCGTCAATGTGTAGAGTGATCTTCATCAGCTTTGCCTTCTTAGGATTTTAGATTCTATCTTCTTTTATACCTGGGATTGTTGAAAGTTGTACTAAAAAGTTGTAATCAATTTTGAAGTTATTATAATGAGATTTTTAGTATTTCAAAATATGTTAGTACTTTAATATTTGCAAATCGTCTATAATTCTTTGAGTCCCTTGAAATTATTAATAACGATAAATAAATCATGTGTATTGCATATCATGCATCATGTTGTACATATTTTTTGAATTTATGTTCATACCCATGTGTCTTATTGTGTTTTACTACTTCGTTCAGCAAGTTGTCTCACTGGTACAATATTCAGGCTAATTCCAGGAAGAAAATGGAGAATCTTGAACAAGAGAATCGCGATCTACGTAAAGAAGTTACAGCTTTGAAGGCCGGTATGGCCAATCTGACTGCTTTAATGGAATCATTGGTGGCTGCTCAGAATCGGCCACCATTTTGCAGTCATAACAAATAACAATTGTTTTTGAAGGTCCATCAGTCCCCGTTTCACTTAAGCCAGCTACAGTTGCTCAGAATCATATGCTTCATGGTTACCCATGGCGGATGCCAGAAAGATATAATCTTGATGCTCAAGTTTCTCCAGTTGTTTAGGCTGCTGCTACTCTTGCACCTCCTATGGTGCATGTTACTCATATGGCTAGAAATTAGATCCACTATACTGCACCTCCTTCGGTGAATGCTATGTCGTTTGTTAATGGTGACGTTTATCGCCCTGTTCCTCCACCAAGTGAAAGTATGGGTTTCTATGACCATTTAAATGACTTTCAAGATCATGTCAGTGATATGCAGAAGGAAATGAAGGCCCTTAGAGGAAAAGAATTGTTTGGACAGAATTTCAGTGAACTCTGCCTAGTTTCTAATGTGAAGGTGCCAACGAAGTTTAAAGTTCCGGAATTTGAGAGGTACAAGGTAAACTCTTATCCCTGTGACCACCTCGTGATGTATATCAGGAAGATATCCACCCATACTGATGATCAACGTTTTCTCATTCATTTCTTCCAAGATAGTTTGACTGGTGTCGCTCTGAAATGGTATATGAGTCTGGACAGTAGTAGTATCCGTACCTTCAATGATCTGGGAGAAGCCTTCATCAAACAATATAAGTACAATATGTTCATGGCACCAGAATGTGACCAGTTGAGGGCAATGGATCAGAGAGACA
This sequence comes from Vicia faba, assembly GCA_948472305.1. Lineage (NCBI taxonomy): Eukaryota > Viridiplantae > Streptophyta > Magnoliopsida > Fabales > Fabaceae > Vicia > Vicia faba. The sequence continues at coordinate 991,216,773 of OX451740.1, read as the reverse complement.
AGGAGTCGTTCAAAGAATATGTGCAGCGTAGGTGCGAGATAGCTGCCCAGGTGGTGCCAGATATGTGAGAACGAGAAATGAACAAGGTCTTCTTGAAAACCCTTGGATCATTTTATTATGAAAGGATGGTCGCCAGTGCACCGAGTGATTTTACCGAAATGGTAAGCATGGGCGTTCATTTAGAAGAGACTGTCAGAGAAGGGCACTTGACAAAAGACGAAGGGAGAAAGAAGTCATCATACGCATTCTCTCGAAAGAAAGAAAGTGAAATAAATGATGTTATTATGGAGAGGAAGATTAGGCCACCTAAAAGACATCAGTGGTACCAGCAACAGGTTACTTTTGTGACTCCGGTTGTCAATGTAGCTCCAACCACTGTTGCCTGTCAGAGACTATCCCCTTAGGGAAATCAAGGGCGAAGTCATAAGAGAGAGGCTTTTGAATCTATTCTAATGAGCTATGCATAGTTACTTATGGCATTGATTCAGAAGAAGTTGGTTCAGACCAGGCCTCCCCCTGCTATACCTTTACCTCTTCCCTGGTATTATAAGGCAGACCAAACATGCGCTTTTCATCAAGGAACCCCAGGGCACATCATTGAGAATTGTTATCCTTTTAAATCTGAAGTACAAAAGATGGTGAGATCGGGCCTCCTATCCTTTAAAGATGTTGTACCTAACGTGAAAGATAATCCTTTGCCAAAGCATGGAGGAGAAAATGTTGTAAATATGGTTGTTGGTTGTCCAGGGGACTTCCATATTTTTGATATCAACCTGGTTAAAGGATATTTTGTAAAGATGCATGCTGACCTCTGCGAGTTTAGTTACTATGTGCACGACCATGCTGGTTGTAGTATTTGCAGTACAAATATTCAATGATGTGATAAGATAAAAGCTGATCTTCAGGAAATGATGGACGAGGGCCTCATTCATATAATCAGGCCTAGGGAAGAGTACAAAGAATATGTGAATATGGTCTTTGGAAGTTTTGGAGAATTCCGAATTTTTTATGTGAATCATATGAATGATGATTTGGTGCAATTGCACGCTACCTTCTGTCACATGGATGGTAAAAAAGAACACCATTATAGGTCTTGTCATATCTGCTGCATAGATTCTCGTGGTTGTTCCATTGTGAAAAAGGGTGTTGAGTTGTTATTGGACAATGGTACTATCAAAGTTCCAGGCAATAGAGATGATTATCGCGGAATTAACGTGATTGGAGATTGCTTGGCGGAGACTGTGTCACAGGATGAGTATTCTTCTGCAGATGAATTCTTTTCCTCAGATGAAAATGTGTTCTCCAGCAATGATTTTGTGATGTCTAAGTATTCTGAAGAAGGGGTGAATGTTATTGTGCCTTGTTTTGGTATTCCTGCCCCTATAGAGATTGAGTACCATAGCAATCCAGTTGTTTCTCCAGTGGTGATTTACTTGTCGGGCCCTGTTCCTTATGAATCAGACAAAGTCGTGCCATATAAATACAATGCTACAATCCTAGAGGATGGTGTGGAAGTTCCCATCCAACCTTTGTTTGATGTCAAGAATATTATTGAACCCAGTTGGGTGACCCACAGTGGCTGTGTTTTTGCACCTATCATTTGAGGGAATGTTAATGCTGATAAAAAGGTTGTTGAAAGTACTGAACCTAAGGAAGCATTGGAGGAATCTAGTGGTACTGCTCTGGAATAAGATGTGGATGATATATGGAAGATTATCAATATGAGCGACTATAGGATTGTATATCAATTGTTGCAGACTCCATCAAAGATATCCATTCTAGCCTTGCTAATGAACTCTTCTGCCCACAAGGAATCTTTGATGAGAGTATTGGATCAAGCTTTCATGGAAAGTGATATGCCTTTGGACCAATTCAGTAGTGTTGTCGAGAATATTACATCCTGTAATAACTTGATTTTCTGTGATGACAAATTTCTCGATGAAGGAAGGAATCAAAATCTGGCTCTCCATGTCTCCATGAATTGTAAGAACCATTCATTGTCCAATGTGTTGATTGACAATGGGTCCGCTTTAAATGTCATACTGAGGATCACGCTCATGAAGTTAAATTACCAAGGAACTCCCATGCGCTAGAGTGGCATAATTGTGAAATCTTTTTATGGTTCGAGGAAGTCCATCATCAAAGAAGTAGATTTGCATATTCACATAGGCCCATACTTATTTTAGATTACGTTCTAGGTTATGGATATTGTTCCCGCTTACAACTGTTTACTGGGACGACCATGGATCCACGAGGTAGGGGCTGTTACTTCAACTTTGCACCAGAAGTTGAAGTTTGTTCGTGAAGGAAAGGTGGTCATCATAAATGGAGAACAAGCATTGTTAATATCTCATTTATCCTCTTTCAGTGTGGTGGAAGCGGATGAATCTGTTGTTGGAACTCAGTTCCAAGCTTTATCCTTTGATAATGTTAGAGAAAATGAGAATTCTATAGCTTCGTTTAAGGATGCTCAACAGGTAGTGTGCAATGTCCCTAGTAAGGTGTGGGGGCAGATTATTGATCCACCTGTGAATAAGAATACAGCTGGTTTGGGATTCTTTGTGGAGAGTAATAAAGGTTAGAATATGAAGTTGAAGTCTGCTTTTTGCAAATATCAAGACATCTTTCACAGCAGAGGTTACCTTCATCCAACTGTTCCTAGGATCAATGTTATTCTAGAAGGTTAATCATAGCAAGAGATGCCGAACTATGTGACACATGGAGTCAGAGTCCAAAAAATAAATAATAAATGTAAATGAATCTGCATAATCCCTTGCTATATGTGTTAGTTTCTAAAAGCAATCATAAATCATATGTGCAGGTTAATTAAAAAACCTGTTGAGTATAATGACCCTGCACCCTCTCCCAACTGTTGTTGTACCCTAATTTTTGCCATTAAGATTCCTCTATCATCTCATATCAACTCAAGCACAACAAGATCACACTACGGTTTGGTTCTTCTCCCTATCTTTAGGTTTTCTCATGAGGAATCACCAAGCACCTTGATTTTTTATATTGTGATCATATTTTTTTTGTATTGATTAACTTTTAACTAACAAATGCAATGAATGTTTTCTCTAAGTGATGATACTATAGGTGGGGGCACAACATACTTCATCAGGTTGATTCATAGGATCATGAGTTTATTTCCATGCCTTCTTCAACAAAGCTCTATTGATATTTAAGATTCACTATTGAATATACTTTAAAGTAATATCATGTCAAGGTCTACAATTATTCATCATGCCTTCATTTGTCCAAGGAAGTCAAAAGATGCAAGAGTTGATTGATGAAGTTTGACCTAATTGGACAAATTCTTGATTCTTTGATCACAAGTACATAACTCTCTCAATCCTTAATATTTGGAGGTGTTTATTGTTTATATGGGTTCTTATTATTATTCACAAAAACTTCTATTCACATGGAAAAAGTTATTGTGCAAGAAAGTTTGTCAAAATTGAAAAGGGTTTCCAAGTCATTTTGGTGGTTGAGGAGCTAGGTTTTTGAACTTCTAAGGGTTATATCTTGTTCATCTTTTGAAATTTTTGTGTGATTCCAAAAATATGCTTCTATTTAAAGGGTTATAAACTAATCACTTCAAGGGTTTCAAGAAAATTTGGTGTGGAAGATGACTAATGATGAAGAAAGATTACAAGTCCTCTAGATAGGCCATAAAATTCCCTTATGTGACTTAAAAAGATCATAACTTGGTCAATTTTCATCTACTTGATCCCATTCTTTTTTCCACAATGATCTTAAGGATGTGAACTTCAACATTTCTTTTATGTGCAAAGCTTTAAAATGAGTGGAAGATGCCCTAAGAACTCAAAATATTATATGTCACCTCATGAATTTTTACCAATTTTACAAGGCCATAACTTTTTCAATACTTGGTATTTTTGAGTGATTCAAGTTTCACAATGCTATTTGAGAACTCTATTTCAGGATATCATCATTGATAAAAGCATTGTTTTTGAAGAAGTCCTTGTTTGGAATCAAAACATTATAGGTCACTTTTGAAGAAAAACTGAATTTTTCTAAGTACAAAAAGTCAGCATCTTTTTCTCAACTTTGACTCATGACAACTCCTAGCTCAAGCAACCATTTGGTATCATTATTTGCACATTGTAAATATTGTGACCTTATCTTTCAAATGCTTCATGAATCATGTCCTAAGACCCCTTAAGCTATGAACACCATGAATTCAAAGATGGTACCTTGACACTAAAGTTATCTCCGAAGTCAGAAATTGAAATCCATAATCCAGTTTCTAAACATAAAATTAGCGGGCGTTTTTTATCTAAACATGTTTAACCAACTTTCCAAAGTGGATTAGAGCCTTGAAACGCAAATTTTGAGTGAGTTTGGATGCTAAGCAAGTCACACGTTTCTCATGTCCACGACTTCTCACGATTTCCCTCCAAACTCCACTAATTCTTTCAATTCTCATTCCCATTCACTTCCCTATAAATAGATGACCACATTGCACTCATTTAGACAAGTCTTGAGAGCCAAATACACCCTGCCAAAGTTTATTCGCAACTCGGAAATTTGAAATTCCATTTCACAGTTTCAAGCTCTCTCTTCACAATTTCTTTACATATTCATCATCCTCCATAAACACAGACTCTGCAACACTTAAACCAAGCAAATCAAACCATATTTTGAGTTACAGAAGTTCACTTTCAGAGATATTTTTGTGAGCCTTGTTCATCTAGTTTTCTGAACCAAACCGTTCCAAATAAAGCTTATTCTACTCTACTCATCCTTCTGATCCTTGTGCTTCTTACAATTTTTAAAATAGTTGAGAATTGAGTGAGAAATCCTAACCTAAAGTGCTCGCTATTATTTTTGGTTTTCTGCATTATTCTATTTGCTCAGTTTATATAAATTTTTCGCGAGGGTGAGGTTAGGATCGTCTGGAAAAGACGAATCTAATGATATTAGTCTGAGATTCTAACGTTTCCGTTTGAAGAATCTCATAAATTCCCACGCGCAGGGTATTTGGAGGTTGAAGACGACTTACATGTCGTTCTTCAACCAATGAACATTGGACATTTGTTTTATTTTCATTGGTTGTTTGTTTTTTAATTTAGCGTGTTTTGACTGAGGGTCCATGATATGCACAACGCGTCAGGTCCTTTGGATCTGTTTACTAACACATTTTGACTTTTCATCCAAATGGACCATATTTTTTCCTTTTATTTTAATAAATTATGATTTAATAATTGATTGGGTGTGATTTCTAATAGTGACCATATCATGCGTAGCATGTCAGATTCCTTGGATCTGCTTACTAACACGTTATGAAAAAATTCACAAAAATATTTTAAAATATTCTCTTTCGGATTTTTATTTTTTCTAGATTTTATTTTTAGATTTAGTATTTTTTTATAATTTTTCCTTTATTTTGTTTTGTTTCTAATTATTTAAAAATACTTTTTGATATTTTTAAATTCTAAAAAATTTATAAAAAATCATTTTCCTTATTTTTGACTTTCTGATTTTTTTTCTAGAATTTTGTTTTGACTTCTATTATTTTGTATCTTTTTTTTTACTTGTTAATGTGATTTTAATTAGTTTAAAAAATAATTTTCTGTTTAAAAAAATACTAAAAATTTTATAAAAATATTTGAGATCATTTCTGACTTTTCTATGGTCGCATTTATTTTTCTTTGATACTTTGAATATAATTTTCTATTTTACCTTTTATTTTCATTTTTAAAAAAACATTTTAAAAAATCAATTTACCTTTTTATTTTATTCATTAAATGCAATTTATTTTTTTAATATATTTTGGCTATAAATGATTGTTGATCATAAACTTCATTAATTTTATTGGATCTTGAGTGTTGAGTTTAACTCCACTAAAATGGATGGATGATTTTAATGATAGTTTGATTAAATTTTTTGATTCAAATATATATCTTTCATCTTCATCTTATCCCCTTCTCTTTTTTGATACATATTGTTAGAGGATGATTTACATATCATCACTCTAAACATATGGTACATAGATTGCTATTGACCGACCTCAAAATAGGTGTGACTTCTACATAAGTCCACTTACGATTGCTTAACATAGAGCTAAATTTTGACCTGAATTGAGAAATGATCATTCGTGGCCAAACCTATGTTTACAAGCCCAAGTATGTTTAATTTGAAACCTTTGATATAATAACCTTGAGGTTCATTGTTAGGAGGTTTTGGTCTTATCAATCCTCTAATGAATCATCATAAATTTTGGACTAAGTAAATCATTTAAACATCGTTGATCATTTGTTGTTGCCTTAAGATTTTAAAATGACTGATATACTTGACAAAAAGCATATGAAACTTGTTGTTGAGAGGCTTTGATTTTATCAATCTTCTAAGGAGTTTTCAAATGCAAGATTCAAGATGGTCATTCAACTAACCTATAATTTCTAACTCATTAACAATTGACTTTTATTTCTATGCTTTTACTTTATGCTTTTACTTTAAGCACCATTTATCTTAGCATTTACATTTCATGTTATTTTCATATTTGCTCACTTAAGCATTTATCTTTATGTCATTTTTTTTGCTCACTTGAGCTTTTCATTTTCTTTTTGAAGATACTTAATAACCAATTTGAAAAATAAAAAACTTTAAGGTTACTTGGACTACTTGGTTACTATCCTTGGCATTTTGGAGTTATGGACTTCTTGGACTTAGGATTAGAGACCTTGACCTACCTTAAGACCTTGGTGATTTCAATTGCTATTTTGTCAGGAGTTCTTGGGGTTTACCCCAAGACATTGGTTTGTTTGTTTCTTTGTGTGCATGTTATTCTGATTATGTGCTTTGTCTGTGATTGGGAATTCATTTCTATGTAGTCGTTACTCTACCCAATTTTTGAGAAGACTTAATGCATTTAAAACTTGGTTTTCTTAAGAGGTTTATTATATTTTCTTATTTGGTGTCAAATCTAAAGAATGGGAATTCTACATTGACTCATTGTGTCAAGTGTTGGCTTCTTGTTGATTAGACGGTTCTTTTCCCTAGCTTTTACCTTATACTTTAGGATAGTCCCTTCATCTCCTCTCATCTTCTTTAATTTCCAAAATCTTCTCCCTCATTTTCAAAATTATTCTTGTTTTCTAAACTTGAACCGCTTTGTCAATAAACTTGGACTTAGGTCAATTCATTTTCAAAAATATTTTCTTAGTTAAACTTTAAACAACTTAATAATACTATGACATTTTTGTGAGAAGAATAAAAGTCAATCAATCTCATTCAAACTATTTTGCCATTTCAGATTTTTACTTTAAAACTTTTCTCAAAAGATTATATTCTTATCAATCCTTGTAGTTATGCGAGCTACTATACTTCTAGGATATGTAGTGAAGTGAGATAATTTCCACTTGGATGTTGAGTGAGGCTTTGTTTATTTTAAAATCCAAGTCATATCCTTCACTTTGAGATGATGCAAATTCTCCTTTCTCATAATCGTGGGTAGTAACTAAGTTCTTCCACTCAGATAAGATGATTATGTCTCATCTCTTAAAATTAACCAACACACTTGTGTTTTAATTTTTTTTAAAGGTGAACTACGAGTACCCTGATCCCATATTGCATGGAAGGTGGTTCGTAGGCACTAAAGGTTCGCAACCGCGCCGGATGCAAAAATTGTAAAAAATACTTCTTCTCTCATCTCTACCATCTATTTTTGAATACAACATTTATAGTCAAAATACATAAATATACAAAGAGGTTCCTACAGAGTACCGTAGATGTTTAGGGTGCTAATACCTTCCCTTTTCATAACCAACCCCCGAACTTAGATTCTCTCCCCCTCTTTTTTGGTTTATTCGCTCTTTTCCCATTGTTCTGGAAACAATAAAGCGCGGTGGCGATTTTTATTTGATATGTGCGAGTCAAGTCAATCCAATGGCTTAGCCTCAACATTTCTACCGCTACACACTTCACCCAACTCCTCTTTGTACTATGCCTTGGAACCATGAAAGTTCATATAACTTAGTATTTGTATTCCAAACAAACCATAACTTGATAACTTGAGTATTTATTCATCTCATTACCTTTAAGTTTTCTCTATAAATAGAGAGCTCATTTGCACTTCATAAGTACCAATTCACAGCTCAAAAACACCATCTCTCTCAAACACCAAAATTTTCCCAAAAACCCTATTTTTGTAAGTTTTAATACCATAATCACTAAACTCCCAATTCTTGCAATTTCTTTGCAAACAAACCATCAAAACACCTTTCATACATCATATAGAAGCTACTACAACATTAAGTTTGCTTCTATAACCACCCAATCCATACCTCTATTTCTCACTTTTTGAGTTTGCACCTTGAGTTGGTTAGAAAGTTTGAGCTTGTTTCAAAGCAAAGTAAGCACATCAATAGCTTCATTGAGGTCCAAAGAAGCTAACATGATCATCCTTTTGCTACTGTAATCACATTTAAAGGGGGAAACATACTTATTTGGTTCGGTAATTTTTTCTTAACTTTGAACCCATAGTTCAATCTACTATTTACACTCATTTTTGATACATTTAAGTTCATATGATTTGTGTGATCTGAAGTCCCATGAAAATAGGCATTGTTTAAGTTTGTATGTCATTTGATTCAACTTTGAAAAAAATGTTAAATCTTCTGGCCTTATCAAAAATTCATGAGCTATAGTTCGTATTAATTTATGATGTTTACATTTTTTAAATCCTTGTGAAAAACTAAGAAACTTTCATCTTTACACTTTTGAATTTGGTTGAGAAATGAGTGAGTTGCCATTTTTGGAAGATGGAAGTTGAAGATGATGTGTTTTAAAAACCAGAAAGTTAGAAATTCCATGCAGGAAATCGATTTCCTGAAACAGAGGAGTCGATTTTCATAACTATTTTTTGCCCGCAGTAGAGGGGAAATTGATTTCCCCATATCAGGGAATCGATTTCCACAGCAAAATTTTGTTTTCTAGCGCTTCTGTTTTAGGCTTGCAACAAAGGGGAGATCGATTTCCCCATTTCAGGGAATCGATTTTCTGAAGCTTTTTCTCAAAAAAAATTCTTTTCATTATTTGTCTTGCCATTCATTTTCAAAACTTTTTCTTCAACTTTCATGTTGACTTTAGATGAGCTAATCAATTCCTTTTGTCTTGATTTTTGGCATGTTACTTGATTTATGTGTGTCCTTTGATAATATTTGAAAAATATCAAAAATATGTTTTATTTTGTTTATTTTATAAAAAATACAAAATACATGTCTTTTATACTTTCTTCTTGATTTCTTGATCATTTCCAATTTGAATGTTTCTAACATGACATTTTTAGACTCTGACTTAATAACATGATGTTTGTGTATGTTCATTACCTTACATAATTAGTACTTGTGTCAAAAATCCAAGGAAAAGGGATAATTTTATTGACTTTATAAGTCAGTGCATATGCATTACCTTTTGTATAAAATCCCTTACAAACTATCACCATATGTATTCTTATATACTCTAAGAAAAGTTTAACCTTAAAAAATCATGTTTAAACTTTTACCACTTTCATATACAAACCTTGACTTTGTGTCATTGCATTTTCAAACTTTCTTTTTTAATCAAATGCCTCAACACACTTAAGCATATCAAAACAATTTCAAAAGACTAAAAGTGATTTAACCTCACTCAATTCTTTTTTCCACTTAGATTTTCAATTTAAAACCTTTTCTCAAAGAGATTAGATATAAATCCTCTTTATAGTTGAGATTGATTCTCCTATCCCCATAATAATTTTTGAAGTAAGTGTGATTCTTTCCATATAAAGACGTTAGTTGGCAACATGTTGATCTTTATATCCAAGTTAGTATCCCTTCCTTCATGATGATGCAAGATCTATCTTATCATACTCGTGGTGGTATTAGATGAGCTTTCTCTCTAAAAGATGATGAAATGTCTTTTTCTCCTAAAAATCAATCACAACAAACCATTTTGTTATTTTTACCACAAACTACGGGGGTTTAATCCTTAATCGGTACGTAGGTATAAGACTAAGTCTTTCCAAACAAAAATATCCTAAAATATGTTTATTTTCCCATCTCCACACTCATTTAGCAAACAAACAATTTTAAACAAAAAACAAATATTATAAGTGGTTCATATAGAGTACTATAGATACATAGGGTGCTAATATATTTGCTCTGTATAATCAACCCCTGTACCTTGGGTTTCTTCCTTATGCTTTGATTTTAGTTTCTACTTCTTGCATTTCATGTTAAACAATACGATTTCGATATTTTTCTTTTTCCTTGGAAACAATAAGGTTGGGTGGTGACTTCTTAAGTCATTGTGAGTAAATTTCCTCAATAGCTTGGTCTCCTAGATTTTTCACTGCGTCACACTTGTACACCTTGGTTATTTTCTTAATAACCAGTTCAAAGTCTCCTTTTATTTTGACTCAAGTTGCCCCCAATTCCTACAAGACTTCAAGTCCTGCTATCAAAGCCTCGTACTCAGCTCCATTATTTAAACAAATGGGACCTTCAATTTTGTACTTGAATTTTGTTAGAATTTTGTCAGGGGAAATAATAAAAACTCCAAAACCAGTCCATCTTTATGAGAGAACCATCTAAGAATAGCTTCCAAGGTTCTAGTTCCACGTAATTATGGGGAACTTCGACCACTGCATGGTCAACAATGAAATCTGAGACCACTTGTCCCTTCATAGCTTTTAAAGGCATGAAAGTCAAGGAATACTCAGTCAGGGCAAGTGCCCAATTTCCAATTCGACTGTACAGGATTGGCTTTAAAAGCATGTGTTTAATAACATCGAAGTGAGAAGAAACATACACATCAACTGGTTTTATATAGTATTTCAATTTTGTACAAGAAAAGTACAAGCATAGACACAATTTTTCTACAATACTATACCTAGTTTCTACATTATTCAATACTCGAGTAGGGTAGTAGATGGATCTTTTGATGTCATTCTCATTTTCTTGAGCGAGCATACTTTCTATAGTTAAATGTGATGCAGATATTTACAATCTCATACTTTTATTCCTACAAGGAGGCGACAACATTGGAGGTTGAACAAGGTATTGTTTAATCTTGTTGAATGTCTCTTGATGTTCCTGCCTCAATTCAAAGCCTCCTTGTTTCAAACAAAGAAGAGGAGAGAGAGCCTGAGTGCGTCCAATTATGTTTGAAATAAATCTTCTCAAGAAATTTATATTCCCAAGTAATATTGTAACTCTTTCTTTGTTGATGGCACGCTTGCTTCCATAATGGCCTTCGTCTTATTTTGATTAATCTAAATTCCCTTCTTATGGACCACAAAGCCCAAGAAATCACATGCCTTCACAAAAAAGCTACACTTAAGGGGATTAATCTTCAACCCATGGTTCCTCATTCTTTCAAATGATTGGTGAAGGTGATCCAAGTGACTTTCATCTGACATAAATTTCATAACTATGTCATCAATGTAAACCTGCATGAAAGTCTCAATGAAATCATAAAATATAGAATGCATTGCTCTTTGGTAAGTTTCCCCAACATTTTTTATTCCAAAAGTCATAATCACCTATTCATAGGTGCCTATTGCTCGTGGGCATCGAAAACACATCTTCTTCAGCAATGAATATCTGATTGCACCCAGAGTATCCATCAAGCTTGCTAAGATACTCTTAGCCTACAGCTAAATCAATCAACATTTCTGCCACAAGCATTGGGTATTCATCCTTTAGGGTTGCAAAATTTAAATCTCAAAAATCAATGAAAACCCTTAAGGATCCATTCTTTTTAATAACATGTACTATATTTGTTATTCATTTGACATACCTTGTAGTCTGGATGAACTTACATTCAATGAGTCTTTTGATTTCCTCCTTTATCTTTGAGAGAATCTCTGGCGTGAATCTTCTTGGAGTCTACTTGATGGGCTTCTTTCCATCCTTTATAGGAAGCTTTAATTCGATGAAATCTCGGCTAAATCCAGGTATTTCGTCATAATCCCTGAAAACAAAATCCTTGTATTCCTTCAGCAGGTGGATCACCTTGACCTTCACTTGTGGGTAAAGTTTTTCACTGATGTATGTGGATCTTTTGCTGGACCTGTCTCCTAAATCAATTTCTCAGAGAGGTTCTTAGGCCATCATTTTTGCAGTTGGCATTGTTGGATCTATCTCGATTCCCTAAGGCTTTTCATCATATATTGCATCTATACTCTGGTCTTTTTCCTCAAAGGGTTGTTACTTCGTCAGGGGGTTCTGGCTTGAAATTGACCCCAGGTCTCTTTGCATGAATTTCTTCATTGTTGGCTTCGATATCCATATACTTCACTTCAGTCTCTAGGGTCGTTTTTAATCTTTTTTCGGCTCAATAAGCCAAAATCTTTTCAAAAAAACTAGACTCATAAATCATTATCGTCTTCGTCCCCCTAGCGTGCTGGCCGAAGTCCTGGTACTCCCTCCATATCATTTTCTTCCCCATGATTTCCATATCCCACTGAAAGCCATGAGTTGGGTGCAAAGTGAGGAAATAGAGGGCATTTTTTGTTTGTGAGTAAGCATCACCTGCAGGATTACATGACCCTATGTTGACAAGATTCCTGTTGAATTTCCTTTTGTCAACATGATTGATCTTAGCCATAAAATAACTTTGATCAGCTTCTATATTTTCAACAATCTCATCTTCTCTCCTAATTGCAATCCTTTAGTGAAGTGAGGATGAAACTGCTCCCACGCCATGAATCCACTCACTCCCAAGCGGAAAATTATAGTTTTCCCTTGAGGAAATTACCATGAAATGGTGGGTCTGGTGATAGATCCCATAGTAAGGTCCACTTGAATTACTCCCAGAGTGTGGCCCACTTTGCCTTCATATTTTGACAAAATCATATTATATGACTTGAGATCCGTATCGAACATTCCAATATTTTTTAACATGAACTGTGGCATCAGGTTAACTGCTGCCTCACCATCTACTAGGATCTTATTGATCCTCACATATTCCACCTTACCCCTTATGAATAAGGGTTTCATATGATTCTTTATGCCTTGATATTGGCGCTCGAAGAACACATTTTATTCCTCTACTACTCCATTGTTCATGACATGATAACAAACTGGCCTATGCCTGGCCATTTTGACTTCATCAACTTCTTCATTTTCTTCAGCTTCAATCATTTGGTTGTATTCATGTGGTAATACAGAAACCATATTACAATTCAATCCCATAAATAATTCATCCTCTGAGTCGAAGTTTTTAGTTAACATATCTCCATCTTCTATGAACTTTTCTTTCTTTTTGTCGTTAGTTCATTCTTTTCTTGGGGCGAAAAGTTTCCTCCCTACTGGCTTCTTATCTTCAGTTTTCTTTGAGGAAGGAGTTCGTTGGTGCTAGATTCCCCATGTCCTTTTCATCCATTTCCCTTTGTGCATTCTTGATTCTCTGATGTCTCCTCCATTGAGATCTCGATATTAGGTTCTTTCCTTTGTAGTTTTCAGAATTATCAGATTTCTGCTTCGACACTTGAAATTCTCTCCTATACGCTATAGATGAGTCTCTTCAGAATTTGAAACTCCTTCACTTTTCTTGCCATGGCCCCCTATTCTTAGTTGGCTTCACCCATCTATCAGTTGGAGCATTAATGGCAGGTGGCTTGAAAGTTGCCCTTCGATTAACCTGAGGATAAGGATTGTCTGGCCTTCGAGGGGCTCCTCGTTTGTCGAACACAAACCCACTCTTAGTATCTCTCCAATTTCCCCTCTTTCAAGCAATCTAAACCTTTCATAGTTCTTTGGAGTTGTTATATCATATACCGCACTGCATCTTAGACACATGAGAGCCTCAAAGTGTTTCTTCTGACAGTGAACAATAAAGTCCAACAAACTTTCTCCTATTTTTGGGTACGCCACTTTCATCTTTTCTTCTTATTTTTGGATGTGCCTTTTGATATCATCCATCTCAACATGTTGGCGCATTTCCACCATGTTCACCTCGAGGTTAGAACCATCATTGATCCTGACTTCTTGGAATTTGATCATAAGGTCTTCAGTGGCCTTCTTCATTTCGGCATTTGGGGTAAAACCATCACCAGTTTTCCCCTCAACATCTTTGTTGATGAAGCCTTCAGTAGTTTCCTTCGATTCGACACTTGCAGAAAAATCATTAGTGATTTTTCCTTCAGGGTCTTGGTTGATGGGTGTAACACCCTAAAATCTTCGTGTAATTGTTAAATAAAATTTGAAGGAATTTAAAACATTTCAATACTCACGACGTTACCTTCACTCATACATATGCTCAACAATGTGAAATACATAACACATTTATGAAAACATAAAATCGCATGTACTTCATGTTTGAAAAATCTTTCATTTATTCGCAGGAAAAAACATCAATAACAATTATTTTCATCTTTTCAACAAGAGTGACAAACATCATCCTTCAAAAATTCAACATAAAACAATGCTTAAATCCAACCAATAGAGTCTTACAAAAGTTTACTCCCAACATAAATAAAACAAGCGTAAAATCCTCAAGTGTTACGTATCAGAGCTGATACAGACTCAATCTACATAAAATGAGATAACTCCTCAGCTAACTTCGATCTCAAGCTAGTTCAGATCATCTGCACGTTACCAATATAAATGTAATATTCAAACAGAAGGGATGAGATATCATAACAATATAAAAGAAAGCATAATAACGAGTAGATAACAATTCAAGTACACATAATCATACTCATTTACCTACACTTGTTTGTCGGTTGCACGTTGAAGAAAAGCATCGCGAGATGTGAGCATTAGCGCTTGCCGAATCTTTTTTATATTATTATTAAGTATTATATAAAACTATAAATATTTTTTAAAATATTTTAATATAGCAATTGGACTTTAGTCCATTAAGTTTTCAAACAGCTCACTTACTCTTAAATTCTTTTCAATCATATGACCATATGCTCAGTGTGTTTATAAACATTCATTTTGTTTCTATGTTAAACGATGTAGGACTAAAAACCTTCTTGATAAATGTAGAGGCACTGTATGTTTATTGCTCATGCATGTTTTCTATATCATCAAATTTTTATTATAACTACAATTGATTTCATTCCATTTGCACATACTTCTTTTCATTTCATTGCATCCACGACTCAACCTCCTTCTTCATTTCATTCCGGCATGCAAAACTCAACAACACCACCATAATAGCTCCTACTTCCAGCCATACAACTCAGTTCCATGCAACACCACGGGTTATCGTCGGGTTATCAGTTCTTTATTTTATGAATGCCATGCAGTTCTTTTTCTCTTAGCATTAAGCATTGTTCTTTGTACAATACTTCCTGCATTAACTTGGAGTTGAATGTTGCTAGATAAGAAGACCTTTTTTCCATAGGAAGAAATATTTTGGTAAAGCTAAATGGATATGGTGCAAATATAGAGAAAGCCATTGGCTACAAAAGAAAATGACAATTTGAGAGTTATTGGTTGGTTCTCAGTTGTGTTTTCTTGTTATATATAACAAGCTTGATGTTTAATCACGTCTTGGAGATACGCTACATTTTCCAACTTATTTTGTTCATGTATTTACCAACCAGGAACACCAAATTACTTTGGACTATTGCAAGCCACATGCTTTATTCAAATAGTGCTTCTAAGTAGTGTTCATCCAAAAGTAATATTGCAAGCCACATTCTTACTGAAACTAATATTGGGTGTGAAATGCACGTAATGCATGGTGCCAACTCTCTTTACACTACACACAAAACCTCTTTCATGATAACAACGGCTGATACTTGTTTAGTGATTCTCCGATTTATACATTAATGCAAAATCATGAAACTAATAAAAGAGTTTGTTAGGTGAGCTTGTTAGTGAGTTTGTTAGGAGAGTTTGCAATCATAAATGAGTTTTTAAAAACATGATGATGTTACCATGTTAGAAACTAATAGTCTTGCATAAGCATTTGCTGCTATTTTTCCACGTAAACATGATCTGGAACAAGTACAAATGTTCAGAAAGTTTAAACAGAAATCATATATGTAGTGTATTATATAAGTTGCAATTGGAGTTATTTTTTTAGGTTGAATAAATGGGATTTGTTGGAAACAAAAATGGGTTGATCTAGGAAGGGGAATGACCATGGCAAAAACAACTGAAGCAGGTGAAGAAAATATAAACAGGGTGAAAATTAGAGTCCCACATAGATTTTTATACAAATATCATTAGTGTCTATATATAACAAACACACATACACTATTGAAGAGAAAAGTTTTAAAGAAGAAAAACAAAAAGAATATCAAATCATTGTGAAAATAAGTAAGGTGTGTTTGGTGTAAAACTTGGGATGAAAGAAGAAATTTGTGAGTTGATTACTTCCATTGGTTCAGGCAAGTTTTTGTTTGTTTCGATTAATCTTAGAAATCACCCCTTATTTGTTAATCAAGTCATATTACAATCTTGAAAAGTCCTTGTGATTCTTGTATTTGTATTTTCAATGTGAATTTTAGATGAATGTGTAATTTAGTCTTTTTTTTGCAAGGTTGTTGGATGAGTGTCAAATCCTCGCCTTTGTGTGTTTTTCATCCCTCGATGAATTTTTGCTAGGTGTGATTTATGATTGATCATGTTTTGTTTTAGATTGTTTTGTATGATTTTTGTACTTAGAATTCGTTTCATTTTCATGTTGTCTTTGTAGAATTGTGGTAAGTATTTACTTTGCTTGTGCGTTTTTATTTGAACCATACGTTTGTTTTTCATTTTTAAAACCTGTTGATTCAGGATTCTTTGGTTAGTTACTTTTGTTCTTTGAGTTGTTTGGCCTTGTTTGAGGAGAAACAAATTCAAGTTGGGGAGAGTTATTAAGTTCCAAAATATATGTATTTTGTGTATGTAATTTGTGGCACTTATCGGTTCTTTTGTTAATATTCTTTGAATAATTCTCCACTTTGTTTGTAAATATATATACTTTGTGTGTAATTGAGTTTTTGATTCATTTGTGTACCATTTGATAATTTTTTCTTCTTTTGTAGGTATTTGTCGCATATTTGTAGCAAAGAGGAATAAGGTGTCGAAGGCACGGCTCCAGATAGGCATTTTCATAATAAAAGATGAAATTTTGAGGAGTTATGTCCAGGCGAGCACGCTTAGCGCACTGATGTTGCTTAGCGCAGTGTGCTGTAAATGTTCAGGCAGAGATATTGTTTTTGAGCCTGCTAAGCGCGAAAAGCCTGCTTACCGGGATTTTAGGCGGTTTAAAATCAATTTAAGAAGTTGCGCTTAGCGCGCCCTGCCCGTTTAGTGCAATATGCGATTTTTCATTTTGTAAAAATAATTCAGAAACATATTTTTGTTAGGTTTTATCATCTCTTCTCTCCATGGAGGAGCTTTGATCCGATTATTTATAGTTTAGAGGTTTATCCAACATCGTTGGATGGTACATCTTGTCGTTTGGCTATGGATTGGAGTTGATCGCATTGACACTGCGAGAAGTTTCTGGTCCATCTCCTTCTTCCCTGTGTATCTTTCCAATGGTGAGTTTTGTATGTATATTTTACTATTATTGTATGTACATTTGTTAATCATGAGATTATGTATATGCTTGTTTTACTAATCATTATCGATTTTGTCCTTGATTTTTTTGTTTTATGTTTGGATTCAAGTTGTCATAGACATATGCCTCACAAATTTTGATTAGGGATGGATGTCCATTAGTTTCTAGATTCTAGAGAAAGATTTAGAGTTAATAGTCTTTATGGGTATCAAAGCTTAATGCCCCCGTGTTGTTTGTGTCGCGCACGAAATCTCTGACACGAGTGACATGGTTGTATGTGACTTTGCGTTAAACATAACCTCTGTTGTGGTGCGTCTTGAGCAATGATAGGTGATTTTGATGTGTATTGTAGGTTGAGTGCAATTGATCTGCAAGTTTAAGTATTAGACAAGTAAAATGAAATACAATTCCATAATAAATTCTCTTGAGCTACAAATGATTGTGTATCGGTTTTTTTTACTTTTCTCGCATTTTACCTTCCGGAACCCATAACCAAACTTAGAGAGATTGAGATTGTTGAACGTTAGTTTTTCCATCGCACTAATCCCAATGGAGACGATAAAAGATACTTACTCAAGTTTTTTTGCTCGAGAGCCACTAACTGCAGATGTCAACAAAGGCTAAATGAGAAAGAGAAGATTAGAGAAAATCAGAGATTGACTATAAGAGTGACTCCTCTAAGAGACAAAGATATAGTGGCAACACAAAGCACAAAATATACTCTCATGCTTGAAGATGAAGATGATGAAGAGGAAGCTGAGTATGATTCTCTTCCCGAAGATGAAATGATCGATGATAATTATAGTGAAGACTTCATCATTAAGTGTGGAATTATGTCGATACTACCTACGGAGTATGACAGAGTGTCAGAGGTGTCCGAAAATAAGGAAGATTATGTGCCATACGAAGCGGCTAATGAAAAGCCATTATGTTACTATGTTATGAATAATGGTGTGGTAGGAGAGAAAAAAGTTTTGTTTGAAAAACCAAGTCCAGGAATGATGTATCACCTCAAACCTTTATTCATAAGAGCAAAAGTGGATGTTATTCCAGTGTTATACCCTAATTTTTCCCTTAAGATTTCTCATCATCTCATGTCACAATGCATCAAAACACACACATTATGGTTGTTTCTCTCTTTATCCTATCTTTAAGTTTTCTCATGAGGGATCATCAAGCATCTTGAAATGTGTATCTTATACATGTGTTTTATCAACTAACATCAATATGTGTATATATGTTTCTTTTAATATTCATATTGTAGGTGATCGCAATTGCATTCATCTTACAATTTAACCTAGGGTTTGAAAGGATGGTTCTCAGTCATATGTTATTTCAATGGATGGAAATAACTCAAGTTTCAAGGCCATGTCTATGATGTCAAATATTTTTGGTTCAAGGAGTTCCCTCACTTCATTTAGGTCAAACTTTCCTCAAAGTTGATGGTGGAATTCATAAGAAGATTCATATGTTCATGTGTTTATTTTCCATACCTTCTTCAACAAGCTTCATTGATACTTAAGCTCCATATTTGAGTGTGCTTCAAGACAAAACCATTTCAAGACCTCTTATGATTCATCATGCTTATTTTTCCAAGAAATTTCAAAAAGATTTAATATTGACTCAACAAGTTTGAGAAAATTGTAAAAATATTATATCCAGTGATCACAATTTTACTATGGAATCTTATCATCATTAACAACAATCTATCTTCACATGACAAGATCCATTTGTGCAATAAAAATCATCAAAAGTTGAAAGGGGTTCCAAGTCATTTTGACACTCTTTGAACTAGGGTTTGTTGACTTCTAAGGGCCATATCTTGCTCATTTTTTTGATATTTTTGAGTGACTCCAAAGCCACGATTCTCTTTAAAGGATCCTTAACAATCTCTCTTTATAAATATAAGGCTAATTTTGAATGGAAGATCACTAATAATTGAGGAAGATTACAAGTCTCCTTGAAAGGCCTTTTAATTTTAGGATTTGACTTCAAATAATCATAACTTGGTCAACTTTTATCACCTTGAGCCCATTCCTTTCCCATAATAATCTTTGGGATGTCTACTACAACTTTATATTTATGTGCAAGACATAAAGATGCTTGGAAAGTTGTTGAAGAATTGAAAAGATTATAGGTATTTTCTGATTTTCTCCAAATTTATTCATCATCTTCAAATATCAAGATCAAATTTTGAGTGGAAAGTCATGAAATTTTGAAGAACATAATAGGTCATTTTGAAGTTCAATATTTAGAATTTTTCTAAGTACAAAATGTCTGTGTGTTTTTCACAAATTCAAATGGACATAACTTTTTGCTCAAACATCGAAATGATTTCTTTCTTGGCATATTATGAAGTTTGTTGTGAGATCTTTCCATTACAAAAATAATGAGATCATAAAGCCTCATACATTGTGTGGGCCATGCTCTTGAAGTTTCTTGCATGAAACTGAATTTTTGCTTGCAGTCAGTTTGTAATTTCCATATTTTGGCTTCTAATGACCATTTTGCTGCACGTTTTTTATTTAAACATGTTTAAGAAAGTTCCAAAGCATGATTAGAGCATTGAAACACAAGAATTAGCTAAGTTTTGAGCAAGTTCAAGTCACACTTTTCTCATTTTCGGGCTTCACACAATTTCTCTCCAAACCTCGCTATTTCTTCCAATTATTTCACCATTCACTCTCCTATAAATAGAGGGACATGTTTCACTCATTTCCTCAAGTTTGGATAGCCAAAATTACCCTACCACTTTCTCTCCACAACTCGCTTTTTCTGAGTTTTTGAATTCACTCTTTCTTTGTTTTTCAATTCAATTTCTTGTGCTATTCTTCTTCAATGAACTTGTGTGGAGTTTCTAAAACAAAAAGCAATACAAATCGTTCTCTATTCTGTTTAAGCAAAGTCAAGTTTCAGAGCAATCTCAGTGGACTTCATTTAGGTAGATTAAAGCACCAATTCTTCTAACTCAAATTACTGGAGTGATCTATGATGTTCATTCATGCTTGTTATTAACTTAACTTTGGTGAATCAATGCATTTGATGCTTCCCATTTTTTAACATGTGGTACATACATTTCTATCGACCGACCTCAAAATAGGTGTGACTTCTACATAAGTTCAATTACGATTGCTTAACATAGCGGTAAATTTTCCCCGACTTGGGAAATGATCAGTCGTGGCCCAAACCTATGTTTGCATGCCCAAGTATGTTAATTTGAAACCTTTGATCCAATAACCTTGAGGTTTATTGTTAGGAGGCTTTGATCTTATCAATCCTCTAATGTATTTTGGTCTAAGTGGATCATTTAAACATCATTGATCATATATGCTTACCTTGAGTACTTGAAATGAATGATATACTTGATAAAAAGCAAATGAAACTTGTTGTTGAGAAGCTTTGATTTTATCAATCTTCTAATGAGTTTTCAAATGCAAGTTTCAAGATGGTCATTCAACTAACCTATAACTTCTAATTCACTAACAATTGGCTTTACTTTGTGCATTTACTTTATGCCTTTTATTTTAGGATCTTACTTTTATGCATTATTTACTTTAGCATTTACATTTCATGATATTTTCATCTTTTCTCATTTGAGAATTTATCTTTATGTCATTTTATCTTTTTTCATTTGAGCTTTTAATTTATTTTTTTGAAGACACTTAATAATCAACTTAAATAATAAAAACTTTAAGGTTACTTGGACTATCTGGTTACTATCCTTGGTATAATAGAGTTATGGACCTCTTGGACTTAGGATTAGAAGCCTTGATTATACTTGGTACTTTGTGATTTTGTTTTTATTTTGCCTGGATTTCTTGGGGTTTACCCCAAGACATTGGGTTGATTTTCTTTGTGTGCAGGTTATTCTGATTATGTCCTTTGTCTGTGATTGAGAATTCCTCTATATACAGTTGTTACTCTGCCCAAGTTTTGTGAAGACTTAATTCATCTAAATCTTGGTATTTCAAAGAGGTTTGACATCTTTGCTTTCTTGGTTTCAATCCAAAGGATGGGAATTCTACATTGACTTCTTTATGTCAAATGTTGGCTTCTTGTTGGTTAGATGGTTCTTATCTTTAGCTTTTACTTTATGCTTTAGGATATCCCTTTCATCTCCTCCTATCTTCTTTAATTTTAAAAATCGTCTCCCTCCTTTTCAAAAATCTTCTTATTTTCTAACTTGAACCGCTTTCATAATAACCTTGGACTTAGATCCATGCATTTCAACAATATTTTCTTAATAAAATTTAAATCAATTTAATCATACTTTTGACATTTTTGTGAGAAGACTAAAAGTCAATCAAACTCATTTAAACCATTGTGCCACTTGTCTTTTTACTTTAAAACTTTTCTCAAAATATTAGACTCTTGTTGATCCTTTTAGTGATGCAAGCTGCTATACTTCTATGACATGTAGTGAAGTGAGATATTTTCCAATTGGGTGTTGAGTGAGGCTTTGTTAATTTTAAAAATCTAAGCCATATCCTCCACTTTGAGATGATGTGAATTCTCCTTTCTCATAATCGTGGGTAGGAAGCATGTTTTCCACTCAGATATGACGGTGGTGTCTCTTCTCTTAAAATTAACCAACACACTTGTGTTTTAAAATTTTTGACGTGAACTACGTATACCCTGATCCCCTATTTCAAGGAAGGTGTGTAGGATCAAGCGCTTATCACTGAGCTAAAATAAATTGCTTGTAGCCAAGGTGCTACTCTATTTCCTTATAGAGAATCTAACAAGGGGCCTACATGGCCCACCTAACATACATGTGTAGGCGCCCATGAGGGGATGTTAAGCCCTTCGAATCCCTAAGGTTGACGCTGGATATTTTAATCCAACAATCTCCCCCCCAGTGTCAGCCGGGGGGATTCGAATCCATGACCTTGCTCTAATACCACTTGTAGGATCAAGTGATTACCAATGAGCTAAAAGTATTTGCTTGTAGCCAAGGTGCTACTCTATTTCCTTATAGAGAATCTAACAAGGGGCCTACCTGGCCCACCTAACACACCTGTGTAGGCACCCATGGGGGGATGTTAAGCCCTTCGAATCTCTAAGGTTGACGCTGGATATTTTAATCCAACAAGGTGGTGCGTAGGTACGAAAGGTTTGCAAACGTGGTGGATGGAAAATTGTAAAAAAAATACTTCTTTTCTCATCTCCACCATTTATTTTTGTATACACCTTTTATAACGAAAATACAAATAATTTCAAAGAGGTTCCTACTGAGTACCGTAGATGTTTATGGTGCTAATTCCTTCCCTTTTCATAACCAACCCGTGTACCTAGATTCTCTCCCACTCTTTTTGGGTTTATTCTCTCTTTTCCTATTCCTCTGGAAACAATAAAGCGCGGTGGAAATTTTTATTTGATATGTGCAAGTTAATTCAATCCAATCGCTTAGTCTCAACATTTCTACCGCTACAGCCGATGAACAAAGTGTTTTTTGATTGGGAGGGGGGCAGTTGTAAATTTGATGCCATGTGCCTTGTTCATGAAAATGTGGAAATGTGGTGCAGATCTTCGACCACACAACATGGTTTTGTCCAATTACAAAGGGAAAACTAGTAGCATACAGGAGTTATCCAGGCCGAGTTGGTTCTTGGTACAACCAATAGGTCGACATTATTCATGGTAATAGATTCCAATGCAAACTTAATTTATTGCTAGGTTGTGAATGGATTCGTGGGATAGGTGCAATACCGTCAACCCTTCATCAAAGGATATCCATTTGGAGTAAAGATGGTTTCATAGAAAATATCGAGGCAGATTAAAGTTATTACAAATTTTATGAGAATAAGGGTGGAGAAAAGTCTTTCGACCAAGACTTGGAAAATGTGGCGCCTAGTGATGACGAATTTGATGCTCCTGAAGAAAATACAAATCATTTTCTAAGTTTGGATCCTGATCATGGATTCATGTGTGACACGAAAGAGGTAATGGTGTATAAGGAGTCGAATCCACATACAGGGTGGCATGTGGTCGACGTTAATGACAAGTGAGTAATAAAGTTTGGCTCGAATTTCGGCCTATGTGGCTAAAAACAAAATAAAATTGACTTTAGAAGTCGAGAAGTTACAAAATTTGGATGTCTAAGCTTAAGCAAAAAATTAAGAAGAGGGCCTATATGGTCAAACAATAGCTTTAGAAAGTCGGAGGATAGATTGTATTTACGACAATGAGCCTTTGGGGTTTAAAAAAGGACCATTGGCTTCAGTGCAAAAAATGCAAGCCCAAGACCCTTTAGAAGAAGTGGATATGGGAGATGGCAATAACGAAAACACCAACTTACATCAGTATAAAAGTTGGGTCAGAGATAAAGGGTAAGACGATTAAACTGTTGAAAGAATACATATATTATTTTTCTTGGGACTATGGAGAAATTCCTAGGTTAAGGTGAAGCATGGTGGAACATTGTTTACCAATTCAACCAGGGAAAAGACCAATGAAGCAGCATCCTCAAAGATTCTCCCCATAAATTACATTGAAGATCAAGCAAGAGATCGAAAGACTGCTCAAAATAAAGTTTATCAGAACTGCAAGGTACGTCGAATGGTTATCAAATATTGTTCCAATTATTAAGAAAAATGGATCTCTTCTAGTTTGTATAAACTTTAGAGACGAGTATTGATGCTAGTGGCATAAATGCTAGTTGATTCGGTCGCATGCTTCAAATACTTGAGTATGCTTGATGGATATTCTGGGTATAACCAGGTTTTCAAAGGAGACAAAGATGTCCCTAAAACAACATTTAGATGTCCAAGGGCTTTAGGAACATATGAATGGGTTGTGATTCCTTTTGGTTTATAAAATGTCAGTGCAACCTATCAAATGGAAATGAATGCCATGTTCCATGACTTAATAGAAAATATTATGCAAGTATATATTGATGATATTATAATAAAATCTTCATCTGAGAATGGCCGTTTAGACCATTTTCGATGGTCCTTTGAAAGAATGAGTAAATATGGATCGAAAATGAATCCATTAAAGTGTGCTTTTTGCCTACATGCATGATACTTTTTAGGCTCTGTAGTACACAAAAAAGGTATCGAGATCAATCAAAACAAAACAAAGGCAATTTTGGATCTCAAGCCTCTTTCGACAAAGAAAAAGTTGCAATATTTATTGGGGTAAATCAATTTCCTGAGGAGGTTTATATCAAATCTAAGTGACACGAAGATTTTCTCGCCATTGCTCAAGATAAAAAAAGAATGTGATTTCCATTCGGGAAAAGAGCAGCAAGAGGCTTTCGATGTAATCAAAAAATATTTGACGAAGCCTCCCATTTTATTGCCTCGTAGTAGAAATAAAAATATGAGATTGTATATAGCTGCCTCTAACTTGAGAATATGGAGCATGTTATCCCAAGAAGATGATGGTGGTGTCGAAAGACCCATTTATTACCTAAGTCTAGTCCTAATAGATGCAGAAATTAGGTATAGTTTGATTGAAACAATTGTGCCTATGTTTCCACTTATCATGTATGGAATTAAAGCAATATATTAAACCAGTTGATGTTTGTGTTTCATCTCACTTTGATGTTATTAAACATATGCTGTCTAAACCTATATTACATAGTCGAATTAGGAAATAGGCACTTGCATTAACTGAGTCTTATTTTTCATATATGTCTTTGAGGGGCATGAAACACCAAATTGTGGCAGACTTTATTGTTGACCATGCGATAGTCGAGCCATCAGTAAATATGGTGGATATAAATCCCTGGAAATTATAATTCAACGGATCAAGCCACAAAAATTGAACCAGTGACAGAGTCTTGATTATTTCTCCCAAAGGAATTCCAACGAAATTCTAATGTTGAGTGGATGGAAAATGTTCCAATAACGAAGCAGAGTATGAAACCTTAAACACTGGCATCAAAATCTGGCGAGATTTGGGCGCAAAGAAAGTAGAAATGAAAGGTGATCCAGAGTTGGTGATCAAAAAACTCACACAAATGTATAAGTGCATCAAGGAACATTTGTTGGTGTAGTTCACAATTGTGAATCAATTATTGGGAGACTTTGAAGTTGTGAGCATTACACATGTACCCATAGTAGAGAATCAAAAAGCTAATGAATTATCACATGTTGCATCTGGGTATAAAGTGTCGATAAATAAGCTCGGAGAGTTTTTTGATGTAAGAGAGAAAGTCATATCGACACCATTTTCAAATATGTCAACCCCAAAAGCTGGGGGGTAGAAAGTCTTGAGAAAATTTTTAATATTTTTGCCATTGGCACTTTGTCAGATGCAGATTGGTGAAAGCCAATTGTGAAATATTTAGAATATCCAGTCGGAAATCTGACAAAAAAATAAAATACAGAACATTGAGCTATGTTTGTATAGGAAATGAAATGTTAAAAAAAGACTCTTGAAGGTATGTTGCTCAAATGCCTAGGAGAAACTGAAGCATACTTAGCAGTATCTGAAGTTCATAATGGAACTTGTGAGGCTCATAAAGCTGGTGACAAAATGAAATGGTTGCTATTTCGATAGGGCATCTATTGGCCAAACATGTTAAAAGATTGCATTAATTTTTCCAAAGGATGCCAGGATTATCAAAAACATGCAAGCATTTAGCCTGTTCTAGCAAGTGAGCTACACACAATTATCAAACCTTTTCCTTTTCAAGGATGGGCATTAGATATCATAGTGGAGATTCGACCAGCTTCGTCAAATAAACAAAAGTTTATTCTAGTCAGAATAAATTATTTCACGAAGTGGATTGAAGCCATAGGTGAGTGTGGATCAAGAAGCGGTGATTCAATTTATTCAAAACACATCATTTATAGGTTTGGAATTCCTGAAACCATTAAAATTGATCAAGGTTCAGTCTTCACTGGACGAAAAATGCAGGAGTTTGCATCAGAAACATGATTCAAATTACTTATATTTACTCTTTATTATGCTCAAGCTAATGGACAGGTCGAAGCTTCCAACAAGTTCGTTATAAATTTGATTAAAAAACATGTTAGAAAAAAAAACCAAAAAAAAATGGCATAAGACATTAGACCATGTTTTATGGGCTTATCGAACATCGCATAAAGAGGAAAAAAACGCAACGCCTTTTAGTTTAACATTTGGTCACAACATTGTGTTTCCAGTTGAGATTGGTTTGCAGTCAATAAGGATACAATGTCCTAATGAAATCACATCAAAACAATATTGGAGCATGATATTTAACGAGATAGTGTATTTAAACCAAGAGAGATTGGTTGCATTAGATGTATTGACACCTCAGAAAGACCGACTTGTTAGAGCATATAACAAGAAAGTGAAAGCTAAAACTTTTTCAATAGAGGAGTATGTTTGGAAATTAATCCTACTTATAGATCAAAGAGATAGATTTTTAGTAAAATGGTCACCTAACTGGGAAGGATCATTTAAAATTACTAGAGCATTTACGAATAACGCTTATGAGACCAAAGAACTATCGTCTGATTGTTAAATCTTAAGAGTAAATAGAAAATATTTGAAAAAAGTATAAGCCTATGCTTCAAGAGATTCAAATTAACAGGGCATAAAACATGATTATAGTCAATAGACATAATGCTAAAAATCCATAATGGCATATTACAAGGTAGGGTTAATGTCAAAGCCACAAGAGTCAAAATTATTCTACAATTATAAAAAATTACAATAAAACTGTCGAAGCAAGCTAAGCTTGAAATCTGGATTTGAAATCTGCAAAATGTGTTTTCTCATAAGAAATATTATGATCAAGATGAGCTTTTCCTTTTTCCAGCGCTTTGATAGCCTCTTTGATTTTGAGGGATTTTTTGTCATAAGCAATACCTTTAATGATCCCATTGTCGACTTCTTCTTGAGTAGGGAGGGTTTCGCCATTGTCAACAACAACTTTCCTTTGTTTGGCCTCTACAATATTCTGGGTGAGCTCGTTAATCTGAGCTTGATAGCGGGAAATTTCTGCGTCGATTGTTTGGTGTTGGTCAAGACATTGTTGTTTCTTGGACTCAAAATCAGGTAGCTTCTTCTCACAAGCTTCACTGAAGTCCCATTCTAAAGCCATCTCATTCGATTTGTTTTTGATTTGGAGATCAACATTATTCCTGGTGGAAAAATCTCAATTGATTTGGCTAAAGAAAGCCTCAAACTCAATTAAATATTGAGTAGTGGATTCGGGAAGCTCAAAAAGGTTCAGTTCTTCAAGCAGTTTGAGAACATATCTTGCCAATTCGGCTTCTTATTCGACCACAGCGAGAAAATCACCCTCAAGAAAATAGGTTTTGAGTTGTTATAACTTGAGAATAACAGTGGCGTCAAGCTCATAAATGATGTAAATCAGAAGTTAAGAAGTCGATGGGCAATTGTAGAACTTTTTTGAAGATGCCTCAATGTTTCGACTGGGTTTTGTTGCTTCATAGTCAGTATTTCCTCTCGACTGAGGGAGCTATTGTTAGAACATAGTTTGATTCTACAACCCTTAGTTAGAGTTTTTATGATAAAAAATACAAAGAACAAATATGCACCCTAAAAATTATGTTATTTTGTATGCAGAAGTTCTGACCAAAGCCGCATCAGAAGATAAGCTATAGAAGCTACACGCTGAAGCAATCAAAATTTGCGCTGAAGATTGATGACCAGATCCTGCGCTTAAGTGAAGTAAACTCTGATTCTGAACAAGAGCATAATAATCAAATTCATCAATATGCTGAAGCATCAGCAGCATGCAAGGATGGAAGATTCTGAAGCGTTATTATTCATTCAAGACTGCATCAATTACAACGGCTTCTTTCAGACAGGATCTTCTCGAAATGGAAACTGAGTTAATGACATTTATCATGCTTAATGTTCAACGGGAATCCATTTCCCATATAAACAAACTCAGTGATCAAATCGACAATGATTTTTGCAATATACTACTCACGAGAATTCAAAAAGCTGCAAGTATACTCATCATATTTCCACACTCTCATTTTGTGTAAATTATCACAGTTGTGATAATAGTTTTTGTAAAGAAAAACAACAAGACACAATACTCTTGTTTATTTGATTAAAGCAGTGTTCCTTGAGATTAACCGGATTATGGTTGTACTCAATTAGACTTTAACAGTTGTTAAAGTAATGATTGTAATCCTTTTAAGATTAGTGGATTAAGACCTCGTTGGAGAGAGGCTAAATCACCTTGACGGGTGGACTGGAGTAGTTTGAGATCAAATGAACCAGGATAAAAATATTGTGTCATTGTGCATTTGATTTCGAGTTTTCAATTCAACCCCCCCTTCTTGTGTTTTTCACTTTGCCAATTGGTATCAGAGCGCCTGGTTCTGAGCTTAAACACTTAACCGTGTCAGTACAAGATCCAAGATGCAGAAAAACACTATGGTGGGACCAAGCCAAAACATCAACAATGACTACCATGAAGACAAGGACAGATTAAGTGGCAAACCTCCAGTCTTTGATGGAGAAAACTTTGACTACTGGAAAGATAGAATTGAGAGTTTCTTTCTGGCCCATGATGCTGATCTATGGGACATGGTAACTGATGGATACACACATCCAGTGGATGGAAGAGGTCAGAAGATAGACAGAAAAATGATGTCAGACCAGTAGAAACGTGACTTCAGAAATCACCGTAAGGACAGAACAATACTCCCCAGCTCTATCTCATACTCAGAATATGAGAAAATCTCAAACAGAGAGATTGCCAAGAATGTGTTTGACTCTCTGAGAATGACGCATGAAGGCAACATTCAAGTAAAAGAAACAAAGGCCCTTGCGCTCATTCATAAGTATGAGGCATTCAAGATGGAAGATAGTGAATCCATAGAAGCTATGTTTTCAAGATTCCAAATCCTTGTTGCTGGACTGAAGGTTCTTGACAAAGGGTATTCTACTGCTGACCACGTTAAGAAGATCATCAGAAGCTTACCCAAGCAATGGAGGCCAATGGTCACAACACTTAAGCTAGCCAAAGATCTCAACAAAACATCTCTGGAGGAACTTGTCAGCTCCCTCAGAAGTCACGAGATAGAGCTAGAAGAAGATGAGCCTCAAAATCAAGGTAAGCCACTAACTTTAAGATCTAACATAAAATCTGACTCTAAGGTTTTGCAGGCTATGGAATAAACTTCTGATGGATCCTCATCAGAAGAAGATGAACTGTCTATCCTCTCCAGAAGGGTGAACCAACTGTGGAAGCAGAGACAAAGGAAATTCAGAAATCTTAGAAGATCAGAGAATTAGAATGAATCCTCCTCCAGATACAGAAAGTCTGAGTCTTCCTCTGGACACGGAAGATCTGAAGGTTCTTCAGGATACAGAAAGCCAAATAACAAGGACATCATCTGCTATGAGTGTAACGAGCAAGGGCACTACAAAAGTGACTGCCCAAGGCTTCAGAAGGAGAAGCCCAAAAATAATTTCTTCAAGGAAAAGAAGAAAAGCCTCATGGGATGATTCAGACACCTCTGAAGCTGACTCAGAGTCAGATGTTGAAAGAGCAAACATAGCTCTCATGGAAAACGTGTCAGAAGAAAGTGAAGCTTCTGGTTCAGACTCAGAATCAGACACTGAAGAGGTATTCCCTGACTTTAGCATTAATTTTACTAAGGATGAACTTGCAGAAAGTCTAAATGAAATTCTGGAAAGGTATCAACATATCAGAGTCAAATTCAAGAACCTGAAAATGGATCTTGCCTCTGACTCTGAAAATTATGAGAGTCTCAGATTAGAGAATTTTGAGTTAAAAGAAAAATTCAAAATTAGAAAATGATTTGAAAAATTCTCAGAAGGAAACAATCTTAGAGACTCCCAGTAATGCTGATGAGATCATCAAAGAGTATGATCATCGCTTTCAGAAGTTTCTAGCTAAAAACATAGATAGAAGCAAGATGGCTTCAATGATCTATGGAGTTAGCAGAAATGGCAGAAAAGGGATAGGATATCAAGGTAAGGTATCCGCACCTAAACAGGCCATGGACTTAGTCATAAAACGCATACCACTCAAATCACATTTTATATATGGGCACACATATGACATAAAATACATAAGTAGTGATTATTCTGTCAAACCAAAATTCAATCAGAATTTTGGTAAAACTAACAAACCAGGACCCAAGTAGATATGGGTACCTAAGGATAAAATTATATAGGTAGCAGATATCTTTAGCAGCAAGGCTAAAACACCAGTCATGGTACCTGGACTCTGGCTGCTCTCGACACATGACGGGAAGAAGGCATATGTTCCAAAGCCTGGAACTTAAGCCTGGAGGCTACGTGGGATTTGGAGGCAACCAAAGAGAAAAGATCATTGGCTCTGGAACAATAGGTAATGGAAATCTTCCCTCTATAAGTAATGTGTTATTAGTTGATGGATTAATGCATAACCCGTTATCCATAAGTCAATTAAGTGATAACAGTTATGATATAATCTTTAATCAAAATTCATGCAAAGCTGTTAGTCAGAAAGATGGGACTATCCTATTTAATGGAAAGAGAAAAAAAATTTATAAAATAAAACTTTCTGAACTAAAGAGTCAGAATGTAAAATGCCTACTTTCTGTTAACAACGAGCAATGGGTTTGGCACAGAAGATTGGGGCATGTTAGTATGAGAAGAATATCTCAGATTAACAAACTCAATCTGGTCAGAGGACTTCCAAACTTGAAGTTTAGCTTAGATGCTCTATGTGAAGCATGTCAGAAAGGAAAATTTTCAAAACCTGCTTTCAAATCCAAAAAAGTTGTTTCCACCTCTAAGCCATTAGAACTTCTGCACATTGACCTATTTGGCCCAGTAAAAACTGCATTTGTCAGTGGCAAGAAGTATGGGTTAGTAATCATAGATGACTATAGCAGATGGACATGGGTAAAGTTCTTAAGACACAAGGACGAGTCACACTCTGTGTTTGTTACCTTCTGCAACCAAGTTCAGAATGAAAAGGATCTTAGAATTGTCAAAGTCAGAAGTGATCATGGTGGGGAATTTGAAAATAAAAATTTTGAATTATTTTTTAATGAAAAAGGCATCTTGCATGACTTCTCTTGTCCTAAAACTCCCCAACAAAATGAATTTGTAGAACGAAAGAACAGAATATTGCAAGAAATGGCCAGAACCATGATCAATGAAACTAACATTGCTAAGATCTTCTGGGCAGAGGCAATCAACACAGCGTGTTACATTCATAATAGAATCTCCATAAGACCTATTCTGGAAAAGACTCCATATGAATTGTGGAAGAACAGAAAGCCCAACATTTCTTATTTTCAACCATTTGGATGCACTTGCTTTATTCTAAATACAAAAATTATCTGAACAAGTTTGACTCTAAAGCACAAACGTGTATTATATTAGGATACTCTGAACGCTCAAGAGGGTATAGAGTATACGATACAGAAACACATATTGTTGAAGAGTCAATCAGTGTTAGGTTTGATGATAAGCTTGACTCTCAAAAGTCAAAGCAGAATGAATTCCTTGTAGGTATGGAAGTTGAACTCATAGGTACTGAAGACAACTCGTCAGAAGTTCTCAATGGAGACGCTACTACAACATCAGAAAGAGTTATTGCAAGTAATCCAGCACCCTCATTTGATCAACTTCAGAAAAGACTATCCAGAAGCAGCATAGCTCACCCAGAAGATAAAATAATGGGGAAGAAGTATGATCCAATCAGAACAAGATCAACATTCAGAAACTCTGAAGAATCTCTCATGGGACTGGTCTCTCTGATTGAACCAACAATAATTGATGAAGCACTTCTTGACAATGAATGGATTCTGGAAATGCAGGAGGAATTGAATCAGTTCACCAGAAATGACATATGGGATTTAGTTCCCAAACCAAAAGGATTCAACGTCATTGAAACAAAGTGGATGTTCAGAAACAAACTAAACGAGCAAGGAGAAGCCATCAGAAACAAAGCACGACTGGTAGCACAAGGTTATAATCAGCAAGAGGGGATAGACTATACAAAAACCTTTGCTCCAGTCGCCAGGTTAGAATCTATCAGACTTTTAATATCATTTGCTGTAAACAAGGGCATCACTCTGTATCAGATGGTTGTCAAAAGTTCATTCTTAAATGGCTATATAGATGAAGAGGTATATGTGCACCAACCCCCTGGGATTGAGAATTCTAAACACCCAGAATATGTTTTCAAACTAAAGAAGTCACTCTATGGTCTGAAACAAGCTCCCAGAGCTTGGTATGAAAGACTAAGTAACTTCCTATTAGAAAAGGAATTCACCAGAGGGAAAGTGGACACAACCTTATTCTGTAAGACAGTTAAGAATGACATTTTAGCATGTTAGATTTATGTTGATGACATCGTCTTTGGGTCTACTAAACCCTCTCTGGGAAGAGAGTTTGCTAAATGGATGCAGGCAGAGTTTGAGATGAGCTTAATGGGGGAACTCAAATTATTTTTGGGCATTCAGATAAACCAAACTCCAGAAGGAACTTACATTCATCAGAGCAAATATGTCAGAGAACTTCTGAAGAAATTTGATCTCTCAGAATGTAAGCCCTCAAAGATTCCAATGCATCCCACGTGCATTCTAGAAAAAGGAAGAGGTAAGTAAAAAGGTAGAACAAAAGGTCTACACATGTATGATTGGTTCTCTCCTCTATCTAACGGCTTTAAGGCCTGACATTTTATTTAGTGTTTGCTTATGTGCTAGATTTCAATCAGATCCCAGAGAATCTCACTTAACAGGAGTTAAGAGAATTTTCAAGTATCTGAAAGGTACTACTAATTTGGGTTTGTTTTATTGAAAATCAAATGATTACAGCTTAGTAGGATATTGTGACGCTGACTTCACTGGAGACAAAGTAGAACTTAAAAGCACTTCTGGAAGCTGTTAGTTTCTGGGAGAAAATCTGATCTCATAGACCATCAAGAGACAATCCATAATAGAACTATCAACAACAGAAGCTGAGTACATAGCAGCTGCTGGATGTAGCACGCAAATGCTTTGGATGAAAAGTCAACTTGAAGACTTCAACATATTTGAGAGCAATATTCACATCCTCTGTGACAACACTTATGCTATATGTCTCAGTAAAATCCTATTTTACATTCTAGGGCTAAGCATATAGAAATAAAACATCATTTTATTAGGGACTATATTCAGAAAGGAATTTTAACCTTAAAGTTTATTGACACAGACCATCAATGGGCTGATGTATTCATAAAACCTCTTTTTGTAGATAGGTTCAACTCCATTCTGAAACATCTCAGCATGAAGTTATGCCCAGAATAAAATGTTTTATTTATATCTTAACCCTCATAACTTTATTATTTTCTATGAACAACTGATCAACCCGTCTTCAAAGTTTAGAAGTACAAATTGCCTCATAATCTATCCATGAAGATCTGAACATTTCATTTCAAGGATAGAGGCATGCAGTTCACAACATAAAACACTTGTCATCCTCTCACCTGCTACCTTCTGAAGCTGAACACGCGTTCAATTTCTAAAGGGTTCAAGGCCCTGATTGGATGCATGGAGACACTTGTAAGCGGTAACCGTTCAGTATCTTTCTAAATCCCCTAATTTAAGGTGTCATTAATTCATATAATCATGACTAATTTTTCTTTTTCTTACTGCTTACATTTTCAAGAAACCTATTTAAACTAAAAATTACTTTCTACATTAATTCACTTTTACTCTCATCAATATTTTCTCTAGTTTCAAGTTCTTGCTTTCAAAAACCCTCTTCGTCTTCTTCAAAATCCCGTGTGAACAATGGCTTCATCAAGTCTCTCAAATGTCAGTACTCATGAATCTGCTTCAACGGAACAGTATGAAGAACCCCATAGAACGCTCCTCACACCTATTGATAATCTTGAAGTTCTCTCTGAACTGATTGTTTATTTTGGGAGTCTTCAAGAAAATGGGTTCAATCTCTATGAAGACGTGACTGCTCAAGGTTGGAACAGGTATTTTGACCGTCTGGTTGGTCCAACATTTCCCATTCTTGTCAAAGAATTATGGATACATGCTTCTTCATCAAATCACCAGGTTACTTCTTATTTCATGGGGAAGAAAATTGTGATTACAGAAGATTTTATTGCAAAGCTTCTTGGATACAACAGTGGTGGTGTCAGATGCATTGACATGGCTGAAAGATGCTCTGACCTAAGATCAATTGCAAAGGAAATTTTTACTTCTGGATAGCCCTCTAGTAAAATCAGAGATTTGAAGGATCATCACAGAATCTGGGCCAGAATTATTCTGGGATGCATCCACCACAGGAAGCCCACAAGCTCTCCTGATTATATAAATATTGATTAGCAATTTCTGATCTATTTCATTTCTAAGAGGACAAAGGTAAATCTTCCACACTTTCTCTTCAACCATCTCAGAACAAGTGTGAAGGAAACCAGAGAAGACGAAAGGACCAAGAGGGATTGGATTCCCTTAGAAAGGCTGATATCAAATATTCTAATAGAGAATAGGCTGATAGAACATTTGACGGAGGCTCATGAAATCAGCATATTGGAAGCAACTGTTGGGAAGCCCCTGAACGCCAAGAACCTGAAGAAAATGAAGATCATTGAGAATATCAAGAAGGAACTAATTGTTACTGCTCATGAGACCATTACTTCAAGAAGGATACCTCTGAAGGATTTTCCTTTATTTTCTGAGATAAATTCATAACCAGAAATAATAGTCAGATACCTTGAAGCGTGCAAGGCTGGTGGAATTGCTCCAGAAATCAACATTTAGGATTTGCACAAGGCTGCTCCAGAGGTTGTTTTGAAGAAATCAAAGAAGAGGAAAACAGCAGGAGAAAGACCCTCTCAGAGGACACCTAAAGCTGCCAAAAAGAAAGGTAATCCATCCTCTATTTCTGTTATAGAATCAATAACTATTTTAACATCTGAAGCCATGCCTTCACAACCAGAAAATTCATCACCCCAAACCTTTAAAGATTTTGACATAGATTTTGATCCATCAATAACTCTAGGTAATTTTATGAATGAATCTAACTCCCCTACTCAAAATCCAAATCCAGAACATCATCAACCAGAACTTGCCAAAGTTCTGTCTGACATTGAATTATTTGACCAAGATTTTTCCTCTCCCATACCAGAAAATCCAACCACTCAACAACCACCAGAAATCCCACAATCACCTCAACGAGAAATTTCACAACCACATTCTCCACAACTAGAAGATCTGAACTCCAACTCACCACAACCAGAAACTTATCCATCTGAAATTCCATTTTCTGATATTCCTAAATCAGAAACCCAACACACCTCTACAAACCAATCTGAAGACTCTCATTCAGACTCTGATACCATAATCCCAATACCTGGAATTACAGAACCTCTTGCGGTTCGCATGCCTCTCACCATTCATGACATTCCAGAAATCCCTTCATCCCATGAATCCACACCTCCAAACACCCCTACTAGACCAATTATCATTCCTGACTCTCCCACTCCTTCACCCACTAACAGTCCAGCTGACAACTTAAGACTTGTCATTGATCCAATTGTGCTGGAAAGACTAACTTCCATCTCACACAAAACTGCCATTCCCAAACCTAAACCAACTGCAATCACATCATATGTTGGTACAAGTTTGTTGACTTCTGAAATTGGAATGCAGGAAAGGATAAATTCTTTGAAGCATGCAAGTCAGGAGATGTCTAATCCTGCTGCTTCTAATTATATATGGGCAAGATTCAGAAATTGGCTTAGCTCTGAAACGCTGAAGCTGAAGGAATTATGTTATGAAAAGGTTCAGCAGAACTTTAGTGATAAGCTGAAAGCTTTTCAAGACCAATTTCTTAGCCAATTGTTCAAGAAAGACATCCTCTTGCTGGATAATGCTCCCTGGAAAGTGCATCATCCTTCAGATGTAGATGAACCAAAATCAGAAAGTCTCTCTATGACTACTGCTCCAGAAGACATAATCACAGCAGAAGAAATTTTTCACTCAGAAGAAGCTGCAGAGTGCTCTGAGCAACATCCAACTCCTGAAGAGACACTAGCTTCCTCCTTAGTCATGCAAACTCTGGAAGATTTAAAGAAATAAAATGCTTTAATCCATGCAAGGATAGATAAGGAGGAGGATACGAACACAGATATTAAAAGTATTTTGGGTAAACAAAAAGACGCTACAAAGGAAATCAGAGGCATTTTGGGCAAGCAAGAAGAGTCAAATACTCATATCAAGAGCTTGCTGGAAGCGTTGTTCACACGTCTACTCCCTCCTTCTTCGATTTTCTTTTAAAATTGTTTATCTGTAACTTTTATTTTTACCTCTTTGCTTCTGAAACCTGTCATTGCATTATGTTTTAAATATAATTCATATCTTTTGGCTCTGATTATATTTCCTTTTTGATACATGACAAAAATGGGGAGAAAGTAAGATATTTTCAATAATGGTTTACCGAGACAAAAGTCTCAAACATTCTGAATTACTTAACCTCTACCTTCTGAAAAGTTTGAACATGTACAAATTCTGATAAGAGATGCAGCTAAACTCTGATGAGAAGGAACTTAAGGGAAGTAATCAACTTAGGGGGAGTTTCTCTTAAACCCTTTGTTCTATATTTTTAATTGAAAATTCTAGTTTTTGTCATCATCAAAAATGGGGAGATTGTTAGAACATAGTTTGATTCTACAACCCTTAGTTAGAGTTTTGATGATAACAAATACAAAGAACAAATATGCACCCTAAATATTATGTTATTTTGTATGCAGAAGTTCCGACCAAAGCAGCATCAGAAGATAAGCTATAGAAACTACATGCTGAAGGAATTAGAATTTGCGCTGAAGATTGATGACAAGAACCTGCGCTTAAGTGAAGTAAACTCTGATTCTGAACAAGAGCATAATAATCCAAGTCATCAATGTGCTGAAGCATCAGTAGCAAGCAAGGATGAAATATTATGAAGCATTATTATTCATTCAAGACTGCATCAGTTACAACGGCTTCTTTCAGACAGGATCTTCTCCAAATGGAAACTGATTTAATAACATTTATCATGCTTAATGGTCAATGGGAATCCATTTCCTATATAAACAAACTCAGTGATCAAATTGGCAATGATTTTTTCAATATACTACTCACGAGAATTCAAAAAGCTGCAAGTATACTCATCATATTTCCATGCTCTCATTTTGTGTAAATTATCACAGTTGTGATAACAATTTTTGTAAAGAAAAACAACAAGACACAATACTCTTGTTTATTTGATTAAAGCAGTGTTCCTTGAGATTAACCAGATTGTGGTTGTACTCAAGAAGACTTTAACAGTTGTTAAAGTAGTTATTGTAATCCTTTTAAGATTAGTGGATTAAGACCTCATTGGAGAGAGGCGAAATCACCTTGACGAGTGGACTGGAGTAGTTTGAGATCAAACGAACCAGGATAAAAATACTGTGTGATTGCGCATTTGATTTAGAGTTTTCAATTCGACCCCCCCTTCTTGTGTTTTTAACTTCTTCATCTATTAGAATCATCATCATGGACGTTATGAATAAAATCACTTTAATCAACAGATGGTTGGGAAATAGGCTCTTCAACGTGTGCCTTTTCAGTTGTAACTGGTTGTGATTCTTCAGTGACATTTTCAAGATGTGGATAAGGGAGTTCAAAGAAGGATTCTTATCCAACTTGTTTGTTCCTGTTTGATCCTAATGTCGAGATCAAGGGTTAACATAAAATTAAAAATGTTAAATATTTTGAGTAAGAAGGATTGGTACCTTGGAAATATTAGTTTGATGTTCCTTTGGGGGATATTTATACGAATTTGGATATTTTGGTGGGGATCTGGGTGTAGGAGTTTCTTTGTCAAACGTAGTGGGGATTGGAAGAATGGCCTTTTGGGTAGCATTGTGCAATATGATTTTCTTCTTTGGGGCCTTTTTTGGTTTAGTTGAAGTTGGCACTTTTAAAGAAGAGAAAATATGAGTGTGCTCATTATCATAATTTCCTTCTCCTTTAAAAGATGGTTAAGGTGTTTTCTCAAGGACCTGGAAGTAGGATAAGTAAGATAGATTTCGACACAAAAAGGTTAAGAAGTGAGAGGAATTTTCGTACCTAAGTTGTTGGAGGTTTTCTATTTTTATTTTTCTTTGATGATTGAATAGGGTCAGATACCACAGTCAAAATCCACTCGTGGCTTTGAAAAATGAGAATGTCAGACTAAGCCTTCGATAAATGGGTCAAAAGTAAGTATGATTTACCTTTTTGGTCTGACCATTTTCAGCAACAACAACTGACGTTTCTTAAGTATTACCATAAGCTTTCCATGTGGTTTACACATCCTCCACTGTGGGTCTTGTGAACTAATAAATAAGAAACACTATCGAAGAGAAAATTAATCAAATCTTTTAACAATGCACATGTCGAGGTAGTTGGTTTGTTTTATAGTGCGTTGAAGACCGGCCTCTGACAATCTTTGTAGGAAAGTGGCTACATAGATGTTTTTCTCTTGATAATTAGATAACCACTTATCGAACTAATAATAGAAAAAAAAAGATTATTGAAATTGGAATATAAGAAGTTCTAGGTTTTAAGTTGTCATGTGCAAATTAAGACAGTCAATGTGTCCCTCAATGGCAAGATGGTGTCCCGCTCCGCGGATGTCAGTATAACAGGAATACAAAGATTTTGGTAACATTTGGGTAAGAACAAATTGGCGCGCCACCAAATTTGGCTGGTAGCTTGTGAAGCCATAACCCTTCGACCTCGTGTTGATCCGAAAAGAAGGAAGAGTAGGTGTTATACCCTAAATTTTTGCCCCTAAGATCCCTTATCATTCCATATCGTCACAAAACATCAAGACCACACATTTCTTTGGTTCTTTCTTCTACCATCTCTCTTATATTAGGGCTTTCTCTTGAGGGACCACCAGGCACCTTGAATTGTGTATCTTGTGTGTATATTTTATGTTTATTAACCCTTAACAAAAATCCAAAAATGTATGTTTCCTCTCTATGTTTTATACATTGTAGGTATTGAGCCAAGTACATCTCTCTCAGCTCCTGAGGTAGGGTTTTGAAGGATAATCCTCAGTCAAGTGGTTATTTAGTGGATTTTAAAGGCTCGAACTTCAAGGTTATGTTCATGGAATCAAATTTTTTTGGTTTGAGGACTCTCTCAATTTCATTTGGTCAAGATTGTCTCAAAGTTGGTGGTTGAATTCAACAACAAACTTTATAGGTTCATGAGTTTATTTCCATGCCTTATTCAATAAGTTTCATCAAGAATTGAGTCTCTCCATCAAGTGTGCTTCAATATAACATCATTTGAAGGTATAATGTTATTCATCATGCCTTAGTTTGCAATAACAATTCAAAAGATTCAAAATTGATTTAAGATGGTTGACCTAATTGGTAAAGTCCTTGATTCTATGGTCACAAGTGCATAATTATCTCATTTTCAATATTTTGAAGTGGGTATTTTTTATATGGAATCTTCTCATGATTTAAAACAACTTCTCTTCACATGATAAAGTCTAATTGTGCAAGGAAAATAATCAAAAGTTGAAGAATCTTACAAGTCACTTTTGTAATATTTGAGTAAGGGTTTGTCAACTTCCCAAGACCATATCTTGCTTAATTTTTAAGATTTTGAAGTGGTTTAAAATCCATGGTTCCCTTCAAAGAGTCATCTTCAACTTCTATTTTAGGATCTAAGGCCAATTTTGAGTAGAAAGTAATTTATGTTTGAAGAAGATTACAAGTCCTTTGAAAAAGCCTTTGAACTCTTTGACATGACTTCAAAAGATCATAACTTGGTCAATTTTTATCTCCTTGAGCCCATTCTTTTTTTCAAAATAAATTTGAGGATATCTGTAATACGGTGGCAAAACTGACTCTTTTTTTTTGTTACTACTGGTTTTACATTTTTTGCTCGCAAATGTACGGTAAGCAAGAGTTGCCACCGTCTTTTATTTTATCCAACAGAGGAAAACGGAAAAAGAACAGAAAAACCTTTTTCGAGATGTTTTTGAGTACGGGGGTAGATTATAGAAAGGGAAGGTGTTATCACCCTTTCTATCCATGGTTTTCCATGGGCTCTTAGGTACTTACTCATTTTGAAATTGCTTTTGTGTGTGTTTTGAAATGCTTTTAAAATGCCTTAGTGCGGAGTTTCACTTTATGGTAACCCTTGTGTCAGTCCTCAAGAGTGTGATAAAGTGTTTTTTAAAACTTTGTTCTAAAAGTGTAAGCGTGAAAAAATAGGTTGTTTTAAGCAAGTACATAAGAGTTTCTACCTACTCGAAAAAGACTGTTCTTTTTCTTATTTCCTTTAGATAGTGATATCCTACTATTAAGGAGTAGGTAGCTCCATCATTGTAGTTTTAGGAACAATCGAAAGGGACGATTACGGTCATTTAAGTAAACAGGGAAAGATCTCTTAGTAATTGTTCTAAAGTTATAAGATCACATTTTGTTTTACCGAGGCAACCTTCGAAAGGGATTTGTGATCTCTTAATTAGAGTATAGTCACTAAGAATTCTCACGTTCGAGAATAGTAACCGTATTTCCGAGGCAACCAAAGTGGGAGATACCCTAAGGGTGAGCATGTGTAAGTGTTTGATTTCAGTTTATTTATCTTTGCACAGTTAGGGTGTTCTACTATTTTAAACATTCGATTTATCTTTTGCATACAATCCTATTATCCATACATCTAAACAATTTAAACAATTGCAGAAATTAAAAGCGGAAAAGAAAATCTACGCTATTACAGGGCTTCAGGAGAGGGGGTTACATAACCAAAAATCGGGGAATTTAAAAAGAAAATAAAATAGTAAAACTAAACCTAATTAAAAGCTATTACAACCTATAATCAGATACAATAATAATAAATGATAATAATAATAATACGAGAGTAGCTAACGCGCGCGACTTGGAAATGACGTCTAAAAATCTAAAATGCTCTAAGTAAAAGAAAGTTACTTTTGTTGTTTTGTTTATTTGGAAAAAATATTTAATTAAATTTTATTAATAAAAAGAAAAGAAAATTTGAAATTAATTCTAAAAGAAACCTAATGTTTTTTTGGCATTTTTTATTTGAGGAAAAAATATTTAAGAATTAAAACTAAATTTTCTAATGGGTTTTAATTATAGAAAAAAATAAACCAATTACCCTAATTAATACTAATTATTTAATTAAAAAATTATTTTTTAGCAAAATATCTAATTCCTACCTTTTTTGTGATTTTATTGATTTTTTTGTTTTAATTAAAAAAATGATTTTTAGAAATAAAATAAATAAAATGAAATAAAAAAAACAATAAGAATAAAATATGGGCCTGTATGAGCTTCAACTGGGGGTGCTGATTTAAATTTCGAAGGCCCAAGTGTGATGGCCCAATTGGCTGCGCGTGATCCAATTGAGCCCCCGTCTGGGGGTTCACCAAGTTCTTTACTTGTTGAACATTGGATATGGATTAAAAGAAGATCCAATGGCTGGATCTGAAGGCGCATAATGGATGCCTGGTTGTGAGATACGCTGGATCTGAAATAAGAAACTCATAAAATATGAAAATGTTTGGACCTGGGATCGAACCCAGGTCCTCTCCACTTTCAAACGCACACTTGACCATCTGAGTTAACCTGTTTAATTGTTAATATAATATACAAATAAAATATAACATAAGCAAAGTGCTTTGTCCATAAAAAATAGCGTGAAATTCAAACAAGCCAGTGTGTGGCTGCCACGTGATCATTTTCCTCCCAGAACCGTCGTTTTAGGTATTGGACTTATACCTATGGACAAAGTCCATAGCTATAACCTGTGACATTTCCAAAATGCATCATAGGCATGATAAATTCCAACCAAGGGCATGGGTCAATTGGAAACTACCCACTGAGCCTGAATATACCCATGGTTTAGCCTAATTTAAATATATCAAAAAGCCCTAAAACATGCTTTGAAACCCTAAGAATGGTGTTTCATGATTCCTGCGCATAAACTTAAATCAAATCATCCAAACATATTGCAAACATGATAATAAGCATGAATAAATGATTAAAACATGTTGATAATGCCAGAATTAAGGAAAACGATTTAAAAAAAAGGGAGCAAACCGTGACTGTTATTATGCTTGATTATTGATGCTTTAAGGCTTGGGAATGAGTATAATAGCTTCAGTGAATGTCCAAGAGTGTTGTCGTGTCCTTGGAATTTCTTGAAACGACTTATGGAGGGATACGTGATCAACACTTTTTTGACAAAATTTGAAATCTCTTCTTGCTTTGTGGGAGGCAGGCTGCACATGTAATGTTGTCCTTAGGGTTGCAAATGCTTTGTTATATGTATTAGAATCAATCTAGGTCATTAGAATTAGAAAGAATCCAAGATATAATGGTCATGAATTTTTGATTCCAATCTTTCCACATTTGAAGATTTCCTCTTGTTTTGAGATTGCACGATTTTGTTCTTCATTTGACAGCTCATGAGATATTAAATCAATGCCAAAACAAATCGTATCCCATTTATTTGATTTATTTTTGATTTTATTTTAATTTTAAATAAATAAAATCAAAATAAATTAAATAAATAAGTGAATGAGGCATGGAGTGGTTCATGGGTCGTGGTCCATGTTAGGAGTGTGTTGCATGCATAAAAAGTTAGGCCTATTTGAAGAAAAATGCATTTTTGGGCATGGTTGACTTTGTGCAAATTTCCAAAAATGGCAAACTTTGACAATGTACATCTCTCTCAATTTTGAACCTAAGAGGGTGTTCCTAGACTTTTTAGAAAGCTTAGGATGTCCCCTAAGCAACTTCGTTGGTTTCATCTCAATTGGATCTTCCATGTTCATGTAATAAGCTTTGACCCAAAAGGTGTTTTTGTTAGCTTTTGAAAAGGACCTATAATGTGTGATTTTATATCTTTTCATGAGTGTATTTATTAAACTTGAGGGTTGAATATGAATTGTAGGGAATTGGATTCTCTTAAAAATGAGCCTTAGATGAGAAATTTATGATAAAGTATGAGAAAGTTATGCCTGGTCAAAGTTTGATTGACTTTTCCTATAGAAACCCTAAGTTAACAACTTTTGATGAATTAGGAGCATTTCTTGAGGAATCATGATCAACCCTTTATCAAATGATATATATCACTTCAAAATGTTTATGTTGACCAAAAATCTTGAAGTTTGGCTGTATTTGGGCCACATTTGACTTTTGACCTAGTATAGTTGATTTTTAGGCATTTGAGTAGTTGACTGAGCAAACTTATTGTGCAAGGCATGAAACTTGGCATGGATGATCTTGAGGAAATATTAGGGCAATGGAGACCATTTGGGACCCTTGGAACTTAAACATCTTGATGAGGAGTGAAACCCTAGTTTGAGGCTTATTGTCTTAAGAGGAGGATTTTTGTAGTCAATCCTTAGTTAACTTAAGCCATTGAGGACCTAGAGGAGTATGTCTTGTGTGAAAATGGGAGGGAAAATTTTGGGGTAGAACAGCTGCCCCTGTTCAATCTTCTTAAATCGGGGGATTTAGATTGGCTTGTCCGCCTTTCGTGATCTGAGGGTGGAAGATGATTGAACATAGAGTGCCCAGAAATTTGCACTCTCATGAAGTAATACTGATGGTTGATAACATCGGGAATGGGCTTACAGCTGCAATTTGGAGAAGTTAACTGAAATTCGTCAGAGATGGGCTTAAAGACGCCATCCAATGAATGTGAAAGAGAGTCGTCGAAGATGGGCTTAAAGATGCCATCCAAAATAATGATGATTTCGTGAGATATTCCTTCGTGGGAATTCCTATTCGTATTGTTAGGGAGGAATTCGCTAAGGAATGCTGGTCTCTTTCTTTGGCAATAGAGTCTAGGAGCTTTAGTTTGTCCATTAATCTACTGGGGAGTCATCTCATGATTGAAGAGACGAAAGCAAACTGCTATCTGATCAGGATCCAGGCTTCACAGTGACTTGTTGAGGATGATAAGGTTGACTGCAATCTGGTCGTATTCCAGGCTTCATTACGACTTACTAGGGAAATGAGATTAAACTGTTATCTGGTCAAGATCCAAGCTTCATAGTGTCTTTAATTGTTGATTGACTATTATCTGGTTAGTTTCCGGGCTTCATATCTTATTTAACTAGAATAGAATTCTTAGTATCGATTTGACTGATCCAGAGAAAATCTTCGGCTAACTTTGACTAGCATAGTAATCAGGAGCATCTTAGTAGCGATTCAACTGACCCAGATGAAAGTCTTGGTACATCTTCCACTGGAATAGTAATCAGAGAGATCTTAGTGTCGACCTGTCTAACCCAGGGAAGAACTTAGATTAACTTTGACTGGCATAGTAATCAGGAGAATCTTAGTAGCAATTCGACTGACCCAGACGAAAG
Organism: Vicia faba; assembly: GCA_948472305.1. Classification (NCBI taxonomy): domain Eukaryota; kingdom Viridiplantae; phylum Streptophyta; class Magnoliopsida; order Fabales; family Fabaceae; genus Vicia; species Vicia faba. The sequence continues at coordinate 991,171,929 of OX451740.1, read as the reverse complement.
TCTTGGAAACTCTTCCACCGGCATAGTGAGTGGAGAGATCTTGGGTAACTTTGACTGGCATAGTAATCAGGAGAATCTTAATAGTGATTCAACTAACCCAGACGAAAGTCTTGGAACTTCTTCCACTGACATATTGAGCGGAGATATCTTGGGTAACTTTAACTGGCATCGTAATCAGGAGAATCTTAGTAGCGATTCAACTGACCCAGACGAGACTCTTGGAATCTCTTCCACTGGTATAGTGAGCAGAGAGATCTTGGGTTAACTTTGAATGGCATAGTAATCAGGAGGATATTGGTAGCGATTCAACTGCCCCAGACGAAAGTCTTGGAGTCTCTTCTACCGGCATAGTGAGAAGAGAGATCTTGGGTTAACTTTGACAAGTACAGTAATCAGGTGGATCTTGGTAGCGATTCAACTGACCCAGACGAAAGTCTTGGAGTCTCTTCTACAAGCATAGTGAGCGGAGAGATCTTGGGTTAACTTTGACTGGCATAGTAATCAAGAGAATCCTAGTAGTGATTCAACTGACCTAGACGAAAGTCTTGGAACCTCTTCCATCGGCATAGTGAGCGGAGAGATCTTGGGTTACTTGACTGGAATAGTAATCATGAGAATCTTAGTAGCGATTCAACTGACCCAGACAAAAGTCTTGGAACTTCTTCAACCGGCATAGTGAGTGGAGAGATCTTGGGTAACTTTGACTGGAATAGTAATCAGGAGAATCTTAGTAGCGATTCAACTGACCCAGACGAAAGTCTTGGAATCTCTTCTACCGGCATAGTGAGTAGAGAGATCTTAGATTATCTTTCTGAGGAAAATTCTAGAATAGTCCTTGGTTAGACGTAGCTTTTCGCATTTGATCTTTTCCCTGAAAGGTAAAGAGCTAGTCGTATGCAATGTCATGATGTATGAAATGCACTGTGTTGATGTTCTCAAAATAATTCAGATTGTGTTGTATGAAATATGCATGCGCATGCCACAATATATGAACATGGGATGGTGAATAGAGATGACTATGCTAGTGATTTACTCCTTTCTGTTTGCGAATATTCTGTCGGGGAGAGACTCTCCCTGAGAATAACTCTGCAGGGGAATAAATCTGTTTGAGAGAGGAGATGCTTTGCTGGAATATTTTGCCAATTCAGAGAGATAAACTCCGCTGGGGGATGGACTTCCGTAGCTGGAGGAATAAACTCTATTGAGGATTGAGCTTCCGCAGTCAGAGAAGTAAACTCTGCTTGAGAGGAGGTTCCGCAGTCAGAGAAATAAACTCTTCTCGGGAGAAAGCTTTATAAACCGTTTGCGATTATAAAACTCGGTTGGGGAATATAGATATAGGCTCTCTGAAGGAACTTTGCTGGGGAAAGTAACTCCTGTTTGGGGAAGCAGAGATCAAAACTTTTGGTTGCCTCTACTCTATGGGGAACATAGACGCCACGGGGTCATATGTAATGGTGAATTCGTCTCAAAATGTTTCTGCCCTTGTACCTGTTAAAGAAAGTACATGTGGAGGCTTTGTGGATGGATCTATGTCGTGATTGTACTTGAACATGTATTGTATGAGTGTTAGAATGTCATCCGTATTTCGATCGTATATGCGCTGTACTTGAAACATGTGTTGAATGAGGGTCAGAATGACATCCGTCTCTGGATCGTATCTGCACTGTACTTGAAACATGTGTTGGATGAGTGTATGAATGAAATCCGTCTCTGGATCGTATCTGCATTGTACTTGAAACATGTGTTGAATGAGTGTTAGAAGGACATTCGTCTCTGGATCGTATCTGCACTGTACTTAAAACATGTGTTAAATGAGTGTCAGAATGACATTTGTCTCTGGATCGTATATGCACTGTACTTGATTAGAATCTGGAGTAGGTGTCAGGATAACATCCGTTTTTGGATCGTATCTGAACCGTTTCTAGATGAGAAGTAATTTAAATGACCTAGATCCTAAGGCAAACTCCACTTTATAAATCATAATTCCCAGCAGAGTTGCTTGTTCTGTAATACGGTGGCAGAACTGACTATTTTTTTGTTACTACTGGTTTTGCATTTTTTGTTAGTAAATGTACGGTAAGCAAGAGTCTCCACCGTCTTTTATTTTATCCAACAAAGGACAAGGGAAAAAGAACAGAAAACACCTTTTTTGAGATGTTTCTGAGTACGGGGGGTAGATTATAGAAAGGGAAGGTGTTAGCACCCTTTCTATCCATGGTTTTCCATGGGCTCTTAGGTACTTGCTCATTTTGAAATTGATTTTGTGTGTATTTTGAAAAGCTTTAAAAATTCCTTAGTGCGGCCATTCACTTTATGGTAACCCTTATGTCAGTCCTCAAGAGCGTGATAAAGCATTTTTGAAAACTTTGTTCGAAAAGTGTAAGTGTGAAAAAACTGGTTGTTTTGAGCAAGTACTTAAGAGTTTCTACCTACTCGAAAAAGACTGTTCATTTTCTTATTTCCTTTAGATAGTTCTATCCTACTATTAAGGAGTAGGTAGCTCCATCATTGGATTTTGAGGGACAATCGAAAGGGACGATTACAGTTACTTAAGGCAACAGGGAAATATCTCTTAGTAACTGTCCTAAAGTTCTAAGATCGCATTTTGTTTTACCGAGGAAACCTTCGAAAGGGAGTTGCGATCTCTGAATTAGAGGACATTCACTAATAATTCTCACGTTCGAGAATAGTGACCGTATTTCCGAGGCAACCGAAGCGGGAGATACCCTAGGGGTGAGCATGTGGAAGTGTTTGATTTCAGTTTATTTATCTTTGCACAGTTAGGGTGTTCTACTATTTTAAGCATTTGATTTATCTTTTACATATAATCCTATTATCCATACATCTAAACAATTTAAACAATTGCAGAAACTAAAAGCGGAAAAGAAAATCTATGCTATTACAGGGCTTCGGGATAGGGGGTTACATAACCAAAAAATTGGGGAATTTAAACAGTAAATAAAATAGTAAAACTAAACCTAACTAAAAGCTATGACAACCCATAATCTGATACAATAATAATAAATGATAATAATAATATGAAAGTAGCTAACGCACGCGACTTTGAGATGACGTCTAAAAATCTAAAATGCTCTAAGTAAAAGAAAGTTATTTTTGTTGTTTTGTTTATTTGGAAAAAATATTTAATTAAATTTAATTAATAAAAAGAAAAGAAAATTGTAAATTAATTCTAAAATAAACCTAATGTTTTTTTTTGGCATTTTTTATTTGAGAAAAAAATAACTGAGAATTAAAACTAATTTTATAATGGGTTTTAATTATAGAAAAAAAAACCAATTACCCTAATTAATACTAATTATTTAATTAACAAAATTATTTTTTAGCAAAATATCTAATTCCTACCTTTTTTGTGATTTTATTGTTTTTTTTGTTTTAATTAAAAAAATGATTTTTAGAAATAAACAAAACAAAATAAATAAAATGAAATAAAAAAAGCAATAAGAATAAAAAAATGGGCCTGTATGAGCTTCAGTTGGGGGTGCTGATTGAAATTTCCAAGGCCTAAGTGTGATGTTCCAATTTCTTGCGTGTGATCCAATGAAGCCCTCATCTGGGGGTTCACCGAGTTCTTTGTTTGCTGAATGTTGGACCTGGATTAAAAGAAGATCCAATGGCTGGATCTGGAGGCGCGTGATGGATGCCTGGTTGTGAGATGCGTTGGATCTGAAACAATAAACTCAGAAAATATGAAAGTGTCTGGACTTGGGATCGAACTCGAGTCCTCTCCACTTTCAAACGCACGCTTGACCATCTGAGCTAACCTGTTTAATTATTAATATAATATACAAATAAAATATAACATAAGAAAAGTTCTAGTCGTTCGTTGCTCTACTGGGGAATTACCTCTTGAAAGTTAGTTGTTATCTGGGAGGATTTCATGCTTCACACTAACTTGTTGGGGATAAGGAAGTTATTTGTTATCTGGTCGGATTCCAGGCTTTACAGCAACTCACTGGGGATAGTGGCAAACTCTACTGGGGATTAGGGGTTGTGGTACTTTAATTTGTAATAGTCTGAGAGGCAAACTCAAGTCGGGGAATCTTTTATTTGTTGGGGAAATAAACCCTGTTGAAAAAAATATTTGACAAACTGCTGGGGAGGTGTTTTCTTTTGGCAGAAATTCTCAAGGATTCTTCTGAGACCAACATAATTGGGGAGAGGTTTTTAGGAGATTGAAACTCTGGATGGGGATTGCATGGATCCAACTTTGAGGGATATCCATGAATTTGACCTTGTGGGGTTTGTACCCTTATCCGTGAAGATTATTCTATGGGGATAACCTTATAGAGATGGCTCTGTGGGGAATGGTTGCTGACCATAGTAGTAGTAGTTGTAGCGCTGCCAGAAAATGTGTGTTTGGTCATACGTGACCCTTTACTGGAATTCATGTTCAATGCCCCAAGTTATTCAGATGCAGACATGCCCCTGGCAATTCAGGACTCTATGAGAGATTTCTTGGAATTTTGACTTGACTGCCCCAGATGAGTTGGACAGTAACCTGTCATGCCCCCATGATTATGGGAGATTTGTCATTAGAAGCGTCTTCAAATTTTGAAGTGATTCTGTTCTTTGAGAGGATTTCCGTTCATTGGATATTCGTCGTGTGAATTTATCTATTGTCAAACAAATAGCTATATGCAAATAGTGGTATTCAAAATAATGCAATGTTTATGTTTGTCTTAAAGTTTTGAAAATGCATATTTAGCAGATAAAAGAAATTTGTAAGAATATGAATTCAACTCAGGATTTACAGTAAGCCTTAAAGGAGTCAGGATACCAGTATGCTTTCGAACTAACCCATGCTTCAATTAGACCTTTTAAAGGGTTATAGCGTGGCTTGGTTCATGGTTTAAGAAACAAAGGATAAGGCTCAAAGTGTATTTGTACCCAACCCCTCTCTGTGATGTTATTCAGTCCTATACTTAGTTAATTACGCGTTTTGAATTCCAATTGAGTCTGGAATGACGTTTTGGTGATGGTTCAGACAAGTTAAGTTTATTGGAGAAGGAAGTCATTTTGCAACATTTTTCATGTTGTCGAGGATTTGTAGTGACCTCTTTTTTTTATTTACTATCCCTAATTTTTGCATGGTTATTTTGAGATTATAGTTAGCGGGATGCCCCAGTTTTTCTTAAGTCTTCTTCGTAGATTTTGACTTAGTGGGCTTTTTATTTTAAGAGATAATGAATGCCTATTTTATGGGGAACCACCATTGTCTTTTGATTCAGAAGGATGTTTTTTATGTCATTCGTTGTGTACGAAGTGAAAGCTTACGATTGAACGCGCATTTGAATTAACTAAGAAGCTAACCTGCGCCAGGTTTTGATTAAAGGATTCAATTTGTGTGGAAAAAAAAACTCCTACTTCTTTGGCTCAAAGGGGTTGACTAGGTATCATCTTCCTTATAACTCCACTGTTTTTGGTTTGAAACAATGCATGTACATCATTAGCAAAGTCTGTTCAAAAGCATATTGTATGAGATTATGGTATTATTTTCGTCATCCTCCCTCTAAAGGCTTACAACTTTTTAACAAGAGTTGAATATCATAAAGGGAGTAAAAAGCATAGTTTAAATATAGTAAAAACAAATGAATTAATTCAAAACAAACATATGCAATGTATTAATAAAACAACCAAAGTCTTACATAAGGATAAATGTTTAAACAAACAAAGAAATTACAACTGAAAATTCAAATGAACAAAAATTTCTCCGCCTAAATTTGTTACTTCAGATGATGTGCCTTTGAGGGATCATAGAAAAATTCTAGTTGACCATCTTGTGTAAAGTCTAACACTCCTTTGTCAATTAGGTCTTGAATCTTGTTCGTTAATTCCCAACAGTGATTCGTGTTGTGCCCCTGACTGTTAGAGTGGTATGCGCACCTTTTGTTAGGATGGTAACTAGGAGCAAAAGTATTAGGTTTTTGAGGAGGTTCCCTTAATGTAACCAGCTTGGCTTCCAACATATGATGCAATGCTTGAGCTAAAGGAATGTTGACCTCTATAAATTGCCTTTTGGGCATATCTTGCTTACACGGGCCATTCTGTTGTGGTTGGTGAGGTCGTTGTTAGAATCTTGGCGTAGCAGCCATTTTGAAAGGTGTTCTCTCAACCAAATCTTCTTCTTATCTCATCGGGGGATGATTAATGACTTGATCCCCAATCTTAACTGTTTATTTCATATGGTTGCATCCTTATTGACGAGGGCTCTAAACTCTTCTTGTCCCTAAGCTAAGTTTTGGATAAGAGCCATCTGCCCCAGCATTTGGATTCTCATTGTTGCTATCTCCGCTAGCAATTGTCTCATCTGGCCCTCCTTGTCGTCTTTATGATTGTTATTGGTCATGTTCTCAATGAGAAGTGCTTTCACTTGTTCTTGCCCCTTGGACAGGTTCAGGAACAAATCTTGAAGCTGATCATTTTGGGTCTGAAGATCTTGGACAGTCTGCTCGAGAGCCATCTTTTCTTGAAACAAACAGTAAATGGATGAGAAAACATGTATGGGAAAAACCTGTCATGATATAATGCATGATATTTGGATGTGATGTTTTCAAGGATCTTTCGGGGTAAACACAAGAAGATGTTAGAAGTTTAACTTTGACTACAACTTTAGTTGAAGAACTTCATATAGTTTAATGTCCGTCCACGAGAACCAAGCTCATCATGTCAAGTGGGTCATAGCTCTTGACTCTTGTTATAGTGCTTTGGTTTTTGACGAAGTTTGGTTAGAGGAAAATAAATCCTCTTTCCCCTTGATGGACGTCAGTTTCAATATAACCCTGCATCACAAACCCATGAGACCCTTAAAATGGTTATTGAAAATGCTATGGTATGATGTCATGATGTTATGTACAAGAAAATAAGTCATTATGTACAAATAATCATATACAAACAAAAAAATCCTTAGGTTTAGGCTTGTATGGAGTTTATAGGTAAGTACCCTCTTGAAGTTTAGTTGGTTCAACCTATCCTAGAAAGTAATCGGGTTCTAGGGAATCTCAATTCATTGATCTTTCTTCATTGGGCATTGTCTTAGCACAATAAATCTTTTCTTACGGGCAAAATATCCCAAAAGTCCGATCTGAATGAGTGTAGTATTGAGTATCAACCAATCTTCAGCTTTACACCAAAACCGGCTATCTCACTACTTCCTAATGGACAAGTTGTTCAATTAAAGGTTCTAAGGTCAGTTAGTTCTTCATGACACCGCTCAGCGGCCCTGAATTCTCCTCGATTCAACACAAGGGATACCGCTACCAACAAATGCGTCACACTAACGTAGACATTGCTTCAACCATATCGGTCTATGCTGTATAGTTTCCATAATATATTGCTACTTACCTAATGGTGTTCCCAGATCCTAGTAGAGGATCAATACAAACCGAAACAAGGACCCATAAATGTAAAGAAATCAAGTCAAACAATGAAAGCAATTAAATATGAACTAGCTCTAAGGTAACCCTACTTTTAAGTACTCCCCAGCAGAGTCGCCAGTTCTGTAATATGGTGGGAGAACTAACTTGGTTGTTTTGAGTTTGATTGCAATTGTTGCGAGTAGCAAGAGTCACCACCGACTTTTCTTTTATCCAATAAGGAAAGGGTGAAAAGAACAAGAAAGACCTTTGAGATGTTTTCTTGAGTTTGGGGATTAGATTATGAAAAGGAAAGGTGTTAGCACCCTTTTCATCCGTTGTTATATACGGGCTCTTAGTTGCTTTTTTTTAAATGTGTTTGTGGTGGTTTTTTAAAGTGTTTTTGAAAAGCGCCTTTGCTTAGGCATACTTTGTAATGATTCTCGTCTCTATAAGAATGCATACAAAGTGTTGGACTTTTTGAAAATATTTCATGTTTTGAGTGTGTTTGGTGTGTTTGAAAAGATGTTTATTTTTGAAGATGGATTTTGAGCAAGTAACTAAGAATGCTCTACCTACTCAAAAGTATTTTGTTTATTTCTTCCTTCCTTTGATATTTCTATCTCACCATTGATTGGTAAGAAACCTCATCTTTGGATGTAAAGGGATGGGCATGGGTCATCGTATAGTCATGAATAGCAATGTTCTGAGATATCTTAGAATTTCTCTTGAGGGACTAAGATCATTTATAAGGTAACATTCAAAGCGTCATCGAGGGACTATGGTCTTGTATTTTTTATTATTTTTGCTAAGATATCTCACATGCATATTATGACTATTTTTCATAAGGCAATAAGTGGAGTTAACCCTAGAGGTGAAAGTGTGCAAGTGTTTGTATTTCATGCTTGATTTTGTATTGGATTAAGGTTTTCTAAGCATTGATTTTATATTTCCATACAAACCTTAATTACTATCATTTATATGAAAGCGGAAAATTGCGGAAAATAAATGTCCTACGCTACTACAACCATTTTGGAGATGGGGTGTAAAAATTTGCAAATGGGGATTGTAAGAAATTAAATCCTAATTATCTATTACAAGCATATTGAACTTGAATAATGTACAAGAAATGAAATATATAATGTATGAGGAATATAAAAAGAAATGGATTTTGTTTTGGATTTTTGTTAGGAAAATTGTTTTGGCCTAATTAACCTAAAGGAATGTGATTAATAAAAAAAAGGAAAATTAATCCTAAGTTAAAAGGAAATCAAATTAATCAGGAAATCATTTTTTAGGGTTTTTTATTCAAGGCTATTGGTTAGTTAAAATAAAAATGAAAATAAAATATTTTTTGTGATATTTTTATATATTCATAAAATAGACATTGTAAATAAATAGTGTGCAAAAAATCAACTCAAAAGGAGTTGTTTTGATTGGTCAGAAAAATAGTGAAGTTTGTTAAAAGAAATGAAAACAAACAAGTGATAAAAAAATTTATTGGTCCTGCCAATGTTTGAACCCAGGTTCTCCACATCTTCCATTCAAAACAGTCAACACTCAATATGTCATAAACCTGCATGTTAGTTTGGAAAAAATGACAAAATAAATACAAAAGGTCTCGCTGGGGCTCGAACCTAGGACCTTATACATAATTCCTTAAGAGCACACTGTTTGTACCACTTGGGTGGCCTGTTTCATCCGTTAGTTATCCAACTTGCGTTAAATATAAAATGAACTCATTTCGGAAAATTTGAACATGGCTTCATCTTCTTCCTTCGCGCGCGCAGAGATGCGTAACTCTATTGTTAAGCTTCGAAAATCTTCATTTCTCAGCCAAATCAAAAGATGTAAATATCAAACCTGCCTAAAATTTGAATACAAATCTAACCACATAATTTTCAAAACTTATGGGTCGAAGGTTAGCATGAATTTTGTTCAGTACTAAATCTAAAACCGAACTGATCAGAGAAGAAATTCTCAAGACACAAATAATGAAAATCAAAACCGAGAGCATGGTCAGCTTCCTAGATATGATATCTACAGTTAAGAAATCTTACCTCTTGAAGTGAAATTCGAATGACCTCTGTATGACTTCAAGAAATGGTTCAGTGATGGATTAAGCTTTCCTGGACTTCCCTGAAGCTAGTGGGATCACTATTTTTCTTTGAAATCCAGAAGGATTTTGGAGTTGGCTCTTCAAAGTAAAAAATGGCAAACAATGTGGCTTTCGATGAAGATTATGAGTTCAAGGAGTTTTGAGAAGTTTTGGGAGTGTTCTATGGTTGGTGTACGAAATCTTAGTGAATCGAAAGGCCAAAAATTCGCACAAAGGGATTTGAGACTTTGTATGTGAAGTTAGAATGTGCCAAGTTTTGTGATTGTGTGCAGGTTCTGAGTTTTTGAGAGTTTGGGAGTGTTTGAGGATTTTTCAACACACCAGAATCTGGCCCCCTTAGCTTGTAAATGGCCTCTCTATTTATAGAGAAAAGGTTTTGGAAGTTGAAGTAATCAGATTTGCAAGATAACAAATTATGGTTTGGTTGAAATGCAAATATCAAGTTATGTCAAGTCTTCCATGATCCCAAGATGAAGTACCAAAGTTGTTGGTATAAAGGGGCTACTTTCCATGATTTATGGTGGAGTATAATCAGAAGTAAGCAAGGTATGGGCTCAAGACAAATTTTATACCAAAAAGCTCGCTTTATGGAAAGATCTTTTGGACAATGGCTTAATAACTTGGTTAATAGCTTAATTCATTGTGTAAACAATTAACTATGGAGTGAAAGACAAGCATTGAGGCCTGCAAAGCAAGATCATGTAGCATGGCCTATGGATTTGATCAATATTCTTCAAAATTTTGTCTTCGAGTTGATTCCTTCTACAAAGATCTTGAATCTCTGTAGAGCTTTGATCTTTTTCTTACTCTGGTTTTCGACAAGCATCTTGAAGATGTTGAATACTCGGTCCTTTCATTTTGATCACATAGATCCCCCACTTTCGACAAAGCTCATCAACAGACAAAACAATATTGTTTCCACCAATTGTATGTTCTTTGAATGGACCACATAACCTTCGACTAAACTCATCAACAGACAAAACAATATTGTTTCCACCAATTGTATGTTCTTCGAATGGACCACACAACTTTCAATCAAACTCATCAACAAACAAAACAATATTGTTTCCACCAATTGTATGTTCTTCGAATGGACAACAAACCTTCGACCAAATGCATCAACAAACAAAAAATATTGTTTTCACCAATTGTATGTTCTTCAAAAGTTCAAATGTCCAAACTTCAAATGCCACAACCAGCTATCCTTATGGTCGAACAGTTTTCAAACATTCACTTCTGTCGAATTGATCATTGTCTTGCAATGAACTATTATGAGCAAGTTTTTGTTAAACTTTAATTCATAGTGTCGAAACTATGTGTGTCGAAGGGTTTAGACGTGGATCGAAGCAGGTTTCTAGAAGGAATCTACTGCCCAGTTGAAGCTTGTGGGTCGAAGTAAGCATGAATATAGACTTGTAATTCATAGTGTCGAAACTATGTGTGTCGAAGGTGTTAGAACATAGTTTAATTCTACAACCCTTAATTAGAGTTTTGATGATAACAAACACAAAGAACAAATATGCACTCTAAATTTGGGTTATTTTGTATGCAGAAGTTCTGACTGAAACATCATCAGAAGTTAAGCTACAAAAGCTTTCAAGCTGAGACAATCAGAATGTTCTGAAGAATGATGATCAGAATCTACGCTAAAGTAAAGGATACTCTGATTCTGAACAGAAGTCTAATATACCATCAGATCCTCATATCTCTGATTCATCAATGTTCTGAAGTAAAAGCAGCATGCAAGATTCTAGTTCTGAAGCATTACTTTTCCATTAAGACATTATCATATGCAACGGTTTCATTCAGACAAGAATATTCTCTAAATGGAAATAGCATTGAGTGTCCATTATCATGCTTTATGTTGGACAAGATTTCCACGCCTATATATACAAGCTTAAAGGACAAATCGTTTAATATTTTTGACTACCACTGCTTATACATCTTAAACACTGCAATCTTTCATATTCACTTACGCTCATATTGTGTAATATATCACACTTGTGATACGGTTTTTGTAACAAAAAACAACAGTACACAGTAAACCAATTTCTTTTGATTAAGCTAGTTTTCCTTGAGATAAATCGGGTTGTGGTTGTACTCAAGAAGACTTTGGCAGTTGTCAAAGTAGTATTGTAATCAAGTTTTAATTAGTGAATTAAGTCCTCGTTGGAGAGAGGTGAAATCACCTTGGCGGGTGGACTGGATTAGTTTGAGATCAAACGAACCAGGATAAAAATATCGTGTCTGCTGTTTTTGTTTTTAAGTTTCAATTCAACCCCCCCCCCCCCCTTCTTGTGTTTTTCACTTCTTCAATTGGTATTAGAGCGTCTGGTTCTGAGTTCATACACTTAACCGTGTCAGTACAAGATCCAAGCTTTAGAAAAACACTATGGTGGGACTAAGCCAAAACATCAGCAATGACTATCATGAGGACAAGGACAGAATCAGCGGCAAACCTCCAGTCTTTGATGGAGAAATTTTTGTCTACTGGAAAGACAAAATTGAGAGTTTCTTTCTGGCTCATGATGATGATCTATGAGACATGGTAATTGATGGATACATACATCCTGTGGATGAAAGTGGTCAGAAGATAGATAGAAAAAGGACGTATGACCAGTAAAAACGTGATTTTAAAAATCATCATAAAGTCAGAACAATACTTCTCAGTGCCATCTCATACTCAGAATATGAGAAAATCTCAAACAGAGAGAGCCAAAAACATGTTTGACTCTATGAGAATGACGCACGAAGGAAACATACAAGTCAAAGAAACCAAGGCCCTTGCGCTCATTCATAAATATGAAGCATTCAAGATGGAAGACAATGAATCCATAGAAGCAATGTTCTCAAGATTCCAGATTCTTGTTGCTGGGCTAAAAGTTCTTGACAAAGGATATTCTACTACTGATCACGTAAAGAAGATCATCAGAAGTCTACCCAAGCAATGGAGGCTAATGGTCACTGCACTTAAGCTAGCTAAAGATCTCAACAAGATATCTCTATAGGAACTTGTCAGCTCCCTCAGAAGTCATGAGATAGAGCTAGAAGAAGACGAGCCTCAAAAGCAAGGTAAGCCTCTAGCATTAAAATCTAACAAAAAATTTGATTCTAAGGTTTTGCAGGCTATGGAAGAAACCTCTGATGGATCCTCATCAGAAGAAGATGAATTGTATATTCTCTCCAAAAGGGTCAAGCAACTATGGAAGCAGAGACAAAGGAAATTCAGAAACCCGAGAAGATCAGAGAATCAGAATGAATCCTCCTCCAGATACAGAAAGTATGAGTCCTCCTCTGGACACAGAAGATCTGAAGCTTCCTCCGGTCACAAAAAGTCAAATAAAAAAGACATCATCTGCTATGAGTGCAATTAACAAGGGCACTACAAAAGTGATTATCTAAGGATTCAGAAGGAGAAGCCCAAAAATAAGTTTTTCAAGGAGAAGAAGAAAAGCCTCATGGAAACATGGGACGATTCAGACACTTCTGATGCTGACTCAGTCAAAAGATGAAAGAGCCAACATAGCTCTTATGGAAAATGTGACAGAAGACAACGAAGCTTATGGTTCAGATTCAGAATCAGACACAGAAGAGGTATTCCCTGATTTCACTGTTAATTTAACTAAGGCTGAACTTGTAAAAAGTCTGAATGAAATTCTAGAAAGGTATCAGTAGATCAGAGTCAAATTCAAGAACCTGAAAAGGGATCTTGTCTCTGACTCCAAAAGAACTGAGAGTCTTAGATTAGAGAAGTTTGAGTTAAAAGAAAAGATTTTAAAATTAGAAAATGATCTACAAAACTCTCAGAAAGAAATAATCTCAAAGACTCCCAGTAATGCTGATAAGATCATCAAAGAGTATGATCACAACTTTCAGAAGTTTCTGGCTAAAAACGTAGATAGAAGCAAGATGGCTTCAATGATCTATGGAGTTAGCAGGAATGGCAGAAAAGTAATAGGATACCAAGGTAAGGTATCTCCACCTAAGAAAGTCATGGACCTAATTATAAAACGCACACCACTAAAATCACACTTCACATACGGGCACACACATGACCTAAAATACACTAGTAATGTTTACTCTGTCAAACCAAAATTCAAACAGAATTTTGGTAAAACAAACAAACCAGGACCCAAAAAGATATGGGTACCTAAGGACAAAATTATATATGTCGCATATATCTTTAGCAGCAAGGATGAAATACCAGTCATAGAACCTGGACTCTGGATGCTCTCGACACGTGATGGGAAGAAAGAATATGTTCCAAAGCCTAGAACTTAAACCTGGAGGCTACATGGGCATTGGAGGCAACCAAAGAGGAAAGATCATTGGCTCTGGAACAATAGGTAATGGTAATCTTCCTTCTATCAATAATGTGCTTTTAGTTGATGGATTAGTGCAGAACCTATTATCCATAAGTCAATTAAGTGATAACAGTTATGATATAATCTTTAATAAAAATTCATGCAAAGTAGTTAGTCAGAAAAAAGATGGAACTAACCTTTTTAATGGAAAGAGGAAAAACAACATTTATAAGATAAAACTCTCTGAACAAAAAAAGTCAGAATGTAAAATGTCTTCTCTCTGTTAACAACGAGCAATGGGTCTGGCACAGAAGATTAGGGCATGTTAGTATGAGAAGAATATCTCATATTAACAAACTCAATCTGGTCAGAGGACTTCCTAATCTGAAGTTCAGCTTAGATGCTTTGTGTGAAGCATGTCAGAAAGGCAAATTTGCAAAACTTGCTTGTAAAGCTAAAAATGTTTTTTCCACCTCTAGGCCATTAGAACTTCTGCACATACACTTATTTGGACCAGTGAAAACTGCGTATGTCAGTGGCAAGAAGTACGGGTTAGTGATCGTAGATGACTATAGCAGATGGACATGGGTAAAGTTATTAAAAAACAAGGACGAGTCACATTCTATGTTTGTTGCATTTTGTAACCAAGTTCAGAATGAAAAGGATCTTAGAATTGTCAAATTCAGAAGTGATCATGGTGGAGAATTTGAAAATAAAAAGTTTGAAACATTTTTTAATGAAAAAGGCATCTCGCATGACTTCTCTTGTCCTAGAACTCCCCAAAAAAATGGAGTTGTAGAACGAAAGAACAGAATATTGTAAGAAATGGCCAGAACCATGACCAATGAGACTAACTTTGCTAAGATCTTCTGGGCAGAAGAAATTAACACAGCGTGTTATATTCAGAATAGAATCTCTATAAGACCTATTCTAGAAAAGACTCTATAAGAATTGTGGAAGAACAGAAAGCCCAACATTTCATACTTCCATCCTTTTGGATGCACATGTTTTATTCTGAATACTAAAGATCATCTGAACAAGTTTGACTCTAAAGCATAGAAGTGTATTATGTTAGGATACTCTGAACGCTCAAGAGGGTACAAAGTATACAATACAAAAACACAGATTGTTGAAGAGTCAATTAGTGTTAGATTTGATGATAAGCTTGACCCTTAAAATTCAAAGTAGAATGAATCTTTTGTAGATATAGAAGTTGAATTCACGGGTACTGGAAACAACTCATCAGAAGTTCCCAACAGAGACGCTCCAACAACTTCAGAAAGAAATGTTACAAGTGCTCCAGTACCCTCTATTGATCAACTCCAGAAAAGGTTATCAAGAAGCAGCATAGCTCACCCAGAAGATAAGATCCTGGGAAAGAAGGATGATCCAATCAGAACAAGATCAACATTTAGAAACTCTAAAGAATCCCTCATGAGACTGGTCTCACTGATTGAACCAACAACAATTGATGAAGCTCTTCTGGATAATGACTGGATTCTGGAAATACAGGAGGAATTAAACCAGTTCACCAGGAATGACATATGGGATCTGGTTCCCAAACCAAAAGGATTCAACTTCATTGGAACAAAGTGGGTGTTCAGAAACAAACTGAATGAGCAAGGAGAAGTCATCAGAAACAAGGCACGACTGGTGGCATAAGGTTATAGTCAGCTAGAGGGGATAGACTATACAAAAACCTTTACTCCAGTCGCCGGGTTAGAATCTATCAGACTCTTAATCTCCTTTGCTATAAATAATAGAATCACTCTGTATCAAATGGATGTCAAAAGTGCATTCTTAAATGGTTACATAGATGAAGAGGTGTATGTGCACCAACCCCAGGGGTTTGAAAATTCCAAACACCCATAATATTTTTTCAAACTAAAGAAGTCACTCTATGGTCTGAAACAAGCTCCCAGAGCTTGGTATGAAAGATTAAGTAACTTCCTGTTAGAAAAGGAATTCACTAGAGGGAAAGTGGACACAACCTTGTTCTATAAGACATTTAAGAATGACATTTTAGTTTGTCAAATTTACGTAGACGATATCATTTTTGGATCTACTAAACCCTCTCTGGGAAGAGAATTTGCTAAGTGCATGCAGACAGAGTTTGAGATGAGCTTAATGGAGGAACTTAAATTCTTTCTGGGCATTCAGATAAACCAAACTCCAGAAGCAACTTACATTCATCAAAGTAAATATGTCAGAGAACTTCTGAAGAAATTTAACCTCTCAGAATGTAAGCCCTCAAAGACTCCAATGCATCCCACATACATTCTGGAAAAGGAAGAGGTAAGTAAAAAGGTAGAACAGAAAATCTACAGAGGTATGATTGGATCTCTCCTTTATCTGACGGCTTTAAGGCTTGATATTTTATTCAATGTTTGCTTATGTGCTAGATTCCAATCAGATCCTAGGGAATATCACTTAACAACAGTTAAGAGAATTTTCAAGTATCTGAAAGGTACTACTAATCTGGGTTTGTTTTATAGAAAATCCAATGAATACAGCTTAGTAGGATACTGTGATGCTGACTTTACTGGAGACAAATAAGAGCGTAAAAGCACTTCTAGAAGCTGCCAGTTTCTGGGAGACAACCTGATCTCATGGACCAGCAAGAGATAGTCAACAATAGCATTGTCAACAACAGAAGCTGAGTACATAGCAGCTTCTGGATGTAGCACTCAAATGCTCTAGATGAAAAGTCAACTTGAAGACTTCAACATATTTGAGAGTAACATTCCTATCTTTTGTGACAACACTTCTGCCATATGTCTATCCAGAAATCCCATTTTGCATTCTAGGGCTAAGCATATAAAATAAAACATCACTTTATTAGGGATTATATTCAGAAAGGAATCCTTAATTTAAAATTTATTGACACAGACCATCAATGGGCTAATGTGTTTACAAAACCCCTTTCCGAAGATAGATTCAATTTCATTCTGAAACATCTCATCATGAAACTATGTCCAGAATAAAATGTTTTATTTGCATATTCTAACCCTCAGAATTTTATTATTTTCTGTGAACATCTGATCAACTTGTCTTCAGAAGTTAGGAGTACAGTTGCATCAGAATCTATCTATGAAGATCTGAACTGTTCATTTCAAGGATAAAGGCGTGCAGTTCACACCATCAAACATCTTTCATCCTCTCACAAGCTACTTTATGAGGCTGAACACGCGTTCAAATTCTGAAGGGTCCAAGGCTCTGATTGGATGCATTGAGACATTTGTCATTGGTAATTGTTCAATATCTCTCTAAATCCCCCAATTTCAGGTTTCATTAATTCAATATAATCATTACTTATTTTCTCTTTCTTAGTGATTACATTTTCTAAAGAACTTATATAAACTCAATTTACTATTTCATTCATTCACATTTTACCATCTTCAATATTCTCTCTTGTTAAGGTTTTTTTCAAAAAAACCCCTTCTATCAATTTTCTTCAAAGAATCCGTGTGAACAATGGCATCCTCATCAAGTCTCAAGAATCTCAACAGTGCTCCTGGTTCTTCATATATTGAACAATATGAGAAGCCCATTAGAACACTACTCACTCCGGTCGACAACCTTGAAGTTCTCTGTGAATTGATCATCGATTTTGAAAGCTTACAAGAAAATGGGTTTAATCTGTATAAAGATGTAACTGCACAGGGATGGAACATATGCTTTGATCGTCTGTTGGTTCCAACTTTTCCCATTCTTGTTAAAGATTTTTCGATTCATGCTACTTCATCCAACCACCAGCTCACATCATATGTTATGGGAAAGAAGATAGTGATTACAGAAGATCTGATTGGGAAACTCATTGGATACAATGGCGGCGGAGTCAGATGCATTGATATGGATGATAAGTGTTCTGACCTAAAATCCATTGCTAGGGTCATCTTCACTTCTGGAAAGTCATCCAGCAAGATCAGAGACTTGAAAGATCATTACAGAATCTGGGCAAGAATAATTCTGGGATGTATCAATCACAAGAATCCTACCAGCTCTCCTGATTACATCAACATTGATCAGCAGTTTCTGATATACTTCATTGAAAAGAAGACCAAAATAAACCTTCCACATTTGCTCTTCAACCATCTCAGATCAAGTGTGAAAGAGACAAGAGAAGAAGAAAGAACTAAGAGGGACTGGATTCCTCTAGGAAGATTGATTTTAGATATTCTAACGGAAAACAGGATGATAGAACATCTGACAGAGGCTCAAGAAATTAGTACTCTGGAAGAAACTGCTGGGAAACCTTTGAATGCCTATAATATGAAGAAAATGAAGATTATTGAAAACATTAAGAAGGAACCAACAATTGCTTCTCATGAGGTCATCACTTCTAGGAGAATCCCTCTGAAGGATTTTCCACTATTCTCTGAGATAGATGCCTCTCCAGAGATTATAGTCAGATACCTTAAAGCTTGCAAGGATGATGGGACTATTCAAGAAATAAACATCCAAGATCTGCACAAGCCAACTCCAGAGGTTGTGCTATAGAAATCCAGAAAGAGGAAGGCAACAGGAGAAGGATCCTCTCAGAGAACACCCAAAGTAGCAAAAAAGAAAGGTAACACATCTTTTGTTTCTGTTGTAGAATCAATAACTATTCCAACATATGAAACCATTTCCCCTCAACCAACAAAAAATCCTTCACCCCAAACATTTGAGGATTTTGACATAGAGTTTGACCCATCTGTAACTCTTAGAAATTTCTTAAATGAACCTCACTCCCCCAATCCAAATCTAGAATAACATCAACCAAAACTTGCAAGAGTTCTCTCTGATATTGAACTTTTTGATCAAGACTTTTCCTCACCACTCCCAGAAAATCCACAACCACACACTCCTCAACCAGAAAATCCATAACCACACTCTCCTCAACCAGAACATCAAAACCTCCACTCACCCCAACCAAAAAATGAAAACCCTCTCACTCCTCAATCTGAAAATCCATCTTCCGAAATACCTGAACCAGAAATTCAACACGCTACAAAAAACCAATCAGAAGACTCCCTTTCAGACTCTGATACCTCTACCCCAATTCCTGGGATAACAGAACCTCTTATAATTCGTCTACCTCTCTCCATTCATGATATTCCAGAAATACCTTCACCATATGAATCCATACCACCAAACACCCCTCACTCACCAATCCCTATTTTTGATTCTTCCACTCTCTCACCTATCAACCTTCTAGTTGACCACCTCAGAACTGTCATTGATATAGAAGCGCTGGACCATCTAGCTTCCACCTCACACAAAATTGCCATCCCTAAAACTAAACCAACCTTAACCAAATCAGATGCTGGTAAGAATATTTTGATTTTCGAAACAGAAATACATGAATGGGTTACTTCTTTGAAGCAAGCAAGTCAAGATAATTCTAATCCTGCTGCTTCTGATTCTCTGTGGGAAAGATTTAGAAAATGGTTCAACTCTGAAACCCAGAAGCTGAAAGGTTTGAGCTATGAAAGGGCTCAACAGAACTTCAGTGATCAGATGAAAGCCTTCAAAGATCAAGTTCTGAGCCACTGGGACAAGAAAGAAATTATTTTGCTGGAAAATGCTCCCTGGAAAGAGAACCAACCTTCAGAAGCCACTGAACCAGATTCTGATAGTCATCCACCGACTACTGCTTCAGAAAAGGTGATTGCAACAAAAGAAGTTGTTCAATCAAAAGAGGCTGCAGAGTGTTCTGAACGACATCAAACCCCTAAAGATACACCAACTTCATCTCTAGTCATGCAAACTCTGGAAGAGTTGAAAAAGGAGAATGCCTTAATCCATGCCAGACTGGATAAGCAAGAAGACACAAACAAAGAGATCAGGGATATATTGGATAAACAAGAAGATACAATAAAAAAAATCAAAGACATTCTGGGAAAGCAGGAAGAATCAAGCACTCAGATTAAGAGCTTGTTGGAAGCGTTGTTCACATGACTTCCCCCTCCTTCTTAGTTTTTCTTTAACTGTTTATCTATATTTTTTCATCTTATCCTCCTTGTTTCTGAAAAATGTCATTGCATTCTGTTTTCAATATAAATCATCCTTTTGACTCTGATTATATTGCTTTTTGATACCTGACAAAAAGGGGGAGAAAGTAAGATATTTTCAATAACAGTATACCAGGACAAGTCTCAAACATTATGAATATCTTAACCTCTATGTTTTCTAAAAATCTTGAATAAGAACATACTCAGATAAGGACAGAAGGAGATGCATCAAAAGATCCAACGAGAAGGAACTTCAGGGAAGTAAGTCATCTCTATCTGAGTAATCAACTCAGGGGGAGACTCTCTTAAGCTTTTTGTTCTATATTTTTCATTGAAAATCCTTGTTTTTGTCATCATCAAAAAGGGTTAGATTGTTAGAACATAGTTTGATTCTACAACCCTTAATTAGAGTTTTGATGATAACAAACACAAAGAACAAATATGCACTCTAAATTTGTGTTATTTTGTATGCAGAAGTTATGACTAAAACAACATCAAAAGTTAAGATACAAAAGCTTTCAAGATGTGACAATCAGAATGTTATGAAGAATGATGATCAGAATCTGCGCTAAAGTAAAGGATACTCTGATTCTGAACAGAAGTCTAATATACCATCAAATCCTTATATCTCTGAGTCATCAATGTTCTGAAGTAAAAGCAGCATGCAAGATTCTAGTTCTGAAGCTTTACTTTTCAATTAAGACAGTATCATATGCAACGGCTTCATTCAGACAAGAATCTTCTCTATATGGAAATAGAATTGAGTGTCCATTATCACGCTTTATGTTGGACAAGATTTCCACGCCTATATAAACAAGCTTAAAGGAAAAATCATTTACGATTTTTGACTACCACTGCTCATACATCTTAAGCGCTGCAATCTTTCATATTCACTTACGCTCAATTTGTGTAATATATCACAATTGTGATACAGTTTTTGTAACGAAAAACAACAGTACATAGTAAACCAGTTTCTTTTGACTAAGCTAGTTTTCCTTGAGATAAATCGGTTTGTGGTTGTACTCAAGAAGACTTTGGCAGTTGTCAAAGTAGTATTGTAATCAAGTTTTGATTAGTGAATTAAGTCCTCATTGGAGATAGTCGAAATAACCTTGGCGGGTGGACTGGAGTAGTTTGAGATCAAATGAACCAGGATAAAAATATTGTGTCTGCTCTTTTTGTTTTTAAGTTTCAATTCAACCCCCCCTTCTTGTGTTTTTCACTTCTTCAGAAGGGTTTTGTATGTTAATCGAAGCAGGTTTCTCGAAGGAAGTCATTGCCCAGTCGAAGCTTGTGGATCGAAGCAAGCATGAAGATAAACTTGTAATTCATAGTGTCGAAACTCTGTGTGTCGAAGGGTTTAGTATGTGGATCGAAGCAGGTTTCTCGAAGGAAACCATTTCCCAATCGAAGCTTGTAGATCAAAGCAAGCTTGATCTTCTTCGACTTGTCAAAATCTTCCCACCACTCCTTTTTTATCAGTCATGTGGTTCGAACAACCTGAAACAGATTTTGAATTCGAACTGTTATTTGCAACTGCACACCTTTTTTTATCTGCTCTAGCCTTTCGACAACTTCTTCTTCCTCCTTTCGAGGATTTAGAAGTTCCAACTTCGACCTGATGCTTGAGAGCCCAATATGATCCATGGAAACTATATAGGGCATTAAAAGTCCAATTGTACTTGTCCAAACCTAAACCTTAATTTGAGCCCAGTGTTGAGGAAGTGTCTTGAGCTAATCAAACCTTATGCAATTTTGAGCAATGGAGATTTTTTGTGAGAGAATCTATGATAAATTGAGAGGGAAATTTTTTGGGTACAACACCTATGTAGTCCTCGAGATCGATCTTTGGGAAAATCCCATTATTACTACATCAGTGAAAATATTACACTTGTTATTTTTCCGATCAGGTTTTTGGCGTCGTTGCCGAGGACTGTCAAAATACATAGTTTCATTGTTATTCAATTGAAATTTTATTGATCTGCAATTAAAATTTTATTTTTAGGTTATATAATTTTTATTATTTTATATTACATTACTAATTTATGTCTAATCTTTTATGTGAGGTAAGGCCTCATTTGAATTTCCTTTTGACGCAGAGATTGAAAGAACTTTTCACTAAAGACAAAGAGAAGCGAGATTAACTAAACTGGAATCCGAACATTGTCTAGGTGATTCCAATTTAGAACATCATTCCAAGCATGATACATATTCAGATCCGGAAATCATGGGTGAGAATCTGCCACAACCTGAGAGACTCCTTGGTGATTATGGAGGGACTAATACACCGGGTGGTAGATTGACAATTGTGAACCACCCGGTGAATGTACCACACTTTCAGCTACATCCGAGTATTATCACTCATCTCGAGAGGAGATCTTTTTCGGGAAGAGTAAATGAAGATGCTAACAAGCACTTGCAAAGATTTTTAACCATGAGCACAACTCTGAAGATAGATGGGCATACCGAGGAACAAAAAAAGTTGAGAATGTTCCCTTTTAATTTAGTAGACAAAGTTGAAGACTGGTTCTTTTCCTTGCAACTAAATAGTATCACAACTTGGAAAGAGATGGAGACAACTTTCCTAAAGGATTATTTTCTAGCCTCATTGTTCATAAGAAAAAGGTATGATTTACTGAATTTCAAGCAAAAGAGGGAGAATCGTTGGGGATGCCTATAAAAGGTTCAAAAGGCTCCTAGTGGCATGTTCTACTCATAATCTAGGCCACACTGATCAGATGCAAACATTTGTAAATGGTCTGAGAATCAAGACAAATAAGCTTATAGACACAGCAACTGGTGGCTCATCAAATTTCTCAACATCCACTGGTGTGAAGAAGATAATAGAAGCAATCACTGCAAATGAGCATTTGGAGTTATATGACAGGGTTTCCATCAAGTCTGAAGGAGTCATTGATTTAAAGTTGGAGCCCAACAGAAAATTAAAAATTGAATAAAAAAATTGCTGAAGAGGTGGATAAGAAGCTTAAAGCACTGAATTTAGGGACTCATCAAGTTGCCCAAGTTCAGCAAGCACAAAATGTTGCAAGTGAAATCTGTAATGGGCCGCATAATACGATGCATTATTTAGCTTCTCCGCGACAAATTGAAGACGTTAAGTTCTTGAAGAAGAATAATCCTTATTCAAACACGTACAATCCAGGGTGGAAGAATCATCCAAACATTGGATGGAGAGATCAAAAAGGGAAGGTTCAGCAATAAGGACAAAGCCAATATCAGAACCAATATCAGCAGCACCAACAACAACAGGTCCCTAAGAAGGAAAATTAGGAATTGGATATTGAAAAGATGGAAGCTCAAAATATTCAATTCCAAGAAGAAACAATAAATAATCAGAAGAACACATCAACCTCCATTCAAAATTTGGAGGTACAGATGGGTCAAATAGCACAACAGCTGGCTAATGCTCAAGCACCAGGAACTCTTCCTTGTGGAACGGTTAAAAAATTCTAGAGATAATCATTATGGGAATGCAATTGTGAATAGAAGAGGTAAGTCAGCTGAGAATGTTGAAACAGAGGAAATACCAGATGAAGGTGTGATAGAAGTGGATCTAGAAATACGAGATGATCCGAAGCAGACTAAGGAAGTGGTTATAGAGCTAGTGGTTGAGAAGGAAAAACAGAAGGATCCTAAGTCTAAAATAATTCTTCCTTATCCTTCAAGAACAAGGAAGAAAGATCTTAACAAGAAAAATATTGAGAAATTCTTGGAATTGTTCAAGAAACTTGACATTAACATCCCTTTTGCTGAAGATCTAGAACATATGCCTATATATGCCAAATTCATGAAAGACATCATCTCCAAGAAGCGTTCCATAGATAATTTTTCGGTAATGCTGACTGAAACGTGTAGTTCAATTTTGCAGGGTCTCAAAATTCCTATGAAAAAGAGAGATAATGGTGCAGTAACTATTCCATGTACCATTGGGGATAGATCATTCAAGAAAGAAATTATTGATTTGGGGGCTAGCGTAAGCCTGATGCCACTCTCAATCTTTAAGAAGCTTGAGCTCGGTGAGGTACATGACACAAGAATGACACTTCAGTTTGTAGATTATTCTGTGAAAAGACCTTATGGTATCGTGATCGATGTTTTTGTGAAAATTGCCAAGTTTGTGTTTTCTATTGATTTCGCAGTTCTTAAAATGGCAGAAGATGAAGAAATATCGCTCATTCTAGGAAGACCTGAAATTCTGGTATCGAATATGTGATGTCGAAGGAGATGTCATGATACAAATATCTGAGGAACAAAGTAAAGTGCAAAAATAATAAAAGTAGTAAAAAAACACAAGGGATTGTTAACCCAGTTTAGTGTACAACAACACCTACTCTGGGGGATACCAAGCCATTGACAAGTCTACTAAATAGTATTAATTCATAGACCCTCAGTAAACAACCAGTTTACAATCTCATCACTTAATCACTACCCGTGCTATACTTCTACCTAAGACACTCCTACGTATGAGGCCCTCCTCAAATCCCTTCAATCACTTACAGTGAAGAAACAACAAAATTAATAAGTTTTAAAGACTTGAATCATTCAATGCTTAAAAGCTTATGAATGATACACAATTAAAAATCCAAATAATAACTCAAGTATTAAACCAATACTAGAGTGATTTACAATTAAAAGACTTAGACTTAAAAAACACAAAGAAAGTATTCTTCTTTAAAAGATGCAGTTCTCTGAATAAGGAAGCAGGTTCTTGTATATGCGCAGCAGTGGGCTTAGGCTGAAAAACAAATATTCAAATCTTTTGAATATTTCCATGAAAACAGGCTAAGATATAATCCATAAAGATAATTCAAATAGAAAAATATTCCTCCATATTTTTCGCAGCCTATGAGTCACAAATCCTGAATTATAGCACGCAGGAAATCAGGAAACAGAAAACATAAACAGATATGAGATGCGCTCAGTTCAGGATGCGGATGTCAAGACATCTGCTTTGACATCATTCAAAACAGTTTGATTCAAATGTTAAGACATTTAGCAAAACATTATCAAGACATTGTTTTACTAAAGTTGCCGCCAACAAAACACTTAAAAACTCCCCCTTTGGGAAATTTTGGCTAAAACATTATCATAGCATATTATCAGAACATTATCAGAGCATTATCAGAACAGCAACATAAGAAAAGCAAGCAAAACAAAAAAAACTCAGTTAGCAGTTAGTTGTTAGCATAGATAGATGTCAGAACATCTTCTGAGACATGAGGCTCCCCCTCAAGTATTAAGCTCCCCCTCAATTAGTGGTCAGTGGTCAGTCAATCACTTTCTCTCCCCCTTTTTAGTCATAATATGCCAAATAAAAGGATGCATTCAAGAGAATATCAGTAATATAGGTACATACCATAGAATCCAAATGTCAAGCACATGCAAGTGATAAAAAGAAACAAAGGGTTCAGATAAATAAACATCAAATAGTAAAACTTTCGTTAGGACCAGTAGACTTGGCTGAGTCAGAACTTCCTTCCTCACTAGAATCTCATCCTTCAGAGCATACTCAATCATCAAAGATGTTGTCCTTTTGCAGCTCCTTGATCATTTTTTCAAAAGTTAGCTTCCTTGATGACCTAACTCTGATCACATCATCTAGTTCTTTGCATGCTTTCCTTAATTCATTGATCATGTCATCCTTGGTGGAGGTCTTATTTTCAGGAGGTGCAGATGTCAAAACAATGTTTGGGACATGTTTTCCTGAAAAAAGCTTGAAGCGAAGGGTCACAGTAGACTCCCTCTTGCACACTACATCATTACCACTTAGAATTCCAGGATAGTGATTAAGAATAATTCCACAGACGAGGGAAGGAAAAACAATTGGCATCTTAATGGCACAAGTTCTTGCATGCTTAATAGTCTGATCATAGATGTAACTACCACAATCAAATAGTTTCTTGTTTCCAACAACATAAATAAACTTTCCTAAGCCAGTGGTGATGGTTGAAGTATGATTAGTAGGAACCTAATTATCAGCTCCAATTCTATGCAAAATAGCATATTTCACACTTAGCTTGCTAACAGGAAGTTTGTTCTTCAAGGGCCACTCACTTAATTGATTGGAAATGATGGCTCTGCACACTTGATTATCTATTACTTCTTTCTCACAAAAGTCATCTTCAGACCTATCTAGAAATCTGTTTATGATAGCAGGGGAAAATTCTACACACCTACCCCTAACACACACCTTTATATACTCCTTACATTTATGATCAGCACAGCCAACAGGAATATTAACAATAAATTCCTTAACAAGAGTCTCATAGAATTTGGCAAACCTGGTAACAGTTTTCATGAATCTAGCATAAGATATCAGGTCCATGATTTCTTTGCATTTCAGAGCACCAGCTCCCAATTCTCTTTCCAGGGCAATTCTCCTTTGAAAAACATACTTCCACTTTTCAGCATTCCCAACAGAATGTAAGGAAATGTTGTCAAGGGGAGCATCAGGAACCCTAATAGAAATCTTCTTGCTTGCATACTTTTTGATAAGAGAGATGTCCTGGACATCTTGCTCGACATCATAGTCTAAATTAGCTTCTTCAACTACCACAACTTTCTTTTTACTTTTAGATCTTTTTACAGCATCATCATCATCGGTGGAGCTATCAGGTCTAGCTTTTATTTTTCTAGAGGGAGGAACCACTTTAATTCCGGGCTTTGGGGTACCATACATGATTTTATTCTTGTCAGTCTTGGAAAGGGGGTGACATTTACATCCTTCACTTTCCTGGATTTGAGCCTTTTTGCAATTACATGCACCACATTAGTAATGAGCTCATTGTCAGATAGCTCATCTACATTAACCACATTCTCAGCAATTTGACCTTCTGCATCCTTGAAGGAAGAAACATCATCCTTAAAAGGAGAGTTCCCCTCAACATCTTGTTCAACATTTTCTTCTTCCACTTCCTTTAGAGCAGAGGTAACAAGCTTCTCAAGTTTCCTTTCAGCAGTATCTTTCTTGAAGGTGGATGATTCAGCAACAACACTTTTAGGGTTACTTCCTTTGTCATCCGGAGGAGGCATGCAAGCAAGAGGAGTAGATATCTGAGGCACATCAAAGCCTTAATTTAATACTATGTCTACTAGCCTTCTGATGCTTCTATCAACATTAACAATCTCTTCTTCTGTCCTATTTTCAGTAGCAGTAGAAGAGTTACCTTTGTCATCTTTGGATTTCTTTGTAGGTCATGATCTGGGTTTCTTGACCTTTTTCTCAAGAGGTGGGATGGTTGTTAGGGGAGTAACATCAAGTACTCTGTCAAGGGAGAGATTTTCAGGGAAGTTTCCAGATTTTGAGGAAGACGGTGTATGATGTTGAGACATCTTTGAATAATTTTGAGCAAAGAGATGAAGAATGATAAGGGTTCTTTTTCTGTAGAGGACAATGAAGAGTTTGTGAAAGTAGAAAGATGAAATTTCATAGCATATGGGAAAAACTTTGATACAGTATAGTAATGATTGTTTTCGAAATTTGATTTTTTGAAAACATAAATAATATAATATCACTTTAGTGATATTCCCACACGCCCTTAATTCCTACAACCCCTCATATAAGAAAATCCCTTATTTTCCTCTTAGGTTCACAAACTGATTAGCATCCAAAGCCTTAGTGAAGATGTCAGCCAGTTGCAGTTCAGCGACTACATGTTCTAAGGAAACAATATTCTCTTCAACAAGCTCTCTTATAAAGTGATGAAGGATATCAATATGTTTTGTACTGCTGTGTTGAATGGGATTCTTTGATATGTTTATGGAACTTAAATTGTCACAGAATAATGTCATGACATCTTGTTTGACACTGTATTCTGTTAACAATTATTTCATCCAAACCAATTGAGAATAACCGCCTCATGCATTAATATACTCAGCCTCAGCAGTGGACAGAGACACACAATTTTGCTTCTAACTAAACCAAGATATGATATTATTTCCCAGAAAGAAGCATCCTCCTGGTGTACTTTTTCTATAATCAACACTTCCTGCCCAATCAGCATCACAATAACCAGTTAAGGCATAATTGGATCCATGAGAGTATAACATGCCATAGTCACTTATCCCATTCACATATTTAAGAATTCTCTTCACATGGTTGGCATGGCTAACTTTAGGATTAGCTTGATATCTTGCACACACCCTACAACAAAGGCAATGTCAGGTCTGCTAGCCGTGAGATATAGAAGATTGTCTGTCATACTTTTGTAATGACTTTGATCCACACTTACTCCTTTTTCATCTTTAGACAACTTCAGATGTGTGGGAGCAGGAGTTCTTTTGTGGCTGGCATTTTCTATCCCAAATTTCTTTACTATATTCTTGGCATGCTTTCTCTGAGATAAAAATATGGAATATTCCATTTGCTTAACTTGCAGACCAAGAAAATAGGTTAATTCACCAACAAGGCTCATCTCAAATTCTGACTGCATTTGCTTGACAAAATGTTGAACCATCTCATTTGACATCCCACCAAACACAATATCATCAACATAAATCTGTGCAATCATGATCTTCCCTTCTTCTTCCTTGATAAAATGAGTTTTGTGTATGCCACCTTTCTTGTATCCATTCTCACCAAGAAATTTTGTCAATTTCTCATACCAAGCTCTTGGAGCTTGCTTTAATCCATACTGAGCTTTCTTTAGTTTGTAGACATGTTTAGGAAAACTTGGATCAACAAATACCTTTGGTTGTTCCATATAAACTTCTTCATTTAGATAGACATTTAAGAAGGCACTTTTTACATACATTTGAAACAATTTAAATTTCAGTATGCATGTAACTCTCAAGAGTAGTCTGATTGATTCAAGTCTGGCCACAAGGGAAAAGGTTTCATCATAGTCAACTCCTTCAATTTGAGTGTACCCTTATGCAACTAGCCTTTCCTTGTTTCTAGTGACCACCCAATTTTCATCAGATTTATTCTTCTACACCCATTTAGTGCCAATCATATTTGTCCCTTCAGGTCTTAGAAGAAGATCCCAAACTTCATTTCTACTGAATTGTTCTAGCTCTTCCTGCATAACATTAATCTAGAACTCATCAGTTAGGGCCTCTTTGACATTCTTGGACTCAATTTTTGACACAAAGAAAGAGTTTGATATCCCATCTCTTGATGTGGTAGTAACTCCTTTATTTAGATCTCCTATGATAAGCTCCTTAGGATGATCTCTCTGGGTTCTAATTGAAGGTCCTTTATTGAGATGACTAGGCTCGGGATCTTCTTGAGGTGGATTAGAATTAATACTTCTATCATTTGATTCTGTTGGAATATCAGGCAAAGATGTTCCAACATCTTCTGAGACATCTTCTGAGACATTCCATCCTCTATCATCAATAATAACATTTATTGACTCCATCATAACTTTGGTTATGGAGTTAAAAACTCGGTAAGCTCTTCTATTTATAGAGTAACACAAGAATATTCCCTCACCACTCTTGGGATCCATCTTCCTCCTTTATTCACGATCAGTAAAAATGTAACATTCACTTCAAAAAACATGAAAGTGTTTAACAATTGGTTTTCTTCCCCTCCATATTTCATACAAGGTGGCTGAAGTTCCTTTTCTTAGAGTGACTCTGTTATGGATATAGCATGCAATATTCATAGCTTCAGCCCAAAAATGGCAGGGTAACTTCTTAGCATGAATCATGGCTCTGGAAGATTCTTGAAGGGTTTTGTTCTAGCATTCCATAATCCCATTTTGTTGAGGAATAATGGGAGAAGAGAATTCAAGGCTGATTCCTTAAGAAGAGCAAAAGTTAGCAAATTTGTTGTTCTCAAATTCCTTTCCATGATCACTTCTGATTTTGATGACATGACTATCTTTTTCCCTTTGAAGTTTTTAACAGAGATCTTTAAACACTTCAAAAGTTTCAGATTTTTTCTCTAATAAAACTTATCCATGTGTATCTAGAGAAGTCATCTACAACAAGATAAGCATACTTCTTTCCACCAAGACTTTCAACCTGCATAGGTCCCATCAAGTCCATGTGAAGAAGTTCCAAAACTTTTGATGTAGTAAGATGTTAGATCTTCTAATGTGACATCTTGGTCTGCTTTCCAATCTGGCAGTCACCACATACCCTTACTTCTTCTATCTTGAGCTTAGGAATCCCTCTCACTGCTTTTTCAGATATATATTTTTCATACCTTTCAGATGCAAGTGCCTCAATTTTTGATCCCATAGTTTAACTTCATTCTCTTTGGCTAAAACACATGTTGAGGAGAAGTTTAACTCTTGAGGAACCCATAGATAACAATTCTCTTTAGATCTGATTCCTTTCACAATAGCTTCATTCTTTTCATTGCACACAAGAAATTCTTCCTTGGTAAAATTAACTTTGAATCCTTGATCACACAATTGGCTTATACTTATTAGGTTAGCTGTTATCCCTTTAACACGTAACACATCATCAAGCTTAAGGACTCTTGAACAACCAAGCTTGCTAAGACCTTTGATTTCACCTTTTGCTCCATCACCAAAAGTCACATAACTGGTGGAATGAGATTTTACACCCACCAACAGATTCTTGACACCTGTCATGTGCATAGAATAACCATTATCAAAGTACCAGTCATCTTTGGTTGATACTCTGAGGGAGGTGTGAGGTATGAAACTAGTAACATTAGACTTGGGAACCCACTGTTTCTTCTTTATGCTATTTTGGGGAATATGAGCAGTTTTGGGAAGAAGAGTATTTTTAGGATACCCATACAACTTGAAACAGAAAGGCCTTATATGACAAAGCCTTCCACAGTGATGACATCTCCAGGGCCATGGATTCTCTCTAGTGTGATTAAAATTTTTCTTGCCATGATGTTTGCCATGATGTCCTTTCTTGCTATGATGTTTAGACATTTGATTCGACATCTTTGGTTCAGATTTGGCATGAGTGGAATGTGATGAAGGTTCTCCTGAGTTAGGTTTCTTTTTCTCATTAAACCATATACCACTCTTGTCTCCAGTCACTCTCCCCGCTTGTAGAATTTCATCTAATTTTTCAGATCCATTATTTAGCATCTTGTGAGATCTGGCCATTCTATCAAGGTTTGAATTCAAGGAAGTCACTTCCCTTTCCATGTTAGAAATAGTTTTTAAATTCTCTTCCCTTTCTTCCTTCAGTTGAGTTATGAGGAATTTCTGTTTCTCCCCTTCAAGGCACACTTCTGCACTTCTGGGACATAATTCTTTGTATGAAGAAGCTAACTCATCAAACTTTAGTTCCCCATCACTGGACTCTTCATCATATACATATTTTCCTGTCAATGCTTTAACATATTTGGTAGATTCTTCAACATCACTCTCTGAGTCCTATTCAGACCAAGTAACAGATAGATTCTTCTTCTGTTTCTTAAGATATGTAGGACATTCAGCTCTAATGTGACCAAAGACTTCACATTCATGACATTGTATTCCCTATCCTTTAGTGCATTTTTCTTAAGCCCTTTTTGTTCCAAACTCATTTGACTTATGGATGTCAGATGAGATGTTCTTGACATTTGACCTTTTGTTCCTATCCATTCTTTTTATCACTTTGTTAAACTGTCTTCCAAGCTTAGCTAAAGCATTTCATATTCCTTCATCTGTATCCAGATCACATCCTCCTCTTCATCTTCAGTATTTAATACAAAGGTTGTGCTTTTGTTCTTCTTTTCAGATCTTTCATTGATTCTTAATTCAAATGTCAGAAGGGATCCAACAAGTTCATCCACTTTCATTTTGTCAATGTCCTGGGCTTCTTCTATAGCTGGTACTTTCATATCAAATCTCTTGGGAAGAGACTTGGGCATCTTTCTCACCAATTTGTCTCCAGGTGTTTTTTTCTCCTAAAGCACTGGATGCATTAGCAATTTCAAGAATGTTCATATGGAAGTCATTAATACTTTCATCATCCTTCATTCTCAAATTCTCAAATTTTGTGGTGACCAACTGAAGTCTTGACATCTTAACTTCGGATGTGCCTTCATGAGTAGATTGAAGAATTCCCCATGCATCCTTAGCAACTTTACATGTGTTAACTAATGTGAATTTTTTTTTGTCAATTCCATTGAATATAGCATTCAAGGCTTTAGAATTTCGAAGAGAAATTTCATCTTCTTCTTTAGACCAATCTTCTTAAGGTTTTAACTCAGAAGTAGGTTCTCCATTTTCTCCCAATTTGACAGGGTGTTTCCATCCTTTTAAAACAGCTTTCCACGCCCTGCTGTCCAAGGACTTTAAAAAGGAAACCATACGTCGTTTCCAGTAGTCATAATGACTTCTATCCAGAATGGGTGGTCTGTTCATAAATCCTCCTTCCTTGTCCATATTACTAGAAAGTATCTTCCCTATATCTCACCTAAATAAAGAGAAGGATGCTTGTTCTGATACCAATTAAAATTCTAGTATCAGATATATGACGTCGAAGGAGATGCCACGACACAAATATCTGAGGAACAAAGTAAAGTGCAACAATAATAAAAGCAGTAAAAAACACAAGGGGTTGTTAACCCAGTTCAATGTAAAACAACACCTACTCTGGGGGCCACCAAGCCAGGGACAAGTCCATTAAATAGTATCAATTCATAGACCCTCAGTAAACAACCAGTTTACGATCTAATCACTTAATCATTACCCGTGTTATACTTATACCTAAGACACTCTAGGTATGAGACAACAGAATTAATAAGTTTTAAAGACTTGAATCATTAAATGCTTAAAAGATTATGAATGATACATAATTAACAACCCAAATAACAACTCAAGCATTAAACTAATACTAGAGTGTTTTACAATTAAAAGAGTTAGACTTCTAAAACACAAAGAAAGTATTCTTCTTCAAAAGTTGTAGTTCTCTAAATAAGGAAGCAGGCCCTTATATATTCGCATCAGTGGGCTTGGGATGAAAAACAAATATTCAAATATTTTGAATATTTCCATGAAAACAGGCCAACATATAATCCATAAAGATAATTAAAATAGAAAAACATTCCTCCATATTTTTTGCAGCCTATGAGTCACAAATCATGAATTATGGAGCGCAGGAAATCAGGAAACATAAAATATGAACTGATATGAGATGCATTCAGTTCAGGAGGCAGATGTCAAGACATCTGCTTTTACATCATTCAAAACAATTTGCTTAAAATGTTAAAACATTTAGCAAAACATTATCAAGACATTGTTTTACCAAAGTTACTGTCAATAAAACACTTACAAGACCTTTTCTAGAGACGAGAAGACATATGATAGATATTGAGGAAGGTACCATGACTCTTATGGTCTATGATGAGAAGCTAAAAATTAATGTGCAAGAAACCATGAAATTCAAAGATGAGGAAAATACAAGTAAAAGTATTGAGGTGTTGGACACAATGTTCATTCACTCAATTTAAATTAAAATTCCTAAATTACCGTTGTAGAGAGTTCTTAGCTTGTCAATTTCTGAAAGCAATGAGGAAATATATGAAAAAGAATTTGAAGTGTTGGCCATGTTTGAAGCACAACCTCCGTGGAATAGATCATAACCACAACGGTGGGAGGATTTAAGACAACCGCAATCTCGTGAAGAAAAACAAGAGGTGCAAAAGGGTACAAAGTTGAAACAACTATCTGAAAATCTCAAATATATCTTTCTTGACACTGATGAGAAATGTACAGCTATTATCAACTCTGTTTAAAAGAAATTCAGTAGAACTAGATCATTAAAGTGCTCAAGAAATACAAGGGTTTTATTGGATGGGCAATTGAAGATTTGAAAAGAATCAATCCCACAGTTTGTATGCACAAGATATTGATGGAAGATAATCAGAAACATGCTATCTAGCCGCAAAGAAGACTAAATCATGCAATGAAAGAAGTTATCCGAAAAGAGGTTGTGAAGTTGTTGGATGTGGGTTTTATTTACCCTATATCCGATAGTGCATGGGTATGTTCGGTTCATGTGGTAGCTAAGAAGGGCGGGAAATTTGTTATCAAAAATGAGAAGAATGAATTAATTCCCACCAGAACCGTTATAGGATGGAGAGTGTGCATATATTATCGAAGATTGAACACTACTACAAGAAAAGACCATTTTCCCTTACCATTCATTGACCAAATGTTTGAAAGGTTAGCTTGTCATGATTACTACTGTTTTCTTGATGAGTATTCAGGATACAATCAAATTGCAGTTACTCTAGAATATCAAGAGAAGATTGCATTCACATTTCCTTATGGTATTTTCGCCTATAGAAGAATGCCATTTTGGTTGCATAATGCACCTGCTACTTTTCAGAGATGTATGACCTCCATATTCACTGACATGCTTGAAAAACATATGGAAGTGTTTATGAATTATTTTTCGGTGTTCGGATCGTCTTTTGAAAATTTCTTGAAAACCCTATCTTTGGTGTTAAAAAGATTCCATAAGACAAATCTGATTCTGAATTGGGATAAGTGTCATTTTATGGTGCGTGAAGGTATCGTGTTAGGTCACAAAATTTCTCATAAGGGAATTGAAGTTGATAAAGCCAAAGTGGAGGTAATTGCAAAGTTACCCCCACTAGTGAATGAGAAAGGGATAAGAAGCTTCTTAGGACATGAAGGAATCTATCCTAGGTTCATAAAAGATTTCTCCAAGATTGTGAGGTCGTTAACTAGTCTACTTGTGAAGGATGCAGCATTTATTTTTGATGAAAAGTGCAGTGAAGCGTTTGAAACTTTGAAGAGAAAACTAGTATCTGCATCGATTGTGATCTCTCAAGATTGGCCGCTTCCTTTTGAGATCATTTGTGATGCAAGTGATATGGAAGTAGGAGAAGTGTTGGGACAGAGAAGAGAAAAGCTCTTGCATGTGATCTATTATGCAAGTCATGTTTTGAATCCAGCCCAGATGAATTATGCTATGACTGAAAAAGAATTGTTAGTAGTGGTGTACACTTTTGATAAGTTCATATCATATTTGTTGGGTTCAAAGTTTATTGTTTATACTGACCATGCAACTTTGAAATATCTTTTATCTAAACAAGAATAAAAAACAAGGTTGTTGAGGTGGATCTTACTCTTGCAAGAGTTTGATCTAAAAATCCATGACAAAAAGGGATGTGAGAATTGGGTTGCTGATCACTTATCTCGAATGTCCCTGATAGAAGAAAACGAGGAGAAGCACCCAATCAAGGCTGAGTTTATTGACGAACGAATCATAGCTGTGAATGGCATACCGTGGTTTGCATACTATGCGAACTACTTGGTAGGTGGAGTAATACCTGATGATTTTGATTCTAACAAGAGGAAAAAGTTTTTACATGATTGCAGGTTTTACTTATGGGATGAACCATTCCTGTATAAGAAAGGAATTGACAGACTGATTTATAGATGTGTCCTAGAAGAAGAACAGAGAGATATCTTAAAAGCATTTCATGACTCATAATATGGAGGACATTTTAGTGGAGATAGAACAATGACAAAAGTCCTCCAATCTGGGCTATACTGGCCCTCACTTTTCAAGGATACCCAAGGCATAGTGCAAGAATGCGACATGTGCCAGAGGATAGGAAACATCTCAAAGAGGAACCAAATGCCTCAAAATGTTATGTTAGAGGTAGAGTTATTTGATGTTTCGGGAATAGACTTCATGGGACCATTCCCACCCTCATTTGGGAAAATTACATCTTAGTGGTGGTGGACTATGTCTGAAAGTGGGTTGAAGCGGCAACATTACCCACTAACGATGCCAAGGTTGTAATCAATTTCCTGAAAAACAATATTTTCTCGAGGTTTGGGGTTCCTAGTGCTCTAATTAGTGATGAAGGTATCTATTTCTTGAACAAATTGATGGAGAATCTGCTGAAGAAATACAATGTGTAACACAAAGTCGCCATTCCGTATCCTCCTTAGACGGGTGGTCAGGTTGAAGTATCAAATAGACAGATAAAGCAGATCCTTGAGAAGACATTTAGTGCATCATATAAAGGCGTGTCAGTGAAACTTGAGAATTTACTATAGGCATACATAACAACATTCAAAACTATGATACGTATGTCTCCTTATCAGTTAGTCTATGGTAAAGCTTTTCATATACCGCTTGAACTTGAGCATAAGGCATTTTGGGCTTCCAAAAATTCCTTAACTATGATCTGATGAAAGCTGGTGAATCCCAAATTCTTCAACTTCACGAGTTAGAAGAGTTTAGGAATCAAGCTTATGAGAATTCCAAAATTTATAAAGAAAAAACAATGAAATGGCACGATCAGAAGATCCAGGAAAGGGAATTTTAGGAAGGTCAATTAGTTCTCCTGTTTAAATCCAGGTTGAGATTGTTCCCTGAAAAGCTAAAGTCGGGATGGCCAGGACCATTTGTTGTTCATAAAGTATTTCCCAATGGAGTGATCGAATTAAAAAAATCAAGCCAATGGGGATATATTCAAGGTGAATGGGCAAAGGTTGAAGCCTTATTACAC
This sequence comes from Vicia faba, assembly GCA_948472305.1. Lineage (NCBI taxonomy): Eukaryota > Viridiplantae > Streptophyta > Magnoliopsida > Fabales > Fabaceae > Vicia > Vicia faba. The sequence goes on along the minus strand of OX451740.1, from coordinate 991,135,687 downwards.
TGGGCATGAGAGAGGTCTCATTGATAATGTTAGTCTTACTGGGTAAGACGGACGACCGTTGAGCCATGTGACGTTAAACGAAGTGCTTCGTGGGAGGCAACCCATATATTTTGATTCTAACTATTTTTTGTTTTGTTGTCGGTTGAAATTTTTTAGTGTAGGCTCAACAATGTCTTACTCAAGGAGAAGGAAACTGTTTGACTCAGAATCAGTGAAAAAAATGGGATTTTTTCAGAAAAAGCAGATGCTGACACAGCCGCCTGTGTCTAAGGACACGACATGTGTCAGCTGCACCTAAGCATAAAAATTTCATGTTTTCCAGGAGCTGACACAGTCGTCTGTGTCACGGGACACGACTCGTGTCAAAAAACCTTGAATTGTTTTTGTGAATCGAGAAGTGAAGCACTGAACACGATCGCCCGTGTCATGGGACACGGCCCGTGTCCGGTCAACTGGGCAATATTTTTTTTAACAAAACTTGTGGGGCCCATGTAGATTTTGGAGATTATAGTGTTTTTCTCTCTTTCTTTTCTTTTTCTCTCACTTGTAACCTAATTATTCTTCTTCCCCATTCTTCCTCTAAAAAATCCATAACCACTTTCTTAAAAAGCTCTCTCCTTTCACCACCATACCACTTTGTTGACCAAACTTCCCTCACAAATAGTGCTCTATTTTCCGGCCTCTGCCTCCCTACAGTAATTTTCCCACTAATTCATGTGTTCAATTTTGTTAGATTATTCAGGTACCCAAAATTTTCCCCCAAGCATACTGTGAGAGGAAAGCAACCAGCGGGAAAACCATTAAGGTCAAGATCAAGGAGAGATCTCACTGTTGCTTCCCAACCTAATATCCATGGCATTATTTTCGAAAACCCGACACACGAAGTGAGCTACTCGCTCCATATTTGGCATAAGGTGACGCCAACGAGGTATATGTGTTTTGAAACTCTATATGTTATGGGTTTATCCGAAGAAGTAAATAGAATGTTGCATGTATTAGGAGTGTTAGAATTTATGCAGTACGAAGCACCAACTTTTAGGCTCATAACATTTCAATTTTTTAGTTCTTTTGATTTTAAGTTGAAGCCGATGTGGGAAGGGACCGACAGAGGTCATACATGTACCATGATATTCAGGTTGTACAATGCTAAACATTAGTTGACGGTAGAGGAATTGGGTGAGATCCTATGACTACCAATTTATGGACCCGAAGTTATTCCAGAAACTTTTATAACAAGCCGATTTTGGGGGGATATCACAGGCTCTGGTGGGTATGTTTCTAAGGGCTCTAAGGAATCTTATTTCGAAAACCCTTGTTTCAGGTAAGTTCATAAGTGTTTAGCTTATTCTTTGTTCGACATAGGTGATAGTACGTGGGTGGCAACTCAACCAGAACTCTTTTTGCTGCATGCCATGGTCACTGCGAGCCCGGTAAATGTAGTTACTTTTGCTGCAAATTATTTAGGTAAAGTGGGTCGAGCAACAATTGGTTGTATTGCTGTAGGTGGTACGATTACCCAGATAGCCAGGAACTTTTATTATGATCCTATTATGTTAAATGAGGCACCCATTGCAGGTAAGTCTAAGCTAGATATGAGTGCCCTTGTCAATCAGGGCATGATTCAGATACAAGGAAGACGTTTTGGTTTAATAAGTACAAAAAGGGTTATTCTCACACTCCGTGACCCTGCAAGAGTTACAATATCTAATCGCGCGAATTGCATTTGGGGGTATGGGAGTGATGGCAAGGAAGACCAGGACGAATATGATAAGGATAATCAAGCTGATGAGGACAAAATGGATGTAGATTCTAGAGAGCAAGAGCCAGTGGGTAATCCCTCAGAGATGCCTACCTAATATAGTGGAAGGTCCTCATATTTCACCCAAGAAGAGTGGGTCTGGCTACAAACAGAGTTTGGCGACATCCGTGATGAGAAGACGTGCCAAGGAGTTGAATAGGTTTGTCAAGCAAATGAGCAGATCCGTCAAGGGGAAATGTTGAGTGATATGCACCAAATAATGGAACACTTTATGTTACAATTTCCTCCTCCTCCGCAATGATGTTCTGTGAGTCCCCTTCTCTCTTGGACAAAAACATTAGGGACAATGATTGGTTCAAGTGGGGGAGGGTTTTTATTGTTTTTTTATTTGAATTGTTATTCCTTTTTAGTATTTTCAATCTATTTTAAATTTATTTGTGTTGTTTATTTGTGTTGTTTGTTTTGTCACTGATGTGTTACAGATTGATTGTATTTTTTCCTAATGAAGGATGGACGAGTAGCTAAGTGGATGAAAGATGAAACCCGTACTTTCTCCTCAAGCACCCCGTTAATTTGATACAACTGAAGAACGAGTAATTGTTAGACGCAATTTAGTAACACTAGACTGGGATGGTAGTATGGCATACCTAAGCCAGAAAAGAAGTTGCATCACATGAGGAGTACTTTGGATCCTGTAAGCTTGTCCAAAATGGTGAGCATATATAAAGCCAAACACAAGAATATCATCATGAGAGTTCATTCAGGTATGACTTTATCACTATAATTTTGCGTGTATTCTACTCAAAAAGCACAAAATGATAACACACACTGAGGCGCGTTGTTTATTTTAACCCTGAGCCTCTCTATCCATATCATATTGTTATGTTTATCCTTTGTTAACCATATTTGAGCCTTATCCATTTGTTTGTGATAACCATATATGTTAACCCTAGGCCAAACACTTACTACCCTTGCTCGTTCTAAGTGTTGTGAAGTTTGAAATTGTGCGAAGTTCTAAAGAGAGGAAGATAACTCATAAATAAATACTTTCCCCAGGGAAAACTCAGGTACCAGTGAAACACTCAAAGCAAAAACTGAGTGAAGCAAATAGAAAAAGAGTCGAGGTTGAGTAAAATCCCATCGTAATTAGTTGAGCCTGGAGACCAGAAAAGCAACACAGATGCCGAGCCAAAAACCCTTTATTTATCCATTTTCTTTGTTTATCCCACCATACCCAAGCCCCGTTACAACCCAAAGACCTCTAAAAGTGTGTGAAATCTGTTTGTGTAGCGAAGGTAGAGTTCATTCAAATTTGTGAGTCGATATTGAATACATTGAATTTTGAGTGCAAACCACTTTAATCCTGAGATATTTGGTGAGAAGTGTGAAAAATATTGCAGGTGAAAAAGTATTCTGATGTGGAAGTTTAACGGAAAATTCGGATCGGTGACCCAGAATCTTGACCAGGAAGGTGGAAAGCAAGTTGCAAAGAACATCGACTATATTATGGTAAAAAGGAATTTCGGGGTGAATTTGTTGTTATCATCAATATTACTTGAGGATAAGCAATGAGCTAAGTTTTGGATTGTGATCGATCACCATTTCTACTTTGTTTTCGTCACTAATTCGGTATAAGTTCATTAAATCTGTAACACTTTGGTTTGCCTTTTTATTGTTTTGTTTAATTTATGCTACTTTTTGCAAATGTATCTTTGTGTTACTTTTATTTGAATTTCATGTCTTTTAGATGCTTTTGATGGTTTGGTTTAGCAGGTGTTGGTAATATCAGGTGCAGGTAAAAATATCCAGAGGATTTGTGTAAACATGAAGCAAAACATGAAGTTACAAGGGCCCTGACACGGCCACCCGTTTCACCTGAAACGGGCCGTGTCAGGAGAAGAAGGAAAATAAGCTGAAGACAGAAGGCGACACGGGTGCCTGTGTCACACGATACAGCCTGTGTCAAGTCAGCTGAAGCATATTGTAGCGGTAGACATGTTTAAGACTAAGCCATTGGATTGACTAGAATTATATAGATCAAAAATAAAAATCACCATCGCGCTTTATTGTTTCCAAAGGAATTGGAAAAGAGCGAATAACCCAAAAGAGGGGGAGAGATTCAAGGTAAGGGGGTTAGTTATGCAAAGGGAAGGTATTAGCACCCTAAACATCTACTGTACTCCACAGGAACGTCTTTGTAAAATCTGTATATTTTTGCTATGAAATGGTGTATAAAAAATAGACGGTGGAGGTGAGAAAAGAAGTATTTTTTATAATTTTTGCACTCGCCGCGGTTGTGAACCTTTAGTTCCTACGTACCACCTATCGTGCAATAGGGGATCAGAGTACACGTAGTTCCTATTTGAAAAAAAATTGAAACATAAGTGTGTTGGTTAATTTTATGAGATAAAACATCATTGTCATTGTCTGTGTGGAAAACCTACTTACTATCCACAATCATGAGAAAGGAGAATTTTCATCATCTTAAAGTGGAGGATATGGCTTGAATTTTAAAATCAACAATGCCTCACTCAACACCCAAGTGGAAAATATATCACTTCAATACATATTGTAGAAGTATATTTGTTTGCATCACTACAAGGATTGACAAGAGTCTAATCTTTTGAGAAAGGTTTTAAAATAAAAAGCCAAAGTGGCAAAATGGTTTGAAATGAGATTGTTTAACTTTTAGTCTTCTCACAAACAAATGTAAAGGTATTATTAAATTGATTGAAGTTTATTCATGAAAAGGTTTTAAAAATGCATGGACATAAGTCCAAGTTTATTATGAAAGTGGTTCAAGTTTCAAAACAAGAAGAGTATTCAAAAGGAGGGAGAAGATTTTTGAAATTAAAGAAGATGGGAGGAGAAGAAGACACTATCCTAAAGAAAAATGTAAAAGCTAAGGATAAGAACCATCTAACCAACAAGGATCCAATACTTGACATTATGAGTCAAGATAGAATTCCCATTCTTTGGATTGAAACCAAACAAGCAAAGATACTAGACCTCTTGAGAGAACCAAACTTCAAGTGTATTAATTCTTCACAAAAATTGGGCTGAGTAACGGCTGTATATGGGTGAATTCCAGATTACAAACAAAAAATGTAATCAGAATGACCTGGACACATAACAAACAAACCACACAATGTCTTGAGGTAAACCTTAAGAACTCCAAACAAAAGATCAATTAAGGTCACAAGGTCTCCAACATAGGTCAAGGCCTCTAATCCTAAGTCCAAGAAATCCAATGCTCCACAATGCCAAGGATAGTAACCAAATAATCCAAGTATCATTAAAGGTTTTTTAGGGTTCATCTTGATTATTAAGTGTCTTTAAAAAGAAAAGAAAAGCTCAAGTGAGGAAAATAAAAATGACAATAAAGTAAATGCTCAAGTGAGCAAAATAAAAATTCCATGAAATGTAATGCTTAAAATAAATGATACATAAAGTATAAAAAATAAAAGCATAAAGTAAAAACAGTTTAATAATTAGTGGTTAGTTGGATGACCATCTAGAAACTTGAATTTGGAACTCATTAGAGGATTAGTAGGACAAAAGCCTCCACACAACAAGTTGCATTTGCTTTTTGTCAAGTATATCATCCATTTGGAATTCTCAAAAGTACCATTTAATGATCAACGATGTTTAAGTGATCTGCGTTGACCAAAAGTGTTGTAGATTCATTAGAGGATTGGTAGAACCAAAGCCTCCACACAATGAATCTCAAGGTTATTGGAGCAAAGAGATCAAATAAACATACTTGGGCTTGCAAACATAGGTTTGGGCCACGAATGATCATTTATTCGAATCGGGACAAAATTTAGAACTATGTTAAGAAATTGTAAGTGGACTTATATAGAAGTCGCACCTATTTTAAGGTCGATCAATAGCAATCTATACACCATTTATTTTGAGACATGATATGAAGATCATGCTCCAATAACAATTAGTGCAATAAGAAAGGGATAAGATGAAGAAGGGTGGGGAAGAATATACAAACCACATTTGAATTAAGATTTAATCGAACTATTATTAAAATCATTCATCCATTTTTATGGAGTTTGACTCAACACCATGGATCCAATAATGTTAATAAAGTTCATGATAAAAAATTCAACCCAAGATCAGCCAGAAAATAATCACAAAATAATATTGCATTTAATATATACATTAAAAAGGTTTTTTAAATGTTTTAAAATAGAAATAAAAGAGAAAAATATTAACAATGATCAAATTAATCAAGAAATATTAAGTAAGACCATAGAAAAATCAGAAATGGACTCAAATATTTTTATAGAATTTTTTGGTAATTTTTTTAAAGTTGGAATCTATTTTTAAAATCAAAAGAAACGAGTAAAATAAATCAAAAATGATAAAAAATACCAAAGTCAGAAATAAAAAATAAATGAGGTCACCAATATTTGTAACCATATCATTGGATCATTCCATATTTTTTTCTAAATTAAAAAATGCATAAAAGTATTTTTAAACATTTAAAACAATTCAAATAAAGTGAAAATTTATAAAAAATATCAAAACACAAAATAAAATTGTGAAAAAATAAAAATCATAAAGAGAAATATCAAAAATATTTTTCTTAATTTTTTTAGATTTTTTGGACTTAAAATGAATTTTCTATGATTTTATTAAGTTTAAAACAATTAAATATAAATATCAGAAATAAAAAATAAAGTATAAAATATGTGGACCATTGGATGAGATCCAAAATGCTTTAGTAATCAAATCCTAGGGATCTGGCGCGTTGTGCATATCATGGTCATTAGTGAATAAAGCATAGAATCAAATATAAATCAGATTTAAAAAAAAAACAAGTGGCAAGTCATCATTGGTTGGAAGATGACATGTTGGTCATCTTCGACCTGCAGCCAACGTGAATTGCAAGTCTCTCAAACTGTAAAATCATAAGCTCAGACCTATGCCATTCGCTTCGTCTCTTCAAGACAAAGACAACCACACCTTCGCGAAAAATTTATATAAACTGTAGCTCAAGCAAATTGGAAGGAATGTTTTGAAAAGGGATTTGAAATTTCATGGTCAAAACGTGTTTCCAGATAAAAGCAAGTGTTGCGACTAGAACCAGGGAAATGAGAGCTTCACAATGATATCAAAGTTTTGAAGAATTGATGGAGAAATCTACCTATTGAAGTTGAGTTACAGAGCTCTGAAACTGGACTTCTATGGATCAATATAGGGCACGATTCTTGAAGGTAATTGTATGGTTAGCTTCATGGAAAATCAAGGAAGGTGAATTGATAGAGAAATTGGATTGAAAAAAGCTTGAACACTGATTTCGAAGTTACAAAAAAATGAGTTATGGAGCAAGTTTGGCAGGGTGATTCTGGTTGTTCAAGCTTGAGGAAAAAAATGAGGGATGACCCTCTATTTATAGGGAATCAAATGGAATGTTCAAGCGTGTGAAATGATGAAGTTTGGAGGAAAATCGTGTGAACCTGATACACGAGTAAGGTGTGATCTGTTTTGCATCAAAACTCATCTAATCCTTGCGTTTTCAGGCTCTAATCCACTTTGGCAACTTGGTTAAACATGTTTAGATCACAAACACGTGCTAATTTGATGTTTAGAAGCCAAAACATGAATTTCAAATTCTTACTTATGAAGAAACTTCAATTCCAAGTTACCAAGTTCAATCCAATGGCATTCTCAGCTCAAGGGGTCTTAAGGTATGATTCTTGTTGCTTTATAAAGATGAGGTTACAAGCTTTGTAATGGGAAAATAATGAAATCAAATGGATGCTTGAGCAGAAATTTGCAATTAGTCAAAGTTGGGGAAAAATGTTGACTTTCCATACTTAGAAATATTTCAATTTTTTCTTCAAAAGTGACCTATAATGTTTTGCATCCAAACATGGCCTTCCACTTGGAATTTGATCTTTACAAAAAAAGATGGCATGAAATAGATCTATTGAATGACATTTTGAGACTTGAAGCATTCAAAATATCCAAAAATTGAGAGAGTTATGAGTTGTCGAAGTTTGCAAAAAATCATGAAAAGACCTATAATCTTTTGTATCCTTAGGGCATCTTCCATCCATTTTATCACTTTGCACATAAAAGAAGAGATAAAGTGCACCTCCTCAAGATAATTATGTAAAAAGAGTGGGCTCATGGTGATACAAATTGACCAAGTTATGATCATTTGAAGTCACACATGGGAAATTGGGGGTTCATCTAGAGGACTTGTAATCTTTCTTCATCATCAAGTTTCTTCCACATGAAAACTCTTTGAAACTTTTGAAGTGATTTGTAAGTAACCCTTTGAAGAGAAGGATGTCTTTGGAATCACTCAAAAATACCAAAAGATGAGCAAGATATACTTCTTTAAAGTTCAAAACCCTAGCCCCTAGATCAAGAAAATGCTTTGAGGAACTTTGACAATTTTGAACAACCTTCTTGTACCAACACTTTTGCTTTGTAAATAAAAGTTGTTGAGGATGATAATAAGAACTCATAGCCACCAAAAACACCTCCATATCTTGATAATTGGGAGAAATATGCACTTGTGACCAATGGGAACAAAGCCTTGCCCAAACATGACAACTTCTTCAATCAAGCCCTTGTACTTTTGAATCAATCTTGGTAACTTTGAAATCTGGTGAACCAAAGTAAACCTTGCCATTCCATATTGCCTTTACCTACATTATTAACAAGTAAGACAAACCAACATTGCATTTTATTATTTAAAAGGAAAGTCAAAACATGAATGATAACAAAAGAAAAACAAGTCAAGGTGCATGGTGATTCCTCAAAGAGCAAAGCTAAAGATAGGGAGGAAAACCAGGAGCCCTAATGTGACCTTGTTGTGATTGAATCAATATGGTATGATGGAGGGATCTTAGGGGCAATAATTGGGGTACAACAACTTCCCTTATTTAAGTTTCTTCTATCCGTAGATACGGAGGTTAAAAATCTCCGTGTCGACGCGATCGAAGATACTTAAATATAAAACAAAACCTAATTTTGGTCCTAAGATGCCATGCAATATTTATGGGTATGAATTCATATGAAAAACTTCAAAGGGGCACAAAACACCACTCGGGATATATGAAAGGAAATAAGGATCGAAAGGTAAACCCAACCAGGAAAATAAATAACTGGTGGATCAAAAGACCCGACTCATAGAGGATGGTAAAAAGGTCAAAGGATACACCAACTTTTACCGAAGGTAAAACTACCAACGTTCACTGAAGGTAGAAAGAGAAAATAAATAACAACACCGACGTTCACTGACGGTGAGCTACCAACATTTACTGAAGGTAGAGAGAAAAAATCATCGACGTTCACTGATGATGAGCTACCAACTTTCACTGAGGTAGAGAGAAAGGAAATATCATAGCACCGTCGTTCACTGACGGTGAACTACCAATGTTCACTGAAGGCAGCAAAAAGATAACAATCACCAACTTTCACTGATGGTGATCTACATACTTTCACTGAAGGTAGAAGGAAAATATCATAACATCCTCGTTCACTGACGATGAACTACCAACGTTCACTGAGGGTAGCAAAAAGATAACAATCACCAACTTTCACTGATGGTGATCTACTAACTTTCACTGAAGGTAGAAAGGAAATATATCATAACATCGTTGTTCAATAACGATGAACTACCAACATTTACTGAGGGTAGCCAAAAGATAACAATCACCAACTTTCATTGATGGTGATCTACCAATTCTAACTGAAGGTAGAAAGGAAATATATCATAACATCTCCGTTCACTGACGATGAACTACCAATGTTCACTGAGGGTAGCAAAAAGATAAAAATCACCAACTTTCACTGATACTGATCTATCAACTTTCACTGAAGGTAGAAAGTAAATATATCATAACATCGCCATTCATTGACGATAAACTACCAACGTTCACTGAGGGTAGCAAAATGATAACAATCACCAACTTTCACTGATGGTGATCTTCCAACTTTCACTGATGGTAGAAAGGAAATATCATAGCATCGCTATTCACTGACGATGAACTACCAACGTTCACTAAGGGTAGCAAAAAGATAACAAGTTTTCCCAGAATTCCTGCGTTTCACCTAGAACGGGTCTCAACTTCTTCTTTAACCAAGACATTCCGCCTGGAAAGGGTAATATATAAGTTGTCTCAAATAAAGAGACTACCACTTGCAAAGATTTCACAATGAATTGTCTCTGTGATATTGAAAGACTTGCCATCCACTGGAGTAATTTGACAATGAACTGTCGACTATCAACTCATAGAGAAGATAGCAAAAACGTAACATCAACTTTTATGAGGAAGTACAAGTTACTTAAATAAAGTGACCTGCTGCTTGCTGTTATAAGAAGTATTGTAAAAATAACTTTATGGGGAAAATAATACGGTTTCTTGGGGAAAGAAATATGACTTCCTGGGGAAATGCCAATATATTCCTGCTAAGGAGATAAAGTCTTCTCGTGCAAAATAAATCCACATTCTCAAACCAAAGCTCGAAGCTTGCAGAAATCCAAAGTAATAATATTGCTGAAGATCAAAGATTCAAGCCAGAAATAAACTGGAGTAGAACAGTCTACCAAAAATACATCCTTTGAGAAATAAACTCAAGAAGGAAAACCAAATCCATCCAGACAAGAAACTGTATAGGAAGGCTAAAGCAAAAATATTCCACGAGGGATAACTCAGTGGGGAAATTGAAAGAATATACACTTTCTGCTTAAGGCCGACACTCTATTGGAGAGAGGACAACCAAACTCTACAAAACAGGGTAATATGTCAACAAAATATTAATGCATGTGAATGAGCAATGATTTGCTAATTTTAAATATGCATGATGTATGTATGAATGTATGAGTGTTATCATGTATATGCTGACAAAACAGACATATAACACTGGGAGCAACCAGGAAAAACCAACTCAGGCACAAACAACACTTAGCTAAATCGCCTCCACGATGAACATTCCATGAGAAAAAAATAAGCACCAACTTAGGAAGCAAAATCCTATTTCGCGGCTTAACTTCACTGGGAAGGAACATAGTCCAGAAGTAAACAAATTATAGCGATAAAACAGTACAGATACAGGTATACAATATCCTTCTCCAGGCTTAACCCAGGAATAGCACTCAGACTTCAGTGGGGAAAAAATGCTTTCACGGCCCGTACTTCTACTAGGGATGGAAATACTAATTTCAAACAAGGCAGACGAAAACCATATCAGCAAAACATCGACTGAGGATTTTGAGCCGACGTTAATGTAGAAATATCATACAGACTTCACTATGGGAGATAACGCATCATCATCGAGACATCATTTGGGGACCTCGTGCTGACTTCATTGGGGAGGACAACACCCCATTGAAGGGAGAAAACCAAGATACGTTCTTGTAGCGATAAAAAATGTAGCGGGGTAAAGTGGAGATCGAATTATTGATTAATTCATCTCACAAAAGCAAGAGTCGCCATCGCGCTTTATTGTTTCCAAAGGAAAAGGGAAAAGAGCGAAATAAAACCCTAAATATGCAATGTAAATAATAATAAAATACAAAGCGTTTTTGAAAAGAGATCTTATGGTTCGGGGGTTGGTTATACAATGGGAAGGTATTAGCACCCAATGCATCTACAGTACTCTATAGGAACCTTTTGAAATATCTGTTTATTTAAAATTTGATTGCTTGATAAAAATAAATCGTTTTGGCCGAAAAGGGATACGGATAGGTTTTTGAAGATACGACGACCTAACGTCGAAGTTTTTGTTTAAAGGGGCATAAATTTTGAAAAGATTGAATACTTGAAGGCAAATTATCCTAAGTTTTAATGAAAAATGAAAATATTCGCGCGATTAGATTTGAGGACATGAAGTCAACAAATTTATCGTTTTTCCTTTGGATTTAAACGTAAACGGAATAAACAAATAAATATGAAATAAATAAACAGAAAAATTATGCGGATCATGATTAAGTACAATAATTAAATGATAGACTAAATGATATAATGCATTTTGGATTTTTGATTAATATTAGTAAAAAGAAAGTGTTTTAATTGTTTCTCCATTTTACGTATTTTTTATATGGATGAATGCAAAGAGAATTAATTAAGGGGAATAAAATGCTTTTTAAGCTTTTATGTTTCTATTTTTATGTTTTTGATATTAATATAAAAGGTTATTATTTTTAGAATTATTAAATAACTAAATTAATTAAAACTTAAAAAGGTTATTAACCTAACTCTAATTAAAAAGGAATTATCAAAATTATCAAATTAACTCCTAAAAGTTGAACTAATAAAATTAATTATTAAAATGCTTAATTAAACTATGCCTATTTGATTGAATTGCTAATTATTAAAATACTAAAATCCTAAAAGGAAAGAAAGAAATTGATAGAACGGGGGGGTGCACAAGCAGCACGCTGGGCTTAAAGCAGGGCAAGGCCCATTTGTTCACAATCTTGTTCTTAGGGGTTAAACACGTTTAATTCTGGGACATTAGCTTAGGGTTTGGTTACGGCGCCGTTCTTCTTCTTCATGCTTTCGTCTTCATCTTCTTCGCGCTGCTCGCTTCTGACTTGCCTCCGTCCATGGCCACCGACACCTTGATCTCCCTCTTCCCTCCAATAAGACGCTTGGGCAACAGATTCACGGTACGATTTCCTCTTTTATTCGTTAAGGTTCATTAATGCATGCGTTGATTTTGTTCATTTTTTAATCCTGATTTCTTGTTTGTTAATGGTGATTTGAGGTTCTAAAAAAAAGAAGGATGAAAGGGTACCTTTGGAGCTGGAGGAGGGAGTTTGAGTGTGCGTAGGAGGTCAAGGGCAGCGAGGGAAACACGTGATGCTTGCTTCAGCTTGGTACTCTGGTATTCGTTCTTGATTCTTTACTTTTGGCTTTGATGAGGGTGAAAAACCTAGCTTCTGAATACCTTGATTTTCTTTCTTCTCTTTCACTGTACCCTTTGCGTTGCCTTGAACATTTTGAATGCTATGTTGAAATAACCATTTTGACTAGCTTGATGCTGTTGACGCTTTTTCCTCTTCTTCTCTTCTGATCTCTGTATGCTTCGTGGAATTTGCCTATGATGAACTCTGAGGCCTTCGTATGCTTGGGTTTGGAAACTAGTTTAGGCCATGTGGGTTTCGGTTATACGCTATGTGGTTATGGTTGATGGTCTTGAATGGTTTTATGTTGATGGACAATGGTTTGATAGGTCTGATGTTAGGAAATCAGTTTTGGTTTTGAGGCATTCTACAAGTCATATGTTTGTTTCGTAACACAGTGGCAGGTTCTGGTTTTATATGCAGTAGGCTATATGGTTTATGACAGGTCTTGATATATGGTTTTACAGTAGGAACGGTTTTGATTTGATTCTACTGGTTTTATGTGTTTGGCCATAAGGTTTGATATGGTTATGTCTTTTTTTTGGTAACAGGTTTGGGTGATTGAGGTTTTAAAGCTTGAGGCTTTGAAATGGTTTATGCAGTTTGTTTTTTTTTTGAACAAAATCTTTTGCTTTGGTAGTTTTTGGTATATGTTGTGAACTCTGCTTCTTGAAAGAGTTTTTGGTTTTCTTATATCAATTGCTTGGCAATTTTGTATTTGATGGCTCAGGTTTACGTTAGCTGGAGGTCTTCTGCACAATGTTGCTTCATACAGTTTGTTGTATTCCCTTTTGTGCTTCTTTCCTCTTACTGTGTTACTGCTGCATTTTGTTTTTGTATCCATTTCTGCCTAATCAAAACCTGCAAAACCATATTTCTTGCTCTCTTCTCTCTCATGGGTACACTTGATACATAGAAATGATGTATTGTACTGCTGTTCTGAAAAGGCATAGGCTGAAACATGATGAAAAAGGAAATATATGTTGCTTGCACATTGTTTTGAAACTGCATAATTTTTTTTGTCTTGCATGGGAGCCTATGTTATTTGGCTTCTTCTTAAGTTGCATAGGTTTACGTTGCATTGCTTGTGGGAAATGGCATATGCTGTATTTGTATGCTGTGTATAATTTGAAATATACATTGTGACAAAGAAATTGTGCATATTTAGTTTTGAAAAATAGAAATGAATTTGTGCATATTTCAAAATTGTGCATTCATTTATGAAATAAAATTCCTCCCCTTTTTTGTGAACCAGGAGAAATCCCGTGATTTGCAAAAAAGGGTAAACTGATTCCAGCCGTTTGCCTTTAATGATGAACATTAAATTTATTTTCTGCTTTTAATTATTTATTCAAATCTGACTTTTCTTTTAATTGTTTTTGCAGGTAAAATTAAATGAGCAGACAAAAAGGCATTGGATAGAAGATGAAGATTTAGAATTTAGGAAAATAGTTTTTTATTTTACTTTAAGCATTTATGTAATTGCCATTATAAATATTTTGTAATAACACAATATTTAAATGATAATTGTAATAAATAGAATAAAGTGAATAAAATTCTATTATTTCCCAATTAATTCTTTTTCTTTCCAATTATTTATTTATTTTTTATAATTCTTTAAATTATATAATAACTGAAAATCAAATCCAATCATTTAAATTCAGAATGATAAACAAATAAATAAACATCATTGGCCAATTAACAATTTTAATTATTTAATTCATTATTCATGATATTCTAAATTATAATAATTAAAAAATAGAATTTTAATTATTTAACCTAGAATGATAAAGAATTAAATAATCATTGTTGACCAATTAATAAACCCATTCTCAAAATGTTTATTTCATTATTCATAAGTCTTTAAATTATATAACAATTGAAAATAGATTCCAATTATTTAAATTTAAGATAATAAATAATTAATAAACGTCATTTAAGTCTTGATCAGTTGATAAATTTAGTGTTCAACAAATAAATAGCTCTCGACTCGAAGCAGTTATGAATTTTTCAGATCAATAGATCAAAACACTTGTAATGTAATGATGCAGATGGGAGATGGTATCTTAGGTCAAAATTTGGGGTACAACAGTTCTCCACTAGGGAAAATAGAGATACGTTCTTCAATATTGAGAGTAAGTATTGCACCAACTTCTTTGGGGAAAAAGTATGAAACCTCATGGGGACAACAACTTGGAGAGTTAAGAAGTCAAACATTATAGAAAGAAATCAATCTTATGGGGATTTTAAATCAAACCCAACACTTGGAGAGTGGAAACGCAAAAAAGTTGATAACCAATTCAACACTTCTTAAAAGAAACAATGCCCTTGCTTGATTATCGGGCAATCAAACAAAATGCAAGTGCAGCCGAAAGGGAGATGCTTTGTAAATGAGTTAAACTCAACATGCACGGGGAGAAAAGACTTCTATCAAATAAGCGATACCTTCACTAGGAATTCTCGGACCAAACATATTCCAACAAAAGATGCCCTAGGATAGCCTTCCTGAGGAATCAAGAAGTCAACGTATAGAAAAAGGTCAAACTCTTGGGGATTTTAAATCTAACCCAGCACTGGGCGAGTGAAAACCCAAAAAGTTGACAACTGACTCAACAATTCTTAGAAAATAGACTGTCCTGGTCCATTTACTTGGGAAATGAATACAAACAATAATGTTAACACTGCCAAGAAGAGCAACATTTTGCAAATAATTCCATCACAACACACCAAGGGGACAAGACCTTTCGTCATATAAGATAAGACTTCGCTGGAGAATCTGGAATAGAGACTTCATACCAAGCAAACCCAAAAATCATAATAAGAACCAACACTTGACTGGGGACATTGGGATCACAAACTCGATACTGCACCTCATTCCAATTGGTATCGTCTTCAATATATAATAAATACGCGCGTACCAGCAAAAACAACCTGAGAAAACCTTCTCGGGTGAAAACTAAACTTCTCGAAATTACGGGAGTTCGTCCATTCTTGGGATCACCATCTTTGTTTTCCTCTTGAATCAGAAAATCTAAAGTAAAAGTTAGTTTGTAAATTATTTTTTGAAAAACAATTTTGTTATTTAATCTTTTTGCTTTGAAAATTATTACCAATAATAAATAGAGTCTTTGTAAGTTGAATAACAATAAGAACTACAAATAATTGGGTAAAAGCTCAAATTTTATTGATAGAATAGTAGTCTGCAAATGGAGAGACTCCATGGATAATTACAAAGTTTGGAAAATGGTAATATACAATGGAAAAGATACATTGAGATACAATGACCATTATTCCCTCTAACAACTTTGAAATCCTGAGGAGCAGCTTCTATTGAAATATGGTGAGGACCCAATAATATTATTGCTTCAATGATCAAGTCTTGACTGATGCAGTTACTTTCCAAGAAAGTCCCTGACTTTTGCCTAAGCTTCCCTTGCAGTTTTTCAACTTAGCAGGAAATTTTATTCTGTTTATGTCTCTAATTTTTTCCTAGACTGCCCTTTCGGGTTTTTGGCCTACCGACACGCTATTTTTTGCCTAAGCCGCCCTTTCAGGTTTTCAACTTAGCGAGCCACTCTTTTATTTCTTTAGGTGAAGTATTTCTTGACTGCATCAGCATTTATGGGACGTGGGAATCCTCGCCATCCATAGTTTCAAGAATTAATACACCGCCAGAGAAGGCTTTCTTGATAACATATGGGCCTTCAAAATTGGGAGTCTACTTTCCCCTAGAATTAGCGTTAAAAGACATGACCTTCCTGAGCAAGAGGTCGCCTTCCCTGAATTCATTACGCTTGACCTTCTTATCAAAAGCTTTCTTCATTCTCTTCTGGTATAACTGCCCATGACACAAAGTCGTCATTCTCTTCTCTTCGATCAAATTCAATTGGTCAAACCTGTTTTGGACCCATTCAGCCTCTAACAACTTGGTTTCCATTATCACACGCAAAGAGGGAATATCAACCTCGATTGGGAGCACTGCTTCCATTCCATACACAAGGGAGAATGGGGTTGCTCCTGTTGAAGTACAGACAGATGTCCGATATTCATGTAAATCCAAAGGGAGCATTTCATGCCAATCCTTATAAGTAACAACCATCTTCTAGATAATCTTCTTGATGTTCTTATTAGCAGCTTTAACAACCCCGTTCATCTTCGTCCTGTACAGAGACGAAATGTGATGGACGATCTTAAATTCTTCACAAAGTTCTATCATCATCTTGTTGTTCAGATTCGAGCTATTGTCAGTAATAATTCTGCTCAGCACACCATACCGACATATGAGATTATTCTTAATGAAGCATACAACCACATGCTTAGTAACATTACCATATGAAGCAGCTTCCACCCATTTGGTGAAGTAATCAATTGCTACCAAAATAAAATGGCGTCCATTCGAAGCTTTTGGTTCTATCATCCCAATCATGTCAATACCCCACATAGAGAAAGGCCACATGGAGGAAATAACATTGAGAAGTTTCGGAGGCACGTGAATCTTGTCTGCATAAATCTAGCATTTATGGCACTTCTTTGCAAATTTGTAACAGTCGGATTCAATTGTTAGCCAATAGTAACCTTCCCTTAGCATCTTTTTAGCCATCAAATGTCCATTGGCATGAGTTCCAAATGAACCTTCATGAATCTCATGCATCAACATGTCTGCTTCGTGTCTATCCATGCATCTGAGCAAGAACATGTAATAATTTCTCTTGTACAACACATTTTCACTGAGGAAGAAGCTGTCAGCCTATCTTCTCAATGTCTTTATATCTTTATTCAATGCACCAATCAGGTATTCCTGAGTCTAGAGAAAATGCTTGATATCATAATACCAAGGTTTCTCATCTGCTACCTCTTATGTTGTAAACACATGAGCAGGCCTATCCAGACACCGAACTATAATTCGAGGTATATCATTCCAAGTATTCACTTGATACATAGAAGCCATAGTTGCTAGAGCATCCGCCATTTGATTTTCATATCTGGGGATGTGATGGAATTCAACTTTATTAAAGAAGAGTAACAATATTCTAGCATAATCTTTGTAGGGGATCACGCCTGGGTGATGAGTATCCCACTCTCCTTTAATCTGATTTATTACCAAAGCTGAATCTCCATATACATCTAGAATTTTAATTCTGAGATCAATGGCTTCCTCGAGACCCATGATGAAAGCCTCATATTCTGCCATATTATTAGTATAATCAAATGTCAACCTTGCAGTAAAAGGGATGTGTGATCCATGTGGAGTGACAATCACAGCACCAATTCCTTTACCATAAGCATTCACAGCTCCATTAAATATCATACTCCAGCGAGATTCAGGATCAGGACCTTCCTCAGGAAAAGGTTCATCACAATCTTTCACTTTCAGAAACATCACATCCTCATCGGGGTAATCATACTTCATAGACTGATAATCATCAACTAGTTAGTGAGAAAGATAATCTGCCAACATGCTTCTTTTAATAGCTTTCTGAGTGCGGTATTCGATGTCATATTCAGATAACAACATCTGCCAACATGCAATTCTCCCAGTAAGAGCAGGCTTTTAAAAAAATGTATTTGATTGGATCCATTTTGGAGATCAACTAAGTAGTGTAATTCAACATATACTCCCGCAAACACTTTGCCTCCCAGGCCAGAGCACAACATTTCTTTTCCCTCAAGGAATACCGCGATTCAAAATCAGTAAATTTTTTACTGAGATGATAAATGGAGTACTCTTTCTTCCCTGTTTCATGTTGTTGTCCCAGAATACAGCCCATGGAATTATCTAACACTGTCAGATACATAATAAATGGTCTTCGTTCAACAGGAGGGAGCAAGATAGGAGGTTCAAGCAGATATTCTTTAATACTTTCAAATGCCCTTTGGCAGTCATCTGTCCATACACAACCTTGATCTTTGTTTAACAACTTAAAGATCGGTTCACACATTGCAGTCATGTGGGAAATGAATCTGGAAATATAATCCAAACGCCCGAGGAACCCTCTGACTTTCTTTTCAATTCTCGGTGCTGGCATTTCTTGAATTGTTTTGACTTTACCAGGGTCAAATTAAATCCCTCTCTGGCTAACAATGAAATTCAATAATTTCCTTGGCCGAACACCGAAGGTACATTTATTTGGACTCAAGCGAAGACGATACTTCCTCAAATGCTGAAACAACTTCAATAAATCTTCTACATGCCCTTCTTCAGTATGGGAATTAGCAATCATGTCATCAACATATACCTCAATTTCCTTGTGCATCAGATCATGGAATAGGTTTGCCATAGCCCTCTGTTACGTTGCACCAGCGTTCTTCAACCTGAAAGGCATCACTTTGTAACAGAATGTTCCCCAGGGTGTGATAAACGTTCTTTTTTCCATGTCCTCAGGCGCCATCCTTATTTGATTATGCCCAGAAAATCCCTCAATGAATGAGAAAACTTTGAATTTTGATGTGCTATCCACTAACATATCAAAGTGTGGCAATGGAAAATCATCTTTTGGACTAGCTTTATTTAGATCTCTGTAATCTACGCACATGTAAACTTTTTCGTCTTTCTTCGGTACTGGGAAAATAATGGCAATCCACTAAGGGTGCACTGATGTCACAAGAAAACCGACATTAATCTGCTTTAGAACATCTCCTTTGATCTTTACTTCCATATTTGGGTGAGTTCTTTGCAACTTCTGCTTGATTGGCGGACACTCTGGATTCAGCGGAAAAACGGTGCTCTACAATATATGTATCTAAACCAAGGCATATCTTGGTAAGACCAAGCAAAAATATCCACATACTCTTTCAACATCTCAATCAACCTGCTCTTCACATCAGGATGCATCAATGCTCTGATCTTGACTTCCTTCGGATCTTCTTCTGATCCCAAATTGATTACTTCCAATGGCTCTTTATATGGCTGAATGGCATTTTCCTCACGCTCAAGCAACCGTGAGACCTCTTCTAGAATCTCATCATAGTCTTCTTCTTCGGCCCCATACACAGGACATTCAAAGTTGGGAGAGGGTGCAGGGTCATTGTAATCAATAGGTTTTTTAATTATCTGCACATATTATTTATGAATGCTTTTAGAAAATGACACATATAACAAGTGATCATGCAGATTGAATTTCAGTTATTATTTATTTTGAAAGGTTTTTTCTAATTACCATTTTCCAAGAAAAAGCAGAAAATAAAGACACAATTTGGGAAACAAAGACAACTTTTATTATTGATTTTAAAAATCACAGCAAACAGATAAGCCCATACAATATTAATACTTTCACCTTGGGCAGAGTGAAAGCTTTTCAAAAAGATTAACACAACAAATTACTTTGAAACATGTATGCAAGAGGGAACATTAATGGTGATCCAATTCCGAACCCTAATTCGTGCGTCACATGATTTGGCATTTCTGGCTCTGCTTCACCTTCCATGAAGGCATTAATCTCAGAAATAGTTGGATGCAGATAACCCCCGCCACGAAAGATGTCTTGAGACCTGCCTTCCGCAGTCTTTGGCTTCATGCTCTTACCATTATAATTCTTCACAGAGAACCCCAAGCCAGGTCTAGTCTTGTTTACAAGTGGATCAACAATTTGTCCCCATATATGCACAATCTGATGCGTATCCTTAAACAAATCCATAGAATTCTCATTTCCTCTTATATTATCAATGGATAAAGCTTGGAACTGGGTTCCAACATCAGCTTCATCTGCCTCCATAATGCTGAAAGAGGACAAATGAGATATCAATAATGCTTGTTCTCCATTTATAATTACCACTTTTGCTTCACGCACAAACTTCAACTTCTAGTGTAAAGTCGAAGTGATAGCCCCTGCCTCATGTATCCACGGTCGTCCCAGCAAGCAGCTATAAGCGTGTACAATATCCTTGACCATGAAATTAATCTGAAACAAATGTGGGACTATATGAATAGGCAAGTCCACTTTACCAATAACAGATTTCCTTGATCCATCAAATGCTTTCACAATAATGCCACTTGGGCGCATGGGTGTTCCTTTATATTTCAACTTCATAAGTATGCTTCTCGGTATAACGTTCAAAGCGGATACATTATCAATCAACACATTGGATAATAAATCATTCATGTAGTTCATAGAGATATGGAGGGCCAAATTGTGATTCCTTCCTTCATTGGAGAGTTCATCATCGTAGAAACTTAGGTTATTACATGATGTAATGTTCCCTACTACACTTCTAAATTGGTCTACAGGCATGTCACTCTCCATAAAGGCTTTGTCCAATACCCTCATCAAAGATTCTCTGTGAGCGGAGGAGTTCATCAATAAAGCCAAGATAGATATTTTTGAAGGAGTTTGTAGTATCTGATCTACAATTTTGTAGTCGCTCATCTTGATTATCTTCAAAATATAGTCCACCTCTTTTTCTAGCATAGCCCCACTAGATTCACCCACTGCCTTCTTGGGTTTAACATTATAAACAATTTTATTTCCAGTACTAACATCTCCACAAACAATTGGTGTAAATACACGACCACTGCAGGTTACCCTGCTAGTCTCATCAATATTTCCAACATTAGGCATTAGCTGGATGGGAACTTCCACACTATCCTCTAAAATTATAGCATTATATTTGTAGGGTACCGCCTTATCTTATTTGTAGGGGACGGGTCCTGGCAAACTATTCACCAATGGAGTAATAGTTGGCTTGCTATGATATTCAACTTCAAAATAGGTAGGCGTACCAAAACAAGGAACAATGACATTTACTCCAACTTCAACATAATAAGTCATTACAGAGTCATCTATGGAAAACAAATCCTCATCTGAGAAGAAGTACTCATCTACAGAGGTATACTCATCATCTGACTCTTCTTCACCCAAACAAACCTCAATCGCATCAACTTCATGGTAATCATCCCTTTGGCCTGTAACCTTGATAGTTCCATTATCCAACAACAACTGAACACCTTCCCTTACAATTTAACATCCTCGAGAGTCCCGACAGCAAATTCGGCAAGATCCATACTGATGTTCTACCTGGCCAACCATGTGGCAGAAAGTAGCATGCAATTGTACAAGATCCTCACTCATATATTCCACATTAAAGATTCTGAAATCTCCAGGTCATCCATAAACCATGTTTACTTCCTCTTGATACTCCGCCCTAGGCCTAATTATATGGATGAGGCCCTCATCCATCATCTCCTACAAATCAGCCTTTATCTTGTCACAACCATGTATATCCATACTGCAAATAGCACAACCAGCATGGTCATGCGTATAATAGCTAAATTCACAGATGTCTGCATGCATTTTCACCAAATCTCCTCTAACCAAATTAACATCAAAAATCCGGAAGTCTCCTGGACAACCGGCCACCATGTTCACAGCATTTGCTCCTCCATGCTTTGGTAGAGGATTATCTTTCACATTAGGGCCCACATCCTTGAAAGATAGGATACCGGACTTCACCAATTTTTGTAGTTCAGTCTTCAAAGGATAGCAATTCTCAACATTGTGCCCTGGTGCCCCTTGATAAAATGCACATGTTTGGTCTTCCTTATAATACCAAGGCAACGGTGATGGTACAGCGAGGGATGGTCGGGTCTGAACCAACTTCTTCTTAATTAACACCGGGATTAATTTAGTATAACTCATAGGAATAGGGTCATAAATCTCCCTTCTCTGATTATACCCTTGGTTCCCTTGATGTGATGGTCGGTGATAAGCAATGGTGGTTGGAGCCACACCAACAACTGTAGTTACTGATACCACTTGCTGATGACGCTGATAATTTCTTCTAGGAGGATTAACCCTCCTTTCTTACATAACAACATTTGTATCTCCTTCATTCTTTTTGGCAAACCCATAGGATGGCTTCTTCGCACTTCCGGAAATTTCACTTTTTGTTAGGCGGCCTTCTCTTACAGCCTCTTCTAAACGGATACCCATGCCTACCATTTTAGTAAAGTCACTTGGCACACTCGCTACCATCCTCTCATAATAGAAAGCACCCAAGGTCTTCAAGAAAATCTTAGTCATCTCTTTCTCTTCCATGGGAGGAATTACTTGGGCGGCTACCTCATTCCATCTCTGTGCATATTCTTTGAATGATTCCATGTCCTTCTGGACCATGGCCCTGAGTTGATCATGGTCAGGCGCCATGTCCACGTTATACTTGTATTGTCTGATAAATCCTTCTCCGAAGATGTTTAATAAAGTGAATCAAGCGATGTTGATCATCAGTATGGGTAGACATTCTCCTTACATACATCATAAGATGAGCACGAAGAGAAGTGCTGCCCTTGTACTTCTCGAACTCCGTGACCTTAAACTTCGCAGGTATATTGACATTCGGGATCAAGCATAAATCATTCTCATTCTGCCTGAACAATTCCTTTCCCCTGAGGGCCTTCATCTCCCTCTGCATCTTGTCAAACTGCTCTTGAAAATCATCCATTCTATTATAAATACCCAAGTCTTCACTTGGTGGAGGAAAAGGACGACACATATCATCATTAACAATTGGTATCATATTCACCAAAGGAGGTGCAACAGGAGCAACATGCACCACAGGAGGTGCAGGGGTAACAATAGTCTGAACAACTGGAGTATCTTGAGGACCAAGATTGAAACCTTCAGGTAAACAGTTCTCTTGCATTCCCCATGGATAACCTTGAGGCATGTGATTCTGAACGACCGCTAGAGTAGCAGACACAGGAACAGCCGGAGCTTCAGTAGTAACCCTTGTTTGTTGAGGTTGAACACTCGGTGGCTGATTCTGAGCAGCCACCAGAGATTCCATCAGAGCAGTAAGATTGGCCATGCCAGCCTTCAAAGCATAAACTTCTTCGCGCAGCTCGCGATACTCTTGTTCTAAGTTGTCCATCTTCCTTTTGAAATTAGCTCGAGTATTGTAGTGGTGAGACAGCTTGCTGAAAAAAGTAAAGAAGCTTGGTAAGACACCTGGATATGCATAATAAATGCAAGAAATATGTGCAATATGATGCATGATATGATTTATTTTATTAATATATTTCAAGGGACTTAAATATTTATAGACACATTGCAAATATCAAAGTAATAACACATTTGAAATACTAAATTTTTTTATTATAATAACTTCAAAATGAATTACAAGTTTTAATAATCCCAAGTACAAGATGAAAATAAAGTCTAAAACCCTAAGAAGTAAAGATGATGGAGATCACTCTACACGCTGGCGCTTCCCTGAAAGCCTGGCAATCTGAGCCTTCAACCTCTGGTTTTCTTCCGCATACCTGGTGGCAACCTCGTTCCAATCATCTGAATCCTGAAGTGAGAAACTAGCATCTGACTGAGGCTTAGGATAAAATAAATCCCGTTTCCTCTCCATGGTCTCTACAGCCCGACTCCCAAGAATCCCAATCAAGTCGTCTTTCTCCTTCAAGTATGCTCTATAGGAAATCTCTAAAGTTTGGCACTTATTCTTCCAAGCATCCTTTTCCTACTGCATCCTGGCCAAATTAAGTTGTAGCTCTTCTATATCATCCAATAATGGAGGAGTGGTCTTCACAAACAAATCAGGAATAGTTGTTTCCTGGGAATATGGCATCTTCAACTGAATAACTCTCGTTTGGACCCACTGAAGATATGACTCCAAAGAAACAACTCTCCTAGGTCCCAAGTCTTTCCTACTCTTCATATAAATGTGACGCCAGGCCTTAGCAATCTGCTCCCTAGCTTCCTTATGGTCTTCTCCCTCCTTCAGAAAGAAACTACTCAAATGAATACTATTTTGTTTATCCCTTATCGGATAACCAAGTTATCATCGTCCAAGAACAGGGTTGTAGTTAATTCCTCCCTTTGTAGCAAGAAGAGGTACATTGGGGAAACTACCACAAATGTCGACAATCTCTACATCCTGGTAAGCTCAATAATACCAATCAATATCCGAGTGAGTAAGTGCCATGATCTTAGGAGCCCAACAGGGTTCCTTCCTGACATCCCAAAAAGCATCAGACTGAGGCATATGAGAAATAAACCACCGGTACAACAGAGACGTGCAACAGATAATCATCCCCCCTTGATAAGAATTCCGAAGATGAGTAGATTAATAAGCATCACCCAACAATGTAGGAACTGGGTTTCCAATCATGAAGATCCTGATAGCATTAATGTCAACAAAATTATCCATGTTAGGAAATAAAAATAACCCTTAAGCAGGTAGAGCAAAGATGGCCTCAAAAGCGATTGTACTCTTTATCCTGGCAAAGTAACGAGCTTTCTCCAATAAGAACTGAGTTGGTAATCCTCTAATCCCTCCTTTAGTAGTCATATGGGCTTCAACTTCAGACTTCCCCAGATGGATCAAAGCAGCAATCTCGTGTGGTTTTGGCTCACCCTCCAAACCAGTAAAAGGAATATGATAAGTAATCGGTAAATCTAACAGATAAGAATACTCCTCTAGTGTAGGAATCAACTGATAGTCATGGAAAGTAAAGCATTGATACATTGGATCATAGAAATGGACCAAAGTCGAGAGAATACCCTCCTTCATCCTAAGCTTCATGAGAGGAATGATGGATCCATACTTCTTACGAAAATCTGCAGAACACTCAATCTCGGGAATTAGACTGATCAACTCATCTATCTTGGGATCTTTGAAACTGTATTTTCCGGTCATTCTTTTTCCAAAATCCATGGTCAAAAGGTACCTGAGATATTCACAAATGGTCAACTTTCAAGTCCCTTGAAATAATTTTTTTTTCAAAATATGCTTATGAGTGCATGGATGCATGATGCAACAATCACATCCAAGACCACACATATAGGGTTCATAGGTTTAACGTCACGAGCATGAGGTCAAAGGTACTACCAATAAGGTATGGTCTAAAAGTTATCACCAGCCGAACAAGGTTCTAGAGATTCCCAGAGTCTACATCCTTCCTTCGGATATTACCAACTTCTCGATTAACTCAATAATTAGTAATATTCTCAAGAAAAACTCGTCAGAGCGTAGTATCGCGTGACAAATATTTCCGGATTACTCCGTCATAGCTTCCGCACTACACCTAAAAGGCCAAGATGGGTTAGGTATTTTACGGTCGTCAACTTTAGCAGGCTCCAAGGTCGAAAGCAGCACGTCTTCCCGATTACTCGGTAAACGACACTACAGTCAAAGGGGCCTCCACTGAGTAGGGGATCTGATGCCTCCTATTTTGGGATTACTACCTCAAAGTTAACATGACTATACCTCCCATCCTATCTTAAATTTTTCCCAAGTACGGGTATAACACTTATAAGTAATCACCAAGAACCCTGAAAACCAGGAAAATCCAGACAAACATATATACAACATATAACACATAAACAGCAATATCACGTATACAGATATAAACAAAGTTATTTTTAACCCACTTAGTGATGGAACAACAAGAGGTCAATCTTTCCCCAGTGAAGTCTCCATTTTTTCTGTAGCGATAGAAATGTTTAAGACTAAGCCATTGGATTGACTAGACTTATACATATCAAAAATAAAAATTGCCACCACGCTTTATTGTTTCCAAAGGAATGGGAAAAGAGCGAATAACCCAAAAAGAGGGGGAGAGATTCAAGGTAAGGGGGTTAGTTATGCAAAGGGAAGGTATTAGCACCCTAAACATCTACAGTACTCCGCAGGAACCTCTTTGTAAAATCTGTATATTTTGGTTATAAAATGTTGTATAAAAATAGATGGTGGAGGTGAGAAAAGAAGTATTTTTTATAACTTTCGCACCCGCCGCAGTTGTGAACCTTTAGTGCCTACGTACCATCTTTCGTGCAATAGGGGATCAGGGTACACGTAGTTCCTCTTTAAAAAAAATTGAAACACAAGTGTGTTGGTTACTTTTATGAGATAAAACATCATTGTCATTGTCCGTGTGGAAAACATACTTACTACCCACAATCATGAGAAATGAGAATTTACATCATCTCACAGTGGAGGATATGGCTTAGATTTTAAAATCAACAATGCCTCACTCAACACCCAAGTGGAAAATATCTCACTTCACTACATATTGTAGAAGTATAGTCGTTTGCATCACTACAAGGATTGACAAGAGTCTAATCTTTTGAGAAAGGTTTTAAAATAAAAAACCAAAGTGGCAAAATGGTTTGAAATGAGATTGATTGACTTTTAGTCTTCTCACAAAAAAAATGTCAAGGTATTATTAAATTAATTGAAGTTTATTCATGAAAAGGTTTTTAAAATGCATGGACATAAGTCCAAGTTTATTATGAAAGTGGTTCAAGTTTCAAAACAAGAGTTTTCAAAAGGAGGGAGAAAAGTTTTGAAATTAAAGAAGATGGAAGGAGAAGAAGAGACTACCCTAAAGCAAAAGGTAAAAGCTAGGGATAAGAACCGTCTAACCAACAAGGAGCCAATACTTAACATTATGAGTCAAGATATAATTCCCATTCTTTGGATTGAAACCAAACAAGCAAAGATACTAGATCTCTTGAGAGAACCAAACACCAAGTGTATTAAGTATACACAAAAATTGGGCAAAGTAACGACTGTATACGGGTGAATTCCAGATTACAAACAAAGAATATAATCACAATAACCTGCACACAAAACAAACAAACATCCCAATGTCTTAAGGTAAACCTCAAGAACTCCAGACAAAATATCAATTAAGGTTACAAGGTCTCCAACATAGGTCAAGGCCTCTAATCCTAAGTCCAAGAAATCCAATACTCCACAATGCAAAGGTTAGTAACCAAATAGTCCAAGTATCAGTAAGGGTTTTTTAGGGTTCATGTTGATTATTAGGTGTTTTGAAAAAGAAAAGAAAATCTCAAGTGAGCAAAATAAAAATGACAATAAAGTTAATGCTCAAGTGAGAAAAATAAAAATGACATGAAATGTAATGCTTAAAATAAATGGTACATAAAGCATAAAAAATAAAAGCATAAAGTAAAAACAATATAATAATTAGTGGTTAGTTGGATGACCATCTTGAAACTTGCATTTGGAACTCATTAGAGGATTGATAGGACCAAAGCCTCCACACAAAAAGTTGCATTTGCTTTTTGTCAAGTATATCATCCATTTGAAATTCTCAAAAGTACCATTTAATGATCAACAATGTTTAAGTGATCCGCGTTGACCAAAAGTGTTGTAGATCCATTAGAGGATTGGTAGAACCAAAACCTCCACACAATGAATCTCAAGGTTATTGGATCAAAGAGATCAAATAAACATACTTGGGCTTGCAAACATAGGTTTGGGCCACAAATGATCATTTATTCAAATCGGGACAAAATTTAGCACTATGTTAAGAAATCGTAAGTGGACTTATTTAGAAGTCGCACCTATTTTAAGGTCGGTCAATAGCAATCTATACACCATTTGTTTTGAGACATGATATGAAGATCATGCTCCAATAACAATTAGTGCAATAAGAAAGGGATAAGATGAAGAAGGGTGGGGAAGAATATACAAACCACATATGAATTAAGATTTAATCGAACTATTATTAAAATCATTCATCCATTTTTATGGGGTTTGACTCAACACCATGGATCCAATAATGTTAAAAAAGTTTATGATAAAAAATTCAATCCAAGATCAGCCAGAAAATAATCACAAAATAATATTGCATTTAATATACACATTAAAAAGGTTTTTTAAATGTTTTAAAATAGGAACAAAAGAGAAAAATATTAACAATGTTCAAATTAATCAAGAAATATTAAGTAAGACCATAGAAAATCAGAAATGGACTCAAATATTTTTATAAATTTTTTTGGTAATTTTATTAAAGTCGGAAAATATTTTTAAAATTAAAATAAATGAGTAAAATAAATCAAAAATGAGAAAAAATATAAAAGTCAGAAATAAAAAAGTAAATGAGGTCACCAATATTTCTCACCATATCATTGGATCATTCCATATTTTTTTCAGAACTAAAAAATGCATAACAGTATTTTTAAACATTTAAAACAATTCAAATAAAGTGAAAATTTATAAAAAATATTGAAACACAAAATAAAATTGTGAAAAAATAAAAAACGAAAAGAGAAAAATCAAAAATATTTTTCATAATTTTTTCATATTTTTTGGACTTAAAACGAATTTTCTATGATTTTTTGAAGTTTAAAACAATTAAATATAAACATCAGAAATAAAAAATAATGTAAAAAATATGTGGACCATTAAATGAGAGTCAAAATGCATTAGTAGTCAAATCTAAGGGATCTGGCGCATTGTGCATATCATGGTCATTAGTAAATAAAGCATATAGTCAAATATAAATCAGATTTTCAAAAAAAACCAAGTGGCAAGCCATCATTGGTTGGAAGATGACACATTGGTCATCTTCAACCTCCAGCCAACGTGAATTGTAGGTCTCTCAAACTGTAAAATCAGAAGCTCAGACCTATGCAATTTGCTTCTTCTCTTCAAGACGAAGACAACCACACCTTCGCGACAAATGTATATAAACTGTAGCTCAAGCAAATTGGAAGGAAAGTTTTGAAAATGGATTTGAAATTTTATGGTCAAAACGTGTTTCCAGATAAAAGCAAGTGTTGCAACTAGAACCAGGGCAATGAGAGCATCACAATGATATCAAAGTTTTAAAGAATTGATGGAGAAATCTACCTATTTCCCAGCAGTATTATCATAATCCCTTACGTAACAGCAAGTGGTAGTCTCTTTATTTGAAAAACTTGTACTTCCCCAGTAAATTTGTTAATACCAGAGAAGATGTTTTTACTCCGATGAATGGTAGTTTCTACATTATGGGAGATAGGTCATTATTGAGGTTGGCTTTACTCCAATGATAAAGACAATTTTTTGAAAGATTCTTACAAAAGTTATTACCTTTTTCAAGTGATATCTTGATCAAAGAAGAAATTATTAACATTCTCGGCGAAATCCAAAAGTTGGCAAAATTTGTTACCCTTTCCTGGTGGAATGCCTCGGTTAAAGAAGAAGTTGGGACTCGTTATAGGTGGAATACCAGAATTTTGGGAAACTTGTTATTGTTCTATATTTTTTCTACCTTCATCCCAAGGTTAGTAGTTCATTATCATTCGTTAGTCGGTATTTATCTCTTTTTCCTTATTGGACTTTACCCGAATAGAGTTAATTTGTTCCCAACCATAAGTGTTGATGTCAACCTTTGTTCCCAGCTATAAGTGATGATGTCAACCCTTTGTTCCCAACAATAAATGTTAATGTCATCCTTTGTTCCCATCCATAAGTGTTGATGTCATCCTTTGTTCCCAGCCATAAGTGCAGATGTCAAACTTTGTTCCCAACCATAAGTGCTAATGTCATCCTTTGTTCCTTTCCACGAGTGTTGATGTCAACTCGTTGTTCCTAGTCATTAGTACTAATGTCATCCTTTGTCCCCAGCTATGAATATTGATGTCATCCTTTGTTCCCAGCTATGAGTGCTGATATCATCCTTTGTTCCCAGCCATGAGTGTTGATTTCAACCTTTGTTTCCACCCACGAGTGCTAATGTCAACCTTTGTTCCCAGCCATAAATGATGATGTCAACCCTTTGTCCCCACCCATAATGTTGATATCAACCTTTGTTCCTAGCCATAAGTGTTGATGTCAACCTTTATTCCCAGCCATAAGTGTTGATGTCAACCTTTGTTCCCTGCCATGAGTGTTGATGGAAACCCTTTGTTCCCAGCCATAAGCGCCAATGTCAACCCTTTGTTCCCAGCCATGAGTGTTAATGTCAACTTTTATTCCCAGCCATAAGTGATGATGTCATCCTTTGTTCCCATCCATAAGTGCTAACTTCAACCTTTGTTCCTAGCCATAAGTGCTAATGCCAACCCTTTATTACCAGCCATAAGTGTTGATGTCAACCTTTTGTTTCCAACCATGAGTGCTTATGTCAACCTTTATTCCCAGCCAAAAGTGTTGATGTCAACCTTTGTTCACAGCCATAAGTGCTGATGTCAACCCTTTGTTCCAAGCCCTAAGCATTGATGTCAATCCTTTGTTCCGAGGCATGAGTGTTGATTTCAACCTTTGTTCCTAGCCATAAGTGCTAATGTCAACCTTTGTTCCTATCCATAAGTGTTGATGTCAACCTTTGTTTGAAGTCATAAGTATTGATGTGAACCCTTTGTTATCATCCATAAGTGTCGATGTCAACTCTTTGTTCCCAGCCATAAGTGTTGATGTTAACCATTTGTTCCCAACCATAAGTGTTGACGTCAACTTTGTTCCCAAACATAAGTGTTGATGTCAACCATTTGTTCCCATCCATAAGTGTTTATGTCAACCCTATGTTCCCAACCATGAGTGTTGATGTCAACCTTTGTTCTCAGCCATAAGTGTTGATGTCACCCTTAATTCCCAACTATGAGTGTTGATGTCAACCTTTGTTCCTAGCAATAAGTGTTAATGTCAACCTTTGTTCCCATCCATAAGTGTTAACATCAACCATTTGTTCCCAGCAATAAGTGTTCATGTCAAACTCTTGTTACCATCCATAAGCGTTGATGTTAATTATTTGTTTCCAGTCATAAGTAATGATGTCAATCATTTGTTACCTACCTAAATATTTATGTTTATAGTCATCTTTGAGCTAATATTATGTTGTCATTTCTACCCGCATCTTTTGGGTTAGTAGTTTACGATCTTGTTGTACACTAAAATTTGCTCTCCCATTTTCTTCAAGACATTCTTCTAGGGTTCTCAAATACTCAAGGATGCTCAAGAATTGATCAGACAAATTCTCCTTCTAAGCAATGGGTTCATAACTAGGGTTTTTTGTTTTTCAAGGAAGTTTGGGTTGCAAAGGTCTCAAGTGGTTTCCATGATTCTCCATAGGTCTTCAACAATATTCATATCATGTTTCAAGCCTTGCATCACAAGTTTGCTTAAATGATTGAAATTCAACTGTATTGGGTAAAAACTTAACTATGGTCAACATACAGTAAAAATTCTAGATTTTTGGTCAAATTCAACATTTTAAAGTGATATTCATCATTTGATCAATCGTTGATCATGATTCCTCAAGATAAGCCCTCAAATCATCAAAAGTCCAAAGTTTCCAAGTTAGGGTTTCCTTAGGAGAAGTCAACTAAACTTTGACCAAGCATAACTTTCACATGCTTCATCAACATTTCCCCAAACAAATACCATTTTAAAATAAATTCAATTCTCTACAACTTCGAACTTATACTCAATTCCAAAAAATGCTTCATTTGATAGATATGAGCCAATATATTACAGGCCATTTCAAAATCCAACAAAAAGACACGTTTTTTCAAGGTAACTTGCATCAAGATAAAGTCTCCAAATGCAAAAATGATCAGAAGAGAGATTGTATAAGACATATTGATCTCTCCAAAAAGTCCAAGATAACCTTTAAAAGATGAAAATTGAGAGAGTTATGATCGGTGCAAGTTGAGAGATTTTAAGAAAATGCATGAAGTGCAAAGTGAGCAAACTTGAAATTTTGAACTAGTGGACCTAACTTTTGATGCTCAAACATGTTCATAATGTATTAGAAGACCTATAAACCCATGCACATATTTTTCATGATTTTTATTTCCTTTATTTGAATTTTTATTCAATTAAATGAAATTAAAACAAATAAAATATGAGGCAATGTTATGAGGCATTTGGGGTTGCTTTCTTGGATCAATTCAGGCCCAAGACAACTCATGACAACCCATTACAACCTTTCCAAAACTGTGTGAACTTTATAAGGGCAAGAAATTTGTCAAAAATGGAAGTTTATAAATGTGTTGGTTTCTTGTCTCATGGCCATGATTGCTTGGTCTCCTTGCCATATTTGTTGATTCTTTCCATCCCTCTATATATGCACACAATATCAGAAGCACAAACCACGCATCCATGCCTCAAGAAGCTTACAAAAATTCTCAATATTTTCTCAAAGAAACCTAAGTTTCAAAACGGGTGTTACAAGCCCTCTCGTTCCAAAGCCTCAAAACTGTTCATCTCCTGGAACATTAAAGGGTAGGTTTGGATCGGTTATCATGGTCCTAAACGCATGAAATTGCATAGCATGGCCACACCGGTTTCACATTTTTTTAGAAAATAATATCTTTAATCTTGTCTTGTTTTAAATTGATTTGATGCTTCTAACAAGTTTTTGAGACATCCTTGAACAGGTTTGAATAAGCGTTATGGTCCCATGCACACGGATTTGAAAAGCACCATATTTTCTCCGATCAGTTTTTTTGAATTGAAACTCATGATCCAAGGGTCTATAGCTACAACTAAGGCCAGATTTGGATACAGGCGGGTCAAATTAGGGGGGACATGATGTTTTGGATCACAAATACTTGATTTTTCAAGTTTCAGGCTATGCAGGTCACCGGAGATGACGACCGGAGCTAGGGCTCTAGCGCTTCTCTGGTCATCATGTTCGTTTATACATTACATGTTTATTATTTCATTTGTATTAATGAATGTAACAATCGCCCTAGTGGTAGAAGCGGGTGTTGCAAAGTCATTGGTATACTAAAGCATGGGTTCGATCCCTTCCCTTGGTATTTTTATTTTTCATGTTTTCTTATTTACAGATCCAGTGCAAAGCAGCCCAACACGCTCACCCTGTAACGTCACCTCATCACCATTGGATCTTTATAACCCGAGATCCAACATTTCAGATAGACATGCCCATGTTGGACCCTCACTTGAGAGAAGCATTGGATCCCATTCAATGTTTGGGCTTGCATGTTTGGGCCCAAGTAAATTTCTTCAAGCACACCTCCAAATTCCTTCATACCAGGCCCAACATCCTTTTTTTATTATTTGTATTTTCTTCTTTTATTTATTTATTTCATTTATATAAAAATACAAAATTAATTTATTAAAAAAAGAATAATTAGACGTAGGTGTTTTTTTATTATTATATAATTTGTATAAAAAATAGTTAGAATTTTTTTTATTAATTAACTTATTTTTCTTCTAAAAGAGAATAATTAGGAATAATTAGGTTTAAGTTGTTTTTTTTTTATTATCACTTTAATTTCTTTTTCTCCATAAATAAAACATTAAAAGATGTTTTTCTTCACTTAGAATTTTAGAGTTATTAAAACATTTCTCTAACTTTTTTTTCTTTTGTCATTTAAGACTTCTAGAAATAAATGTATAGGTCTCACGGTTGATTTTGTAATAGTCGTAGTTTACATTTCCTTGCATTTTTTTCCCTATTATATAACTGCCCATGGGATGTAATAGTGTAGGTTTATTTCTCTGTACTTTACTTTCTGCACCTATGTATGTATGTATGTCTATATATATAACTGCATAGTAACTAGGCGTGTATGGAAATACTAAAAGCGACCATAGCTAACCCTAATATACACGATTAAAATTAACTGAAATCAAAATCACTTTTTACACACACACACCTCTAGGGTGACCCCACTTGTTGCCTTCGGATAAAATAGTCATGTCCCTCCAACATGGGACACTTTAGCAAAAGACCCTTGGTTAAAAGATTGTACTCCCTTGATGACCCTCCGGTGCTGCCTCGGTAAACGATCTTAGTCCCTTATGATAAAATTGTTAAATCGCCCTACGAATTGCTTTTATGATTGTACGATGACCCGTTCATGTCTCTCACACATCCAATTTAGGGTTTCCTACTAACTAATGGTAGGATAGCACTATCTAAAGGAAGAGGAAAATAACATGAAAGACTATTGAGTAGGTAGATAACTCGTAGTCGCTTGCTCACAAACAAAAACATTTTTCACACGAAACACTTCTCTTTTAGATATTTTCAAAACAAACACTTTGTATGTATTCTCAATGATACGAGAATCATTACAAAGTTCGCCAAACTTACACATTCACAAAGCATTTTAAAAAGTGAGCTAGCAATTAAGAGCCCGTAGATAACTACGGATGAAAAGGGTGATAACACCTTCCCTTTCGTAACCCACCCCCGAACTCAGTAAATTATCGAAGGTCTTTCCTGTTCTTTTCACTCTTTTATTTATTGGATAAAAGAAAAGTCGGTGTCCACTCTTGATAACCGCAACATTTACGATAAAACACAAAACCAAAAGTCAGTTCTCCCACCGTATTACAGATCCCCTATGAGTCGATGTTACTCTCTTTTTTCTATCTCATCTATGAGTCTGTAGTTCATAGTTATCTATCGATCGTCGTTACCCATTTCTCTTTCCTCATTTATTGAGTTAATGATACTTTGTCTTCTCTTTCGGCATTACCCCAGTAGAGTTGAGTGTTCTTTTCCCCAGCGAAGTTGTGTTTTTTCCTCTAATGGAATTGAGTTTCTTTCCTCCAGTCGAGCCGGTAATTCCTTCTTAACGGTTAGCTCCTTGATAGTTTGTTGCTTGTGTTGTTAAGAGTTTACGTTGTTTAAATCTTACTATGCGTTTGGTTTCTTTAATCATGATTTTAGATTTATCTGTTTATAGCCATCCCCAGAATCATGTTGTTCCCTAATGATTTACTTTCCTGGTCAAACTCTCTTTTTGGTCCGTTGTATTATTTTTGCTTCCCCAGTGGTGTTCCGTGTCACCAGTGTAGGGTTTATCTTTTACATTTATAATCATAAACATTGCATGTCATCTTAGGGCCAAAAATAGGATTTGATTTGTATTTAAGTATTTAATCGCATCAAGATGAAGATTTTAACATTTGTATCTTCGGATAGAAGACACTTAAATAATGGTAGCTATTATATCTAAATCCCCCCTAAGATATCTTATTATCTCATATTATTAATACATCAAGATCACACATTAGTGTTGGTTCTCCCTTTCTACTTCATCTTATCTCTAATTTTTCTCTTGAGGGATCACCAAGCACCTTAAATTGTGTATCTTATACATATGTTTTTAAGTTGGATTAACTTTTAACTAACATCAAAATATGTATATATGTTTATTTGGATATTCATATTGTATGTGATGGCACAACTGGATCCATCTCACCATCTAACCTAGGGTTTTGAGGGATGATCCTCAGTCAAATGGTTCTTAAAGGGATTACAAGAGCTTAAGCTTCAAGGCTATGTCTATTATATCAATTTATTTTTGTTCTAAGATTTCTCTCACTTTATTTAGGTCAAGTTTTCCTCAAAGTTGGTGGTGGTATTCATCAAGAAGATTCATAGGTTCATGTGTTTATTTCCACGCCTTCTGCAACAAGTTTCATTTAGATTCAAGCTCCATCTTTTAGTGTGCTTCAAGACAACATCATTCAAGGTTTAATGTGATTTATCATGCTCTATTTTGCAAAGAGAGTTCAAAAGATTCAAGGTTTATTCAACAAGTTTGACCTAATTGAGAAAGTGCTTGATTAAGTGATCACAAGTGCATAACTCTCTCAATTTTCAATATTTTTAGTTTGTTCTTTTTGCTATGTATTATTACCATCATCTACAATAACTTCTCTTCACATGACAATATCCAATTGTGCAAGAAAAACCATCAAAAGTTTAAAGGGATTCCAAGTAATTTTGAAACTCTCTGAGCTAGGGTTTACTGACTTCCAAGGACCATATTGTTATACCCCAAAATTTTCCCTCTAATGTTTTTCAAGATTTTTTTCTTATATGCATGGTCACAAGCATTTGATTAAAGGAAAAATAAGTTTTTTGAACAAGGAGTCTTCGATTGGCATCTTAGCTAAGTCTTTCGATTGACATGTTAAAAGGCATTTTGATTGGTATTTGGACAGGCTTCGATTGAGCGCCTAACCTCCTCCAAGCATGCCTCAAATTTCCAATCTTCGATTGAAGCCTTGGACTTCTGCTTATTTACTGTATACATGCTTCGACTGGGCATGTGTTTCCTTTGAAACAGCTTCCTTCGATCAAAAGGGGAAGGGCCTCTTGTTAGTACTCCTTCGATTGCACATTTGGCTTTGCATGTTGGCTTGACTCACAAATGCAATGGCTACCTGCATCCAGGCTGGGTTCCTACTTTGTTTGGGCATTTGGTCTCTTCAGAGCATGCTTAATTCCTGCTTCGACTAGGCAAATAATCCCTCTTCAGCCTGCCTTCAGCGCACAAGGCAAAAGGCTTCTTTCAACTTGCCTTTGATGCACAAGGCAAGAACCACCTACAAGCGTGTTTTGATTCATCAGGACAAGAGCCCCTTCATGCGTGCCTTGGATTCACTAAGACAAAGACTTCATTTGTGCTTGCCTTCAATGCACCAGGCCAAGACTCCTTAGCTCAGTTTCTAAATTATAGCATAATATGGCCCTTTCGAAAGATCATTTCCAAAGGTGCAGTCTAAGGACACGCGTTGGAGATTCATTCAAAGAAAGTACAAAGGAGTGCATGTGGGCTATTCAAAGTACACACAAATGGTGCCTTCGAAGGGGCATGCATTTTGTCTAGTTGAAAGGCACATAATGGTTGAAGGCAAGTGTTGTTTTGTCTTTTGATGCGTCTTGCCAAACTCCTACATGCTGCCCAGCCCAAGCCTCATTTCCATTACATTCATGACAAATGAGGCTTTGATTGGCCAAAATGAAGTCCTCACTTGGGCTATTGGAATCAAGAGACTAAGGCAAATAGATGGGTCCAACGAAGGAACCATTTGAAAGACACAATAGAAGTCCATTTGATTGAGGCTACCAAAGGCCCATTCAAAGAGGACGCAAATGGTCTATCCAAAAGACCCCTTCGAAGGAAGCAACCAAAGGCCCATTCGATGGTTATACAAGAGGTCCAGTCGAAGGAGGCAATAGGCCAATTGAAGAGCAACACTAGAGACCATTCGAAGGAGTCAAAATGTCCACATACATTCAAATTCAAAAAGGGACAGGTTTCCATGACTTTTGCAACGTTACAAAACTTCATTCATGGCCTTGAAAACATCTGTTTATGGCATTTTAAACTTTTGTCTTCTTGTCCCCTCCCTTCTACTCTATATAAGCAGTGTGCTTGCAAGCCAAATGGGAAGTTACACACACATTGGAGATACGCTACCCCATAAACCCACCAAAGTTATAAAAAAAATCTCATAAGTGATCCAAATCAAAGAAACCCTTAAACAAAGGTACCCACGTCCAGAAGCCAAATCGAAGAAATCATCAAACAAGGGTAGCCACACCCATCGTCACATATTCATCCATCAATCATTGGTAATAATTGGTAAAAATATCAATCTCTACATTTGCATGACACATCAACATTTGTAGTTTCATTCGATTTGTTGTTCAAGATTAAAGACCTGGGTTTGACCCCATGTCTGCCTTTATTTTTCTTCTAACGCTTGTTGCAGATCTACCATAAATAAGGCAAGTGCGTACCAAATCGAAGGACCTGGGCTTGGCACCCAAGTCACGCTTTTCGTTTTGTCTAACATACCTTTACAGATTCAGTGCCCTCACAGCATCCACCCCTGGATCGAAAGACAATCATCTCTCCCTGGGTCGAAGGAAAAACACCCTTCCTTGGATAAAAGGCTACCCTTTTTCCTCTGGGTCAAAAGCCACCTTCCTCTGGATCGAAGGCAACTTTCTTCCTCTGAATCGAAGCCATGATTCTCCCTGGATCGAAGGAACCCATCATTCCTTCATATTTTATTTTTGTTCTTTTTGTTATTTCTTTATTGTTCATTTTTATTTAAATTAATCTTAAATCAAAATCACCAAAAATATTAGGATAGTTTTTATTAATCAAATTAATTTATAAATAAATAAATAAATTATTTTAAACTCTTTCTTGAAATTAAAACTAAATAGACTTAGGTTATATTTTCTTAAAATAAAAACAAAACAAAATGATTTTTCACCTTAGGATTTTTTAGACACCTTTTCTACTTCGCACGCATTTATTTATTTTTATATTATTGTATCTTCCTACTGGATGTAATAGATTAAAACTCGGACGTTTACTGCATTATCCACCTCATTCTTGTATAATGTAAATCCCCTCCCCAAAGCATTGTAATAGCGTAGATTTAAATTCCTGCACTTTAATATTCTACAATATATATTAACTACTAGTAACTAGGCGTGTATGAAAAGGCTAAAATCAAACGTTAGAAAACTTAACAAAAAGACAAAAATAATATAACATAACACACTTACACATATACACCTCTAGGGTACCTCACTTTGGTTGCCTTCAGAAATAAAAAAAAGTCATGTGGCAGGAACGCTTTAGCAAAGACCCATAAATTTAAAGATCATAGTCCCTCGATGACCCTACAGTTGCCTTTCGGTAAATGATCTAGTCCCTAAACAAAATTGCTAAAGCGTCTCCACAAGTTTCCTTCGTGACTGTAACGTCCCTTTCTAATGTCCCTCATACATCCAACGATAGGGCTACGTTACTCACTAATAGTAGGATAACACTGTCTAAAGGATAAGAGGAAAAGAACGACCCCTTTTCGAGTATAAAAGTAGATAGTTGTTAGAAGTTTGCTCAAAAAATCATTTTTGCACTTACATAAATACTACTTTTTGAAAACAATTTTCAAATCATTTGCTTTGTTGACACTCTTGAGGACTGATACAAGAGTTAAACGCTAAGCAAATCGCCGCACTAAGGCATTCTCAAAACATTTCCAATCACACAAAGCACAAAGGTATTTCAAAATGAGCAAACCTCTAAGTTCCCATAGATAACTACGGATGGAAAGGGTGCTAACACCTTCCCTTTCCATAATCTACCCCCTTACTCGGAAAATCTCAAAGAGGTATTGTTCTGTTCTTTTCACCCTTTCTTTAATTTGGATAAAAGAAAAGTCGGTGGAGACTCTTGCTTACCGTGACATTTGTGAATACAAAATGCAAAACCAGTATTAAACAATCGATTCTGCCACCGTATCACAGAACTGGCGACTATGCTGGGGAAATAAAAAGTGGGGTTTACCTTAGAGTTAGTTCATTATTAAACTGCTTTTTGTGCTTTGTATGCTTTATCATTGGAGGGTTGTTTGGATTGTTACTATAGACCCTGCACCCAAATCAGAGGGCATATTTTTATGTAAACATCAAAAGATCGTGGAGAATGTACGACATAGACCAATATGGTTGAAGCGATAGTTGTGTTGGTGTGAAACTTTGGTTGATACTGGTATCCCTTGTGTTGAATCGAGGAGAATAAGAGGCCGCCGCATGGTGTCATGAAGCACTAACGGACCTTAGAACCTTAGTTGAACAAAACTTGGCTGTTAGAAAGTAGTGAGATAGCCGACCTCGATATAAAGCTGGGGATTGATTGATACTCGATGCTACACTCATTGAGATCGAACTTTAGAGATGTTTCGGACGCAAGAAAATATTGATAAGCAGAAATAATGCTCCATAAAGAAAGATCAGTGATATTGAGACTCCTTAGAACCCGATTACTATTTTTAGGACAGGTTGAACCAACTAAACTTCAAGAGGGTACTTACCTATAAACTCCATGCAATCCTGAACCCAAGGTCTTATGTGTTTTACTTGTGTGTGATTAGTTTTCTTAAACATGACATCATGCATCATAACATCCATTTTTCATTACACTAACCATTTCAAGGACCGAGGGAATTTATCTTTGTTCTGTTTTGTAGATCATGGCTTCCGCTTGTAGAAATACTATCCGGATTAGCTTTGTGAGAATACCTCTCCAACTCAAAGAGCTAGTATCAAAGGTTCCCGAGACTTCCTTATTTACCAAGAACTATGGTCGACTTCTCAATCTAGTTACCTCGGGTTTTGATGAGAAGATGATGAGTGCCCTCTTTCAATTCTTTGATCCTAAGCATCATTGCTTCACCATTCCATATTATCAGTTGGTTCCCACCATGGAAGAGTTCTCTCAAATATTGGGTATACCTATTCTTGACCAGACGCCTTTCACCGGTTTAGAAGAAGCTCCCAAACTAGAGGTCATTGCAGCTGCTTTGCATCTGAAACGGTCTGACATTATATCCAACTGGGAAACGCAAAGTGGTGTTAAGGGTTTTTTAGCCATGTTTCTGTACGAGAAGGCTCACCAATTTTGGGATGATTTAGATTTCCAAGCTTTTGAGGAGGTTTTGGCCCTTCTAATCTATAGTTTAGTGTGTTCCCTAATCCAGAATTTCTCATAGATATGAATGTGTTGTACCCCAAAATTTGCCCTCCCATATTCTCCAAGATTTATCAAGAATCATCTTCAAATGGTTCAAGATTTCTCAAGGGTTGCACAGTCCAAATGCCTCCTAAGCCAGTCAAAATTAGGGTTTTGGTTCTCTCAAGGAATTTAAGGTTTTCAATGGTCCAATAAAGTCTCATAGGCCTATATACATTGTCAAGCATCTACATGTCAAGTCTCAAGACTCACAGTGCCAAATTGCACAGTCAAAAGCCCTATTCAGTTCACAATCAACTACAGGGGCAAAATGGTCATTTTGCAGTCCAAAGTCAAACTTTTTGGTCAACATCTTATTTTGAGGCCACAATCATCATTTGATCAAGTATTGATCATGATTCCACAAGCATGGCTCAAAAATCATCAAGATGCAAAAGTTACTATTTTTGGACAGCAAAAAAGTCAACTGTATCTTGACCAGGGCATAACTTTTTCATGGTTCATCAGAAAAATCCCATACAATGCTCATTTTGAAGGGGATGACATTTCCTACAACTAATCTTCACATTCCAAGTCCAAGAAATGCTCTCACAAAAAGTCATCAATTTGTACATTATAGGTCAATTTCAAAAGTCAACAAAAATGCACTTTAAGTCAAAGACCATAACATGAGATTGGTAAATCCAAATGACATGGGACAAAAGGCATTGGTTAGAGGA
Organism: Vicia faba; assembly: GCA_948472305.1. Classification (NCBI taxonomy): domain Eukaryota; kingdom Viridiplantae; phylum Streptophyta; class Magnoliopsida; order Fabales; family Fabaceae; genus Vicia; species Vicia faba. The sequence goes on along the minus strand of OX451740.1, from coordinate 991,094,317 downwards.
CTTCAATACCTTTCCAAAATGTCCAATAACATGTTCATAGGATCAAAATTGAGCAAGATATGCATTGGAGAAGTTGGGAAATTTTTGTGAATTTGCAAAAGTCAACTTTGCCCAAAACACCTTGTTTTTGCTAATGGGCCTCAAATTTCTTCTTGAAACTTTGTCCAAGGCCTATGCACGACCCATTGAGATTAAATTGATTTATTTTCTTATTTTTTATTAATTAATTGGATTTTTAATCAATATTAATTCATTTAATTCATTTAATTGTAGGAAAATATCAAGATATGATTTCTCAATCTTTTTGTGAAGCAAAAGTGGTCAACATATGCTGGAGATTTCGTGTGTCAATCAAGGGGACCAAAATCTCCAAAATTAGCAAGTTTTGTCAATCAAAAAGATTGAAAATTATTTGATTTTCAATCAAATATTGAAACTTCAATGCAATGGATTTCTTGTCAAGATTGTAACCTAATCTCAGTCTACTATATATGCACAAGCTAAACCTAATGCCTTACACGTGAAAACTCTGCAAGAAAGCCATAATCACATTAAAAAAATCCAAGGAAAAAGTGAAAACTGTTTGCTATCTTCCAAGCCAATTCAAGGCGTTTTAGTGATTCAAACACATTGCTAGGACTTCCAGGAACGATTTGCAATCAAAACCAAGCTTCATAGCTCAAGAAATCATTGCAAAAAGTCTCACGGTTTGACACTTTTATTCAAAATCGTAACATCCAATTCATGAGCATTTAACGTGATTTTTTGTTTGTTTTGTGTTGTTAGCAATCCTATGAAGCCTTTTGCATATGTTAATTGGATTAAGATGTCCTAAATCAGAAGTTGCCATTGATGAATTTTAGGTTTTCCAAGCTCTCAAATTGGGGCTTTGTGATATAGGAAAAATTAAGCTTTGAAAGACCCATGGTTGAATTCGTGGAGACAAGACGAATTGAACCCAACCCTCGCGAACAATTTATATAGCCTCTATGCCTAATCGCTATTATTTGTCATTCCATATTGTGGGGGTTAAAAACCCCCGCTATCTCATTATCTTTTTTCAGGTAAATGAAGAAGACGATGAGCTAGTCGCGTGCTATTGGTTGATTCAAATATAATAGCGCGCGCGTGTTTGTTTCCAGCATAATGGTTGATTTTATATATTATAATTGATCATTACCATATTAACAAAAGCGTTCAACTGGCGTAGTGGAGGATGAGCTGTCTGGTAACCATTGGGACCTGGGTTCGATTCCCAGGTCCCCCAAACCTTTGTTTCTATTTTTTCATAACATGTTCCTATGCAGGCTATCCAAAGCGTCCCACCATGAACTTCAATCAGCAATACGCCATGTGTTCTCAAGTATTGATCTAATGGCCATAAGGTGCTGAACACCATACTCCCAGTCGAAGCCAGCGTGGACAATTCCAAAAGTCAAACAGGATTGCTGATTAATGGGCCTCAGATTTCTAAACTCACTTCCTAATGGGCCAACACACCCCCTAGTTTTCTTTTTATTCTTTTATTCTTTTTCCTTTTTATTATTATTATTATTAATTACTATTATTATTATTTAACTAACGAATAATTATTTTTATAATTAATTCAGGAAACTATATTATTATTATTATTATTATTATTATTATTATTATTATTAATCTCACCTTTTAATTATTTTGTAAATAAATACTAATAAATTGATTTAATTTAATTAGGGTTAATATTGAATATTTTTGCAATAAATAAAATAGATTAGAATTAGGGTTTTTGTTTTGACTTTTAATTTCTTTTATTTTTATTTTCATTTAAACATAAAAAACACAAAAATACTTTTTTTCTTGTAATTAATTAATTAATTAGTTATTAGGTTTAATATTTAATTTAATTGCAAAAAGGACCAATTCCACTCTTTTCTCAAAAAGGGTCGAAACCCTAAGGACGTCCCGATTCAATTTCTTTCACGCACTATTATTTATTTGATTATATTTATGTATCTGCTCCGAGGATGTAATAGATAATTAGGCTTTTATCGCTTTATTTATTTTCTCGCATTTATTTTCAAGGGTTATGTTTTTGGCGATGTAAATACCCGACGCCTTGTAATAGCGTAGATTCATCTTTCCGCAATTTATTTCCTGCAAATTATTAACTGTTAATTATGCATGACAAGACTTGTATGAAAAATAAAATCAATTCGTAGCTCACAATGATGCATTCTCAAAGATAATATGAATTGAAACCTGACACACATGCACATGCCACTCCTAGGGTACGCCTCACTTGGTTGCCTCGAGGTGGTCATCAAGTATAGGGTGTTTTAGAGGTCGCCCTCCTGTCTAAAGATCCAGTTGCCTCGAAACGGTTGCCTCAGATAAAAAGGATCTAGGATGTTAGGGTTACCGCTAAGGCGTCCTACTATTGCTTTGGTGACCAAAGATGTCCCTATAATCGAATTGACCCGAATAACTCCAACGACGGTGCTACCTACTCCTCAATAGTGGGATAGTACTGTCTAAAGGACTCTTACACAGCTTAATTCCTTAGGGTAGGTAGATTTTTCTTGGGTACTTGCTCTTTCAAAAAACAAAAACATCTTTTCGCACCTACACTTTCAAAAAGGTTTCAAACAAATACTTCATACACTCTTGAGGACTGATACAAGAGTTACCTAGAAGTTTTTCAAAACGAAGCTTTTTCAAAACCCACAAACACAAGAAAAGCAAACAATTTTTGAAAACATAGTGAGCAAGTACCTAAGAGCCCATGGATAACCATGGATAGAAAGGGTTATAACACCTTCCCTTTCTATAAATCTACCTCCCGAACCGAGAAACATCTCGAAAAGGAATTTTGCTGTGCTTTTGTCCTTTCCTTGTTGGAGAACATAAAAGACGGTGGCGACTCTTGCTTACCGCGACATTTCGCGAACCAGCTTTAAAACAGTCAGTTCTATTTCCACCGATCACAGAACTGGCGACTCTGCTGGGGACATTAATAATAAGTTAGGTGTACCTTAGGATTAGACAACTCTTATGTTTTCAATTGTATGCCTTGATTGCTTTTATATTTGTGGGCTTGCATCGGAGTTTCATAGATCCTAACCCGGATCTGGGGAATACCCTTTAGGTAGCATAAGTTGTGAGGGACCTGTCCGGCATAGACCGACATGGGTGAAGCAGTGGCTAAGTTGGTGTGACACCTTGGTCTGTACCGATATCCCTTGTGTTGCAACGAGGAGAATATGGGTCTTCTGAGGAGTCATTAAGCACCAACCGACCTTAGAACCCTAAATTGACCCAACTTGGCCATAGAACAGTAGCAGTATGCTACACTCATTAAGGCTAAACTCTCGCGATGGTTCTGGCTGCAAGAAAAGATTGCGACGCTGGAGTTATGACCGATTGAGGGTAGTCAGTGATATTGAGATCCTCTAGAAAACCCAGTTACTATTTTCTAGGACAGGTCTTAACCAACTGAATTGAAAGAGGGTAGTACCTAAACTTCATGCCGGCCTAAACTCTAAGGGTTGTCTTATGTGACTTGTGTGCCTTCAAACCTGACTACTTGCATATTCTTGTTATCTGACACATGAATTCCTTGCAGGTTTTGTTTACAATCCTTAATCTGGGCTTATAACAGGGTTTACTTACACCACTCCACGCATAGCATAACATCATACCATTGCATACATCTTGCATAAGGACTAACCCATTTCAAGGATCTCAAGGGTCTGTGATGCAGGTCATGATGAACCAAATGTCTAGCAAGGGGCAAAGGGGATTTATTTTCCTCTAGCCAAGGTTGATGACTTGAGTCAGGGGCGATGACCCACTCGATATGGTGAGCCTTGACTCTTGAAGAAGGACTCTCAACAACATGAAGTTCCTTCAATCAAGCTACCAAATTCAAATTCTAACAATTTTCTTGTTTACCCCGCGAGATCCTTGAAAACATTGCATGCATACATACACATCATTGCATAACAGGTACCCTTGTTACAGGTCACTTACCTTCTTCGCTGTTTATTTCAGCAATGGCTTTCCAACCAGACAACCAGGATCTCCGTACTCAAGAGACTCAGTTCAGGAAAATCTTCCTAAGCCTATCCAAGGGGCAGGAAGAGTTGAGAACACTCCTCATGGGGACTTTGGTCAAGAACAGTCCAGAAGACAGTAACGATGAACGGCTGAAACATCTGCAAGTTGAGGTAGATGCAATGAGGACCCAGATGCTGGGGCAAGTGGCCCTTATCCAAGGCTTAGCTTGGGAGCAAGAAGAGTTGAAAGCCATGATCAACCAGCTTCAGCAAGACAGTATGAAGCAAGTAGTCAAGGTTGGGGACCAAACCGGTAATCAGCCCCCAAGAAGTCAAAGGTTTGGTTTGATGAATAGATCTCTCCGAGCTTCTACTACTTCACAGGTCCAACAACGACCTCACCAAGAATAATGGGTTGATCAGAGCAAGCCAGACAAGCCCAGGAGGTAATTCACCCAGCTCAACATATCGCTGTTTCAAGCTTTACAACGCCTGTTGAGATTGAATCTGATCACATTAAGGGCTCCTCCCAGGAATCTCAACACCTCAGCTCCTACCTATCATCCCAATAAAAGGTGTGCCTACCACTCTGCCAGTCCAGGACATGACACCGACGACTGTTGGTCTCTGAAGAACAAGATCCAAGACCTGATTGATGAAGGAGCATTGGAATTCACACAAGGTGGTTAGGCAGAGTTCTTCTACCATCCCTCCAAGGTTCACCATTTGAAGTGACAAGTCCTGAGACGAGAAGACTTTTTGTTCATTCGAATTTTCAAGTTGTATTTTTCTTTGATTGTTCAAACATAAATATCATGGCAAACTTTATTACTTTATCAATGCATCGCATATGTCTGTTTTGAATCAGTCCATTCGTATTCACTATTTTCAAATTGCTTTCATTTTGTGATGTTCAACTCTCGATTAAAAAAAATAAAAAATTCTAAGCCTTTTGAGGGAGGATGACGAAAACGATACCACGATCTTTACAGTATGCTTTTGAACAGACCCCGCTGATGAAGTACAGGCATTGTTTCAAATCCTAAATAGTGGAGTTATAAGGAAGATAATCCATCATCAACCCTTTCGAGCCAAAGAAGTAGGAGTTTTTCTTTTCAAAAATTAAAACCCTTAATCATAACCTGGGGCAGGGTAGTTCTCTCAGTTGATCCAGATGCACAATGAACAACATCAAAGGAGTCCTTCCAAAACAAAAGATAGTGATGGTTCCGAATAATCATAAAGACAGGCAGTCATGATCTCTCAAAATAAAAGCCCATTAAGTCAAAACCTATGAAGGAGACTTGCAAAACTGGGGCATCCCGCTGACTGTAATCACAAAAGAAACAGTTCAGGCAAAAAACAGGGATAATAAAATCAAAAAAGGAAAGAGGTCCTACAAACCCTCAACAAAAAGAGATGACTGCCTATTCAAAATAAACTGTCAATGTCCGAACCATCACCGGAATATCAGAGCAAAGACTCAAACAAGGTCTAATGCACGATTAGCTGAGTTTAGGATCGAAGAACATCACGAAGAGAGGGTGGGTACAAATAAAATTTGAGCCTTTATCCTTTGTTTCTTAAACCGTGAACCAGGCCACGTTATAACCCTTAAAAGTCCTAGCTGAAGTGTGGGTTAGTTCGGAAGCATACTGTTAGAAAAGGTATCCTGACTCCTTAAGGCTCGCTGTAAAATCTTGAGTTGACATCACATTTTACAAAATTCACTGGTTTTATTGAAAACTACATTTTCAAAAATTTCAAGACAGACATAAGCTTTGCATTTTTAAAATAACATTGTTTGCATATGACTATTTGTTCAACAGTAGAGAAATTCGCAGGAAGAATATCTAATGAACAAAAACACTTCCATCCAAGGGGGATGGCATGATCATGGTCCGTCATCTGGGGTAGTTAAGTCAAGATTCAGAGAATCTCTCAAAGGCCAAATAACCTGGGGTAAATCTCCGCCTGAATCACTTGGGGCATTGGGCATGAATTCCAGCGACGAATCTGGTACGATCAAACATCTTCTGGTAGTATGGAGACACAACACTACTGACAGTGACAACTCCCTGCGCTCTGAGAGCATGGACATAGTCGAAAAATACTATGCATAATCAAAGACCCGCTAGGTTGACACACCTAGGAAAAAATAAGGGCTTCCCGGCGAACCAAAAGGGTTCAGGCAAAAATAAGGGATGAAATGAAAAAATTTGTACACCCGGTAAGTCGAAAACCTGAAAAGGCGGCTTGGGCAAAAATGGGTATCCCGATGGACTGAAAACCCGAAAGGGTGGTCCAGGCAAAAGTTAGGTATCAAAGCGTACGACTATGTCCCGTCATCTCGTCACTTGCCTACCAGAAGAAGATTTGTTCTTTTTTCGGCAGTTATCAAGCACTTCCATAGGCTTTCTTCTCCCATAAAAATTGGGGCAATCAGAATCGTCCGAACTGTACAAGTTGCTCTGTTCTCCAAGTACAAGGTAAGTTCAGCTGAAGAACATGACCAAGATACCTTCACGCCCCGCAGAGTAAGACAAGAATCAGCAATACTCTCCCCAAGAAGAGCTGGTCTCCTGTCAGCCCCGAAAAGGAACAGTATTCCCCAGCAAGTCAGCGATACTCTCCCCTAGCAGAGTTAGCCTACTGTCAGCCTTAAGGAAGTTGGGTATCCCCAGAATATATCAACATTCCCCAGTGGAGTATACAGATATTCCCAAGCAAGTATCCCTGGCAGTCTTAATATTCGTCAACAAAATATAAGAATGTTCCCCGGTGGAATACCAGATACCCCCGGTGGAGCCATTTCCCAGTGCAGTCCAAAAAGTGTCCCCAGGAGAGTTGAATCATCCTCCCCAGTAGATTCTGGAAGCTTATCCCCAGTAGATTCTGGAAGCTTATCCCCCACAGAGTGCAAAAGCATCTCCCAGACCTATTCAAAGGTTATTCCCCACCAGAGCCTATAACTGGGTTATCCTTAGCAAATTACAACGGAAAGATCGTCCTCGGTGAAGTTCTTTCTACCCCCAGCGGAGTTCATCAAACCCCTCAACAAAATTTATCAACAGGAATCCCCAGCGGAGTTATCATCAAAATCTCAGCGAAGTATCTCTTCCCACAGAGTAATTCCCTGCAGAGTAATCTCTCCAACAAGTTTATTCCCCAACGGAGTCACCTTCTCCTACCGGTTTATTCTTGCAATCATCATCCCCAACGGAAATGTAGAACTCTACTCTTCAAATATCAGCCCAGGATTCAACGAACTTCCCGGCAGTCGTCAAGGATTTATTTTCCTAGACGAAAATACATTCATAGACATTTCACATTTGATACATCCTATTTACATACATGATAAAGTGCATACGACACGATCTCGTTTCGAGAACATCATGACATCATGCATTTCATACAACTAATGTTTTGCCTTTTCAGGAAAAGGTAAATCAAAGGATATTACCATCAACTTTTGAAGTTCCAGATCCGATACCTGTATCTAGCCAGGGCATATCGGTGAGCTTGATTGTAGATTTGATACCTGTATCTAGCCAGGGTATATCTGCATGAAGAGTTTGAAGATCAACCCCTGTAACAGGCCAGGAAATTATCTTTCATTCTCAGGTTAGAGGCATACGCCTATATCCATCCAGGAAAGCTATCTCTACCAGCCTTTTGAAGTTCCAGATTCGATACCTGTATCTAGCCAGGGCATATCTGTGAGCGATTGATTGTAGATTCGACACCTGTATCTAGCCAGGGCATATCTGCTTGAAGAGTTTGAAGTTCCAGATTCGATACCTGTATCTAGCCAGGTCATATCTGTGAGCGATTGATTGTAGATTCGATACCTGTATCTAGCCAGGGCATATCTGCATGAAGAGCTTGAAGTTCCAGATTTGATACATGTATCTAGCCAGGGTATATCTGTGAGCGATTGATTTTAGATTTGATACCTGTATCTAGCCAGGGCATATCTGCATGAAGAGTTTGAAGTTCCAGATTCGATGCCTGTATCTAGCCAGGGCATATCTGTGAGCGATTGATTGTGGATTCGACACCTGTATCTAGCCAGGGCATATCTGCATGAAGAGTTTGAAGTTCCAGATTCGATACCTGTATCTAGCCAGGGCATATCTGTGAGTGATTGATTGTGGATTCGATACCTGTATCTAGCCAGGGCATATTTGTGGACTACCAATTCCATATTCGATACCTGTATCTAGCCAGGGCATATTTGTGGGCGACCAATTCCAGATTCGATACCTGTATCTAGCCAGGGCATATCTGTGAGCGATTGATTGTAGATTCGATACCTGTATCTAGCCAGGGCATATCTGCATGAAGAGTTTGAAGATCAACCCGTGTAACAGGCCAAGAAATTATCTTTCATTCTCAGGTTAGAGGTTTATGCCTGTATCAAGCTAGGAAAGATATCTCTACCAACCTTTTGAAGTTCCATATTCGATACCTGTATCTAGCCAGGGCATATCTGTGAGCGATTGATTGTAGATTCGATACATGTATCTAGCCAGGGCATATCTGCATGAAGAGTTTGAAGTTCCAGTTTCGATACCTGTATCTAGCCAGGGCATATCTGTGAGCGATTGATTATGGATTCGACACCTGTATCTAGCCAGGGCATATCTGCATGAAGAGTTTGAAGTTAAAAATTCGATACCTGTATCTAGCCAGGGCATATCTGTGAGCGATTGATTGTAGATTCGATACCTGTATCTATCCAGGGCATATCTGCATGAAGAGTTTGAAGATCAACCCCTGTAACAGGCCAGGAAATTATCTTTCTTTCTCAGGTACGCAAGTTCTCGCTAAGGAATCGCTTATGTGATCGACACCCCTGGATGGCATCTTTAAGTCCATCTCCACAACTATCCATTACACTTCCAGATGGCATCTATAAGCCCATCCTCCTATCCACCATCCCTCCAAATGGCATCTGTAAGCCCATTCCCGACATCACATTGCTGATACCACACTATGCGAGTGCAAATTTCTGGGCACTCTAGTGTTCAATCATCTTCCACCCTCAAATCACAAAAGGCACACAAGCCAATCTACATCCTCAGGTTTAAGAAGATTGAACAGGGGCAACTGTTGTACCCCAAAATTTTCCCTCCCATATTCTCCAAGATTTATCAAGAATCATCTTCAAATGGTTCAAGATTTCTCAAGGGTTGCACAGTCCAAATGCCTCCTAAGCCAGTCAAAATTAGGGTTTTGGTTCTCTCAAGGAATTTAAGGTTTTCAATGGTCCAATCAAGTCTCATAGGCCTATATACATTGTCAAGCATCTACATGTCAAGTCTCAAGACTCACAGTGCCAAATTGCACAGTCAAAAGCCCTATTTGGTTCACAATCAACTGCAGGGGCAAAATGGTCATTTTGCAGTCCAAAGTCAAACTTTTTGGTCAACATATTATTTTGAGGCCACAATCATCATTTTATCAAGTCTTGATCATGATTCCACAAGCATGGCTCAAAAATCATCAAGATGCAAAAGTTACTATTTTTGGACAGTAGAAAAGTCAACTGTATCTTGACCAGGGCATAACTTTTTCATGGTTCATCAGAAAAATCCCATCCAATTCTCATTTTGAAGGGGATGACATTTCCTACAGCTCCTCTTCACATTCCAAGTCCAAGAAATGCTCTCACAAAAAGTCATCAATTTCTACATTATAGGTCAATTTCAAAAGTCAACAAAAATGCACTTTAAGTCAAAGACCATAACATGAGATTGGTAAATCCAAATGATATGGAACCAAACGCATTGGTTATAGGACTTCAAGACCTTTCCAAAATGTCCAAGAACATGTTCATAGGATCAAAATTGAGCAAGATATGCATTGGAGAAGTTGGGAAATTTTTGTGAATTTGCAAAAGTCAACTTTGCCCAAAATACCTTGTTTTTGCTAATGGGCCTCAAATTTCTTCTTGAAACTTTGTCCAAGGCCTATGCACGACCCATTGAGATTAAATTGATTTATTTTCTTATTTTTTATTAATTAATTGAATTTTTAATCAATATTAATTCATTTAATTCATTTAATTGTAGGAAAATATCAAGATATGATTTATCCATCTTTTTGTGAAGCAAAAGTGGTCAACATATGCTGGAGATTTTGTGTGTCAATCAAGGGGACCAAAATCTCCAAAATTAGCAAGCTTTGTCAATCAAAAAGATTGAAAATTATTTGATTTTCAATCAAATATTGAAACTTCAATGCAATGGATTTCTTGGCAAGATTGTAACCTAATCTCAGTCTACTATATATGCACAAGCTAAACCTAATGCCTTACACGTGAAAACTCTGCAAGAAAGCCATAATCACATTAAAAAAATCCAAGGAAAAAGTGAAAACTGTTTGCTATCTTCCAAGCCAATTCAAGGCGTTTCAGTGATTCAAACACATTGCTAGGACTTCCAGGAACGATTTGCAATCAAAACCAAGCTTCATAGCTCAAGAAATCATTGCAAATAGTCTCACGGTTTGACACTTTTATTCAAAATCGTAACATCCAATTCATGAGCATTTAGCGTGATTTTTTGTTTGTTTTGTGTTGTTAGCAATCCTATGAAGCCTTTTGCATAAGTTAATTGGATTAAGATGTCCTAAATAAGAAGTTGCCATTGATGAATTTTAGGTTTTCCAAGCTCTTAAATTGGGGCTTTGTGATATAGGAAAAATTAAGCTTTGAAAGACCCATGGTTGAATTCGTGGAGACAAGACTAATTGAACCCAACCCTCGCGAACAATTTATATAGCCTCTACGCCTAATCTTTATTATTTGTCATTCCATATTGTGGGGGTTAAAAACCCCTGCTATCTCTTTATCTTTTTTCAGGTAAATAAAGAAGACGATGAGCTGGTGGCATGCTATTGGTTGATTCAAATATAATAGCGCGCGCGTGTTTGTTTCCAGCATAATGGTTGATTTTATATATTATAATTGATCATTACCATATTAACAAAAGCGTTCAACTGGCGTAGTGGAGGATGAGCTGTCTGGTAACCATTGGGACCTGGGTTCGATTCCCAGGTCCCCCAAACCTTTGTTTCTATTTTTTCATAACATGTTCCTATGCAGGCTATCCAAAGCGTCCCACCATGAACTTCAATCGGCAATACGCCATGTGTCCTCAAGTATTGATCTAATGGCCATAAGGTGCTGAACACCATACTCCCAGTCAAAGCCAGCGTGGACAATTCCAAAAGTCAAACAAGCTTGCTGATTAATGGGCCTCAGATTTCTAAACTCACCTCCTAATGGGTCAACACACCCCCTGGTTTTCTTTTTATTCTTTTATTCTTTTTCCTTTTTATTATTATTATTAATTATTATTATTATTATTTAACTAACAAATAATTATTTTTATAATTAATTCAGGAAACTATATTATTATTATTATTATTATTATTATTATTAATCTCACCTTTTAATTATTTTGTAAATAAATACTAATAAACTGATTTAGTTTAATTAGGGTTAATATTGAATATTTTTGCAATAAATAAAATAGATTAGAATTACGGTTTTTCTTTTGACTTTTAATTTATTTTATTTTTATTTTCATTAAAACATAAAAAACACAAAAATACTTTTTTCTTGTAATTAATTAATTAATTAGTTATTAGGTTTAATATTTAATTTAATTGCAAAAAGGACCAATTCCACTCTTTTCTCAAAAAGGGTCGAAACCCTAAGGACGTCCCGATTCAATTTCTTTCACGCACTATTATTTATTTGATTATATTTATGTATCTGCTCCGAGGATGTAATAGATAATTAGGCTTTTATCGCTTTATTTATTTTCTCGCATTTATTTTCAAGGGTTATGTTTTTGGCGATGTAAATACCCGACGCCTTGTAATAGCGTAGATTCATCTTTCCGCAATTTATTTCCCGCAAATTATTAACTGTTAATTATGCATGACAAGACTTGTATGAAAAATAAAATCAATCTGTAGCTCACAATGATGCATGCTCAAAGATAATATGAATTGAAACCTGACACACATGCACATGCCACTCCTAGGGTACGCCTCACTTGGTTGCCTCGAGGTGGTCATCAAGTATAAGGTGTTTTAGAGGTCGCCCTCCTGTCTAAAGATCCAGTTGCCTCGAAATGGTTGCCTCATATAAAAAGGATCTAGGACGTTAGGGTTACTGCTAAGGCGTCCTACTATTGCTTTGGTGACCACACATGTCCCTATAATCGAATTGACCCGAATAACTCCAACGACGGTGCTACCTACTCCTCAATAGTGGGATAGTACTGTCTAAAGGACTCTTACACAACTTAATTCCTTAGAGTAGGTAGATTTCTCCTGGGTACTTGCTCTTTCAAAAAACAAAAACATCTTTTCGCACCTACACTTTCAAAAAGTTTTCAAACAAATACTTCATACACTCTTGAGGACTGATACAAGAGTTACCTAGAAGTTTTTCAAAATGAAGCTTTTTCAAAACCCACAAACACAAGAAAAGCAAACAATTTTTGAAAACATAGTGAGCAAGTACCTAAGAGCCCATGGATAAGCATGGATAGAAAGGGTTCTAACACCTTCCCTTTCTATAAATCTACCTCCCGAACTGAGAAACATCTCGAAAATGAATTTTGCTGTGCTTTTGTCCTTTCCTTGTTGGAGAACATAAAAGACGGTGGCGACTCTTGCTTACCGCGACATTTCACGAACCAGCTTTAAAACAGTCAGTTCTATTTCCACCGATCACAGAATGCTATCAAGGTTTTCCTCTCTCGCAACTCTGTGCCTACTATACTCGGAGACATCTTGCATATCCTCCACACTCGCACCTTGAAGAGAAAAGGGATTCTTATGTGTTGCATGCCATTGCTGTCAAGGTGGTTTATTTCTCATCTCCCTAAATCAGTATTGAAGAATGAGGAAGGTTTAGGTTGGTCACGAAGGATAATGTCACTTTCTCACTGGGATATCCTCTAGTATTCCCGATCTATGGTAGATATTTCTGTTATTGACCACTGCGGGGAATTCCCTAATGTCCCACTACTTGGCATTAGGGGAGGCATAACATATAATCATTCTCTGGCTTTACAACAATTTGGTTATGCTCGAAGGGATGTTCCATAATATATGCTTATCCAGGGCATTATGTTTAACTATGAGGATGAAGTTCAAGGGTATCGTTAGAGGTTCATACGAGCTTGGGGCATAGTTAACAGATTTGGCACCAGGACTCAGGGGCCTAAGACGTTCATCCTTATGGAACCCTATCTCAAATGGGTAAGAGCTCACACTCAGAACTTTATAATTCCATATATAGCCATCTTACCAGTGGTCATGGAGCCCATTTCTGAAGGGGATATTCCTTATAAAGTTTTGCATCCTAACATGCCCACTGATCTTGAAGAGTTGCAGAGATCCTAGATTCAGCTGAAGAAAGAACGGGATACCTTTAGAGATTATTTCTATGTCAATGAGAAGAAAGTCTTCGAGCTTACGAAGTAACTTCACGAAGAAAAAAAATCTTAATGTCTATCTCGGCACGAAGAGGAAGTGCCCATGGGAAACCTGAAGTCTTAGATTTTAGAATTTTTCAATTGTAAGCCTAAAAAAGAAAATGTATTTTGAATTCTACTAATAAAATCTTTGTTTCATTTTGGTTCACTGTTGTACCCCAATTTTTTCCCCTAAGATCCCTTCATCATATCATATTGATTCAATCACAACAAGATCACATTAGGGCTTTTGGTTCTCCTCCCTATCTTTAGCTTTTCTCTTTGAGGAATCACCAAGCACCTTTATTTGTCTTTATTTTGTGATCATGCATGTTTTGTTTTGATTTTCCTTATAATTAATAAAATTCAATGTTGGTTTGTCTTACTTGTTTATGATGTGGGTAAAGGCAATGTGGCTTAGGAAGTTGATCTGTGGGTTCACGAGTTTATTTCCATGCCCGAGGTAATAAAGCTTGTGAAGTTCAAACCTTACCATTGGATTTGTTTTGGAGGAAATGGCATGGCAAGGTTATTTTGGTTCACCACATTTCAAGATTATCAAATTTGGTTCAAAAGTACAAGGGATTTATTGGAGAAGTTGTCATGCTTGGACAAGGCTTTGTTCCCATTGGTCACAAATGCATTTTTCTACCAATTCTCAAGATATGGAAGTGGTTGTGGTTGCTATGAGTTCTCATTATCATCCTCAACAAATTATATTTACAAAGCATTTCTGTTGGTACAAGAAGTTTGTTCAAAATTGTCAAAGTTCCTCAAGGCATGTTTCTTGATCTAGGAGCTAGGGTTTTGAACATCAAAGTAGTATATCTTGCTCATCTTTTGGTATTTTTGAGTGATTCCAAATAAATCATTCTCTTCAAAGGGTTATTAACAAATTACTTCAAAATTTCCAAGGATTTTTATGGTGGAAAAAACTTGATGAAGAAGAAAGATTACAAGTCCTCCAGATGAATCCCCAATTTTCCATGTGTGACTTTAAATGATCATAACTTGGTAAATTTTTATCACCTTGAGCCCATTATTTTTCCACAATTATCTTAAGGATGTGAACTTTATTCCTTCTTTCATGTGCAAAGTGATAAAATGGATGGAAGTTGCATTAGGGATACAAAAGATTATAGGTCATTTCATGATTTTTTGCCAACTTCAACAATTCATAACTCTCTCAATTTTTGTAGATTTTGAATGGTTCAAGTCCCCCAAAATGTCATTCAAGAGATCTACTTAACTCCATCTTTTTTGGTAAAGAGTAAATTCCAAGTGTAAGGCTATGTTTAAATGCAAGACATTATAGGTCACTTTTGAAGGAAAAGATGAAATATTTCTAAGTATGGAAAGTCAACTTCTTTTTCCCAACTTTGACTCAATACAACTTTCAGCTCAAGCATCCATTTGATTCCATTATTTTTCCATTGCAAATCTTGTAACCTCATCTTTCTAAAGCATCAAGAATCATGCCGTAAGACCCCTTGAGCTGAGAATGCCATTGGTCAGAAGTTGGCAATTTGAAACTTAATTTTTCACCAAGTCAGAAGTTTGGAATCCTTGATTTGGCTTCTAAACACTTTATTTCTGCGTGTTTTGCTTCTTAACATGTTTAGTGAACTTCCAGAAGTGATTATCATAGAAAAAAGCGCATTTTGGATGATTTTTTTATCAAATTAGAAGTCACACTTTTCTTGTTTGCAACTTCACACGATTTCCCTCTAAACTTCATCATTTCACACGCTTGGACATTCCATTTGATTCCCTATAAATAAAGGGTCATTCCCCATTCATTTCCTCAAGCTTAGATAGCCAGAATCACCCTGCCATACTTGTTCCATAACTTAAAATTCAGCAACTTCGAAATCTATTCTCAAGCCTTTTTCAATCCAACTTTTCCATTAATTCACCTTGCTTAATCTTCCCTGAAGCTAACCATATAATTACATTCAAGAATTGTGCCCTATATTGCTCAATAGAAGTCCAGTTTCAGACCTCTGCAACTCAACTTCATTAGATAGATTCCTTCATCAATTCTTCAAAACTTTGATATCATTGTGATGCTCTCATCCCTTTTCGAAACATTCCTTCCAAATTGCTTGAGCTACAACGTATATAAATTTGCCGCGAGGGTGTGGCTGTCTTCGTCTTGAAGAGACGAAACGAATGAAATAGGTCTCGTGCTCTAATTTTAAATATTGAGAAACCTGGTTTTGGTTGGATGGAGGTTGAAGATAACCAATGTGTCATCCTTCAACCAATGAAACAATGCCATTTGGATTTTTTGAATTTCTGATTTACATTTCATTCAGTGCTTTATTCACTAATGAGCATGATATGCACATCACGCAAGATCCCTTGGATTTGATTATTAACGCTTTTTGACTCTCTTCTAATGGTCCACATAGGTTTGAATTTTATTTTCTTTTCTGATTTTTATATTTAATCGTTTTAAACTTCAAAAAACATAGAAAATTCATTTTTAGTCCAAAAATTATGAAAAAATTATAAAAAATATTTTTGATTATTCTCTTTCTGATTTTTATTTTTTCAAAATTTAATTTTGTGTTTTGGTATTTTTTATAAATTTTCACTTTATTTGAATTGTTTTAAATGTTTAAAAATAGTTTTATGCATTTTTAAATTCTGAAAAAATTATGGAATGATCCAATGATATTGTGACAAATATTGGTGACCTGACTTATTTTTTATTTCTGACTTTGGTATTTTTTCTATCATTTTTATTTTATTTTACTCATTTCTTTTAATTTTAAAAATAGTTTCTGAGTTTTAAAAATTATCAAAAAATTTATAAAATCATTTGAGTCCTTTTCTGATTTTTCTATGGACTTACTTTTTATTCCTTGATCAATTTGAACATAGTTGATATTTTTCTCTTTTATTTCTATTTTAAAATATTTTTTTAAACCTTTTTTATATATATTAAATGTAATGTTATTTTGTGACTATTTTCTGGCTGATCTTGGGTTAAATTTTTGATCATGAACTTTATTAACATCATTAGATCCATGGTGTTGAGTCTAATTCCACAAAAATGGATGAAGGGTTTTAATAATAGTTTGATTAAATTTAATTCAAAAGTGGTTTATATATTCTCTCCCACCCCTCTTCATCTCATCCGTTTCTTATTGCACTAAGTGATATTGGAGCATGATCTCTATATCATGTCTCAAAATAAATGGTGCATAGATTGATATTGACCGGCCTCAAAATAAGTGCGACTTCTATATAAGTCCACTTACTATTGCTTAACATAGCGCTAAATTTTGTCCCGATTCGAATAAATGATCATTCGTGGCCCAAACTTATGTTTGCAAACCCAAGTATATTAATTTGATCTCTTTGATCCAATAACCTTGAGATTCATTGTATGGAGGATTTGGTTCTACCAATCCTCTAATGGATCTACAACACCTTTAGTCAACGCGGATCACTTAAACATTGTTGATCATTAAATGGTACTCATGAGGATTCCAAATGGATGATATACTTGACAAATAGAAAATGCAACTTGTTGTGTGGAGGCTTTGGTTCTACCAATCCTCTAATGAGTTCCAAATGCAAGTTTCAAGATATTTATCTAACTAACCACTAATCACTAATAATTGACTTTATCCTGTACTATTTATTATATGCCCCTTTTATTTTTGTGCACTATTTACTTTTAGCATTTACATTTCATGCCATTTTCATCTTTGCTCATTTGAGCAGTTACTTTCTTGTCATTTTTATTTTACTTACTTGAGCTTTTCTTTTCTTTTCTTAAGATACCTAATAATCAACATAAACCCTAAAAATCTTTAATGATACTTGGATTATTTGGTTACTATCCTTGGCATTATGGAGTATTGGACTTCTTGGACTTAGGATTAGAAAACTTGGCTTATGATTGGAGACCTTGTGACCTTATATGATTATTTTTTCTGGGGCTCTTGTGGTTTACCTCAAGATAATAGGTTGTTTGTTTGTCTTGTGTGCAGGTTATTGTGATTACACTCTTTGTTTGTAATCTGGAATTTACCCGTATACAGCCGTTACTCTGCCCAATTTTTATGAAAACTTAATACATTTGGAGTTTGGTTCTTTCAAGAGGTCTAATATCTTTGCTTGCTTGGTTTCATCCAAAGAATAGGAATTCTATCTTGGCTCATAATGTCAAGTATTTGCTTCTTGTTGGTTAGATGGTTCCTATCCCTAGCTTTTACCTTATGCATTAGGATAGTCTCTTCTTCTCCTCCCATCTTCTTAAATTTCACAAAAATCTTCTCTCTCATTTTGAAAAATTCTTCTTGTTTTTTTTTTAACTTGAACCACTTTCATAATAAACTTGGACTTAGATCCACGCATTTTCAAAATATATTTCATAAATAAACTTCAAAAAACTTAATAATACTTTGACATTTTTTGTGAGAAGACTAAAAGTCAATCAATCTCATTTAAAACCATTTTGCAACTTTGGCTTTTATCTTTAAAGTTTTCTCAAAAGATTAGACTCTTGTCAATCCTTGTAGTGATGTAAACAACTATACTTCTACAATATGTAGTGAAGAGAGATATTTTCCACTTGGGTGTTGAGTGAGGCATTGTTGATTTTAAAATCCAAGCCATATTCTCCACTTTGAGATGATGCAAATTCTCCTTTCTCATAATTGTGGGTAGTAAGTATGTTTTTGACACGGAAAATGACAATGATGTCTTATCTCATAAAATTAACCAACACACTTGTGCTTTAAAATTTTTAAAAGAGGAACTACGTGTACCCTGATCCCCTATTGCATGAAAGGTGGTACGTAGGCACTAAAGGTTCGCAATCGCGGGGGGTGCAAACACCATAAAAATATATTTTTCTTTTCTCACCTCCACCATCCATTTTTTATAAAACATTTTTATAGCCAAAATATACAGATTTTACAAAGAGGTTCGTGCGGAGTACTGTGGATGTTTAGGGTGCTAATATCTTCCCTTTGCATAACCAACCCCCCTTACCTTGAATCTTTCCCCCTCTTTTGGGTTATTCTCTCTTTTCCCATTCCGTTGGAAACAATAAAGCGCGGTGGTGATTTTTATTTTGATCTGTATAAGTCTAGTCAATCCAATGGCTTAGTCTTAAGCATTTCTACCGCTACAGAAAAATGGCGACTTCACTAGGGAGAGATTGACCTCTTGCTGATCCATCCCTAAGTGGTTTGAGCCTATCTTTGTTTATATCTGTGTATATGCTATTGTTGTTTATGTGTTATATATTGTATATATTGTTATCTGGATTTTCCTGGTTTTCAGGATGCTTGGTGATTACTTATAAGTCCTATACCCGGACTTGGGAAAACTTTAAGATAGGATGGGCGGTATAGTCATGTTATCTCAAAAAAGGAGGCATGAGATCCCCCACTCAGTGGAGGCCCCTTTGACTGTAGTGTCGTTTATCGAGTAATCGGGAAGACGTACTGCTTTCGACCTGGGAGCCTGATGAAACTGAGGACCGTAGAATACCAAACCCATCTTGGCCTTTTAGGTGTAGTGCAGAAGCTATGACGGAGTAATACGGAAATAGTTGTCACGCGATACTACGCTTGGACAATTTTTTCTTGAGAATATTACTAATTATCGAGTTAATCGAGAAGTTGGTAATATTTGAAGGAAGGATGTAGACTCTGGGAACCTTTAGAACCTTGTTCAGCAGGTGATAACTTTTAGACCAATACCTTATGCGTAGTACCTTCAACCCCATGCTCGTGACATTGAACCTATGAACCCTATATGTGTGATCTTATGTGTGATTGCTGCATCATGCATCCATGCACTCATAAGCATCTTTTGAAGAAATATAATTTCAAGGGATTTAAAAGTTGACCTTTTGTGAATATCTCATGTAATTTTTAACCATGGATTCTGGAAAAAGAAAGACCTGGAAGTACAGTTTCAAGGATCCCAAGATAGATGAGTTGATTATCCTAATTCACGAGATTGAGTGTTCTGCACATTTTCAGAAGAAGTATGGATCCACCATTCCTCTTATGAAGCTGAATATGAAGGAGGGTATTTTCTCAACCTTGATCCAGTTATATGATCCGATGTATCATTGCTTTACTTTTCCCGACTATCAGATGATGCCTACACTAGAGGAGTATTCTTATCTGTTGGATTTACCGGTTACCGATCGTGTTTCTTTTATTGGTTTGGAGGGTGAGCCAAAACCACATGAGATTGCTGCTTTGATTCATCTCGGGAAGTCTAAGGTGGAAGCCCATATGACTACCAAAGGAGGGATTAGAGGATTACCAGCTCAGTTCTTATTGGAGAAAGCTCTCTACTTTTCCAGGATGAAGAGTATAGTCGCTTTTGAGGCCATCTTTGCTCTACTTGCTTACGGGTTGTTCTTATTTCTTAATATGGACAGGTTTGTTGACATTAATGCTATCAGGATCTTCATGATTGGAAACTTAGTTCCTACCTTGTTGGGTGATGCTTATTACTCTATTCATCTTCATAATTCTCATCATGGGGGGATGATTATCTGTTGCACGCCCCTGTTGTATCGGTGGTTTATTTCTCATATGCCTCAGTCTGATGCTTTCTGGAATGTTAGGAAGGAATCCCGTTGGGCTCCTAAGGTTATGGCACTTACTCACTCGGATATTGATTGGTATTATCGAGCTTACCAGGATATAGAGATTGTTGATAGTTGTGGTAGTTTCCCCAATGTACTTCTTCTTGGTACAAAGGGAGGAATTAACTATAACCCTATTCTTGCACGATGACGTCTTGGTATACGATGAGGGATAAACCAAATAGTATTCATTTGAGTAGTTTCTTTCTGAAGGAGGGGGAAGACCATAAGGAATCTAGGGAGCAAATTTCAAAGGCCTGGCGTCACATTCATAGGAAGAGTAGAAAAGACATGGGACTTAGGGGGGTTGTTTCTTTGGAGCCTTATCTTCAGTGGGTCCAAATGAGTGCTATTTAGTTGAATATGTTGTATTCCCGGGAAATACCTATGTCTGATTTGTCTATGAAGACCACTCCTCCCATATTAGATGATCTAGAAGAGCTGCAGCTTGCTTTAGTCAGGATGCAACAGGAAAAGTATGCGTGGAAGAACAAGTGTCAATCTTTAGAGATTTCCTATAGAGCGGATTTGAAGTAGAAAGACGACTTGATTGAGATTCTTGAGAGACGGGCTGTAGAGACCATGGAGAGGCAAGGGGATTTATTTTCTCCTAAACATCAATCAGATGTTGATTACTCACTTCCTGATTCAGGTGATTGGAAGAATGTTGCCACCAGGTATGCGGAAGAAAACCAGAGATTGAAGGCTCATATTTCCAGGCTCCCAGGGAAGGGCCAGCGTATAGAGTGATCTCCATCAGTTTTACTTCTCAAGGTTTTAGATTTTATATTCATCTTGTACTTGGGATCATTGAAACTTGTAATCCATTTTGGAGTTGTTATAATGAAATTTTTCAGTGTTTCAAATGCATTATTACTTTGATATTTGCTATGTGTCCATAAATTTTAAATCTCTTTAAATATTAAATAATAAAATAAAATCATGTGCATTGCATACCATGCATCATATTGCACATATTTCTTACATTTTTTGTGCATATCCAGGTGCCTTACCAAGCTTCTTTACTTTGTTCAGCAAACTGACTCACCACTATAATACTCGGGCTAATTTTAGAAAGAAGATGGAAAATTTAGAACAAGAGAATCGCGAGTTGCGCGAGAAGGTTTCTGCTTTGAAGTTCGGCATGGCCAATCTGACTGTTCTGATGGAATCTCAAGTGGCTGCTCAGAATTAGCCACCGAGTGCCCAACCTCAACCAACAAGGGCAACTATTGAAGTTACGACTGTTCCTGTATTTGTTACTCCAACTGTTATTCAAAACCGCATGCCTCAAGGTTATCCATGGGGAATGCCAGGGAATTTTGCACCTGGAGGTTTCAATCTTGGTCCTCAAGATACTCCAATTGTTCAGACTATTGTTACTCCGCCACCTCTTGTAGTGCATGCTGCTCCTGCTGCGCCTCATTCGGTGAATATGGTTCCATTTGTTAAAGATGATGTGTGTCATCCTTTCCCTCCACCGAGTGAAGACTTGGATCTTTATGATAGAATGGATGATTTTCAAGAGAAGTTAGACGAGATGTAAAGAGAGATGAAGGCCCTCATGGGAAAATAACTATTTTGGCAGAATGTGAATGAGTTATTCTTGGTCCCTAATGTTAATATACCTGCTAAGTATAAGGTCCCGGAGTTTGAGAAGTACAAGGACAACACTTGCCCTCGTGCTCATCTGGTGATGTATGTAAGGATAATGTCTACCCATACTGATGATCAGCGTCTATTGATTTACTTTTTTCAGGATAGTTTGACCAGTGTTGCGCTAAAGTGGTATATGAGTTTGGACAGTGTTAACATCCATACTTTCAATGATTTGGGAGAATTGTTCATCATACAATACAATTACAACGTGGACATGGCGCCTGACCATGATCAACTCAGGGCGATGGTTCAGAAAGACAGGTAATCGTTCAAAGAATATACACAAAGATGGCATGAGGTAGCCGCCCAAGTGATTCCTCCCATGGAAGAGAAGGAGATGACTAAGACTTTCTTGAAAACGTTGGGTGCTTTCTACTACGAGAGGATGGTAGCAAGTGTGCCAAGTGACTTTACTGAAATGGTAGGAATGGGTATCCTCTTAGAAGAGGTTGTAAGAGAGGGCCGTTTAACGAGAAGTGAAAGCTCTGGAGGTATGAAGAAGCCATCTTATGGGTTTACCAAGAAAAAGGAAGGGGATGAAAATGTTGTTATGCAATAGAGGAAGGTTAATAATCCTAGAAGGAATTATCAGCATCATCAGCAAGTCGCCTCAGTTACTTCAGTTGCGGGTGCAGCTCCAACTACTGTTGCTTATCAGAGACCGTCTCAGCAGGGGAATTAAGGGTATAATCAGAGAAGGGAGAGTTATGACCCTATTCCTATGAGTTATACAGAGTTACTACTGGCATTGATTCAGAAGAAGCTGGTTCAAATCTGACCACCTCCCACTGTACCATCACCATTGCCTTGGTATTATAAGACAGACCAAACATGTGCTTTTCATCAGGGAGCACCAGGGCATAATGTTGAGAATTGTTATCCTTTGAAGACTGAGGTGCAACAATTGGTGAAATTTGGTATTCTATCTTTTAAGGATGTGGGACCTAATGTAAAAGACAATCCTCTACCCAAGCATGAAGGAGTAAATCCTGTGAATATGGTGTCCGATTGTCCAGGCGTCTTCCGGATTTTTGATATTAACCTGGTTAGAGGAGATTTGGTGAAAATGCATACAGACCTTTGTGAATTTAGCTAATACATTCATGACCATTCCGGTTTTGCTATTTGCAGTACAGACATACAGGGTTGCAATAAGATAAAGGCTGATTTATAAGAGATGATGGATGAGGGCCTCATCTACATAATCAGGCCTAGGGCAGACTATGAAGAGAAGGTGACTATGGTTTCTAGATGTCCTGGAGAATTCATAATTTTTGATATAAAGTATATGAATGAGGACCTTGTGCAATTGCATGCTACTTTCTGTCATATGGCTAGTCAGGTAGAACACCAGTATGGATCTTGCCAAATTTGCTGCCGGGACTCCCGAGGATGTTTAATCGTTAAGAAGTGTGTTTAGTTGTTGTTAGATAATGGAGTTATCAAGGTTATAGGTCAAAGGGATGATTACCATGAAGTTGATTTGATTGAGGTTTGTTTGGTTGAAGTAAAGTCGGATGAAGAGTATGCCTCCGCAAATGAGTATTTCTCCTCAAATGAGGATTTGTTTTCCACAAATGACTCAATAATGACTAATTATGTTGAAGAAGGGGTAAACATCATTGTACCTTGTTTTGGGGAACCCTCCCATCTTGAAGTTGAATATTATAGTAAGCCAGTTGTTACCCCATTGGTGATTAGTTTGTCGGGTCCTATCCCCTACAAGTTAGATAAGGCTGTGCCCTACAAATACAATGCTACAATCTTAGAGGATGGAGTGGAAGTTTCCATCCAGCCAACGCCTGATGTTGGGAATATTGATGAAAATAGCAGGGTGACCCGCAACGGCCGTGTGTTTGCACCAGTTGTTCGAGGAGATGACAATGCTGGAAAGAAAGTTGCTGAGAATGTTGAACCCAATAAGGCTACGGGTGAGACTAGTGGAGCTACGTTAGCGAAATAAGTGGATGATATTTTGAAGATAATCAAGATGAACGACTACATAATTGTAGATCAGCTACTGCAGACTCATTCAAAAATATCTATCCTGGCTTTATTGATGAACTCATCTGCTCACAGAGAATACTTTATGAGGGTATTGGACCAAGATTTTATGGAGAGTGATATGCTAATAGACCAATTCAGTAGCGTAATTGGGAACATTACGTCTTGTAATAATTTGAGTTTCTGCGATGATGAGTTACCAAATGAAGGAAGGAATCACAACCCTGGCCCTCCACATATCTATGAATTGCAAGAATGAATCACTATCCAATGTGATGATTGATAATGGATCCGCTTTGAACGTTATACCGAGGAGCACTCTTATGAAGTTGAAATATCAAGGAACGCCTATGCGCCCGAGTGGCATCATTGTGAAAGTGTTCGATGGATCAAGGAAATCTGTTATTGGTGAAGTGGACTTGCCTATTCATATTGGACCACATTTGTTTCAGATGACTTTCCAAGTCATGGATATTGTACCCGCTTATAGTTGTTTGCTAGGAAGGCCGTGGATACATGAGGCAGGGGCTGTCACTTCAACTTTACACCAGAAACTAAATTTTGTACGTGAAGGGAAAGTGGTAATCATAAATGGGGAACAAGCATTATTGACATCTCATTTGTCCTCTTTCAGCATTGTGGAGGCGGATGAAGCTGCTGTTGGAACCTAGTTCCAAGCCTTATCCATTGACAACATAAGAGGAAATGAGAATTCCATGGTTTCGCTTAAGGATGTGCAGCAAGTTGTACGAAAGGGTCATAGCGAGGTATGGGTACATATTGTGGATCCATCTGTGAAAAAGAACAGAGTCGGCTTGGGGTTCTCTTTGAGGAATGACAAAGGTAAGCCCACGAAGCCGAAGTCTACTACTAACAAGTATCAAGACATCTTCCGTAGCGGGGGTTATCTTCATCCAACTGTTTCCACGATTAATGCCATTGTAGAAGATGAAGTAGAGCAGGAAATGCTGATTAATGTGACACACGGAGTTAGGGTTCAGAACTGGATCACCATTGATGTTCCCTCTTGTATTCATGTTTCAAAGTAATTTGTTTTGTTAATCTTTTTGAAAAGCTTTCATTCTACCCAAGGTGGAAGTATTAATGTTGTAGGGCTTATCTGTTTGGTGTGACTTTTAAAATCAATATTAAAAGTTGTCTTTGTTTCCCAAATTGTGTCTTTATTTTCTGCTTTTTCTTGGAAAATGGTAATCAGAAAAAAAACCTTCAAAATAAATAATAACTTAAATTCAATATGCATGATCACTTGTTATATGTGTCAGTTTCTAAAAGCAATCATAAATCATATGTGTAGATTAATTAAAAAACCCGTTGAATACAATGACCCTGCACCCTCTCCCAACTTTGAATGTCCTGTGTATGGGGCCGAAGAAGAAGATTATGATGAGATTCCAGAAGAGGTCTCACGGTTGCTTGAGAACGAGGAAAATACCATTCAGCCATATAAAGAGCCATTGGAAATGATTAATTTGGGTTTAGAAGAAGATCCGAAGGAAGTCAAGATTGGAGCATTGTTGCATCCTGATGTGAAGAGCAGGTTGATTGAGCTGTTGAAAGAGTATGTGGATATTTTTGCTTGGTCTTATCAAGATATGTCTGGTCTAGATACAGATATTGTAGAGCACCGTTTGTCGTTGAAGCCAGAGTGTCTGCCAATCAAACTGAAGTTGAGAAGAACTCACCCAGATATGGCAGTAAAGATCAAAGAGGAGGTTCTAAAGCAGATTAATGCTGGTTTTCTTATGACGTCAGTGTATCCTCAATGGATTGCCAATATTGTCCCAATACCGAAATAAGACGGAATAGTTTGCATGTGCGTAGATTACAGAGATCTAAATAAAGCTAGTCCAAAAAATGATTTTTTATTGCCACACATTGATATGTTAGTGGGTAGCACAACAAAATTAACAGTATTCTCATTCATGGACGAATTTTCCGGGTATAATCAAATAAGAATGGCTCCGGGGGACATGGAAAAAACAACGTTTATCACACCCTAGGGAACACTCTATTACAGAGTGACACCCTTCGGGTTGAAGAACGCCGATGCAACGTACCAGAGGGCTAAGACAACCCTATTCCATGATCTGGTGCACAAGGAAATCGAGGTATATGTTGATGATATGATTTCTAAATCCCAGACTAGAAAAGGGCATATAGAAGATTTATTGAAGTTGTTTCAGCGTTTGAGGAAGTATCGTCTCCGCTTGAATCCAAATAAATGTACCTTCGGTGTTCGATCAGGAAAATTGTTGGGTTTCATTGTTAGCCATAAAGGAATTGAAGTTGACCCTGATAAAGTCAAAGCAATTCAAGAGATACCAACTCCAAGAACTGAAAAGCAGGTCAGAGGGTTCCTCGAGCGTTTGAATTATATTTCCAGATTCATTTCCCACATGACTGCAACATGTGAACCGATCTTTAAGTTATTAAAGAAAGATCAAGGTTGTGTGTGGACAGATGACTGCCAAAGGGAATTTGAAAGTATTAAAGAATATCTGCTTGAACCTCCTATCTTGCTCCCTCTTGTCGAAGGAAGACCGTTGATTATATATCTGACAATGTTAGATGAATACATGGGTTGTATTCTGGGACAACAGGATGAAACAGGGAAGGAAGAGTTCGCCATTTATTATCTCAGTAAAAAGTTCACTGATTGTGAGTCGCAGTATTCCATGCCGGAAAAGACATGTTGTGCTTTGGACTGGGCGGCAAAGCATTTGCGACAGTATATGTTGAATCACACTACTTGGTTGATCTCCAAAATGGACCCAATCAAGCAAATTTTTGAAAAGCCTGCTCTTACTGGGAGAATTTCCCGCTTGAAGATGTCGCTATCTGAATATGATATCAAATATCGCACTCAAAAAGCTATTAAAAGCAGTGTGTTGGCAGATTATCTTGCTCCCCCAACCAGTGAAGGATCATCAGTCTGTAGAATATGAATTCCCCGATGAGGATGTGATGTTCCTGAAAGTGAAAGATTGTGATGAACCATTGCCCAAGGAAGGTCCTGACCTTGAATATCGTTGGAGTATGATATTTGATGGAGATTTGAATGCTTATGGTAAAGGAATTGGTGTTATGATTGTCACTCCACATGGATATCACATTCCTTTTACAGCATGGTTAACATTTGATTGTACTAATAATATGGCAGAATATGAGGCTTGCATCATGGGTCTCGAAGAAGCTATTATTCTCAAAATTAAAATTTTAGATGTGTATGGTGATTCAGCTTTGGTAATAAACCAGATTAAAGGAGAATGGGATAATCGTCACCCCGGCTTGATCCCTTACAAAGATTATGTTAGAAGGTTATTACCTTTCTTTAA
This sequence comes from Vicia faba, assembly GCA_948472305.1. Lineage (NCBI taxonomy): Eukaryota > Viridiplantae > Streptophyta > Magnoliopsida > Fabales > Fabaceae > Vicia > Vicia faba. The sequence continues at coordinate 991,067,124 of OX451740.1, read as the reverse complement.
TAAAGTTGAATTCCATCATATTCCAAGAGATGAAAATAAAATGGCGGATACTCTGGAAACTCTGGCTTCTATGTATCAAGTAAATACTTGGAATGATATACCTCAAATTATGGTTCGACGACTGGATAGACCCGCTCATGTGTTTACAATAGAGGAGGTAGCAGATGAGAAGCCTTAGTATTAAGATATCAATCATTTTCTCCTGACTCAGGAATTCCCGATTGGTGCATCGAATAAAGATAGAAAGACATTGAGAAGATTGGCAGGCAGTTTCTTCCTCAGCGAAAATGTGTTGTATAAAAGAAATTATGACATTGTCTTGCTCAGATGCGTGGATAGACATGAAGCATGCATGTTGATGCATGAGGTTCATAAAGGTTCATTTGGAAGTCATGCGAATGGACATTCGATGGCTAAAAGGATGCTAAGGGCAGGTTACTATTGGATGACAATGGAATCTGATTGTTATAAATTTGCAAAGAAGTGTCATAAATGCCAGATTTATGCGGACAAGGTTCATGTGCCTCTGACACTTCTCAATGTGATTTCCTCCCTGTGGCCTTTCTCCATGTGGGGTATTGACATGATTGGGTTGATAGAACCCAAAGATTCGAATGGACACTGTTTTATCTTGGTAGCAATTTATTACTTCACCAAGTGGGTAGAGGTTGCTTCATATGCCAATGTTACTAAGCAGGTAGTTGTACGCTTCATCAAGAATAACCTTATATGTCGGTATGTTGTGCCGACCAGAATAGTCACGATAATGGCTCGAATTTGAACAATAAAATGATGACAGAACTGTATGAAGAATTCAAGATTATCCATCAAAGTTCATGTCCGTACAGGCCAAAGATGAATGAGGATGTTGAAGTTGCTAATAAGAATATCAATAAGATTATCTAGAAAATGGTCGTTACTTATAAGGATTGGCATGAAATGCTCCCTTTTTCTTTACATGGATATCGAACATCTGTCTGCACTTCAATAGGTGCAACCTCGTTCTCCCTAGTGTATGGAATGGAAGCGGTACTCCCAGTCGAGATTAAGATTCCCTCTTTGAGTGTGATAATGGAAACAAAGTTGACTGAGGCTGAATGGGTCAAAAATTGGTTTGATAAATTGAATTTGATCGAGGAGAAGAGAATGACAGCTTTGTGTTATGGACAGTTATATCAGAAAATAATGATGAAAGCTTTTGATAAAAAGGTCAAACCTCATGAATTCAGAGAAGGTGACCTCGTGCTCAGGAAGATCATGTCTTTCAACACTAATTCTAGGGGCATGTGGACTCCCAACTTTGAAGGCCTATATGTTGTCAAGAAAGCCTTCACTGGCGGTGCATTAATTCTTTAAACTATGGATGGCAAGGAGTCCCGACGTCCCATGAATACTGACGTAGTCAGGAAATACATCGCCTAAAGACATAAAAGAACAGCTCGCTAAGTTAAAAACCCGAAAGGGTGGCTTAGGCAAAAAAGAGCGTCTCGGTAGGCAGAAATCCCGAAAGGGAGGTCTAGCAAAAAGTTAGAGACATAAACAGAATAAGTTTCCAGCTAAGTTGAAAACCCGCAAGGTCAGCTTAGGAAAAGTTAGAGACTTTCTTGGCAAGTAACTACATCATGCAAGATCTGATTATTGAAGCAAAAATCTTCTCGAATCCTCATCATACTTCAACGCAGGCTGCTGCTAAGGATTTCAAAAATTGTTAGAGGGGATAGCGGTCATTGTATCTCAATGTATCTTTTACATTATACATTACCATTTTCCAAACTTTGTAATCGTCTATGAAGTCTCACCGTTCACAGACTACCATTCTATTAATAAAGTTTGAGCTGTTACCCAACTCTTTGTGTTTCTTATTTTATTTAGCTTGCAAAGACTCCATTTATTATTGATAATAACTTTCAAAGCAAAAAGATTAAATAAAAAAATCGATTTTTCAAAAAGAATTTAGAATTTTCTTTTACTTTAGAATTTGTGATGAAAAAAAACAATAACAAAAATGGTGATCTCAGGAATGGACAAACTCCAGTTGTTTTAAGAAGTTTTTTTTCTCCTTGGGAAGGTTTACTCAGGATGATTCGCCGTATTAGGTTCGTGACTCCAGTATCCTCGGTCAAGTTTGGATTCATTTCTCCTCCTTGTATGATTTTTCATGATGTAAGGTTTTAATTTGAGATTTCTCTAGTGAAGTTTTCATTCGGTCTAATGGAAGTTCTTTTTCCAGAGAAGTTGGTACCATAATCACTCTTGAAGAACGCAAGTCCCCGGTTTCTCTAGTGAAGAACGTATTGTGATTTTCCCTTTAAGGATGTGGTGATTAACCTCCCCAATGAAGTGGGCCTGAATTCCCCAGTGAATTTTTTGATAACTTGGTGTTCATCTAGTTTACTTGAGATTGGTTTTGCAACCCCTAGTAAGAGCGTTACTTTTGAAAACATTTGTTTCCCCGGTGAAGCCTGGAGAAGGATGTTTTATCCATGTATCTGTACTATTCTGTCACTTTGTTTTGTTTGCTTCCAGATTATGTTTCTCCTCAGTAAAGCTAAAGCAGGCAGTAGGTTATTTTTCCTTAGTTGGCATTTACCTTTCTCTAGAATGATCATCTCAGATGTGATTTAGCCGAGTGTTGTTTGTGCCCGAGTTGGTTTTGCCTTGTTACTCCCAGTGTTGTGTATCTGTTTTGTCAGCATACGCACGATAACACTCATACATTCATACATACATCATGCATAGCTAAAATTGGGAAATCATTGCTCATTAAATTTTTTTAATATTTTTGTTGACATATCACCCTGTTTTGCAGAGTTATGTTGTCCTCTCTTTAATAGAGTGTTAGCCTTTAGCAAAAAGCATATATTCTTTCAATTTCCCCACCGAGTTATCCCTCGTGGAAGATTTTTGCTTTAGCCTTCCAGTACAGCTCCTTGTTTGGATGGATTTGGTTTTCCCTCTTGAGTTTATTTCTCAAAGGATGTATTTTGGTTGACTGTTTCATTCCAGTTTATTTCTGATTTGAATCTTTATTTCCCAGCATTATTATTTACTCCAGATTTCTGAAAGCTTCGAGTTTTGGTTTGTGCATTTATTTTGCACAAGAAGACTTTATCTCCTCAGCAGGAATATCGTGGTATATCCCCAGGAAGTCATATTTCATTCCCCAGGAAGCCATACTGTTCTCCCCATAAAGTCATTTCTTTTTACAATCCTTCATGACAATAAGTAGCAGGTCTCTTTATTTGAGCAACTTGTGCTTCCCTGTAAAATTCGACGTAAAATTTTTTTCTATCTCCTCTATGAGTGGATAGTTTACAGTCCGTCGTCATCTTACGCCAGTTGATGACAAGACTTTCAAATTTGCAGATACAGTTTGTTGTGAATTCTTTGCAGGTGATAGTCTCTTTATTTGAGACAGTTTATATATTATCCTTTCCAGGCAGAGTGCCTCCGTTAAAGAAGAAGTTGAGACCCTTTCTAGGTGAAATGCCAAAATTTTGGGGAAACTTGTTATCTTTTTGCTACCCTCAAGGAACGTTGGTAGTTCATCGTCATTGAACAGCGATGCTATTATGTATTCTTTTCCTACCTTCAGCGAAAGTTGGTAGGTCATCAGCAGTGAACATCGATGATATTTTCTCTCTACCCTCGGTGAATATTGGTAGGTCACCTTCAGTGAAAGTTGGTGATTGTTATCTTTTTGCTACCTTCAGTGAATGTTGGTAGTTCATCATCAGTGAACGACGGTGTTATGATATTTTCTCTCTACCTTCAGTAAAAGTTGGTAGGTCACCTTCAGTGAAAGTTTGTGATTGTTATCTTTTTGCTACCTTCAGTGAGTGTTGGTAGTTCATCGTTAGTGAACAACGATGTTATGCTATTTTCTCTCTACCTTTAGTGAAAGTTTGTAGGTCAACAACAGTGAACGTCGATGATATTTTCTCTCTATTATCAGTGAAAGTTGGTAGGTCATCAGCAATGAACGTCGATGATAATTTCTCTCTACCTTCAATGGAAGTTGGTAGGTCACCTTCAGTGAAACTTGGTGATTGTTATCTTTTTTCTACCTTCAGTGAACGTTGTTAGTTCATCGTCAGTGAACAGTGGTGCTATGATATTTTCTCTCTATCTTCAGTGAAAGTTGGTAGGTAACCTTCAGTGAAAGTTGATGACTGTTATCTTTTTGCTACCTTCAGTAAACGTTGGTATTTCATCGTCAGTGAACGGTGATGTTATGATATATTTTCTCTCTACCTTCAGTAAAAGTTGGTAGATCACCTTCAGTGAAAGTTGGTGATGGTGATCTTCTTACTACCTTTGGTGAAAGTTGGTAGTTCATCGTACGTGAACGGCGATGTTATGATATATTTTCTTTCTACCTTCAGTGAAAGTTGGTAGGTCATTGACAGTGAACGTCAATGATTGTTATCTTTTTGCTACCCTAAGTGAACGCTGGTAGTTCATCTTCAGTGAACGGCGATGCTATGATATTTATTTTCCTTCTACCTTCAGTGAATGTTGGTAGCTCACCGTTAGTGAACGTTGGTGTTGTTATTTCTTTTCTCTCTACCTTCAGTGAAAGTTGGTAGGTCATCGGAAGTGAACGTCGATGATTCTTTCTCTCTGCCTTCAAAAAACGTTGGTAGCTTTATCTCCAGTAGGAGTTGGTTTATCATTTGACCATTTTTCCATCCTCTCTGATTCAGGTCTTTTCGATCCACTAGTGATTTATTTAACTGGTTGGGTTACTCTCTTGTTTCATTATTTTTTTTTGTTACATCCCCAATGGTGTTTTGCATCCCTTTGGAATTGTCCATGTGCACTCATATTCATAAGCATTGCATGGCATCTTAGGGCCAAATATAGGGTTTGTTTTATATTTAAGTATCTTCGATCGCGTCTACATGAAGATTTTTAACCTTCGTATCTCCTGATAGAGGAAACTTAAATAAGGGCAGCTGTCGTACCCCAATTTTCCCCCCTAAGATCCCTTCATCATATCATATTGATTCAATCACAATAAGATCACATTAGGGCTTTTGGTTCTCCTGCCTATCTTTAGCTTTGCTCTTTGAGGAATCACCAAGCACCTTGATTTGTCTTTATTTTGTGATCATGCATGTTTTGTTTTGATTTTCCTTTTAATTAATAAAATGCAATGTTGGTTTGTCTTACTTGTTAATGATGTAGGTAAAGGAAATATGGCTTAGCAAGTTGATCCATGGGTTCATGAGTTTATTTCCATGCCTTAGTCAATAAAGTTTGAGAAGTTCAAACCTCACCATTGGATTTGTTTTGGAGGAAATGGCATTGCAAGGATATTTTGGTTCACCATATTTCAAGATTATCAAATTTGGTTCAAAAGTATAAGGGATTTATTGAAGAAGTTGTCATGCTTGGACAAGGCTTTGTTCCCATTGGTCACAAATGCATATTTCTCTCAGTTCTCAAGATATGGAAGTGGTTGTTGTTGCTATGAGTTCTAATTATCATCCTCAACAACTTATATTTACAAAGCATTTGTGTTGGTAGAAGAAGTTTTTTCAAAATTGTCAAAGTTCCTCAAGGCATGTTTCTTGATCTAAGAGCTAGGGTTTTGAACTTCAAAGGAGTATATCTTTCTTATATTTTGGTATTTTTGAGTGATTACAAAGACATAATTATCTTCAAAGGGTTATCAACAAATCACTTCAAAAGTTCCAAGGAGTTTTCATGTGGAAGAAACTTGATGAAGAAGAAAGATTACAAGTCCTCCAGATGAATTCCCAATTTTCCATGTGTGACTTCAAATGATCATAACTTGGTCAATTTTTATCACCTTGCGCCCATTATTTTTCCATAATGATCTTGAGGATGTGAACTTTATTCCTTCTTTTATGTGCAAAGTTAGAAAATGGATGGAAGTTTCCTTAAGGATACAAAAGATTATAGGTCATTTCATGCTTTTTTGCCAACTTCTACAATTCATAACTCTCTTAATTTTTGGATATTTTGAATGGTTAAAGTCTCAAAATGTTATTCAAGAGATCTAATTAATGCCATATTTTTTGGTGAAGAGCAAATTCCAAGTGGAAGGCTATGTTTGGATGTAAAACATTATAGGTCACTTTTGAAGGAAAAGATGAAATATTTCTAAGTATGGAAAGTCAACTTCTTTTTCCAAAATTTGACTCAATGCAAATTTCAGCTCAAGCATCCATTTGATTACATTCTTTTTCCATTGCAAATCTTGGAACCTCATCTTTCTAAAGCATCAAGAATCATGCCCTAAGACCCCTTGAGCTGAGAATGCCATTGGTCAAAAGTTGGCAATTTGAAACTGAATTTTTCACCAAGTCAGAAGTTTGAAATCCTTAATTTGGCTTCTAAACACTTTGTTTATGTGCAATTTTGCTTCTGAACATGTTTAGTGAACTTCCAGAAGTGATTAGCATAGAAAAACACGCGTTTTGGATGAGTTTTGATCAAATTAGAAGTCACACTTTTCTTGTTTGCAACTTCACACAATTTCCCTCAAAGCTTCATCATTTCAGACACTTGGACATTCCATTTGATTCCTTATAAAATTGAGGGTCATTCCCCATTCATTTCCTCAAGCTTGGATAGCCAGAATCACCCTGCCATTCATTTCTATAACACAAAATTCAGCAACTTCGAAATCTATTCCCAAGCCTTTTTCAATCCAACTTTTCCATCAATTCACCTTCCTTAATCTTCCATGAAGCTAACCATATAATTACATTCAAGAATCGTGCCCTATATTGCTCCATAGAAGTCCAGTTTCAGAGCTCTGAAACTCAACTTTAATATGTAGATTCCTTCATCAATTCTTCAAAACTTTGATATCATTGTGAGGCTCTCATTTCCCTGGTTCTAGTTGCAACACTTGTTTTTTAACTAGAAACACGTTTTAACCATGAAATTTCAAATCCCTTTTCAAAACTTTTCTTCTAAATTGCTTGAGCTACAGCTTATATAAATTTGTCGCGAGGGTGTGGTTGTCTTCGTCTTCAAGAGACGAAACGAATGACATAGGTCTCGTGCTCTAATTTTACAGATTGAGCAAACTAGTTTTGGGACTGGCTGGATTAAAGATGACAACGGTGTCATCCTTCAACCAATGAAACAACGCCATTTGGATTTTTTGAATTTCTGATTTACATTTGATTCAGTGCTTTATTCACTAATGACCATGATATGCACAGCGCGCCATATCCCTTGGATTTTATTACTAACGTGTTTTGACTCTCATCCAATGGTCCACATATTTTTGACTTTTATTTTCTTTTCTGATTTTTATATTTAATTGTTTTAAACTTCAAAAAATCATCGAAAATTCATTTTTAGTCCAAAAATTTTGAAACAATTCTGAAAAATATTTTTGATTATTCTCTTTCTAATTTTTATTTTTTCACAATTTAATTTTGTGTTTTGGTATTTTTTATAAATTTTCACTTTATTTGAATTGTTTTAAATGTTTAAAAACAATTTTTTGCATTTTTAAATTCTGAAAAAATTATAGAATGATCTAATGATATTGTGACAAATATTGGTGATCTCACTTATTGTTCATTTCTTACTTTGGTATTTTTTTAATCATTTTTAGTTTATTTTACTCATTTATTTTAATTTTAAAAATAGTTTATGACTTTTAAAAATTATCAAAAAATTTATAAAATCATTTGAGTCCTTTTCTGAATTTTCTATGGACTTACTTTTTATTCCTTGATCAATTTGAACATAGTTGATATTTTTCTATTTTATATCTATTTTAAAACATTTTTTTAAACCTTTTTTGTATATATTAAATGTAATATCATTTTGTGACTATTTTTTGGTTGATCTTGGGTTAAATTTTTAATCATGAACTTTATTAACATCATTGGGTCAATGGTGTTGAGTCTAACTCCACAAAAATGGATGAATGATTTTAATAATAGTTTGATTAAATTTAATTCAAAAGTGGTTTGTATATTCTCTCCCATCCCTCTTTATCTCATCCTTTTATTATTGCACTAAGTGTCATTGAAGCATGATCTCTATATCGTGTCTCAAAACAAAGGTGCATAGATTTCCATTGACCGGTCTCAAAATAGGTGCGACTTCTATATAAGTCCACTTACGATTGCTAAACATAACGCTAAACTTTGTCCTGATTCGAATAAATGATCATTCATGGACCAAACTTATGTTTTCAAGCCCAATTATGTTAATTTGATCTCTTTAATCCAATAACCTTGAGATTCATTGTGTGGAGGCTTTGGTTCTACCAATCCTCTAATGGATCTACAACACCTTTGGTCCACGCGTATCATTTAAACATCGTTGATCATTAAATGGTACTCATGAGGATTCTAAATAGATGATATATTTGACAAAAAGCAAATGCAACTTGTTGTGTGGAGGCTTTGGTTCTACTAATCCTTTAATGAGTTCCAAATGAAAGTTTCAAGATGATCATCCAACTAACCACTAATCACTAATAATTAACTTTATCCTTTATTATTTATTATATGCCCATTTTATGTTTATGCACTATTTACTTTTAGCATTTACATTTCATTCCATTTTCATCTTTGCTCATTTGAGCATTTACTTTCTTGTCATTTTTATTTTGATCACTTGAGCTTTTCTTTTCTTAAGATACCTAATAATCAACATAAACCCTAAAAATCTTCAATGATACTTGGACTATTTGGTTACTATCCTTGGCATTATGGAGCATTGGACTTCTTGGACTTAGGACTTGAAACCTTGGCTTATGATGTAAGACCTTGTGACCTTATTTGATTATTTTTTCTGGAGCTCTTGAGGTTTACCTCAAGACATTGGGTTGTTTGTTTGTCTTGTGTGCAGGTTATTGTGATTACACTCTTTGTATGTAATCTGGAATTCACCCGTATACAGCCGTTACTCTGCCCAATTTTTGTGAAGACTTAACACATTTGGAGTTTGGTTCTTTCAAGAGGTCCAATATCTTTGCTTGCTTGGTTTCAATCCAAAGAATGCGAATTCTATCTTGGCTCATAATGTCAAGTATTGGCTTCTTGTTGGTTATTGGCTTCTTCTTAAATTTCACAAAAATCTTCTCTCTCCTTTTGAAAAATTCTTCTTGTTTTTTTTAACTTGAACCACTTTCATAATAAACTTGGACTTAGGTCCATGCATTTTCAAAACATCGTCCATAAATAAACTTCAAAAAACTTAATAATACTTTGACATTTTTTTGTGAGAAGACTAAAAGTCAATCAATCTTATTTCAAACCATTTTGCCACTTTGGCTTTTATCTTTAAAATTTTTTCAAAAGATTAGACTCTTGTCAATCCTTGTAGTGATGCAAACAACTATACTTATACAATATGTAGTGAAGAGAGATATTTTCCACTTCGGTGTTGAGTGAGGCATTGTTGATTTTAAAATCCGAGCCATATCTTCCACTTTGAGATGATGCAAATTCTCCTTTCTCATAATTGTGGGTAGTAAGTATGTTTTCCACACGGACAATGACAATAATGTCTTATCTCATAAAATTAACCAACACACTTGTGCTTTAAAATTTTTGAAAGAGGAACTACGTGTACCCAGGTCCCCTATTGCATAAAAGGTTGTACGTAGGCACTAAAGGTTCACAACCGTGGAGGGTGCAAAACCCATAAAAATATATTTTTCTTTTCTCCCCTACACCATTCATTTTCTATACAACATTTTTATAGCCAAAATATACAGATTTTACAAAGAGGTTCCTGCGGAATACCGTGGATGTTTAGGGTGCTAATACCTTCCATTTGCATAACCAACCCACTTACATTGAATTTATCCCCCTCTTTTGGGTTATTCGCTCTTTTCCCATTCCTTTCGAAACAATAAAGCACGGTGGCGATTTTTATTTTGATATGTATAAGTCTAGTCAATCCAATGGCTTAGTATTAAACATTTCTACCACTACATTCACAAATTTAAATTTCCCGGAGTCCTTGAAAGCATTGCATACATATACCATACATATCATTGCATAAACAGGTTTCAGGACAGGTTTCTTATTTTCTTCACTGTTTATTTCATCAATGGCTCTTGAACAAACTGTTAAGGAGCTTCAGGCACAGAATGCTCAATTCCAAGAAATGTTCCTGAATTTAGCCAAGGGACAAGAAGACTTGAAAGCTTTGATTCTGAAGGACAAGAAGAAGAAAAAGAGACCAGTGGGTGTTTTGAATTTAGGAAGAAGGCTCAAAGGACTAGTGAAGTACGTTTCAGAGCTCGCAACTCCGTCAAGAGAGAGAGACAGAGAGAGAGAAAGAGAGAGACAGAGAGAGAGAGAGAGAGAGAGAATTAAGATAGAGATCCAAGAGAGGAAGACCACAACACGAGGGAGTCTGAAGAAGATGAACCTGACTATTCTGAGGAGCAGTATCCTCCTGCTGATGATAAATACAAACAATTGGAGGATCGGCTCAATGCAATGGAGATCCAAAGAGTGCCTTGGTTAGACTTTGAAGATCTAGGACTGGTCTCAAGGGTGTTCATCCCGCGGAAGTTTAAGGTCTCTACATTTTCTAAGTACGAAGGTGTCTCCTACCCTAAGCTACATTTAAGGTCGTATGTCAGGAAAAATCAACCCCACACTACTGATAGGGATTTGTGGGTACACTTCTTCCAGGAAAGTTTTACAAGAACTCAGCTGGAATGGTTCTATCAACTAGAAAGAACCAATGTGCGTAATTGGGAGGATCTGGCTGCTGCTTTCTATAAGAAGTACCTATATAATGATGAACTCGCCCCGACTCATACACAGTTGCAAAGCATGTCTATAGGTTCCGACGAGGGATTTAAGGACTATGCCCAAAAATGGAGAGACCTTACGGGAATAGTCCATCCTCCATTGTCTGATAGGGAGTTGGTGAACATGTTTTTGGGCACATTATCTAGGCCATTATTTAACCACCTGATTGGAAGTTCTTCTGTTTGGTTTACTGAGCTGATCTTAATAGGAGAAAGAGTGGAAGCTGGTATTAAAAGTGGTAAAATCCAGAGAGATGCTTCCTCCAACACTGCAAAGAAACCATTCACATGGAAGAAGGAGGTCAGTGCTGCTTATGGCTAAAGAAATCTTAACAAAGATGAGCGTCGTCCAATGGTATGGGCTATTATGATTTCCAATTCTGCATCAAACCGACAACAGAATAATCAGTCCAGAATAGATAAGCCAAGAAGACAGTTTACCCAGATCAACATGACCATATCTCAGGTTTTACCACACCTGCTGAAATCCAATTTGGTTACCCTGAAAGAGGCTCCCAAGAACCCCCAACACTATATCTCCTCACTACAATGCAAATTCTCGGTGTGCTTACCATTCTGAAAGTCCAGGCCATGATACAAACGATTGTTGGGCTTTGAAGAATAATGTGCAGGATTTGATTGAAGCAAAGGAGATTGAATTTGACGCTCATGAGACCCCTAATGTTATTAATTCCCCTATGCCCAAGCACGGTCATAGTGTTATTACTATTGATTATGACATGTTTGTCGCTTCTGTTGATAAATTGGCTACTCCACTCTTGACTATTAAGAAGAATCTCTTACAGAACGGTTTATTTATGGGTTGTGGCTAAGGTTGTCACTTGTGTTTGTCCTTACCTAATGGTTGCCATTTGTTGAAGGAAGGCGTTCAGTGCCTGATGGATGATAAAGAAATCCTGTTTGAAAATACTCCAGTTACAAGTGTTCCATGTGAAGATGTTTCTATCATTACCATTTCTGCCAATCCTCCCAAGGTCTCCTCTAAAAGACCTGTCAGGATTGCATCAGTTCCAAAAGTTTCTCCATTGATAATTACTTTCCCTGGACCTATGCCATATTCCTCGGATAAATTTGTTCCCTGGAACTATGGGGCTGACGTCTATTACCATGGCGTCAAGCAAGATTTGCTGGTTGTTAGGGATAAATATGCTGAAGATCTGATCCTGAAATTAGTAATATCGCCGGAACTAGTAAGATAACAAGAAGCAGAAGAGTTTTATCTCCTGATATATCTCCTCCTAAAATTGTTGCTACTCCCATGATCATCCCTGCGGCCGCTCATGTTAATACTCCCATTACTACTCCTGTGCCTGTCGCTGCTGCTACTCCTGTCAGAATTCCTATGTCCACTCTTTCTACTAGCCCTGTTGCTACCCCTGCCACCGAGTCTTTCGAGACTCGGGGAAAAGAGATATTGGTTGAGCCTGTCCAGACGAAGGCGCACCCAAAATCCACCCCTGAGGCTTCTAAGAAGGAAATGGAGGAAATCTTAAAAATGATCAAGATGAGCGACTACAATGTGGTTGAACAACTAGGGCAAACCCCTTCCAAGATCTCAATGTTGGCCCTGTTATTGTGCTCTGAAGCCCATGCCAAGGCTTTAGTGAAATTCCTCATGACTGCTCACGTGCCACAAGAAACCTCCACTGATCAATTTGAAGATTGTGTGGCCAGTTTGACTGTTGAAAATGGACTAGGTTTCTCTAATGCTGATCTGACTCCCAGAGGAAGGAAACATAATGATCCCCTGCACATCTCTATCGAGTAGAGGGGAACTACTTTGTCCCATGTTCTAGTCGATACAAGTTCATCACTGAATATTCTTCCCAAGAAGGCCCTTGACAGGTTAGATTGTGAAGGATTGACCTTGAAGCCTAGTAACATTGTGGTGAGAGCCTTCGACGGTTCTAAAAGAATGGTGCATGGGGAGGTGGACATCCCTATCAAAATGGGTACCCAAACTCTTATTTCCACTTTCAATGTGATGGACATTCGCCCATCTTACTCTTGTTTATTGGGTCGGCCATGGATCCATGGGGCTGGCAGTGTGACTTCCACCTTACATCTGATGTCGAAATACCCACTCAATGGGAAAATTATCACGGTCCATGGGGAGGAGGAGTAATTGGTAAGCCACCTGAACTCTTTCAGGTACATTGAAATTGAAGAAGAGTTCATTGAAACCCCCTCTCTGAACTTTGAGGAGGTTCCGCAGACCGTTGCTGCAACCAAAATCTCTTATAGTGTTCCAAAGACTACTAGGACTCCACTAAAGATGGCCTCTCTAAAAGATGCTAGAGCAGTGGTTGAAGAAGGTGGGTGTACAATTTGGGGCCAACTTCCGGATATTCCTTTCAAATCTGAAAATTTTGGTTTGGGTTTTACATCAGGAGCTTAAAGGATTGTTCGTTGCGCTCGTGCCGGAGGACCACCCTTACGCATCAACAGTCATGGGGTTAATGCTTTGGAAGACAGTGACAATGACATGGACTAGTGGATCTTCCCAACTGTCAGCAGAGGACTCACCAACTAGAAGGATAAAGACTTTGTACCGATTACTTTTATTCAGGAGTAATTATCCTTTTTTGTTTTTGGATATGTAATAAATGAATAATACAAACTCTAAAACCTTGTGTCTTACCCAAGGCACAATGGTTATTTTGTTAGGGTTATCATGTTTCATTATCATATGACATTAATAAAGCATTGGACGTTTTTACATACAAATTTTCTGCTCTTTGCCTTTCTTTTCTGCTTTTAACTTTATTAAAAAAACTATGCTCTTACACACACTCAAATATCAAATTGCAGATCCACGTCCACTCTAGATCCCATTGTTAACGGTTATGTTATTGGTCATTATAAATTTGAAAATTCGATCAAACAAGCCGAGGACAAAGGTGAGGAAGATTGTGTGGTACCAGGAGAGCTTGCTAGACTGTTACAATAGGAAGAAAGGGAAATACAGCCTCATGAGGAACCGTTTGAGACAGTGAACTTGTGTACTGAAGAGGACAAAAAAGAATCAGGGTAGGTGCTAACTTGTAGCCCAATATCAAAATCCGGTTAATACAGATGCTACATGATTATGTTGAGGTATTTGCCTGGTCATATGAAGACATGCCGGGACTTGACACCAATATTTTGGTTCATCGCCTACCTATAAAAGAGGATTGCCCTTTAGTGAAACAAAAGGTTCGTCGTATGCGGCCGGATATGTCAGAAAAGATCAAAGCTAAAGACATGAAACAGTTCAATGCTGGGTTTTTAGCTGTCACATCTTATCCACAATGGGTTGCCAATGTTGTTCCAGTGCCTAAGAAGGATGGTAAGGTACATACGTGTGTGGATTACAGAGACCTGAACAAGGAAAGCCCCAAGGATGACTTTCTGCTTCCCCACATTGATGTTCTGGTTGACAACACTGCACAACATAAGGTATTCTCCTTCATGGATGGTTTCTCCGGGTATAATCAGATCAATATGGCACCTGAAGACATGGAGAAGACAACCTTCGTAACATAGTGGGACACTTTCTGCTACAAAGTTATTCCATTTGGGCTAAAGAACGACGGGGCAACCTATCAGCGTGCCATGGTAGCTTTATTTCATGATATGATCCATCACGAGATAGAGGTCTACATTGATGACATGATAGCCATGTCTCATACTGGAGAGGAGCATCTTGATCACCTACAGAAATTATTTGACAGGCTGGAGAAATACAAACTAGGGCTGAACCCGAATAAGTGCACTTTCGGAGTAATGTCCGGTAAGCTCCTAGGCTTTGTTGTCAGCGACAAAGGCATTTAAGTGGATCCTACAAAAGTCAAAGTTATACAAGAAATTCCAACTCCTCTCACTGAGAAGGTAGTCAGGGGATTCTTGGGACGCTTAAACTACATAGTCAGATTCATTTCACATATGACCGCTACTTGTGAGCCAATCTTTAAATTACTAAAGAAATTTCAAGCAGTGAAGTGGAATGAAGATTGCAAGAACGCCTTTGACAAAATCAAGGAATACCTTTAAGAGCCTCCAATTCTGATGCCTCCAGTTGAAGGAAGACCTCTGATCATGTACTTAACGGTATTAGAGAACTCAATGGGGTGTGTACTGGGGCAGCATGACGAGTCTGGTCGAAAAGAGTATGCAATATACTACCTTAGCAAAAAGTTTACCGACTGTGAAACAAGATACTCACTGCTCGAGAAAACTTGTTGTGCTTTGGCATGGGATGCTTGTCAGCTAAGACAGTATATGTTAACCCACACTACCTTATTAATATCTAAGATGGATCATATCAAGTACATCTTTGAG
This sequence comes from Vicia faba, assembly GCA_948472305.1. Taxonomy (NCBI): domain Eukaryota; kingdom Viridiplantae; phylum Streptophyta; class Magnoliopsida; order Fabales; family Fabaceae; genus Vicia; species Vicia faba. Next base: position 991,052,003 of record OX451740.1, on the reverse strand, counting down.
AAGCCCGCTCTCTCCGAAAGAATAGCTAGATGGCAAGTGATCCTGACCGAATACGATATCCAGTACACAACCCTGAAAGCAATTAAGGGAAGTGCACTAGCTGATCATTTGGCTCATCAGGCTGTGGATGACTAACAATCCATGAATTTTGAGTTCCCGGATGAGAACATCATGCTAGTAACTGATTGTGAAGAACCTGGACCGGATGAAGGACCTGAAAAAGGTTCCTGATGGACTATGGTATTTGACGGAGCTTCCAACGCTCTTGGCAATGGCATTGGTGCTGTGATCATATCTCCTGAAGGCTGTCATACTCCTTTCACTTCCAGGCTATGTTTCAACTGTACAACCAATATGGCTGAGTATGAAGCATGTATCATGGGTCTCATAGCTGCCATAAATTTAAGGATCAGGTTCTTAAGTGTGTTTGGAGACTCGGCTTTGGTAATCATCCAGGTCAAAGGAGAATGGGATACGAAGAATCCTAATATTGTCCCATACAAAGAGCATGTGTTGACATTAATCCCATACTTTGAAGAAAATACTTTTGAGCATTTTCCACGAGAGGAAAATCAACTAGAGGATGCGCTAGCTACAATGTCATCCATGTTCAAGGCTAGGTGGGATAATGAATCTCCTCATATCACCATTGAAATGATGGATGATCCAGCATACTATCACGAGATTGGTACTGAATAAGTAGTGGACAAGCCTTGGTTCCATGAAGTCAAAAGATATCTCAAAGCCCAAGAATATCATGAGGGAGCTTCAGTCAATGATAAGAATTTCCTAAGGAGGTTCTATGCTAAGTTCTTTCTCAGTAACGGGATCCTTTACAAGCGCAATCATGACTCTACCTTGCTTCGGTGTGTAGACAAGAGTGAAGCAGAAGGGATTATGGTTGACTTACACGAAGGTACCTTTGGCACTCATTCCAGTGGATATTCAATGGCTAAAAATATCCTACAAGAAGCAGAATGCTATCCATATTCACGAACTTGTCACAAATGTGAGATCTATATTGATAAGGTACATGTACCTCTGGTTCCTATGAACGTCTTGACTGCACCTTGGCCATTTGCAATGCGGGGCATTGATATGATCAGAGAGATTATACCTACATCTTCTAATGGGCACCACTTCATCCTGGTTGCCATTGATTACTTCACGAAGTGGGTTGAGGCAGCTTCATTTGCTTCTGTTACCAAAAACGTTGTGGTTCGTTTATCAGATATAACATTATTTGTCGGTACAGTATCCCAGAAAGAATCATTACAGATAATGGTACCAATCTTTAACAACACTATGATCACTGAGTTCTGCATGCAATTCAAAATTCCGCATCATAACTCCTCTCCCTATCAGCCGAAGATGAATGGCGTTGTTGAAGCTGCTAACAAAAATATTAAGAGAATCATACAAAAGATGACAGTGACATATAAATATTGGCATGAGATGTTACCATTTTCTCTTCATGGTAACCGCACCATAATGCGCACATCAACAGGGGTAACTCCTTTCTCTTTGGTATACGGTATGGAAGTTGTCCTGCCCATTGAGGTCCAGATCCCTTCCTTGAGGATCATGAAAGATGCAGGGTTGAGCGAAGACGAATGGTTTCAGACTCGACATGACCAATTAAACCTGATTGATGAGAAGAGGCTCGTGGTTGTCTGCTATGGTCAGATGTACCAAAAATGTATGATCAAAACTCTTAAGAAGAAAGTCAGACCTCAGGAATATAGGGCCGGATATCTGGTAATGAAGCGCATTATACTGCCGCAAGGTGATCCCAAGGGCAAATGGACTCCCACATATGAAGGGCCATTTGTAATCAAGAACATATTCTCTGGTGGAGCCATGATCCTAACCACTATGGACGGTGATGACCTTCTGCACCCTGTAAACACTGACATAGTTAAAAGATACTACGCATAAAAAAAGACCCGCTAGGTCGACTGGCCTAGGAAAAAATAAGGGCATCCCGGCGAACCAAAAAGGGTTCAGGAAACAATTAGGGATATACATGAAAAAAATTTGTACACCCGGCAAGTTGAATACCTGAAAAGGTGGCTTGGGCAAAAAAGGATATCCCGGTGGACTGAAAACCCGAAAGGGCAATCCAGGAAAAAGTTAGGGATTTAAAGCGTATAACTATGTCCCGTAGGATCACCTTACAACTAATCTTCAGTATCAACTATCAAGCTCAAGCGGTACTAATCAATCCAATCATCTTCGGACAAGCAACGAAAGTGATGAGATGCTCAAGGACATAAAGGAAATAGCAGAATGGGTACCCAATGGGATTATTTCACATAGTTGTCTTTATTTGTATACTATTTTGTATAATTTGTAATCTTATGATGGCATTATCTTACTAGGATGTTTGTCTCCTTGTACAAAAAACGCTTATTTCAAGTTAATACAAAATTATTCCTTTGAAAGTGAAAAACTTATGTTTTGTGTTTGAAAACGTCCAGTGATTACTCTTGAACATATGCACTTTAATATAATTACTGCTTACAAATATACACCTAAAAACAGAAAGGCAATTACTAATGACTTTATGAAATGGGACAATATCTAAGGGCCATCCACAAAATCGCCGCAGATGTTTTCCCCAGCAGATACCTTCCCCAGAAGATACCTTCACTCACCAGCAGCATTCAGGGATTTATTTTCTCAGACAAAGATACTGCACAACAGCATTACATGTTCATACATCATGGCATGTGCATACAAATAAATATATCATAATATCATTTATTTTGGGATCATCATGCAATTCATACATCATGACATCGCGTGTAACTGATTTTACCTTTTCAGGATAAATTAGAAAACAGAAAAATACTATCAACTTTTACAACAGGTCAAAGATTAATGCCCGCAACCAGACGGGGAAACTATCTGCATGACCAAGTGGTATGAACTCCCGAAACAAGACAGGTTTACCAACAAATACGGTCGGCTACAGATTAATTCCCGAAACCAGATGAGGAAACTATCTATGTAACCAGCAAAACAAGTTCCAGATTAATGCCTGAAACCAGTCAGGGGAACCATCTTTGGACGACCAACTGTGGATTAATACCTGCAACAAGCCAGGAGAACTATCTACATGAAGAGATTGAAGATTAATACCTGTAACAAGCCAGGAGAACTATCTACATGAAGAGAATGAATATTAATACATGTAACAAGCCAAGAGAACTATCTTTCTTTCTTTAAGGTTAAATATTAATACCTGAAACCAGACAGGACAACTATCTTAGTGACCGTCAATTTTCAGATTCTAGATTAATACTTGAAGCCAGAAAGGACAACTATCTGTGAACAAGCTGATTGTAGATTAACACCTGAAACAAGATAGGAAAACTATCTACATAAGGATATTGAAGATTAACTTCCGAAACAAGATGGGAAAACTATTTTATTTCTAAGGTCAAAGATTAATACTTGAAACCAGAAAGGATAACTATCTCAGCGACCGACACTTTTCAAGTTCCAGATTAACATATGTAACAAGACAAGAAAACTCTCTACATAAGGACATTGAAGATTAACACCTAAAACCAGATGGGAAAACTATCTTTATATCTTAGGTCAGAGATTAATACCTGAAACAATCCAGGACAACTATCTCAACGACCGATAATTTTTAGATTCCAAATTAATACCTGAAGCCAGACATGACAACTATCTGTGAACAAGTTGATTGTATATTAACACCTAAAACCATAAAGGAAAGCTATCTACATGACCATGCGAAGCAATCTTATACGGGTTTCTTCTTATATATCTCCAGGTGCAGACTAACACAGACTCATCCTGAAGCAGCTCTACATAGACTCTTTCTAATACATTTTCAGGTACGGCTAATTCCGTTACCCCTAGCAAATCACTGGAAACCTGGACTTCAACCAGAATACAACAAACTGTCATCTCTCCAGAGATAACTCTTCAATAGAGCCTTGGACAACTGAATTCCCTAGACTCTATTCCTCACAGAGTTTTCCTTAAAAAGGAGAATAACCGAAACCCACATTCCCCCAACAGACTCCTCCTCAGACAAAAGGAACAGGAATCCCCAAAGGGATCATGTGTGAAATCAATATCTACTTCGGATGGCATCTTTAAGCTCATCTATGATGACACTCTGTCATCTCCTCCAAATGGCATTTGTAAGCCCATTCCCTACATCATCAATCATCAGTTTTATTTCATACAAGGGAAAATTTCTGGACACTCTAGTGTACAATCATCTCCCACCTTCAAGTCACGAAAGGCAGAAAAGCCAATCTAAATCCCCAGGTTTAAGAAGATTGAACAGGGGCAACTGTTGTACCCCAAAATTTTCCCTCTCATGTTTTCCAAGATTTGTTTTCTTATATGGGTGGTCACAATCATTTGATTAAAGGAAAAAAAAATTTTTGGAAGAAGGAGTCTTCGATTGGCATCTTAGCTAAGTCTTTCGATTGGCATGTTAAAAGGCCTTTCGATTGGTATTTGGACTGGCTTCGATTGAGCGCCTACCCTCCTCCAAGCTTACCTCAAATTTATAAGCTTCGATTAAAGCCTTGTCCTTCTACTTGTTTGTTGTATACAAGCTTCGACTGGGCATGTGTTTCCTTTGAAACAACTTCCTTTGATCCAAAGGGGAAGGGTCTCTTGTTAGTACTCATTGCACCTTTGGCTTTGCATGCTGGATTGACTAACAAATGCAATGGCTACCTGCATACAGGTTGAATTCCTGCTTCATTTGGGTATTTGGTCTCTTCAGAGCATGCTTAATTCTTGCTTCGACTAGGCAAATAATCCCTCTTCAGCCTGCCTTTAGTTCACAAGGAAAAAGGCTTCTTTCGACTTGCCTTTGATGCACAAGGAAAGAACCCCCTACAAGCGAGTTTTGATTCATCAAGACAAAATCCTTTTCACGCATGCCTTGGATTCACTAAGACAAAGACTTTGTTTGTGCTTGCCTTCAATGTACAAGGCCAAGACTCCTCAGCTCAGTTTCTGCACTATAGCACAATATGGCCCCTTCGAAAGAGCATTCCAAAGGTCCATTCGAAGGACACGCATTGGAGAGTCATTCAAAGAAAGCACAAAGGAGTGCATGTGGGCTATTCAAAGGACACATAAATGGTGCCTTCAAAGGGGCATGCATTTGGTCCAGTCGAAAGGCACGTAATGGTTAAAGGCAAGTGTTGTTTTGTCTTTTGATGCGTCTGGCCAAAGTCCTGCATGCTGCCTAGCCCAAGCCTCATGCACTGTTACATTCATGACAAAGGAGCCTTCGATTGGCCAGAATGAAGTCCTCACTTGGGATATTGGAATCAAGCAACTAAGGAAAATAGATGGGTACAATGAAGGAACCATTTGAAAGACACTCAAGAGGTCCATTCGAAGGAGGCAACCAAAGGCCCATTCGAAGAGGAAACAAATGGTCTATCCAAAAGACCCCTTCGAAGGAGGCAACCAAAGGCCCATTAGAAGGTTATTCAATAGGTCCATTCGAAGGAGGTAATAGGCTAATCGAAGAGCAACACTAAAGAGCATTTGAAGGAGCTAAAATATCCACATACAATCAAATTCAAAAAGGGACAGGTTTTTATGACTTTTGCAACGTTACAAAACTTCATTCATGGCCTTGAAAACATTTGTTTATGGAAGTTTAAACTTTTGTCTTCTTGTCCCCTCCCTTCTACTCTATATAAGCAGCGTGCTTGCAAGCCAAATGGACAGTTACACACACATTGGAGATACGCTGCCCCATAAACCCACCAAAGTTATCAAAAAATCTCATAAGTGATCCAAATCAAAGCAAACCTTAAACAAAGGTACCCACGTCCAGAAGCCAAATCGAAGTAGTCATCATACAAGCGTACCCATACCCATCATCACATATTCATCCATCAGTCATTGGTAAGAATTGGTAAAAAGATCAATCTCTACATTCGCATGAGACATCAACATTTGCAGTTTTATTCGATTTGTTGTTCAAGACTAAAGAGTTGGGTTCGACCCCAAGTCAGCCTTTCTTTTGCTTCTAACGTTTGTTGCAGATCCAGCATAAATTAGGCCAGTGCCTACAGAATCGAAGGACCTGGGCTTGGAACCCAGGTCATGCTTTTCATTTTGGCTAACATACCTTTGCAGATTCAGTACCCTCACAGCATCCACCCCTGGATCGAAAGACAATTATCTCTCCCTGGGTCGAAGGACAAACATCCTTCTTGGATCGAAGGCTGATCTTTTTCCTCTAGGTCGAAAGCCACCTTCCTCTGGATTGAATGTAACTTTATTCCTCTGAATCGAAGCCATGATTCTCCCTGGATCGAAGGTGCCTCCCATTCCTTCATATTTTATTTTTGTTCTTTTTGTTATTTCTTTATTGATCCTTTTTATTTAAATTAATCTTAAATCAAAATCACAAAAAATATTAGGCTAGTTTTTATTAATCAAATTAATTTATAAATTAATTAATTAATTATTTTAACCTCTTTCTTGAAATTAAAACTAATTAGACTTAGGTTATATTTTCTTAAAATAAAATTAAAACAAAAAGATTTTTCCCTAAGGATTTTTCAGACACCTTTTCTACTTCGCACACATTTCTTTACTTTTATATTTTTCCATATTATTGTATCTGCCTACTGGATGTAATAGATTAAAACTAGGACATTTACTATTTTATCCCCCTCATTCTTGTATAATGTAAATCCCATCCCCAAAGCATTGTAATAGTGTAGATTTAAATTCTTGCACTTTAATATTCTGCAATATATATATTAACTTCTAGTAACTAGGCGTGTATGAAAAGACTGAAATCGAACGTTAGAAAACTTAACAAAAAGACAAAAATAACAGAACATAACACACTTTCACATATACACCTCTACGGTAACTCACTTTGGTTGCCTTCAGAAATAAAAACAGTCATGAGGCAGGAACGCTTTAGCAAAGACCCATAAATCAAAAGATCATAGTCCCTCGATGACCCTACAGTTGCCTTTCGGTAAATGATCTAGTCCCTAAACAAAATTGCTAAAGCGTCTCCACAAGTTGCCTTTGTGACTGTAACGTCCCTTTCGAATGTCCCTCATACATCCAATGATAGGGCTACCTACTCACTAATAGTAGGATAGCACTGTCTAAAGGATAGGAGGAAAAGAATAACCCCTTTTCTAGTATAAAAGTAGATAGCTGCTAGAAGTTTGCTCAAAAAAACATTTTTGCACTTACACAAATACTACTTTTCAAAAACAATTTTCAAAACATTTTCTTTGTTGACACTCTTGCAGATTGATACAAGAGTTAAAAGCAAAGCAAATCTCCGCACTAAGGCATTCTCAAAACATTTTCAATCACACAAAGTACATAGGTATTTCAAAATGAGCATACTTCTAAGAGCCCGTAGATAACTATGGATGGAAAGGGTGCTAACACCTCCCCTTTCCATAATCTACCCCCCTTACTCAGAAAATCTCGAAAAGGTCTTTTTCTGTTCTTTTCACCCTTTACTTAATTTGGATAAAAGAAAAGTTGGTGGCGAATCTTGCTTACCGCCACATTTGCGAATACAAAATGCAAAACCAGTATTAAATAGTCGGTTTTGCCACCGTATCACACATATCTTGCTAATTTTATGGTATTTTTGATTGATTCCAAAACCATTATTCTATTTAAATGGTTCTTAACAAGTTCTCTTCAAGGGTTTAAGGCTAATTTTGAGTGGAAGGTCACTAATAGTTGAATAAGATTACAAGTCCTTTGAAAAGCCTATCAAATTCTCTTGTGTGACTTAAAAGGATCATAACTTGGTCAATTTTTATCTCCTTGATCTCATTGTTTTTCTACAATAATCTTTGGTATGTCTACTACAACTTTGTTTCAATATGTAACACTTAAAAAAATCTTGGAAAGTTGTTTAAGAATTGAAAAGATTATAGGTCTTTTGAGAATTTCCCCAAATATGTTCATCATCTTCCAAAGACTATAACTCTTTCAATTTTTATTATTTTTGAGTGATCTCAATTCCAAAATTCAATTTAAAGGGTCTACTTCATTTCATCTTTAAGGATCAAGAGCTAATTTTGAATGGAAAGGACATGTAATTTGGAAGAACATTATAGGTCATTTTGAATCTCAACACTTAGAATTTTTCTAAGTACAAAATACCCGTGTGTTTTTCCTGATTTCAAAACTTTAATAAATTTTTGCTCAAGCATAAAAGTTATACCTTTCTTGGCATATTATGAGTTTTGTTGTGAGATCTTTTTAATGCAAAAAGAACGAGATCATAAAGCCTCATACATTGTGTGCCCCATGCCATTGAAGTTGCTTCCATGAAACTGAGTTTTTGCTTGAAGTCCGAATTTGATTTTCATAATATGGCTTCTAAACACCAATATTGTGCGTGTTTTCCACTTAAGAATGTTTAACAAAGGTTCTACTATTGGATTAAGGGTTGAAACACAAGAATTGAGTGAGTTTTGATGGATTACGAGTCACATTTTTCTCATGATGCATGTGCACACGAATTCCACTCATACTTGATCATTTCTCTCACTTTTTGTTTCCATCATGCTCAAATATAAATAAGGGACACATTCCACTCATTTCCTCAAGCTTGGATAGCCAAAAAATCCCTGCCCGAACCTCACAAAACCTCTGATGTTTTCAAATTCATTTTCTCCTTAATATGCCCTTTCACTCCTTTCTTTTGATTGAGTTAGCTTCATTGGACTTCTATGAAACTAACCATACTCTTAGAAAGCAAAATCTATTACTGAATCAAGCTCACCAAGTCCAGTTTCAGAGCTCTGAAGTTGAGTTTCAACAAACACTTAATAATCAACTTAAACATTTAAAGCTTGAAGGTTACTTGGACTACTTGGTTACTATCCTTGGCATTACGGAGTTGTGGATCTCTCGGACTTAGGATTAGAAGCCTTGACACTTGGAGACATTGGAACTTTTTGATCTTTGGTTGATATTTTTGTAAAGATCTTATGAAATCCTTGGGGTTTACTCCAAGGCATTGGTTTGAAATTTTTCTTTGTGTAGGTTATTCTGATTTTTCATGCTTTGTCTATGATTGAGAATTCCTCTATATAAAGTTGTTACTATAGCCAATTATTGTCAATGAAGACTTTTCTTAGTTCTGAATTCATCTGAAGCTTGGTATTCCTTAGAGGTTTAGTATTTTAGCTTGCTTGGTTTCAATTCAAAGGGCGGGAGTTCTACATTGACTTCTTATCTCAAGTGTTGGCTTCTTGTTGGTTAGATAATTCTTTTCCTTGGCTTTTACCTTATGCTTTAGGATAGTCCCTTCATATTCTCCTATCTTCTTTAATTTCAAAAATCTTCTCCCTCCTTTTCAAAATTCTTCTTTTTTCTAACTTGAACTGCTTTTATAATAAACTTGGACTTAGGTCCATGCGTTTTCAAAAATATTTTCTTAATCAAACTTTAATCGATTTAATCATACATTGACATATTTCTCAAGACTAAAAGTGAATTAACCTCATTCAAACCATTTTACCACTTTGGCTTTTTACTTTAAAACTTTTCTCAAAAGATTAGACTCTTGTCGATTCTTGTAGTGACGCAAGCTACTATACTTCTACGATATGTAGTGACGTGAGTCATTTTCCACCTGGGTGTTGAGTGGTGGATTTTAAATCCAAATTATATCCTCCACTTTGAAATGACGCAAATGCTCCTTTCTCATAATTTTGGGTAGTAAGTATGTTTTCCACTCGGATATGACGATAATGTCTCTTCTCTTAAAATTAACCAACACACATCTGTTTTAAATTTGATGAGGTGAACTATGAGTACCATGATCCCTTATTGCATGGAAGATGGTACGTAGGCACTAAAGGTTCTCAACTGCGGCGGGTGAAAAATTGTAAAAAAATACTTCTTTTCTCATCTCCACCATCTTCTTTTGTATACACTTTTATAGCCAAAATACACAGATTTTCATAAGTGATTCTTGCAGAGTACCATAGATGTTTTGGTTTCTAATACCTTCCCTTTGCATAAACAACCCTTGTACCAAGATTCTCTTCCCCTCTTTTTTTTTGGTTTATTCGCTCTTTTCCCATTTCCTTTAAAAACAATAAAGTGTGGTGGCGATTTTTTATTTGATATGTACAAGTTAATTCAATCCAATGGCTTGGTCTCATTATTTATACCTCTATACTAACCCGATTAGATGCTCCTCCCTCACTCGGCTTCTTGTCATCACGAGCTTTATATTTCCCTTTACCAGCAAGAGTTATATACGGCTTCCTTCTAAATTACCCCTTTCCCTTCTTATCATGCAAAGCCTTATAGTAAGCAACATTATCTCAACTATCCTCATCATAGATATTGCTCTTGTTAACCAGCTCAGAAAATTGTGTGATCTGGTGATAACCCATAGCCTTCTTGATCTCAGGCCACAAACCATTCACAAACTTAAGACACATAGATCTCTCAACATTAGCAGTGTTCTAATGAGGAAAAAACTTAATCAACTCCTCAAAATTTACAGCATACTCGGCCACCATTCCATTACCCTACTTCAGCTCAAGAAACTCAATCTCCTTTTTCCCACGAACATCCTATGGAAAATACTTCTCCAAAAATGCATCTCTGAAAAGTTCCCAAGTAACCTCAATCCCATCTTCATCAAATCTCTGAACAGTTTTATTCCACAAATCCCCACCTTCCTTCTCAAGCATATAAGTGCCAAACTATACCTTCTGCACATCCGAACAATTCATGACCTGAAATATCTTCTTAATCGCTTTCAGCCAAATCTGCACCTTGTCAGGTTCATGAGCTCCTTTACAGATTGGTGGATTGTTCCTCTGGAACTTCCCCAAAGCACGAAATTCATCATCATCTCTATTTCCAGCATTGACGTGCGGTTATTGCCCAATTGCACCGACCAACATTACCAACGCCTCAGTAATAGCATCTTCATTCCTTCCTGCAACCATCGTCTTGAGATTCCAATCAATCAAACAACCAACAATACTCATCAGAAAAATAGTATCGATTGTGTATATGACACATATGGAATACAAAAGGAAATAAACATATTTTTAACCTGGTAAACTGACTGACCATGCTCTGATACAACTAATGTAACACCTCCTAAACCCCACACAAATAATATCGAATAATCAGAATAAATTAGCATGCATATCATACGAGGCAGTCAAATTTACTTCACAACAACAACACAAATACACTGGTCATATTCATAACCCACATTTAGAATCATGTTCCATACAATAACATATATGCATCTCGCAGCAGAATAATTCTCAACTCAAAATAATAATACTAATGATTGAAATCTCATACTCACAATCATAACATAAAGTATTAGGCGCTAAAGGCCATAATCACATACCTCTCAATCTAACATAAATATCCAGAGAGTATAACAACATTTCTCAAATAAACCTGAATATAATAAAAATAACATGAATCTAAATGTTCCCCATGTTATATAGACCAGAGCATAACTCACTACCTAGTAAAATGAATAAATAAAGGACTAGCTCCTCTAACTACTCCTTGCTAGGAGCACCACCACTATCCTCGGTACCCGAGCAATATCGTATAAAATATCATTCCAACAGAAGAGTGAAAATTCATAACATACATATATCAATTGAATTCATCACACTTGATATAATCATGTATTCAACATATTCTAATACAATTCACATGATTACATGTACAATATTGCTCAACGATTCATGATTTAAAGTTAAGCAATCACAAATATCACATATGTAAGATTCACACCAATATCACATAATGCACACCAATTCAACATTTCAGATCGACACATGTGACTATAATACAACTCAATGTAAAATACATGTAGGAACGACTATTATCCTTACCAGTTGTGATCGGTGGATCTGGAACTGACTGTTTTAAAGCTGGTTCGCGAAATGTCGCGGAAGCAAGAGTCGCCACCGTCTTTTATTTTCTCCAATAGGAAAGGACAAAAGCACAGAAAAATTCCTTAAAGAGATTGCTCTCGGTTCGGGAGGTAGGTTATAGAAAGGGAAGGTATTAGCACCCTTTCTATCCATGGTTATCCATGGGCTCTTAGGTACTTGCTCAATGTGTTTCCAAAATGTTTGTTTGCTTTTCAATGTGGGTTTCAAAAATATTCTTTGAAAAGTTTCAGTTTAACTCATACGTCAGAATGTTTGAAAAGTTTGTTTTGAAAGTTTTTTTTTTGAAAGTGTTTGGGTGTGAAAAGTATTTTGATTTGTTTTTGAAGAGAGCAAGTACCTACGAGAACCTACCTACCCTAAGGAATTCGTCTGTGTAAATGTCCTTTAAGGTAGTGCTATCCCACCATTGAGAGGTAGGTAGCACCACCGTTGGAGGTGTTCGGGTCAATTCGAGTTTTAGGGACGTGGTGGTCACCGGAGCAATAGGAAGACACCTCAGAAGCTACCCTCATGCCAGGTTCCCGGACCATGAGGACTTACTAAGACGTTTTCTACTCGACGACCACCTTTCGAAAGGCAACAGTGAGGCGTACCCTAGGGGTGGTGTGTGCGAATTGTGTGTCATTTTCAGTTCATTGTTTGTCTTGTCATGCATTGGTGATCTAACGATTCAATTTTATTTTCGGGCATTCATTCTTTCATGCATATTTATTAACAGTTATATTTGCGAGAAAATAAATCTAACTATTACAACTGGCGCGGGTCCACATCGCCAAAAAAAACCGAACCCGATTTGACTGAAAATAGATAAAGCGAATAAATAAAAGGTGCGAGAAATAAATCTAAACTTATTACAAGGCCTTGGGGCATATACAGAGGTATTTAAACAATGTAAAATAAATGCGCGAAATAAAGACTAAACAAAATTAGGGCGTTGGACCCTTTTACAAATAATTAAAATTAATCAAGGAAATTAAAAATTAAATGAAAAATAATGTTTTTGTGTTTTTTAGGTTTAAAAGAAAAAAGAGAAAAGTTAATTAAAATTAAAATCCTAGTTCTATCATTTTTTAAGTTTATTATGAAAAAAGATTTAATTTCTAACCTAATTAAATTCTAAACTAATTTATGTACAATTTTTGATTTATAGAAAATAAATAATAAATAATAATATTGTGAGAAAAAAAGGAAAAGATTAAAAAGGATATAAAAAATTAATAATTAACCTAATTCTACATTTTTTTTGGATTTTTATTATGAAAAAGAATTAAAATTAACATTAAAGCCTAATTAAACTAAATGATTTATATTTTAATTTATTTATAAAAAGTAATCAAAATTAATTATATTTTTTTTGTCCTTTCTGTATTTTTTAATGTTTTTTTTTTATATTTTTGTAAGAATGGTTAATTAAATAAAAGGAAAAGAAATAAAAAGAAAAAATAATTAAAGAAAGAATGAAAAAACAATAAGGCAAACCAGGGGGGTGTGGCATCAAATTTGGAGGTGTAGGCCTGAAAAGCCTGGCCCATTTGCTGGCAATTTGTTGACTTTTGAAATCATATGCACGCCTGTTGACTTGTCCTCATGGTATACCCTCAAGCTGGACCCTTGATCAGGTCCCCTGGGACACGTGGATAATGCCTCTTGAATGTGCATGGTGAGTCCTTATGTGGGCGCTGCATGGAACCTTGAAATGAAAAATAATATGAGAAATTGCAAGACCTGGGACTTGAACCCAGGTCATTGTGGTTACATGCGCGTGTCTTGGCCAGCTGAGCCACTTGTTTTCATTTAACATATAATAGTTAATAAACAATATAAAATAAAACCAACGCATAAAGATTACACGCGCGCAAATTTAAACGGACGAATGACAGCGTGCCACATCTTCATCTTCTTCACGTCCCTGTAAACAAAATACATTGGCAACGGTTTTGAAGCGCTGCATTAGATAAGCTACAAAAAAATAGCGAATAGCTCGTTTCCTAATATAAATTAGGCGCGAGTATGTCTTCTTCTTCGTCTCAAGATGCTGAGTGTGATGGTGTTGCTCTGAGGTTCTGATTTTTCTTATTTACAAAAGCCCCAATTTAAGAAGCTGGAAAACCTAGAACGTGAAAATGGTAAAATCGTGTATGGCTTATGAAAATGCAATTAAATACCATGAACAGCTTGGAAACTTTGTGAGGAACATGAATGTGTAATTAAAAATGCAAGAGGATGCGTAGAATCAAGAACACGAATTCAAAAAATTTGCTGTACAGTTTCACTTGTAACTACCAGTTCAAGGAGCTTTGAGTGATGTTATGAATTGAAATGCGTTTAGAATTATCTCAGGATGCTAATGGTATAAAAATTTTGGCTTGAAAGGATCCCTAGCACTGACTTCAGTTTTGCATTTTATGTCCAAATTTTCAAAGTGTCCAATGGCTTTTGAACGAGTTTTTTGCTGCACTAGGGTTAGGGTTTGACTCAATGATCATTATGGAATTGAATAGGCTTGCTAACTCTCCTTAATTCATGCTTGTTAGAGAATTGGCCTTAGGGTTTGTCCATTAACCATTTTTTCCTAATTTCTAGCCAAAACCTAGACCTAGTGTGTAAATGAACCTTGGCCTGATTTTTGAGTTGGTTCATGATACATAGAACTTGTCCAAGTTCATATGACACCATTTCATTGATTTTTAAATTTTATTTGAATTTTCAATGAATTAAAATGAATTAAATCATCAAAAATTAAATAAAATAAAAAAAAGTCAACATTTGGTCTTGAAATCAACCATGGGCCACGTGTGTGGCATGACAAGGATGGACAAAGTGAGAAAAATGGGGCCCTTTTGTCAAAATTGGATTTTCAAGGATAGTTGACTTTTGCCATTTCACAAAAATTTCCCAACTTCTACAAGGCATAACTTGCTCAATTTTTAAGCTTTTCACATGTTCTTGGACATTTTGGAAAGGTCTTTGAGTCCTTTAACCAATGCCTTTGGTCCCATGTCATTTTGATTTACCAATCTCAAGTTATGGCCTTTGACTTAAAGTCCCTTTTTGTTGACTTTTGAAAATGACCTATAATGTTGAAATTGATAACTTTTTGTGAGAGCATTTCTTGGATTTGAAGTATGAAGATGAGTTGTAGGAAATGTCTTTCTCTTCAAAATGAGCTTTGGATGGAATTTTTCTGATAATCCATGTGAAAGTTATGCCCTGGTCAATTTCAGTTGACTTTTTTCAGCTGTCCAAATATAGCAACTTTTGCATCTTTGATGATTTCTGAGCCAAATTTTGAGAATCATGATCAAGCATTGATCAAATGATGTTTGTGGCTTCAAAATGATATGTTGACCAAAAATTTGAACTTTTGACTGCCAAATGACCATTTTGCCCCTACAGTTGACTGTAGTGCAATCTAGGGTTTTGACTGTGCAATCTTGAGCTGAATGCCTTGAAACTTGATATGAGGATGTTTGACCATGTTTGTAAGCATATGAGACTTGATTGAGCCTTTGAAAACTTCCTTTTCTTGATCAAACTCAAAACCCTAATTTGGACTGCTTAGGAGACTGTTGCACTGCACCACCCTTGGGGAATTTTCTAGCTTGGCTTGGCAATTTCTTGAGGAATATGGGAGGGCAAATTTTGGGGTATAACAGTTGCCCCTGTTCAATCTTCTTAGACCTGAGGATGTAGATTGGCTGACGTGCCTTTCGTAATCCGAGGGTAAAAGATGATTGGACACTAGAGTGCCCGGAAATTTGCGCTCACATGTTAGCAATGATGGGAATGGGCTTATAGATGCCATTTGGAGATTGCCGGATTGGACGATGGGCTTATAGATGCCATCTGGATGTTGATCGCATAGGAGATTCCTTAGCGAGAACCTGCCTACCTGCAAAACAGAAAAATGAGTACCTGACACGTTGCAGGAGCTGATTTTCAGATGCTTGGTATTGATGTGTCCTGACTAGTTACAGGAGCTGAGTCCGGAGCTTCAAACGGCGATGCAAGAACCAGGGATGATTACTACCTTAGCATGAATGGTAAGAGAGCCTTGGGCGACTTTAACTTCAACAACGCTCGTTGAGAAAAATCTGGGGTGTCTTCTACTGGGATAAGAATCAGGGAGATCTTAGGGTCGATCTGACTGAACCAGAGAGGCCTTTGACTGGGTAAGGATCAGAAAAATCTTAGGACGATTTAACTGAACCGGTCTAGGTCTTGAAATGTCTTCAACTGGATAAGCAATCAGGAAAATCTTGGGACGATTTAACTGAACCAGAGAAGGCCTTTGACTGGATAAGCAATCAGGAAAATCTTGGGACGATTTAACTGAACCGGTCTAGGTCTTGAAATGTCTTCCACTGGATAAGCAATCAGGAAAATCTTGGGACGATTTAACTGAACCAGAGGAGGCCTTTGACTGGATAAGCAATCAGGAAAATCTTGGGACGATTTAACTGAACCGGTCTAGGTCTTGAAATGTCTTCCACTGGATAAGCAATCAGGAAAATCTTGGGACGATTTAACTGAACCAGAGGAGGCCTTTGACTGGATAAGCAATCAGGAAAATCTTGGGACGATTTAACTGAACCGGTCTAGGTCTTGAAATGTCTTCAACTGGGATAAGCATCAGGGAAATCTTGGGACGATTTAACTGAACCAGAGAAGGCCTTTGACTGAACCAGTCTAGGTCTTGAAATGTCTTCAAAGGGATAAGCATCAGGAAAATCTTGGGACGATTTAACTGAACCAGAGAAGGCCTTTGACTGAACCAGTCTAGGTCTTGAAATGTCTTCAAAGGGATAAGCATCAGAAAAATCTTGGGACGATTTAACTGAACCAGAGAAGGCCTTTGACTGAACCAGTCTAGGTCTTGAAATGTAGCTTGAGAATTTAACTGAATTTTTCCTGAAAGATAAAAGTCAGTCATGTGCAATGCATGATATGGATCAAGCAATGATGTTCTCAACATAAATGAGATTTGTATGATGCAGTGTGTTATGCATGCTATAATGATGTATGTGATGTTTTATGTATGTTTTCGTCCAGGAAAATGAATCCTTGACGGGTGCCGGGAAATCGTATCCTGGGCTGATGTCGAAGGATAGATTTTGCTTCCGCTGGGGATGATAACTGCAAGGATACCGGTAGGAGAAGATGACTCCGTTGCGGAATAAACTTGGCGAATGGAAGATTCTGCGGGGAGAAAAGATACTCTAGCGATCATGCTGGAAAGCAATACTCTGTGGGAAGAGTGATGCCTTGCTGAATGTTGATAGTAGCTCTGTTGGGGATACCGTTGTTGTATTGGAAGTGTGAATAGACTTCGCTGAGGATAGGAAAGAACTACGTTGACGACGACTTTCCCTTGGCTTTAGGCTGAGGATAACCCAGTTATATCCTGTTAAGGAAATAACTCTTTAAATCAAGCCGGATGACACGTTCGTGCTCTGCGAAGGATAAGCTTCCAGAATTTGCTGGGGATAAGCTTACTACTTGGGGAGATGAATTCCACCTTTCCTGGGGAACTTGGATGGGACTCTCCTGGGGAAGTTTTGATATGCTGGGGAAGAATGCACTGACTTGCTGTCTCACTCTCTGGGGAATTTAAGATGTCTGGTTAGGTTCTTTAGCTGGACCTACTTTGGTACCTTGGATAGAACAATTAGACTGCTCAAACAACTCTTTATTGCCCCTGTTTCTAGTGTCACCTGCAATTAGTTCTTTGTCTCGTATGCAAATATTTATGAGCTAGCAAATTATTATCAATGCATATATCACAAATTGAACCTTGGACGTTTTTCGCAAAACCAAAACAGAAAAAGAAAAACAGTTGGCACGTTTAACTGAAAAGTATATTTGTATTGATTTTGAATAGCCTGTGAATAGGCGTTTGGTGTACAAGAGGCTGACGTCCTAGTAAGAGAAACGTCGCCGAGCAAAAGAGTTTATATAAGTTTTGTACAAAAGAAAATAAAACAGCTGTGTGAAGTATGAATGATCCACTGGGTTTCAACTCTGCTATTGCCTTTATAACTCCGAGCGTCTCCTCCCTTGATGACCTTGGTTGAAGGTGAAGTTGACTGATCGATGCCGTCCTGATGTAGATACCGGATTCTGGATGCAAAGTGATCCAATGAGACATAGTATTACGCTTTTATCCCTAACTTTTGCCTGGACTGCCTTTTCGGGTTTTCAGTCCACCAGGATACCCATTTTTGCCCAAGCCGCCTTTTCAGGTTTTCGACTTGCCGGGTGTACAGATTTTTTTATTTTCATCCCTTCATTTTGCCCGAACCCTTTTGGTTCGACGGGAAGCCCTAATTTTTGCCTAGACATGTCAGCCTAGCGGGTCTTTTTTCATGCGTAGTATTTTTTAACTATGTCTGCATTGGCGGGGTGAGGAAGGTCGTCACCATCCATGTTGGTCAATATCATTGCTCCTCCTGAGAACACATGCTTAACCACAAATGGCCCTTCGTACGTAGGGGTCCATTTGCCCCTTGGATCACTCTGAGGAAGGATGATTCGCTTGATCACCAGATCCCCGACTTGATATTCCTGTGGTCTGACCTTTTTGTTAAATGCCCTGATCATTCGCTTCTGATACGTCTGACCATGGCAGATAGCAGCAAGTCTCTTTTCGTCAATAAGGTTGAGTTGATCAAGTCGTGTCTGGATCCTATCATCTTCGTTCAGATTTGCATCCTTCATTATCCGGAGAGAAGGAATTTGTACTTCGATCGGCAAGACTGCCTCCATGCCATAAACCAGAGAGAAAGGAGTTGCCCCAGTTGACGTCCTAGCTGAAGTACGATACCCATGCAGAGCGAACGGTAACATCTCGTGCCAATCTTTATACGTTACTGTCATCTTCTGCACAATCTTCTTGATGTTTTTATTAGCTGCTTCTACAGCCCCATTCATCTTCGGTCTGTAAGGAGAAGAATTGTGGTGCTGTATCTTGAACTGTTCGCAGAGCTCAGCGATCATCTTATTGTTCAGATTGGTACCGTTGTCTGTAATAATCCGCTCAGGGACGCCATACCGATAGATCAGGTTGTGCCGAATGAACCGTGCCACAACAGTCTTGGTTACCGTAGCATAGGATGCTGCCTCAACCCACTTCGTGAAATAATCAATTGCCACTAGGATGAAGCGATGTCCATTGGATGCCGTAGGTTTTATCTCACCGATCATGTCTATGCCCCACATTGCAAATGGCCAAGGCGCAGTCAGAACATTCAGGGGAACCGGAGGAACATGCACCTTGTCTGCGTAGATCTGGCATTTATGGCATGTCCTAGAATGTTGGTAGCAATCAGCTTCCATGGTGGACCAGTAATACCCTGCCCGTAGAATCTTCTTGGCCATGGTATGTCCACTGGAGTGTGTACCAAAGGTCCCATCATGTAGCTCTTCCATGATTCTTTCCGCTTCAGTCTTATCTACACAACGCAGTAGGGTTGAATCCTGGTTTCGCTTGTACAAGATGCCATTGCTAAGAAAGAACTTGGCTGCAAACCTTCTCAGGAACTTCTTATCATTGACAGATGCTCCTTCAGGGTATTCCTGAGCTTCTAGATATCTCTTCACTTCGTGGTACCAAGGCTTCTCAGTTACCAATTCAGTTTCGAGATCACAACAGTATGCCGGTTCGTCCAGTTTCCAGATGATGATCCGGGGAGCTTCATTATCCCATTTAACCTTGAACATTGAAGACATTGTAGCCAACGCGTCCGCCAGCTGATTCTCTTCTCTTGGAAAGTGCTCAAATGTTATTTCTGTGAAGTGGGGGATCAGGGCCAACACACATTCTCTGTAAGGAATCAAGTTTGGATGTTTCGTATCCCACTCTCCTTTGATCTGATTGATCACGAGAGCGGAATCTCCGAAGACACTTAGAAATTTGATCCTCAGGTCAATCGCAGCTTGAAGACCCATAATACACGCTTCATACTCCGCCATGTTGTTGGTACAGTTGAAACACAGCCGGGCGGTGAGTGGAGTATGAGTACCTTGTGGAGATACGATTATGGCGCCGATACCATTTCCCAAAGCATTGGAGGCTCCGTCAAAGTGCATAGACCATCGGGATCCTGGTTCAGGTCCTTCATCCGGTCCAGGTATTTCACAGTCAGTTACTATCATAATGCTTTCATCTGGAAACTCGAAGTTCATTGATTGGTAGTCATCCACAGCTTGATGTGCTAGGTGGTCTGCCAATACACTTCCCTTGATGGCTTTTTGGGTCGTGTACTGAATGTCGTATTCCGTCAAGATCATCTGCCATCTTGCAATTCTCCCAGACAGAGCAGGCTTTTCGAATATGTACTTTATAGGATCCATTTTTGAGATTAACAAGGTAGTGTGAGTCAGCATATACTGTCTCAGCCGGCGAGCAGCCCATACCAAAGCGCAGCAAGTTTTCTCAAGCAGTGAGTATCGGGTCTCACAGTCGGTAAACTTTTTGCTAAGGTAATAAATGGCATGCTCTTTTCGGCCAGACTCGTCATGCTGCCCCAGCACACACCCCATTGCATTATCAAGCACTGTCAGGTAAAGTATCAAAGGTCTCCCTTCAACTGGTGGCATAAGGATGGGTGGTTCTTGGAGATATTCTTTGATTCTGTCAAAAGCAGCCTGACATTCATCATTCCAGCGTACTACCTGATCTTTCTTCAGTAGCTTGAAGATTGGTTCACAGGTGGCAGTCAGATGAGAGATGAAGCGAGCAATGTAATTCAGGCGTCCTAGAAAGCCTCTGACTTCCTTCTCTGTCTTAGGAACTGGCATCTCTTGAATGGCTTTGACCTTAGCAGGGTCCACTTGGATTCCTTTATCACTGACCACAAAGCCTAACAACTTTCCAGATCTTACCCCGAAGGTGCACTTGTTCGGGTTCAATCTCAGCTTGTACAGTTTCAACCGGTCGAACAACTTCTGCAGATGATCTAGGTGCTCTTCCTCAGTCTGGGACCTAGCGATCATGTCGTCCACATACACTTCTATCTCATGGTGGATCATATCATGAAATAAAGTAACCATGGCACGTTGGTAGGTTGCCCCAGCATTTTTCAGTCCGAAAGGCATGACTTTGTAACAGAAGGTGCCCCACTGAGTAACAAATGTAGTCTTTTCCATGTCTTCCGGAGCCATCTTGATCTGATTGTAGCCTGAAAAACCATCCATGAAAGAGAACACTTTATGCTGAGCTGTATTATCAACAAGGACATCAATGTGGGGTAGAGGGAAGTCATCCTTGGGGCTGGCCCTGTTCAGATCCCTGTAATCAACACACATCCTGACTTTGCCGTCCTTCTTAGGTACCGGCACCACATTAGCAACCCACTGAGGGTAAAAAGTTACTGCAAGAAACCCGGCATCAAACTGCTTCATAACCTCGGCTTTAATCTTCTCAGACATCTCTGGACGCATACGGCGGACCTTTTGCTTAACCGGAGGGAAATCTTCTTTAGTTGGTAAATGATGGACCACAATGTCGGTATCTAATCCGGGCATATCTTCGTAGGACCAGGCAAAGATTTCTTTATAATCCTGCAGCATCTGAGTCAACCGTTGCTTCACGCTGAGTTCTAGGTTGGCGCCAATCTTCACCTCTTTTTTGTCTTCCTCCGTACCCAAGTTTATTATTTCCACTGGCTCTTCATGGGGTTGAATTGCCCTCTCCTCCTGTTGTAACAGTCTTGCAAGTTCACCAGGCACTTCGCAATCATCTTCACCTTCGTCTGCGGCTAAGTTGATCGGATTTTCGAAGTCATAACTGGCAGTAGCAGAGTCGTTACCAGTGAGATCCAGAGTGGATTGAAACCTGTATGAGTGAGTGTGTGTGTAAATACAGCTGTTTTGCAATATGTAAAGAAAGGAAAGAAAAGGAGCGCAAAATTTGAAATGTGAAAAACGTCCAATGCTTTTATTCATGATATATGATAGTGACAAACAAAAAGCCCTCATAAATAAAACCACGGTGCCCCGGGTAAGACACCGGGCCATATAGTCTCAAATTATTGTTTATTACAAATCAAAAACAAAGAAATTCATTACTGGGGAACAAAAGTTATGGGAGTAAAATCTTTAGCAGTCCAATTGGTCAATCCACCGTCGGCCGTTGGGTAGATCCAGCTATCGAACTCTGACTCTCCCACTTCATCTTCCTCTCCAATAGCATTCACTCCATGCTGAGTGATGAGCAACGGAGGTCTTCCAATTCTTGCCTTGCGCACCGCTTTCTGAGCTTCCGTGGTGAAACCCAGCCCAAACTTGTTAGTCTTAGGAGTAAGATCAGGGAGCTTGCCCCAATTTGTACATTCACCTTTTTCGATCACAGCCCGGGCGTCCTTTAAGGAGGCCATCTTCATAGGAGAAACCTCTTCATCTTCTGCTGTTGCCAAGGTTGGTGGTACCTCCTCAAAATGTTGAAAGGGGGTTTCAATGAACTCCCCATCCATTTCCACGTATCTGAAAGAGTTGAGGTGGCTGACCATGTATTCCTCCTCCCCTTGCACTGTTACGATCCTCCCCCTGACCGGGTACTTGAGCTTCTGATGCAATGTGGAGGTCACCGCTCCAGCCTTGTAGATCCATGGGCGACCCAGCAAACAAGAATAGGACGGATGGATGTCCATCACATAAAATTTTGAATCAAATACTTGTGACCCAACCCTGATTGGGATGTCCACTTCACCATGCACCATTCTTTTGGACCCGTCAAAGGCCCGGACAACAATGCTACTTGGTTTGAGCTCTAGACCCTCACAATCCAGCCTATCCAGAGCCTTCTTGGGCAGCACATTTAATGAGGAACCTGTGTCAACCAGCACATGAGCAAGAGTAGTGCCCCTGCATTCAATGGAGACATGCAGGGCATCATTATGGTTCTTCCCTTTTGCTGTCAGATCGGCATCAGAGAAACCCAGGCCATTATCAGCAGTTAGGTTGGCCACACAATCGGTGAACTGGTCAGCAGTCGTATCTTGGGGTACATGGGCAGTCTTTAAGAAAGCAATCAGAGCCTTTGCATGGGCCTCTGAACACAGCAGCAGCGACAACATGGAGATTTTAGAGGGGGTGTGCCCCAGCTGTTCCACAACATTGAAATCACTTTTCTTTATTATCTTGAGGATTTCTTCCATTTCCTGCTTGGAAGCCTCAACAATGGTCTTTGGTGCCTCCGTCCTGGCAGGCACATCAGCAGCAGTTTTCTTGCCCCGAGTATCAGATGACTCAGCAGCAGGGGTGGATACTTGATCAGGAGGAGAAACAGGCACTCTGGCAGGTGTGAAGATCAAAGGCCTATGAATTGCTGGAGGAGCAATGTCTGGCGAGAACAGTCTTCCACTACGAGTGACCTTAGCAGGCCCGGTGATGTTGGAGACACCAGTATCAATGTTGCACTCTTGTTTCACACCCAGAACATAAACATCCGCCCCATAGTGCCATGGGACAGCCTTATCAGATTTGTAGGGTATAGGCCCCGGAACAGTAATGGTGATGGGAACATTCTTGTGAACTGACAAAACTTGTATAGGCTTCTTTGAAGGAGCCTCGGAATAGTTGTTGAAGATGGTAACGATTGACACTTCTTCAACAGGAGCAGCAGGAACAACAGTCTTTTCAAACAAAATCTCTCTATTATCTATCAGGTTTTGGATGCCTGACTTCAACAGAGAACAACCAACAGGGGAAGCAACACATAGAGGGCAACTTTCGCTACATCCCGGAAATAAACCGGCTAGCAACAGATTCCTCTTAACCATCAGCAACGGAGTAGCAACATCATCCACCGAAGCTACATACAAATTTTCCTCAACAGCATTCACTCCATGCTGGGGCAAGGGAGCATTTACAACATTTGGCCCCTCGGGCGCCTCAAACTGTATCTCCTTGGCATCAATGAGGTCTTGAACCTTATTCCTTAGGGCCCAACAGTCATCTGTGTTATGCCCCGGGCTATCAGAGTGATAAGCACAGCGAGCATTTGGATTGAACTTGGGAGATGCAGTGTTGGGAAACTTTGGAGCTTCCTTGACAGTCACTAAATTGGTGGATAGCAACTGTGGCAGGATCTGTGATAAGGTCATGCTTAACCGGGTAAACTCTCTCCGGGGTCTTTCAAACTTTTGTGGATTAGTTGGCCGAGGAGCGGCAGCAGGTTTGGCAATCATTACCGCACTGACAGATTGGCGGTGTTCAGGTCGCTCTGTTCTCCGGGAGTTATATACAGCACTAGCCTCCTTTTTGAAGGGCTTCTTCTCAGTACTGGAGGAGGCAACTTTCTGTATCTTCCCCGATTTTATACCGGCCTCAATCCTTTCACCAGTCAGGATTAGATCGGTAAACCCAGCAGAGGAATTACCAATGAGATGATTGAAAAATGGACCAGACAGGGTCCCCAAGAACATATCTACCAGCTCCCGATCCGTCAACGGTGGCTGCACCCTGCCAGCCAGGTCTCTCCATTTCTGAGCGTACTCCTTAAAACCTTCACCCGACCCTAGCGACATACCCTGGAGCTGGGTACGCGTAGGAGCGAGGTCGGCATTATACTGATACTGCTTGTAAAAAGCAGTGGCCAGATCCTCCCAGTTACGAATGCTGATTCCATCTAGCTGATAGAACCAATCGAGGTGAGTCCCTGAAAGACTCTCCTGGAAGAAGTGGATCCAAAGGTTCTTGTCTGCTGTGTAAGGCTGGATCTTCCTTACATAAGAACGGAGGTGCATCTTGGGACAGGAAGCCCCATCATACTTCACGAAGGCAGGTGTTTTGAACTTGTGCGGGATCACCACTCCAGTAGATAACCCCAAGTCTCCGAAATCCAATCCAGGTACCCGTTGAACTTCCACAGCCTTTAATCTGTCTTCCAGCTGTTTGTACCGGTCTTCAGCAGGAGGGTACTGGTCGTCGTTGAAGTCTGTTTCAGTATCAGAGCCCACAGGAGTAGTGACCTCCCTTTCATGGTGACTACCTTCCGTCACAGATGGAGGAGTCCTTTCAGCTTCAACAACCAAAGTGTTCCCGAGTCTGCGCCCAGTGTTAAATAGCACAGTCCTCCTCTTCTTCTTGGTCTTTTTCAACAGCATGGTCTTTAACTCTTGTTGACCCTGAGACAGGCCCTTGATCAGCTCCTGAAATTGGGCGTTTTGCGCCTGAAACTGGACGTTCTGCGCCTGAAGAGCCTTGATAGCCGCATCGGTTGATGATTCAGGAGGGTTCATGATGCTGAAATAAACAGCGAAGAACGGTAAACAACCTGAAAAGAAGAGTATTTATGATGCACATGATGAATGATATGTGTTTATGCAATGCATTCAAGAGTTCGAAAATTCAAATTTGTTGTAGACCAAAAGGAACACACTTTATTATTAAGAAAATCATTGTTTTAATACATCAAAGCCTCATGGCAAAAATACAAAAAGATCAAGTCACATCCAAAATATGTTGCGCATCTTCTCTGGAGCTATGTAAGCGTTGAGATTCCTTTCCTCGTGCAACAGGCGAGTGAGCTCCAAAACCTTCTTTTCACTGGCATGCAAACTAGTCTCAAGAGAATTCCTCTCTTCTTTAAGCTGGATCCAACTCTTCTGCATCTCTTCCCAGGATGTGGGCATATCAGGGTGCTGAATAACATGAGACACCTCTCCCTCCAAAGCAGGTTCTTTGATTACTGGAAGCATGTGAGGATAAGGCATTACTAACTTCTGAGAGCGGGCTCGTACCCATTTGAGGTAAGGCTCCAAAGGGATGGAGTTCCTGTGCCCCAGTGTCTTGCTGTCTATCCTACTAGGCATCCTCCAAGCTCTGATAAATCTCTGGCGAAGTCCTTGAGTATCGTTGTCGAAGTCAAAAACTATGTCAGGAATCAACATGTCATGAGGACCATCCCTCCGAGCATAACCAAATTGTCTCCAAGCCAGGCATGGACTATAAGTAATACCCCCTCTGATTCCAAGTAAAGGAACATTAGGATACTCCCCGCAACGATCAATGATAGTGACATCTTCTCTGGACCTAGGGCACCAATGTATATCTGCATGTGTAAGGGTCATCAACCGTTGTGACCATCTCAAACCCCGCTCGTTCTTCAGGACTGATTGTGGAAGGTGCGAAATAAACCACTTTCCCAGGAGAGGAATGCAACACATAAGGACACCTCTTTTTCTCATGGTTCGAGTGTAACATGAGTGAAGGAGGTCTCCCAGCAACGTAGGTATAGGATTCCTGGACATAAAGATCTGGACAGCACTGATATCAATGAGCTGGTCTGGGTTAGGGAACAACACCAAACCATAAACAAGGAGGGCCACAACCTCTTCAAAAGCTTGCAAGTCAAGGGAGTTCCAACAATCATAGGCCTTTTCAAACAGAAACCTGGCTAAGAACCCTTTGATACCACTTCTAACTTCCCAATGTCCCTTGAGGTCAGATAACTGTAGGTGCAAGGCTTTAGCAATCTCTTCAAGTTTAGGTTCCTTTTCTGTACCGTTGAAGGGTAGCTGATCAAGAATAGGGATCTTCAGGAGTCGGGAGAACTCCTCCAATGTAGGTACCAACTGATAGTCCAAGAAGGTGAAACAGTGATGCAGAGGGTCAAAGAACTGGAACAGGACTTTTATCATATCTTCCTCAATGTTGGTGTTGACCAAGCTGATGAGGCTTCCATGCCTTTCACTGAATGAAGAGTTCTCAGGAATCCTGGATGTAAGCTCCTTAAGCTGAGGAGGGATCCTTACAAGACTGATTGGAATCGTCTTTCTACGAACAGTTTCCATGTCCTACAAAACAAGAACAAAGATGAAAATTCGAACCCCTGAAATGGTTAGTTAATGCATATGATGCTGGATGATGTCATGATGCTATGATTAAACACAGATATTTACAAAGACAAACATGTAAGGCACACAAGGCACACAAGACAGGCCCTTAAGGTTTAAGGCCAGCATGGGGTCTGGGTAGTACCCTCTTGAAGTTGGTGGGTTCATCCTGTCCTAATCAAAGTAACCGGGTTCTAAGGTTCCCAATATCACGGGATTGCTTTCATTGTTCATCGTTTCGATTTAGCCACTGAACTGGCGACCGAAATATTCCAGGAAAGCAACCCTCAATTGAGTGTAGTATCGAGTATCAACCAACCTCGGACTGCACCAAAGTCAGTTATCTCACTACCCTAAAGAGGCCAAGATTGTTCAATTAAGGTTCCTAAGGTCTGTTGATGCTTCATGACACCACATGGAGGCCCCGTACTCTCCTTGACTGACTCAAGGGTTACCGGTACACACCAAAGTGCCACATCAACGTAGCAGACTGTTTCAACCATGTCGGTATACCCCGCACAGTTCCCTCACAGCCTTGTTGCTACTTTCTAAGAAGGTATCCCCCAGATCCGGGTTAGGATCTATAGAACTCCCAAGCAACCCACAATTTTAAAGCATACAAGGAAAGCAATTGAAAACACAGTGATCTTAGTCCTAAGGTACACCTCACTTTAAGTTTAGTCCCCAGTAGAGTCGCCAGTTCTGTGATCGGTGGATCTGGAACTGACTGTTTTAAAGCTGGTTCGCGAAATGTCGCGGAAGCAAGAGTCGCCACCGTCTTTTATTTTCTCCAATAGGAAAGGACAAAAGCACAGAAAAATTCCTTAAAGAGATTGCTCTCGGTTCGGGAGGTAGGTTATAGAAAGGGAAGGTATTAGCACCCTTTCTATCCATGGTTATCCATGGGCTCTTAGGTACTTGCTCAATGTGTTTCCAAAATGTTTGTTTGCTTTTCAATGTGGGTTTCAAAAATATTCTTTGAAAAGTTTCAGTTTAACTCATACGTCAGAATGTTTGAAAAGTTTGTTTTGAAAGTTTTTTTTTTGAAAGTGTTTGGGTGTGAAAAGTATTTTGATTTGTTTTTGAAGAGAGCAAGTACCTACGAGAACCTACCTACCCTAAGGAATTCGTCTGTGTAAATGTCCTTTAAGGTAGTGCTATCCCACCATTGAGAGGTAGGTAGCACCACCGTTGGAGGTGTTCGGGTCAATTCGAGTTTTAGGGACGTGGTGGTCACCGGAGCAATAGGAAGACACCTCAGAAGCTACCCTCATGCCAGGTTCCCGGACCATGAGGACTTACTAAGACGTTTTCTACTCGACGACCACCTTTCGAAAGGCAACAGTGAGGCGTACCCTAGGGGTGGTGTGTGCGAATTGTGTGTCATTTTCAGTTCATTGTTTGTCTTGTCATGCATTGGTGATCTAACGATTCAATTTTATTTTCGGGCATTCATTCTTTCATGCATATTTATTAACAGTTATATTTGCGAGAAAATAAATCTAACTATTACAACTGGCGCGGGTCCACATCGCCAAAAAAAACCGAACCCGATTTGACTGAAAATAGATAAAGCGAATAAATAAAAGGTGCGAGAAATAAATCTAAACTTATTACAAGGCCTTGGGGCATATACAGAGGTATTTAAACAATGTAAAATAAATGCGCGAAATAAAGACTAAACAAAATTAGGGCGTTGGACCCTTTTACAAATAATTAAAATTAATCAAGGAAATTAAAAATTAAATGAAAAATAATGTTTTTGTGTTTTTTAGGTTTAAAAGAAAAAAGAGAAAAGTTAATTAAAATTAAAATCCTAGTTCTATCATTTTTTAAGTTTATTATGAAAAAAGATTTAATTTCTAACCTAATTAAATTCTAAACTAATTTATGTACAATTTTTGATTTATAGAAAATAAATAATAAATAATAATATTGTGAGAAAAAAAGGAAAAGATTAAAAAGGATATAAAAAATTAATAATTAACCTAATTCTACATTTTTTTTGGATTTTTATTATGAAAAAGAATTAAAATTAACATTAAAGCCTAATTAAACTAAATGATTTATATTTTAATTTATTTATAAAAAGTAATCAAAATTAATTATATTTTTTTTGTCCTTTCTGTATTTTTTAATGTTTTTTTTTTATATTTTTGTAAGAATGGTTAATTAAATAAAAGGAAAAGAAATAAAAAGAATAAATAATTAAAGAAAGAATGAAAAAACAATAAGGCAAACCAGGGGGGTGTGGCATCAAATTTGGAGGTGTAGGCCTGAAAAGCCTGGCCCATTTGCTGGCAATTTGTTGACTTTTGAAATCATATGCACGCCTGTTGACTTGTCCTCATGGTATACCCTCAAGCTGGACCCTTGATCAGGTCCCCTGGGACACGTGGATAATGCCTCTTGAATGTGCATGGTGAGTCCTTATGTGGGCGCTGCATGGAACCTTGAAATGAAAAATAATATGAGAAATTGCAAGACCTGGGACTTGAACCCAGGTCATTGTGGTTACATGCGCGTGTCTTGGCCAGCTGAGCCACTTGTTTTCATTTAACATATAATAGTTAATAAACAATATAAAATAAAACCAACGCATAAAGATTACACGCGCGCAAATTTAAACGGACGAATGACAGCGTGCCACATCTTCATCTTCTTCACGTCCCTGTAAACAAAATACATTGGCAACGGTTTTGAAGCGCTGCATTAGATAAGCTACAAAAAAATAGCGAATAGCTCGTTTCCTAATATAAATTAGGCGCGAGTATGTCTTCTTCTTCGTCTCAAGATGCTGAGTGTGATGGTGTTGCTCTGAGGTTCTGATTTTTCTTATTTACAAAAGCCCCAATTTAAGAAGCTGGAAAACCTAGAACGTGAAAATGGTAAAATCGTGTATGGCTTATGAAAATGCAATTAAATACCATGAACAGCTTGGAAACTTTGTGAGGAACATGAATGTGTAATTAAAAATGCAAGAGGATGCGTAGAATCAAGAACACGAATTCAAAAAATTTGCTGTACAGTTTCACTTGTAACTACCAGTTCAAGGAGCTTTGAGTGATGTTATGAATTGAAATGCGTTTAGAATTATCTCAGGATGCTAATGGTATAAAAATTTTGGCTTGAAAGGATCCCTAGCACTGACTTCAGTTTTGCATTTTATGTCCAAATTTTCAAAGTGTCCAATGGCTTTTGAACGAGTTTTTTGCTGCACTAGGGTTAGGGTTTGACTCAATGATCATTATGGAATTGAATAGGCTTGCTAACTCTCCTTAATTCATGCTTGTTAGAGAATTGGCCTTAGGGTTTGTCCATTAACCATTTTTTCCTAATTTCTAGCCAAAACCTAGACCTAGTGTGTAAATGAACCTTGGCCTGATTTTTGAGTTGGTTCATGATACATAGAACTTGTCCAAGTTCATATGACACCATTTCATTGATTTTTAAATTTTATTTGAATTTTCAATGAATTAAAATGAATTAAATCATCAAAAATTAAATAAAATAAAAAAAAGTCAAGATTTGGTCTTGAAATCAACCATGGGCCACGTGTGTGGCATGACAAGGATGGACAAAGTGAGAAAAATGGGGCCCTTTTGTCAAAATTGGATTTTCAAGGATAGTTGACTTTTGCCATTTCACAAAAATTTCCCAACTTCTACAAGGCATAACTTGCTCAATTTTTAAGCTTTTCACATGTTCTTGGACATTTTGGAAAGGTCTTTGAGTCCTTTAACCAATGCCTTTGGTCCCATGTCATTTTGATTTACCAATCTCAAGTTATGGCCTTTGACTTAAAGTCCCTTTTTGTTGACTTTTGAAAATGACCTATAATGTTGAAATTGATAACTTTTTGTGAGAGCATTTCTTGGATTTGAAGTATGAAGATGAGTTGTAGGAAATGTCTTTCTCTTCAAAATGAGCTTTGGATGGAATTTTTCTGATAATCCATGTGAAAGTTATGCCCTGGTCAATTTCAGTTGACTTTTTTCAGCTGTCCAAATATAGCAACTTTTGCATCTTTGATGATTTCTGAGCCAAATTTTGAGAATCATGATCAAGCATTGATCAAATGATGTTTGTGGCTTCAAAATGATATGTTGACCAAAAATTTGAACTTTTGACTGCCAAATGACCATTTTGCCCCTACAGTTGACTGTAGTGCAATCTAGGGTTTTGACTGTGCAATCTTGAGCTGAATGCCTTGAAACTTGATATGAGGATGTTTGACCATGTTTGTAAGCATATGAGACTTGATTGAGCCTTTGAAAACTTCCTTTTCTTGATCAAACTCAAAACCCTAATTTGGACTGCTTAGGAGACTGTTGCACTGCACCACCCTTGGGGAATTTTCTAGCTTGGCTTGGCAATTTCTTGAGGAATATGGGAGGGCAAATTTTGGGGTATAACACCAGTCCTGTCGGGTCCACATCTTCAGGATAGATAACCACCAAAAAAATCATTCTCTAAGCTTTCAAACTCCCATATCCAGGTTTGGGACAAGTCAATAATTCTCACAGAATTACCAAATATTGCCTCTTGACACAAATGATGCATGTGCAATCTCAACATAAATATGCAATTAAGAACATCTCTATATCTTAATCATACAAACATATTACACATAATTCAACACATTTGAATTATCATCACCAAATTGCATAATATACATATTTCATGTCATCAATCACACACAATGAATTCTAATAGCATTAATCATCTCATTACATCATTATAACATGTAGAAAACATATTCAAATCATGTTATTTACATTCATCATCATTTCACATCATTCTCATACACAAAATCAAGTATCATATTTCTCATCAAAAGTCATCCAAAACCAATCAAAAACACATCGAATAAATTATTAAAATTCATGTAAATCAATGATAAATTCATAAGCATCCATAATCTATAAAAGTTTCATAAAATAATAATTTTTGCATTCCAGACCGCGCTAGGAGGCCTCTACGAAATGCAGAAAAATTATGCTACTGACAACTTCTACCTCCTATGAATTTGTCCATCCAAATCCTATTCAAACACATATATTTCAATAATTAAATGTATTATTACTTATATCTAACATATATCATCAAATACAAACATCAAAACATAATTTCCAACATCAATTTCATGATTCTACATTCGAAGTCTAACATGTCAAAATCTAGAAATTAAAGAATAAACCCCTAATTTCATATTACTACCCATCACATACCATTACATACACCCATAAATCAAATAATACTCACTCTTACCTTGAATGTATATAATCTAAGGTTCTATCCTGTTCTCTTCTCCTTTTCTCCCTTTTCTCCTTTTTCTTATCTTCTATTATTTTCTTCACTTTCTCTTTCTAATTCTATATTTTCCTTATTTTGTTCAACTCTTACTGACTTTAAATGAGCTTAACTCCAGTCACCCACTCTAATGAAAAATAAGGCCCAAATATGTATTTTTCTATTCTCACACTCGATAACCCAATAACATATAATACACACTTATTTCAATTAAATCAATTATTAACATAATCACACAAAATAATACAAAATCAAATAATTAAATAATTATCAAACCAAATAATAATTGTCAAGCCAGTTAAAAAACAAAATAAATAATAAATAAAATTGGAGTGTTACACGTCCAGACCCGACCCTGTCCGGCCATCAGTGTTTTTTTATTATCTTATTTTGTTTTTTTTTACATCTGGGCTCTAACCCTTAAGCCCATACTAATTCTTCCTTAAGCCCATGTAAAAATTAATGTCTTCACACCTTCCATAATTTTTCTTTCACCTTTGTTTTAATTAGCTTATTTTATTTTGTTTTGTTATTTTTCCTACTTTAATTTCTTAAAATCAATTAAATAAATCATGTAGTTTTTTAATTATTAGATAATTTTATTAATTAAATTAGTCTTGAAATTAATTTAGTAGTCTTATGAATTTTAATAATGTTTTAGTTTAATTAATATTTTTAATTAATTTGTTTTATTACATTTTCTCGCTTGATTTTCTTTGTCCCTCTAATTAGTCTCTTATTGATTATTTTGTCATATATATATATATATATATATATATATATATATATATATATATATATATATATATATATATATATATATATATATATATATATATATATATATATATATATATATATATATATATATATATATATATATATATATATATATATATATATATATATATATATATATATATATATATATATATATATATATATGTTGGTTGATATTGTGATAATTTCGATTTAATTCTATGGCTTGCT
This sequence comes from Vicia faba, assembly GCA_948472305.1. Lineage (NCBI taxonomy): Eukaryota > Viridiplantae > Streptophyta > Magnoliopsida > Fabales > Fabaceae > Vicia > Vicia faba. The sequence goes on along the minus strand of OX451740.1, from coordinate 991,018,879 downwards.
CTTGGGTTTCTTGAGGATCTTTGAGCACATATGCTTTGGTATTCATCTTCTTATTTCCTTGCTTGCTTAAAATCCAAGGGAAATGACTGTCTTATTGACTTTATGTCATTGTGTGTCTTTTGCATGTTTATATATTTTGTTTGTCTATCTTATTCGTCTTTCTTAGTTAGATCCTCAAACCCTAATTTCAAAATTACACCTCTTTCATAAAAAAATTTGACATTAGGTCATTGCATTTCCAAACTTTCTTTCTTTAATAAATGCTTCAAAATACTTAAGCACATCATAATCTTTTCATAAGACTAAAAAAATACAAAACTCATTCAAAACTTTTGTCACTTTGGCTTTTCACTTTAAAACTTTTTCTCAAAGATTAGACATAAGTCATCTTCATAGTTGAGATGCAATTCTCCTATTCCCATGATAATGATTAAAATGATGCTGATTCTTTTCTACTTGAGGGAGTTAGTAGCATATATTTAATTCAAGTTGGAGCCCTTTTGTGCTACAGTGGCAGAACCGACTGTTAATACTGGTTTTGCATTTGTGTTCGCAAATGTTGCGGTAAGAAAGAGTCGCCGCCGACTTTTATTTTATCCAACAAAAGAAAGGGTGAAAAGAACAGAAAAATATCTTTTTCGAGATTTTCTGAGTAAGGGGGGTAGATTATGGAAAGGGAAGGTATTAGCACCCTTTCCATCCATGGTTTTTCATGGGCTCTTAGGTACTTGCTCATTATTTAAAACTGTTTGTGTTTGTGTGTTTTGAAATATTTTTGTTTTCTTTATGGTAACTCTTGTATTAGTCCTCAAGAGTGTTATAAAGCATTTTTGAAAATATTTTTGAAAAGTGTGTAAGTGTGAAAAATTCAGATTTGAACAAGTACTTAAAAACAGTCTACCTACTCGAAAAAAGGATGTTCTTTTCCTCTTTTCCTTTAGACAATTCTATCATACTATTAATGAGTAGGATCTTTATGATGACTTTAGAATTGAGGTTCTTTGCTAAGATATCCCTACGTTCGGGGACATGACAATTTTCGAGGTAACCAAGTGAGGACTACCCTAATAATGCAAGTGTGAGAAGTGTGTTTATTCAGTTATATTATCTTCAGGTTAGTGACTAACGATTAATGAACTTTATCTTGTCATGCACACCTAAGTTACTAACAGTAATATATACAAAAAAATAAAATGTGGAAAGTATAAATCTAGACTATTACATGGCTTCGGGGAAGGGGATTTACATTCCAAAGCAATTGGGGAAAAGAAAATAAAGCAATAAAAAGAGTCTACTTATCATCTATTATATCCCATACAACAATTACAATAATATAAACAACGTGAAAGGAAATAAACGCGCGAAAAGTTGAAAGTACGTCTGAAAACATAAAAGAAAATCTTTTTTGGTTTTGTTAAAGAGAAATTAATTTTAAATTCAATTAAGAAAAATAAATACTAAATGGAAGAATTAGTCTAGGTTATAAAAGAAAAACTAGTCCTAATATATTTTTTTTGTATTCTTTATTAAGAAAATATTGAAACATAAATTAAATCTAATTAATTAATTAAAATAAAGAGAAAATTATTAATTAAAAAAAATTCTAAACTATCCTAATTTTTTTTGCAATTTTTATTATGAAAAGAAAATGATTAAATTAAATTCTAAGTTCTAGTTCATTTTAAATTAAAAAAAAAGTTAAAATTCAATTAATTAATTAATTAATTAAAGAAATTAAAAGTCTATTCCGAAATTTTTTGTGACTTTTTTAGATTATTTGATCAATTAAATAAATGAAGAAAAAAATTAGAAAATAAATAAATAAAACAAAAAAAAATTACAAAAAAAATGCAAATGGGCCAAGCTATTAGCAATTAGGGGGGGTGTTGTTTGAAAATGTTAGCTGGGCCCAATAGAGAACTCAAACTTGCCAAAAAAATAACATGCATGGCTGGCCATGAAGAACGCTGAATCTGTATGAAACAATTGTTAGAAAAATAAAATGATGTACCTGGGACTCGAACACAGGTCCTCTCCCTCACATACACGCTTCTTTGCCAGCTGAGCCACATCATCATTCATTACATAAAATGAATTGAGAATATTATATTCAATAAAATGTCAATATCTGAAAAATAAAAATATGCAAGCTCTTATTTGAATTGTCCAATCAAGGACTGCCACACTTCATCTTCTCAAATCTCTGTCGTCTTAGATCAAACATCTATAGTGACAGTTTTTCACTTGTCACTATAGCACCTGCAATTTATAAAAATCATAATACGCAACAAAAATCAAATGTGAGGCCATGGATCAACTGGCCTCACCCTCTTGAGCATGATGGTGCCCTTGGTTTGGATTAATTTTAGCCAATACAAAAACCCCAATTTGGAGGTTCAAACCCTGGCCATGGAAACCTATTATATCTGCACTCAAACTTTGATTAAACTATCCATAAACATTCCCATGATGATCACAAACATAAATATGCAGTCAAATCATGTTTATGATGCATAAATGAATGAAAACGAGATTGAAAAAAACAAGAGCAAACCGTGATTTGTTGGGAGTGTTTCGCGAAGCTACAGGACTCAAGGATGGTCGTGAATCCTTCAATGGCATTCAAGGATGACTGTTGAAGGCTCAAAAGCTTCTGAATTGACATGGAATTTGAGAATGAAGTCTGACTTTTTCTTGAGAAATTCAAGTTTATAATATGGTCTCTATGCTGTTTTTTTGTTCTGATTTGGCTTGCTAGGCTTGGTATTTATAGAGAGTAGTAATGAGGCAAAGAAACAAGGGCAATAACCACCATGATTAGGTGGTTTCAAAACCATGAATGCAAGTTGTAACCTTGGGCAAAAGAATGGGATTTTGTCCCTTTTTCAAATTTTCATGAATGTAGACATGCTGGTCTTGCTTCACATGAAATTTTGGGCCTCTCCATGTATCAAACCAAGCCCAAATGATAATGACTCATATATTTTGCAATAATTTTGATTTATTTGATTTTTAATTAAATAAAATTAATATAAAATGGAAATAAAATCAAGACTATGCAAAAATGGTTTTAGGGGTCCTCTATACTCTTAGGAATATGTTTGAAGTTCAAGAGTTTGAGCCATTTCCTTAAAAACTCAAATTTGCTCAATGCATATTTCTTGAAATTTCCCAAATTTTCCCAACATGGGAAAGAGATAACTTGCTCAATTTTTATTTCATGATGATGATCTTAGACCTTTTTCAAAGTCCAAGATGTCTACTTCAATCCCTCTTTTAACCAATTTTGCATTTGAAGATGTTATCTTGACATTAAAGGTCTTGGCAAGGAGTAACTTTTATTGACTTTCCAAAAATGACCTGTAATGTATGAACTTGTATATTTCAAATGGTTCATTTCTTGAACTTGCGGGATGGAGAGAAGTTGTAGAGAATTGTATTCTCTTCAAAATGAGCTTTGGTTAGAAAATTTTTGATAAAGTATGAGAAAGTTATGCTTGGTCAAAGTTTAGTTGACTTTTCCTATAGAAACCCTAATTTGCCACTTTTGACTTTTGATGGGTTAGGATAATTTCTTGAGGAATCATAATCAAAACTTGATCAAATGATGGATATTACTTCAAAATGTTGATGTTGACCAAAAATCTCGAAGTTTGACTGTACATGGGCCAGAGTTGACTTTTGACCTTGCAAAGTTGATTTTCCAATACTTGAGGAATTGACTGAGCAAACTTATTGTGCAAGGCATGAAATTTGGCTTGGATAATCTTGATGACATATTAAGACAATGGAGAACATTTGGGATCCTTGGAGCTCAACCATCTTGATGAAAATTGAAACCCTAGTTGGGGGTTCATTACCTTAGGAGGAGAATTGTCTGATCAATTCTTGGTCAACCGTGAGCAATTGAGAACCTCTAGGAGTATGTCTTGTGTGAAAAAGGGAGGGAAATATTTAGGGTACAACAACTTCTCCTGTTCAATATTCTTAAACCTGAAGATTTATATTGGCTTGTTTTCCTTTCGTAATTTGGAGGTGGAAGATGATATAACACTAGAGTGCCAAGAAATTTGCACTTGCCCGAAGTGAGACTGTTGGTGAATAATATCGGGAATAGGATTACAGATGCCATTTGGAAAAAATGACAGAAGACTGTCAGAGATGGGCTTAAAGATGCCATCCAAGGAGTATGACGGAGAGTCATCAGAGATGGGCTTAAAGATGCCATCCAAGGAATATGACGGAGATTCATCAGAGATGGGCTTAAAAATGCCATCCAAAATAGATGTTGACTTCGTAAGGAGTCTCTTTGTGGGGATTCCTGTTCCTTCTATCTGAGAAGGAGTCTGTTGGAGAATATTTATTTTAGGGGAATAGAGTCTAGGAGCTTTGGTTGTCCATTACTCTAATGGGGAGTTATCTCTTGAAAGAAGAGATGGAAGTGAACTGCTATCTGGTCAGGATCCAGGCTTCACAGTGACTTGTTGAGGATAATAAGGCTGACTGCTACCTAGTCGTGTTCCAGGCTTCACAGTGACTTACTGGGGGAATGAGATTAAACTGTTATCTTGTCGTATCCCAGGATTTGCAGTTTCTTTAACTGGAATAGGAATCAGAGAGATCTTACTGTCGATCTGACTGAACCAAAGGAAAATCTTGAATTAATTTTGACTGGATAGGAATCAAAAAAATCTTAGTGTCGATTTAACTGAACCAGAAAAAGGTCTTGGAATATCTTAATTTGGAATAGGAATCATAGAGATCTTATTGGCGATCTGGCTCAACCAGAGGAGGTCTTTAATCAACTTTGACTATAATGGAAATCAGAAGAATCTTAGGATCGATTCAACTGAACCAGACAAAAGTCTTGAAATATCTTCAACTGGAATAGTAATCAGAGAGATCTTATTGTTGATCTGACTGAACCAGAGAAGGTCTTGGATTAACTTTGACTGGATAAAATTCAGAAAAATATTAGTGTCGATTTAACTGAACCAATAAAAGGTCTTGGAATATCTTCAACTGGAATAGGAATCAGAGAGATCTTAGTGGCGATCTGATTGAACCAGAGAAGGTCTTTAATCAACTTTGACTGGAATAGAAATCAGAAGAATCTTAGGATCGATTCAACTGAACTAGACAAAATTCTTGGAATATCTTCAACTAGAATAGAAATCAGAGAGATCTTATTATCGGTCTGACTGAACCAGAGAAGGTCTTGGATTAACTTTGACTGGATAAGAATCAGAAAAATCTTAGTGTCGATTTAACTGAACCAGACGAAAGTCTTGGAATATCTTCAACTGGAATAGAAATCAGAGAGATATTAGTGTCGAACTAACTGAACCAGAGAAAGTCTTGGATTAACTTTGACTGGATAAGAATCAGAAAAATCTTAGTGTCGATTTAACTGAACCAGATAAAAGTCTTGGATCATCATCAACTGGAATAGGAATCAGAGAGATCTTAGTGTCGATCTGAATGAACTAGAGAAGGTCTTTAATTAACTTTAACTGTAATGGAAATCAGAAGAATCTTAGGGTCGATTTAACTGAACCAGACAAAAGTCTTGTGAGGGAATATTTTTGAGGAAGATCCTGAGATAGCCTTTTGTTATACGTAGATTTTGAGAAGACTACCTGGTCACATAAGTAGTCAACGGTGTTTGTTGATTTGATCTTTTCATGAAAAAGGTAAAGAGCTAGTTGTATGCAATGTCATGATGCATTGTGATGATGTTCTCAAAATAAATGAGATTATGTTGTATGCAATGCGTATGCGCATGCCATAATGTATGAATATGGAATGCTATTGCGATATTTCTTAGTCGGGGAAAGTAAATCCATGACTGCCGCTGAAGAGTATTGGGACGCTGAATCCTTTGTTTCCATTAGGGATGATGAATGAATATGATTTTCCGGGGATTTCCTCTTTTTGTTTGAGAATACTTTGTCGGGGATTGACTCTGCTTGAGAATAAATCTGTCGGGGATTAACTCTGCTTGAGAATAACTCTATGGAGGGAGGATGCTTTGTTGGAAGATTTTGCCGATGTAGAGAAATAAACTTTGTTGGGGAATGAGCTTCCGCAGTTGGAGAAATAAACTCTACCCGAGAGGAGGTTTTATGAACTATTTGAAATTATAAAACTCGGCTGGGGACACAGATTTCAGCTGGTGTAGGTAATTCTTGCTTGGGGAAGAAGGAGACCAGAACTTGGTTGTTTCTGCTCTGTAGGGAACATAGACGTCACGAGGTTGTATTTAATGGTGACTTCGTCTCAAACGGTCTCTGCCCCTGTACTTGCTGGAAAGAGTAACTATCGGGACTATAAATTGCTTTTTTAGACTTTTCCCCATTTCTTAAAGTCATTTGCAACTGTCTTTCTGTTTCCAATTCAAGTATTTGTGAATAGTGATCATATTCAAATGCATATGTCAAAAATAAGCATTGGAAGTTTTTGCAAAACAAAACAGAAAAATAGAAAACAAATAGTTGTGTACTTTCAAAGAAATAATTTGTATTGATTTTTGATGTTTGCATATAACAGACATTTTGTACAAAGAGACTGACCTTCTAGTAGGAGAACATCGTCGTAAGAAATGAAAATTACATAAAATAGTGTACAAAGAGAAAACAGTTATGTGTAACAATCCCATTGAGTTTCAATTCTGCTATTGCCTCTATGTCTTCGAGCGTCTCATCACTTTTTACTTGTCCAAAGCTGACTGGATTGATCGATATCGTTTGAGCTTCATAGTTGATACTGAAATCTGGTCGCAAGGTGATCCAGTGGGACATAGTGATACCCTTCAAATCCTTCATTTTTTCCTGGACCACCCTTTCAGGTTTTCTGTCCACCAGGATACCCCTTTTTGCGCAAGCCGCCTTTTCAGGTTTTCGACTTGTCGGGTGTACATATTTTTTTGTTGTTTTTATCCCTAATTTTTGCCTGAACCCTTTTGGTTCGTCGGGATGCCCTTATTTTTTCCTAGGCCAGTCAACCTAGCGGGTCTTTATTTGCGCATAGTATTTTTTCAATATGTCTACATTAACAGGGTGAGGAAGGTCGTCAGCATCCATGGTCGTTAGAATCATGGCTCCACCGGAGAATATGCTTTTAATCAAAAATGGCCCTTCATACGTGGGAGTCTGTTTGCCCCTGGGGTCACCTTGTGGCAATATGACGCGCTTGATTACCAGATCACCCACTTGATAAACTTGACGTTTGACCTTTTTGTTGAAAGCCTTGATCATCTGCTTTTGGTATATCTGACCATGACAGACAGCAGTAAGCCTTTTCTTATCAATCAGATTCAGTTGATCAAGTCGAGTCTAGATCCAATCATCTTCGTTCAGGCCCGCATCCTTCATGATCCTCAAAGAATGGATCTGGACTTTAATAGGCAGGACAACCTCCATACCATAGACCAGAGAATAAGGTGTTACCCCCGTTGACATACATGCTGGGGTGCGGCAACCATGACGAGAAAATGATAACATCTCATTCTAGTCTTTTTATGTCACCGTCATCTTCTGTATGATTTTCTTAACGTTCTTGTTAGCAGCCTCCACAGTGCCATTCATTTTAGGCCGGTAAGGGGAAGAATTATGATGCTGGATCTTGAATTGTTTACAGAGTTCGGTGATCAATATATTATTGAGATTTGTACCATTATCCGTGATGATTCTCTCTGGCACACCATATCGACAAATCAGGTTATGCTTGATAAATTGCGCCACAACATTCTTGGTAACGGTAGCAAAAGAGGCGGCCTCAACCCACTTTGTGAAGTAATCAATGGCCACTAAGATGAATTGATGCCCATTGGAAGCGGTAGATCTAATCTCTCTGATAATTTCAATGCCCCAAATTGCAAAGGGCCAGGGATCCGTCAAGACATTCAAGGGAACTGGAGGTACATGTACTTTATCAGCGTAGATCTGGCATTTGTGACAAGTTCGGGAATGCTGATAACAGTCTGCTTCGATAGTGGACCAATAGTATCCTTCCCGTAGGATCTTTTCAGCCATGGTGTGTCCACTAGAATGGGTGCCAAAGGTACCTTCCTGTAAATCTGCCATAACCCTCTCTACTTTGCTCTTCTCTATGCACCAAAGTAAAGTACAGTCATGATTGCGCTTGTAGAGGATTCCATTACTGAAGAAGAACTTTACGGAGAACCTTCTCAGAAACTTCTTATCATTGACAAACGCACCCTCTGGGTATTCTTGAGCCTCGGGATACCTTTTCACTTTATGGAACCAAGGTTTGTCTGCTACATCTTCAGTTTCAATCTTATAGCAGTATGCTGGTTCATCCAACCTCTCAATAGAGATCCAAGGAGCTTCGTTGTCCCACTTGACGTTGAACATAGACGACATAGTAGTTAGCACGTCCGCTAACCGATTCTCCTCTCGTGTGAAATGTTCAAAGGTGACTTCTTCAAAGTGTGGAAGAAATGTTAGCACGTGTTCTTTATAAAGGATGAGATTCGGGTGCTTCGTTTCCCACTCCCCTTTGATTTAAGTTATTACCAAGGTTCAATCCCCGAAAACGCTCAAGAACTTGATCCTTAGGTCAATAGCAGCTTTGAGACCCATGATGCATGCTTCATACTCTGCCATATTGTTGGTGCAATTGAAACATAATCTGTAGGTGAAAGGAGTGTGACAGCCTTCGGGAGATATATTACAGCACCGATGCCATTGTCGAGTGTGTTAGAGGCTCCATCAAAAACCGTAGTCCATCGGGATCCTTCCTCAGGTCCTTCATCTGGTCTAGGTTCTTCATAGTCAGTCACTAACATGATGTTCTCGTTTGGGAACTCAAAATTCATGGACTGGTAGTCATCCACAGCCGGATGAGCCAAATGATCAGCTAATACACTTCCCTTGATTGCCTTTTGGGTCGTATATTAGATATCATATTCGGTCAGGATCATTTGCCATCTTGCTATTCTTCTAGAAAGAGTGGGCTTCTCGAAGATGTACTTGATCAGATCCATCTTAGATATCAACAAAGTAGTGTGGGTCAACATATACTGTCTCAGTCGGCGAGTAGCCCATGCCAAAGTGGAGCAAGTTTTCTTGAGCAGTGAATATCTTGTTTCACAGTCGGTAAACATTTTTCTAAGGTAGTATATTGCATGATCTTTTCGACCGGACTCGTCATGTTGCCCCAACACACACCCCATTTAATTATCTAACACTGTTAATTATATTATCAAAGGTCTTCCTTTAATCAGAGGCATTAGAATTTTAGGCTCTTGAAGGTATTCTTTGATTCTCTTGAAGGCAGTATGGCACTCGTCATTCCACTTTACCACTTGATCTTTCTTCAGAAGTTTGAAGATTGGCTCACAAGTAGCAGTTAAATGGGAAATGAACCTGTCAATGTAATTTAGGCTTCCTAAGAAGCCTCTGACCTCCTTCTTAGTATGAGGAGCTGACATCTTGTATAGCCTTCACTTTTGCAAGGTATACCTGAATTCCCTTGTCACTGACAATGAAACCTAGGAGTTTACCAGACCTTACCCCAAAGGTGCACTTGTTCGGATTTAACCTCAGCTTGTACGTCTTCAACCTATCAAACAGCTTTTGTAGATGATCAATTTGCTCTTCTTTAGTTTGAGACATGGATATCATGTCATCAACATAGACCTCTATCTCATGGTGAATCATGTTATGAAACAAAGCTATCATGGCTCGCTGATAGGTTGCCCTGGTGTTCTTCAAACCAAAGGGCATCACTTTGCAGCAAAAAGGGCCCCATTATGTGCCGAAGGTTGTCTTCTCCATGTCTTCGGGTGCCATCTTGATCTGATTGTAACAAGAGAAACCGTCCATACGGGAAAAGATCTTGTGTGGCACGGTGTTGTCAACCATAACGTCAATGTGGGGGAGCGAAAAGGCATCCTTGGGGCTTGCCCTGTTCAAATATCGGTAGTCCATATACATTCATACCTTGCCATCTTTTTTAGGCACCTGGACCACGTTAGAAACCCATTGGGGATATGAGGTGACAGCTAAGAACCCAATGTTAAACTGTTTCATAACCTCTGCTTTAATCTTCTCTAACATTTCAGGGTGCATACGATGGACCTTCTGCTTTGAAGTAGTGAAAAACACAAGAAGGGGGGGTTAAATTGTAAAACTGAAAATCAATGCAATGAACAAGATATTTTTATCCTGGTTCGTTTGATCTCAAACTACTCCAGTCCACCCGTCAAGGTGATTTCGCCTCTCTCCAACGAGGTCTTAATCCACTATATTCAACTGAATATTACAGACTGCTTTAACAACTGCTAAAGCCTTTTTGATGCAAACCACAACCCAGTTTGTCAAGGAAACACTTTCTTACAAAGAAGATAAATCTAAGTGTGTGAATGTTTTCTACAAAACTGTATCACAACTGTGATGTATACACAACTTAAAGCTTAGAAACTAGATTGCTAAACAATGATTGAATAAGAGAATGTGTAGTGTTTAGCAAACTGAGAGAAGGAAGATTTTGATCAGCTTTTATGCGTGTAAAGATTGGAGAGCATTAGCCAATTCAATCTTCAAAGTCTTGTTTATATAGCACTGAGATGTTGAACGTTGGAGCAATATTCTTGATTCAATGCTAATAACAAACTTTCCTTATCGAGCAGATCTTGTCTGGAATGAGGCCGTTGGTATTAATTTGCTTTCAATGCACAGTACCGTTGCTTACTTAATGTAAGTTCTGGCTTGGCTCATTCTGATTCTGCTTAGCTGCTGATGAACTGTTGTGTTTCTTTATCAGAGTGTTGAGCGCAGTTCTGTTCATCAGACTTCAGCATATACGTGAATTAATCTTCTGATTCTGATATTCTGATATGGCAACTTCTGATGCTGATGTCAGAAACCAAAATTCTGATGCTGATTAGGTGTGATCTTGCTTATACCAATCAGAGTATCTGCAAATCAGAACGTAATAATTTAGGCAGCATATAGTTCATACATGAATCATATAAGTAATATATCTTTTCACTTTGTTATCATCAAAACTTAAATATAGGGTAGTAGATTCAAACTTTGTTCTAACAATCTCCCCCTTTTTGATGATGACAAAAACTAGATATTTTTTAAATGAAAATAACGTGAAAAGGTGTCAGAGAGATGCATCAGAGTAAGAGGTTATCAAAGATAAGGGATAACAGGATATCAGAGTTGAGAGATACTCCCCCTGAGTTTATTACTTCCCTTTTTGATTACAAGTGTTCTTCAGGATCAGATCTTTTTGCCTTTCTTTGAACATCAGAGTATCAGAGTCTTTGACTCTCAGAAGCTTTGGATCAGCATATCAGAGCAGAGCTTCAGATCAGCGTATCAGAGCTTTTCTTGTCAGAGCTTTGCTTTGGATCAGAGTATCAGAGCGGATCAGAGCTTTTAGTCTTCAGAGTGTCCAGGAGCTTCCTTGTGCCTGTAGACTTTAAGCAAAACAGAAAACATTTTCAAGTATAATAGAGTTAGAATGTTCGAGAATTTCTGTCTTAGTAAACCGTTATTGTTTAAAATATCATTCTTGTTCTCCCCCTTTTTGTCAGCAATCAAAAAGTGTAGGTGATGTGCTAAAACAAATTAAGATCAGAAAAACTTGTCATATTAAAAGGGTTCAGAATCAAACAAAGCATATTCAAACAGTACATCAGAAAATTAAAGAAAACATGAAAATGACATGAATGAAAAAACTAAGGTTGGGGAGGAAAGCGTGTGAACAGGTTCTCCAGCATGGCTTTGATCTGATCAGCAGTCTCATTCTGCTTGTGCACCATGCTGACAACAGTGTCAATCTTGCTATCCTGCACATCCATTCTTTCTTTCATCTTCTGGTCGTTTTCATCCATCCTCTGCTGCAGACGCATGTCATTCAGCTTCAGTTCTTCCAGAGTCTGCCTGTCCAAGGCAGCTTGAGAAAAATCAGAAGCAGGAAGCTTCTGAGAGCTTTCTGCAACATCTTCTGCTTGACTTGCTTCAGCTTAAATGGTCTTGTCTTCTTCTGGTTGCACCTTTGAAGCTAGCTGTTTCTCAGACCAAGGTTCACTATCCAGAGGGAGCACAGCTTCCTGAGGCAGCTGACTTTCAACTTCCTTCAGCAGCTTGCTGAAGTTCTGTTGTGCCTGCTCATAGTTGATATCCTGCAACTTGAGGGCTTCAGCACGTACCCAAAGTCTGAATTGTGACCAGAGCTGGTCAGAAGCAGCTGGGTCAATCATTCCAGGACAGACTTGCTTCAGAGAAGCAATCCATTGCTGCAAACCTGTTTCAAAATTCATAATACCAGAGCCAACATCTGGTTGTTTTGGTTTTGGGATGGCTATTTTGTGTTTCAGATCAGCAAGACGGTCAAGGCTGGTTAAGTCTATGAATGTCCTGCTAGGGTTTTCGGTGGTTTGCTTGGCAGCTGTTTGTTTTGGAGATGGAGTGGGAGAATCAGAAATTATGATTGGACTGTTTGGGGTTTTGGGAGTATTTGGTGGTGTAGATTCTGGTGAGGATGGCAACTGGGCCATGGTGACTGTTGTTCCACATGGCAGCTGGATTGCCAGAGGTTGTGGTTCAGATGATGCTTTCTTCTGAGGACCTGCAGAGGCACTGCTGGAGGTTGCCATGTTCACACTAAAAGATTTTGAGAAGAAACTGGGAAAAAGGGTTTTGCAAGAGATGAACACAGAAAAATGCAGAGAATGCTTGAGAATTAGTGAGAAACTGTAAAGAATTAGAATGAGCGGTTAATGTGTTTAAATAGAGTTTCAGAATATTTTGAAAAAATAAACGTTTTTAAGAGAGAGAAAAATCATGATTGCATTTTAAAAGCATGATTACTTTTATTAAATGCTTGCTGATTTTGGGGGATTTGAGAAGGATACTTAAAAACGGTTACCAGACATGTGTCTCAATGCACCCAATCAGCGCTTTGCCTTCTCAGAAGCGTGCACGCGTTCTGCTTCAGAGATTTGCTGATGATTGGATGACACTTGTTTGATGTAGTGATCAGCACGTCTGTCTTTGAGCTTAGACTCTCAGATCTTTAGACTTGCATCTGATACAATCTGCATGTTCTATCTTTCTGAAAGAAGATTAATCAGAAGTTCACAGTAAAACAATTACATTCTGAAGGTAAATATATGGAATTAAAACATTTTCACTCTGGAAGACTTTCATGCTGAGATGTTTCAGAATGAAATTAAACCTATCTTCTGAAAGGGGTTTAGTAAAGATATCAGCCCATTGATGGTCTGTATCTATAAATTTTAAGTTCAAAATTCCTTTCTGAATATAGTCCCTAATGAAGTGATGTTTTATTTCTATATGCTTAGCTCTAGAATGTAAAATGGGATTCTTACTTAAGCAAATAGCAGAAGTATTATCACAGAGTATAGGAATGTTACTCTCAAAAATCTGGAAGTCTTCAAGCTGACTTTTCATCCAGAGCATTTGTGTGCTACATCCTGCTGCTGCTATGTACTCAGCTTCTGCTGTTGATAGCGCAATTGTTGATTGCCTTTTGCTGGACCAAGAGATCAGATTTTCTCCCAGAAACTGGCAGCTTCCAGAAGTACTTTTACGTTCCACTCTGTCTCCAGCAAAATCAGCATCGCAGTAGCCTACTAAGCTGTAATCACTAGATTTTCTATAAAACAAACCCAGATTAGTAGTACCTTTCAGATACTTGAAAATTCGCTTAACAGCTGTTAAGTGAGATTCTCTAGGATCTGATTGGAATCTAGCACAGATACAAACACTGAATAATATGTCAGGTCTTGAAGCAGTCAGATAGAGGAGAGAACCAATCATACCTCTGTAGACTTTCTGTTCTACATTTTTGCTTACCTCTTCTCTGAGAGGTCAAATTTCTTCAGAAGATCTCTGATGTATTTGCTCTGATGAATGTAAGTTCCCTCTGGAGTTTGATTGATCTGAATTCCTAGAAAGAATTCCAGTTCCCCCATGAGGCTCATCTCAAATTCTGCCTGCATACACTTAGCAAATTTTCTTCCAAGAGAAGGATTAGTAGAACCAAAAATAATATCATCAACATAAATTTGACAGACTAAGATGTCATTCTTAACTGATTTACAAAATAGAGTAGTGTCCACTTTCCCTCTGGTGAATTCATTTTCTAATAGAAAGTTACTTAGCCTTTCATACCAAGCTCTGGGAGCTTGTTTCAGACCATATAGTGACTTCTTTAGTTTGAAAACATGTTCTGGATGTTTTGTATTTTCAAAACCAGGGGGTTGGTGTACATAGACTTCTTCTTCTATATAACCATTTAAGAATGCACTTTTGACATCCATCTGATACAGAGTGATGCCTCTATTAACAGCAAATGAAATTAAAAGTCTGATAGAATCTAACCTGGCGACTGGGGCAAAGGTTTCTGTATAGTATATCCCCTCTTGCTGACTATAACCTTGTGCAACCAGTCGTGCCTTGTTTCTGATGACTTCACCTTGTTCATTTAGCTTGTTTCTGAACACCCATCTTGTTCCAATGACGTTGAATCCTTTTGGTCTGGGAACGAGATCCCATACGTCGTTTCTGGTGAATTGATTCAGCTCTTCTTGCATTGCCAGAATCCAGTCATTATCCAGAAGTGCTTCATCAATAGAAGAAGGTTCAATCAGAGACACAAGTCCCATAAGAGTTTCTTCAGAGTTTCTGAAGCTTGCTCTTGTTCTGATTGGATCTTCCTTTCTTCCTAAGATAGTCTCTTCTGGGTGATCCAAGCTGCTTCTGGGTAATCTCTTCTGAGGTTGATCAGCAGCTGTTGTAGGATTGCTAGCAGTGCTCCTTTTAGACGTTGAAGGAGTGTCTGTGTTGAGAGCTTCTGATGACTTGTCTTCAGAACCTGTAAATTCAATTTCCATACCTGCAAAAACTTCATTCTGCTTTGACTTTTCAGAGTCAAGCTTATCATCAAAACGAACACTGATTGATTCTTCCACAATCTGTGTTTCTGTATTGTATACTCTGTACCCTCTTGAGCGTTCAGAGTATCCTAACATGATACACTTCTGTGCTTTAGAGTCAAACTTGTTCAAATAATTCTTTGTATTTAATATAAAGAAAGTACATCCAAATGGATGAAAATATGAAATGTTGGGCTTTCTGTTCTTCCACAATTCATATGGAGTCTTTTCCAGAATAGGTCTTATTGAGATTCTATTCTGAATGTAGCACGTTGTGTTTATTGCCTCTGCCCAGAAGGTCTTAGCAACGTTTGTCTCATTGATCATGGTTCTGGCCATTTCTTGCAATGTTCTGTTCTTTCGTTCTATAACTCCATTTTGTTGGGGAGTTCTAGGACAAGAGAAATCATGCAAAATGCCTCTGTCATTAAAGAATGACTCAAAATCTTTGTTTTCAAATTCTCCACCATGATCACTTCTGACTTTAACGATTCTAAGATCCTTTTCATTCTGAACTTAGTTACAGAAGGTAACAAACACAGAGTGTGACTCGTCCTTGTGTCTTAAGAACTTTACCCATGTCAATCTGCTATAGTCATCTACGATTACTAACCCATACTTCTTGCCACTGACTGAAGCAGTTTTAACTGGTCCAAATAAGTCAATGTGCAGAAGTTCTAATGGCTTAGAGGTGGAAACAACATTTTTGGATTTAAAAGAAGGTTTTGCAAACTTGCCTTTCTGACATGCTTCACACAGAGCATCTGAATTGAACTTCAAATTAGGAAGTCCTCTTACCAGATTGAGTTTGTTAATCTGAGATATTCTTCTCATACTAACATGCCCCAATCTTCTGTGCCAAATCCACTGCTCGTTGTTAACAAACAGAAGACATTTTACATTCTGACTCTTTAGTTCAGAATGTTTGATTTTGTAAATGTTGTTTTTCCTCTTACCATTAAACAGGATAGTCCCATCTTTTTTACTAACAACTTTACATGATTTTTGATTAAAGATTATATCATAACCGTTATCACTTAATTGACTTATGGATAACAGATTATGAATCAATCCATCTACTAGCAGAACATTATTAATAGAGGGAAGATTTCCATTACCTACAGTTCCAGAGCCAATTATCTTTCCCCTCTGATTGCCTCCAAAGCCAACGTGGCCTCCAGGCTTAAGTTCCAGGCTTTGGAACATATGCCTTCTTCCCGTCATGTGTCGCGAGCAGCCAGAGTCCAGGTACCATGACTGGTGTTTCTGACTTGCTGCTAAAGATATCTGCAACATGTATTATTTTATCCTTAGGTACCCAGATTTTCTTGGGTCCTGATTTGTTAGTTTTGCCAAAACTCTGGTTGAATTTTGGTTTCACAGAGTGCTTACTGCAAGTGTATTTAATATCATGTGTGTGACCATACACAAAATGTGAATTCAGAGGAGTGTGTTTAATGGTTAAGTCCATGACATTCTTTGGTGTAGGAACCTTACCTTGGTATCCTATTCCTTTCCTGCCGTTTCTGCTAACTCCATAGATCATTGAAGCCATTTTGCTTCTATCTATGCTTTTAGCAAGGAACTTCTGGAAACTGTGATCATACTCCTTGATGATCTCATCAGCGTTGCTGGGAGTTTCAGAAATTGGTTCCTTCTGAGAGTTTTGTAAAGTGTTTTCTAATTTTGAAATCTTATTTCTCAGCTCAGAATTCTCCAATTTGAGACTCTCAGTCTTATTAGAGTCAGATTCAAGATTCCTTTTCAGGTCTCTGAATTTAACTCTAATTTGCTGATACCGTTCCAGAATCTCATTAAGGCTTTCAGCAAGTTCAGCCTTGGTAAAGTTAACAGCAAAGTTAGGAAATACCTCTTCAGTATCTGATTCTGAGTCTGATTCAGAAGTTTCACTATCTTCTGAGATGTTATCCATGAGAGCTATGTTTGCCCTCTCATCATCTGATTTTGAGTCAGCTTCAGACGAGTCAGAGTCATCCCATGTAGCCATGAGACTTTTCTTCTTCTCTCTTCCAAACTTCTTTTTGGGCTTTTCCGTCTGAAGCTTTGGACAGTCACTCTTATAGTGTCCTTGCTCATTGCACTCATAGCAGATGATGTCCTTGGTGTTTGGCTTTTTGCTGCTAGAGGAGCCTTCAGATCTTCTGTATCCAGAGGAAGAATCTGTCCTTCTGTATCTGGAAGAGGACTCGTTCTGATCAGATCTTCTGGGATTCCTGAACTTCCTTTGTCTTTGCTTCCACAGTTGATTTACTCTTCTGGAAAGGAGGGAGGGTTCGTCTTCTTCTAATGAGGATCCATCAGATGTTTCTTCAACTGCCTGCAAAACTTTAGACTCAAATTTTTTGTTAGATTTTAATGCTAAAGGCTTACCTTGCTTCTGAGGCTCGTCAGCTTCTAGCTCTATCTCATGACTTTTGAGGGAGCTGATAAGTTCCTCCATAGTGATTTTGTTGAGATCTTTAGCTAGCTTCAGAGCTGTAACCATTGGTCTCCACTGCTTGGGTAAACTTCTGATGATTTTCTTGACATGGTCAGCAGTAGAGTATCCTTTGTCCAGAACCTTGAGACCAGCTACCAGAATCTGGAATCTTGAGAACATTGTTTCAATGGATTCAGATTCTTCCATTTTGAACGCCTCATACTTCTGAATGAGCGCCAGAGCTTTAGTTTCTTTGACCTGAACGTTGCCCTCATGCGTCATTCTGAGTGAGTCAAAAATGTTCTTTGCTGTGTCTCTATTGGAGATCTTTTCATATTCAGTATAGGAGATGGAGCTGAGGAGGATGGTTCTGGCATTGTGGTGATTCTTGAAGTCACGCTTTTGTTGGTCAGACATTGTTTTTCTATCAATCTTCTGACCGCTTGCATTCACAGGGTGCGTGTATCCATCTGTCACCATATCCCACAGATCAGCATCATGTGCCAGAAAGAAGCTTTCAATTCTGTCTTTCCAGTAATCAAAGTTTTCTCCATCAAAGACTGGAGGTTCGCTGCTGAATCTGTCTCTGTCCTCATTGTTGTCATTGCTGGTGTGAGAATAGTTTCCTGCCATTGTGTTTTTCTGACGCTGGATCTTGTACTGACACGGTTAAGTGTTTTAGCTCAGAACCTGGCGCTCTGATGCCAATTGAAATAGTGAAAAACGCAAGAAGGGGGGTTGAATTGTAAAACTGAAAATCAATGCAATGAACAAGATATTTTTATCCTGGTTCGTTTGATCTCAAACTACTCCAGTCCACCCGTCAAGGTGATTTCGCCTCTCTCCAACGAGGTCTTAATCCACTATATTCAACTGAATATTACAGACTGCTTTAACAACTGCTAAAGCCTTCTTGATGCAAACCACAACCCAGTTTGTCAAGGAAACACTTTCTTACAAAGAAGATAAATCTAAGTGTGTGAATGTTTTCTACAAAACTGTATCACAACTGTGATGTATACACAACTTAAAGCTTAGAAACTAGATTGCTAAACAATGATTGAATAAGAGAATGTGTAGTGTTTAGCAAACTGAGAGAAGGAAGATTTTGATCAGCTTTTATGCGTGTAAAGATTGGAGAGCATTAGCCAATTCAATCTTCAAAGTCTTGTTTATATAGCACTGAGATGTTGAACGTTGGAGCAATATTCTTGATTCAATGCTAATCACAAACTTTCCTTATCGAGCAGATCTTGTCTGGAATGAGGCCGTTGGTATTAATTTGCTTTCAATGCACAGTACCGTTGCTTACTTAATGTAAGTTCTGGCTTGGCTCATTCTGATTCTGCTTAGCTGCTGATGAACTGTTGTGTTTCTTTATCAGAGTGTTGAGCGCAGTTCTGTTCATCAGACCTCAGCATATACGTGAATTAATCTTCTGATTCTGATATTCTGATATGGCAACTTCTGATGCTGATGTCAGAAACCAAAATTCTGATGCTGATTAGGTGTGATCTTGCTTATACCAATCAGAGTATCTGCAAATCAGAACGTAATAATTTAGGCAGCATATAGTTCATACATGAATCATATAAGTAATATATCTTTTCACTTTGTTATCATCAAAACTTAAATATAGGGTAGTAGATTCAAACTTTGTTCTAACATGCTTTACCAGAGGGCAATCTTCTTTAGTTGGCAGACGATGAACCACAATATCCGTGTCCAGTCCTGGCATGTCTTCATACGACCAGGAAAAGATGTCAACATAATCATGCATCATCTGAATCAAACGTTGTTTGACACGAAGCTCCAAATTTGCACCTATCTTGAACTTTTTTATGTTCTCTTATGTGCCCAAATTCATTGTCTCAACTGGCTCTTCATGAGGCTGTATAGCCCTTTCTTCCTGCTGTAACAATCTAGCAAGTTCTCCAGGTACCTCCCAATCTTCCTCACCTTCGTCCTTGGCTTGGTTGATCAAATTTTCAAAGTCAGAACCGGCAATAACATAACTGTTATCAATGGGATTCAGAGTGGATATGGATCTGCATTTTGATACGTGAGTGTGTGTAAGAGCATAGTTGTATAGACAAAGTAAAAAAAATAGAAAAGAAAAACAGAGAACGCAAAATTTGTATGCAATAAACATCAAATGCTTTATTAATGCCATATGAAATTGAAACATGATAACCCTAACAAATAAACCATTGTGCCCCTGGTAAGACACATGGCCATAAAGTTTATAATGTTTATTACATATCCAAAAACAATAAAGACAATTACTTATGAATAAAAGGAATTGGTACAAACTCTTTTGTTGTCCAGTTATTGGGTTCATCGTTGGTAGTAGGGAAGATCCAATTATCCATGTGATCCTCACCATCACTGTCTTCTAGAGGATTGACCCCATGATTGATGATGCGTAGAGGAGGTCTTCCAACACGAGCACGACGAACAACCCTTTGAGCCCCTGAAGAAAAACCCAAACCAAATTTATTATACTTGTACGGAATATCAAGGAGCTGACCCTAGATGGTAGACACAACTTCTTCAATAACTTCTTTTACATCATTGAGAGAAGCCATCTTCAATGGAGGTCTGGTGATCTTTGGAAGACTAGTGATAGTTTCATTTGCAGCCATAGTCTGAGGTGTCTCTTCGAAGTTTTAACACAGAGTCTCGATGAACTCGCCATCCATTTCCACGTACCTGAAGGAGTTCAGGTGACTGACCATGTATTCTTCTTCACCATGTACCGTGACAATCTTTCCTCTTATTGGGTATTTCATCATCTGATGCAGAGTAGACGTGACAACCCCCGCCCCATGGATCCAAGGGCGACCCAACAAACAAGAATAAGATGTTCCGATATCCATCACGAAGAAGGTGGAGTCAAATGTCTGAGAACCATCTTTGATAGGGATGTACACCTCCATGTGCACCATTCTCTTCGAACCATCGAAAGCTCTCACTATTATGTTGTTGGGCTTCAAGGTCAAACCTTCCCAGTCTAGTCTATCTAGAGCCTTCTTGGGAAGCACATTCAACGATGAATCAGTATCTACTAGAACATGGGCCAAAGTAGTGCCCCTGCATTCAACGAAAACATGTAGCGCATCATTGCATTTTCTCCCTCTGAGTGTCAGATCAACATCAGAAAAATGAAAACCGTTAGCAGATGTCAAACTGGCCACACAATCTTCAAATTGGTCACCAGATGTTTCTTGTGGAACATGGGCCGTCTTAAGGAACTTCACCAAAGCCTTTGCATGAGCTTCAAAGAACAACATTAAGGCTAGCATAAAAATATTTGAAGGGGTCTGTCCCAACTGTTCGACCACATTATAGTCGCTTTTCTTGATAATCTTCAAAATTTCTTCCATTTCCTTCTTGGAAGCCTCTGGGATAGATATTGACTGCTCCTTAATCTGGAAAGGCTCAATCAATATGTCTTTGCCCCGAGTATCGGTCGACTCGGTGATAGGGGTGTTAACAGGGATAATTACAGGAACTGCAGTAGTATCAGCAGGAACAAAAGTAGGAATGATCACAGGACCAGTAACAGCTTTTAGAGGAGAAATCTCAGGGGAGAACACTCTTCCACTTCTTGTTATTCTGCTGGTTGCAACAATGTTGCAAATGTCGGGATCATCATCTTCAGAAACCTGGTCTTCAATAGCCAGCAGGTCTTGCTTGACGCCGTGTTAGTAGACGTCACCCCCATAGTTCCAGGGAATAGTTTTGTCTGAGGAGTACGGGATTGGCCCTAGCATGGTAATAATCAGAGGAGCCAACTTTGGAGTAGATGTAATCCTGACGGGTCTTTTGGTGCAGACCATGGGAGGATTGGCGGAAATGGTTATTATTGAAATATCCTTGCAAGAAATGGTTGAACATGAGTCTTTTCAAATAAAATCTCTCTATCATCCATCATGCAATGAACACATGCCTTCAACAAATGACAACCAGTTGATAGAGATAAACATGAGTGGCAACCTTTGTCACAGCCCGGAAATAAACTGGCCTTCAATAAGTTCCACTTAATGGTTAAGAGAAGAGTAACAAGTTCCTCAACAAAAGTAACAAACACATCATCTTCAATAGCGTTAACACCACGGTCGTGCTTGGGCATAGGAGCAGTGATAACAAATGGAATCTAGGGGGTGTCAAATTCAATTTCCTTCGCCTCGAGAAGGTCTTGCACCTTGTTTTTCAAATCCAAGCAGTCGCTTGTATCATGACTCAGACTTTCAAAATGGTAAGCACAACGAGTATTAGGATTGTAACGGGTAGAGGCATTGTTGGGATTCTTTGGAGCTTCCCGCAAGGTTACCAGATTAGATTTCAACATATGTGGCAAGACATGAGACAATGTCATATTTATCCGGGTAAACTGTCTTACCAGCCTTTCTGTTCTAGGATGATTGTTCCTTTGTTGAGTAGGTGCAGGTTTAGAGATCATAACAACCCATAACGCTGGACGGTGTTCAGTTCTGTCCTGATTCCTTTGGTTGTACACACCACTAACCTCTTTTTCCCCAGAAAATGGCTTCCTTGCTACACTGGAGGACGCATCCTTCTAGATCTTACCACTCCTAATTCCAGCTTCCACTCTTTCTCCTGTCAAGATCAATTCAATGAAGCCAACTGAGGAGCTTCCTGTTAGGTGATTGAAAAACAGACCAGACAGGGTACCCATAAACATATCCACTAGCTCCCTATAAGACAAGGGGGGTTGGACTCTTCGTGCTAAGTCCCTCCCCTTATGAGCATAGTCTTCAAAACCCTCGCTCGAACCCATTGACATACTTTGGAGTTGTGTACGGGTGGGAGCAAGGTATGCATTATATTGATACTGCTTGTAGAAAGCAGCAGCCAGATCTTCCCAATTACGGATATTGGCCCTTTCCAGATGGTAGAACCATTCTAGTTGAGTTCTGGACAAACTGTCCTGAAAGAAGTGGACCCATAAGTCCTTGTCAGCATTGTGAGGTTGTATCTTCCTCACATAGGATCGGAGGTGCATCTTGGGACATGAAACCCCATCATATTTGGCGAACACCGGCACCTTGAACTTTTGCGGGATGATAACCCCAGATACCAAACCCATTTCATCAAAATCAAGACCTGGTACCTTCTGGACCTCCATTGCATTCAAACGATCCTCCATTTGTTTCTATTTTTCATCAGCAGAAGGATACTATTCCTCATCATAGTCAGATTCATCATCAGATTCTTTTGGACTGGAGTATTCCTCTCTTTTTTCCTCCTATTGATTATTTCCTTCCTTTGATGAAGTTATCCGTTCAGAGGCTCGCTGCACTGGTCCTCTGATCCTTCTTCCCATATTCACTAACCCAGTTGGCTTCCTTGGCTTCTTCTTTTCTTTAACAAGCAGGGATTTCAGTTCCTCTTGCCCCTTGGTCAGAGCCATGATCATCTGTTGAAACTGGGCATTCTGAGTCTATAAATCCTTCACTATTTGTTCTAGAGCCATTGCTGAAAGAAACAACGAAGAGGATGAGAAACCTGCTTTGAAACCTACTTATGCAATGATATGTATGACGTATGTATGCAATGTTTTCAAGGATTTATAAGACTTAAATTTTCTTAAACAGATAAAGAACAAGCGTTAATTATATTAAGATATTTTATTGATCACAATAATGCCTCTTGGGCTCACAAAGAGGACAAAGCAACAATCAAATTTTCCAAGCAAAAGGAAGACTTCAAGCTTCCCACAGGCGCATCCTCTTTGGTGCAATCTAGGAATTTATACTCCTCTCCTCGTGAAGTAACCGGGTGAGCTCTAGAACCTTCTTCTTGTTAGCGTAGAATTGAGTTTCAAAAGTATCCCGTTCTTCTTTAAGTTGGATCCAGGATCTCTGTAACTCCTCAAGATCAGTTGGCATGTCAGGATGAAGAACGACGTAAGGAGTGTCTCCCTCGGCAACTAGCCCCACAATCCCAGGTAAGATGGCAGGGTAAGGCATCATAAGACATTGAGGACGAGCTCGCACCCGTTTGAGGTAAGGCTCAAGAGGGATGGAATTCTTGTGCCCCAGTGTCTTGCTATCAACTCCGTTTATCATTCCCCAAGCTCGAATGAACCTCTTACGATAACCCTGAACATCATTCTCATAGTTAAATGTGATTCCTTGGACGAGCGTGTTGTGAGGACCATCCCTTATAGCATAACCAAACTTTCGTAACGCCAAACAAGGATTATAAGTGATTACTCCCCTTATGCCAAAGAGAGGGACATTAGGGAATTCCCCACAGCGATCAATGATGGTAACATTCTCCGAGGATCACAAATACCAATGAATATTTGAATGTGTAAGGGACATCAGCCTATGAGACCATCTCTTACCCTGCTCATTTCTCAGAATAGACCGAGGTACATGCGAAATAAACCACCAAGCCAATAAAGGAGTGAAACACATAAGGGTCCCTCTTCTATTTAGAGTGCAAGTACGCAGAGAGTGTAGAATATCCCCAAGTAAGGTAGGCACCAGATTATGCGACAGAAAAATCTTAACCATATTCACATCTATGAGTTGGTCTGTGTTAGGGAATATTACCATCCCATAGATGAGGAGGGCCAACACTTCTTCAAAAGTTTGTAAATCCAGGCTATCCCAAAAATAGTGAAATTTCTCAAATAGAAACTTAAATGGAAATCCTTGGACAACTCTTCTGGTTTCGCAATTTGCCACTACATCAGCCTGTTGTAAGGATAGAGCTTTAGCAATCTCTTCAGGCTTTGGGTCTCTTTCTGTACCGTTGAATGGTAGCTAATTAAGGATAGGTACCCCTAATAATTTAAAAAACTCCTCCATAGTAGGCACTAACTGGTAATCAGGAAAAGTGAAGCAGTGGTGCAACGGGTCAAAGAACAGAAAGAGCACCTTTAACATTTCTTCATCAGGGGTTGAAGTGACCAAGTTGAGAAGTTGACCATGTTTTTCAGTGAAGGGAGAGCTTTCAACAATCCTTGATGCTAACCCCTTGAGTTGAGGATGCACTTTCACTAGGTTGATTTGGATAGTGTTCTTGCAAGCGGATGTCATGTCCTACAAAACAAGACAAAGATAATCCCTAGAAAATCCTTGAAATGGTTAGTATGATATGCCATGTTATGATGTCATAATTATGCCAAGAAATCACATATATAGCAAGCACAAGCAAATCACACCAAGACCTTAGGTTTAAGGCTTGCATGGGTTTTAAGGTAATACCCTCTTGATGTTGGATTAGTTCAACCTGTCCTATAAATAGTAACCGAGCTCTAAGGGATCTCAATATCACTGACCTTTCCCACAAGCTTCATTCGATAGGCGACTGACCCGCGACCAAACAAAACTCAGGAGTCCAGTCTCAATGAGTGTAGCATCGAGTATCTGCCAACTTTGGGAATACACCAAAGAAGGCCATCTCGCTACGTCCTAATGGCTAAGTTGTTCATTTAAAGGTTCTAAGGTCAGTTGACGCTTTATGACACCATGCAGCGGCCCCGTACTCTCCTTGATTAACTCAAGGGCTACCAGTACCAACCAAAGTGTCGCATCAACATATCCATCTCTTCAATCATGTCAGTATACCCTAAACACTTTCCATGATCTATTGGTACTTACCTAACAGGTTTCCCCGGATCCGGGTGTAGGATCTATAGTAACCCAAACAATCCCTTAAAAGTAAAGCAAACAAACAAGCAAACAACTTAGAAATGATATAGACCCTAAGGTAAACCACACTTTTATAATTTTCCATAACAGAGTCGCCAGTTCTTTGCTACGGTGGTAGAACCGACTATTAATACTAGTTTTGCGTTTGTGCTCACAAATGTTGCGGTAAGCAAGAGTCGCCACCGACTTTTATTTTATCCAACAAAGTAAAGGGTGAAAAGAACAAAAAAAGACCTTTTTTGAGATTTTCTGAGTAAGGGGGGTAGATTATTGAAAGGGAAGGTATTAGTACCCTTTCCATCTGTGGT
Organism: Vicia faba; assembly: GCA_948472305.1. NCBI lineage: Eukaryota > Viridiplantae > Streptophyta > Magnoliopsida > Fabales > Fabaceae > Vicia > Vicia faba. The sequence continues at coordinate 990,993,499 of OX451740.1, read as the reverse complement.
TTTCCACGGGCTCTTAGGTACTTGCTCATTTTTTAAAACAGTTTGTGTTTGTGTGTTTTGAAAGATTTTTGTTTGCTTTATGGTAACTCTTGTATCAGTCCTCAAGTGTGTGATAAAACATTTTTGAAAATATTTTTTGAAAAGTGTGTAAGTGTGAAAATTTCAGATTTGAGCAAGTACTTAAGAAAAGTCTACCTACTCGGAAAAAAAGGATGTTCTTTTCCTCCTTTCCTTTAGATAATGTTATCCTACTATTAATGAGTAGGTATCCCTATCGTCAGATATTGAGGGACTATCGAAAGGGGTGCTATGGTCATTGAAGGAAACATGTAAGGATATCTTAGCATTCGAAGGGATTGTCATCATATAGGCAACATCGAGGGACAAGATCATTTTCTCGTAGGCAACTCGAGGGACGTTAAGGGACCGTGATCTTTATGATGACTTTAGAATTGAGGGTTTTTGCTAAGATATCCCTATGTTCGAGGGACATGACCATTTCCGAGGCAACCAAGTGAGGAATACCCTAAGGATGCAAGTATGAGAAGTATGTTTTTTCAGTTATATTATCTTGAGGTTAGTGATCTAACGATTAATGAATTGTATCTTGTCATGCACGCCTATGTTACTAATAGTAATATATACAGAAAAATAAAATATGGAAAGTATAAATCTAGACAATTGCATGGCTTCGGGGAGGGGGATTTACATTCCAAAGAAATTGGGAAAAAGAAATAAAACCAATAAAAAGAGTCTACTTATCATCTATTACATCCCATACAACAATTACAATAATATAAACAATGCAAAAGGAAATAAACGCGTGAAAAGTTGAAAGTACGTCTGAAAACATAAAATAAAATCTTTTTTGGTTTTGTTAAAGAGAAATTAATTCTAAATTTAATTAAGAAAAATAAATACTAAATGGAAGAATTAGTCTAGGTTATAAAAGAAAAACTAGTCCTAATATATTTTATTGTATTCTTTATTAAGAGAATATTGAAACATAAATTAAATCTAATTAATTAATTAAAATAAAGATAAAATTATTAATTAAAAAAAATCTAAACTATCCTAATTTTTTTTTCAATTTTTATTATGAAAAAGAAAATGATTAAATTAAATTCTAAGTTCTAGTTCATTTTAAATAAATAAAAAAACGTTAAAATTCAATTAATTAATTAATTAAAGAAATTAAAAGTGTATGCCTAATTTTTTTTGAGTTTTCTAGACTATTTTATCAATTAAATAAATGAAGAAAATAAATTAGAAAAAAAAATAAAACAAAAAAAATGACAAAAAAATGCAAATGGGCCAAGCTAGTAGCAATTGGGGGGGGGGGGGGGTGTTATTTGAAAATGTTCGCTGGGTCCAATAGAGAACCCATACTTTCCAAAAAAAGATATGAAGAGCGCCGAATCCAGATCAGATGTGCATCTGATGGTGTGAATTGATGGTGTACCATGTGTTCCTGGCCATGAAGAGCGTCAAATCTGTATGAAACAATTGTTAGAAAAATAAAATGTTGGAACTGGGACTCGAACCCAGGTCCTCTCCCTCACATCCACACTTCTTTACCAGCTGAGCCACTTTATCATTTGTTACATAAAATGAAATGAGAATATTATATTCAATAAAATATCAATATCTGAAAAATAAAAATAAAATGCGGGCTTTTATTTGAACTGTCCAAATAGGGACTGCCACACTTCATCTTCTCCAATCTTTGTCGTCTTAGATCAAAGATCTATAGTGACAGATTTTCACTTGTCACTATAGCACCTACAATTTATAAAACTCATAATACGCAACCAAAATCAAATGTGAGGCCATGGATCAACTGGCCTCACCCTCATGAGCATTAAGGTGCCCTTGGTTTAGACTAATTTTGGTCAATACAAAAAACCTCAATTTGGAGGTTCAAACCCTAGCCATGGCAACCTATTATATATACACTCAAACATTGATTAAACTATCCATAAACATTCCCATGATGATCACAAACATAAATATACTGCCAAATCATGTTTATAATGCATAAATGAATGAAAACGAGATTGAAAAAAACAAGAGCAAATCGTGATTTGTAGGGAGTTTTTCGCGAAGCTACAGGGCTCAAGGATGATCGCGAATACTTCAGTGGCGTTCAAGCATTACTGTTGAAGGCTCAAAAGCTTCTGAATTGCCTTGGAATTTGAGAATGAAGTTTGACTTTTTCTTGAGAAATTCAAGTTTGGAATATGGTCTCTATGCTGTTTTTTTTGTTCTGATTTAGTTTGCTAGGCTTGGTATTTATAGAGAGTAGTGATGAGACCAAGAAACAAGGGCAATAACCACCATGGTTAGGTGGTTTCAAAACAATGAATGCACAGTTGTAACCTTTGCCAAAAGCACGGGATTTTGTCCCTTTTTCAAATTTTCATAAATGTAGACATGCCGGTATTGCTTCACACGAAATTTAGGGCCTCTCCATGTATCAAATAAAGCCCAAATGATAATGGCCCATATATTTTGCAATAATTTTAATTTATTTGATTTTTAATTAAATAAACTAATATAAAATGAAAATAAAATCAAGCCTATACAAAAATGGTTTTAGGGGTCCTATACACTCTTAGGAAGATGTTTGAAGTTCATGAATTTGAGCCATTGCCTTAAAAACTCAAATTTGCTCAATGCATATTTCTTGAAATTTCCCAAATTTTACCAACTTGGGAAAGCCATAACTTGCTCAATTTTTATCCCATGATGATAATATTTTACTTTTTGGAAATCCCAAGATGTCTAATTCAATGCCTCTTTTTACCAATTTTGAATTTGAAGATGTTATCTTGATGTTAAAGGTCTTGGAAAAAAGTGACTTTTATTGACTTTCTAAAAATGACATGTAATGTATGAACTTGTATCTTTCAAATGGTGCATTTTTTGAACTTTAGGGATGAAGAGAAGTTGTAGGGAATTGGATTCCATTCAAAATTATCTTTGGTTGGAAAATTTCTTATAAAGTATGAGAAAGTTATACTTGGTCAAAGTTCAATTGAGTTTTCTTATAGAAACCCTAATTTGCCACTTTTGACTTTTGATGGGTTAGGAGCATTTCTTGAGGAATCATGATCAACCCTTGATCAAATGATGGATATTACTTCAATATGTTGATGTTGACCAAAAATCTTGAAGTTTGACTGTACATTGGCTACAGTTGACTTTTGACCTACCACAATTGATTTTCTAATACTTGAGCAATTGACTGAGCAAACTTGTTGTGCAAGGCATGAAATTTGTAATGGATAATCTTTAGTACATATTAATACAATGGAGAACATTTTGGATCCTTGGAGCTCAACAATCTTGATTAAATTGAAACCCTAGTTGGGGGTTCATTGCCTTAGAAGGAGAATTGTATGGTCAATTCTTGGTCAACCTTGAGCAATTAAGAACCTCTAGGAGTATGTCTTAAGTGAAAAAGGGAGGGCAAATTTTGGGTTACAACACCTTCCTTCATGATGATGCAAATATCCATCTTCTCATACCCTTGGGTTGATTCGTAATAACGCGAAATTATATCGTATATTCAAACTGACTCGTATGCATTTTGGTTTCTTTTTCGTTCATTTTTATCTTATTATGCCGATATTTCTATTTCATTTTAGGTATTTACATTCCACAAGACTTTTATGAGAAAAGAGGAAGAAATGATAAAGAAATGAGTTGAAAATGACTCTGTAGTAGAAAACAGAAGGAAATTACATGACAGAGGATTGCGATGATCGTCACAGCCTCCAGCTGGTCGCCACACCTCAGAATTATATGTGCCCCTCGGGACACACGTGTTACGGTTGCCACATTTTTTAATTGTGTGCCCCACGACACACAAGGCGTTCCCCTCGCCAAAACTCTAATATTGCAGGTAACGTACTTGTTTTCTCCATCTTACACACTCACCCCATGATTTTATCAACTTCTCCAACCATGATCTCCACTACCTCTCACATGATAACTTCCATAATTTCTCACTATATAAAGGACCTAGAATTGATTGTTTGATTATCCAAGTTTGTGCGCATGTTCATAGTTTTAGGCAGAAATCACTTTGAAAAAGCGGTAGTTTGTCACATCGGGGAACTACCACACCATTAGTATTAGGCCTATAATTTGAGTAATACATAGATCAAATCATACCGCTTTAATAAAAGTTATTTCAGTTTCATCTATATTTAAAGCCTCGTAATTTATCCCCAACTTTTACAGGTTTCCTTTTATTGCTTTATTATTATTAATGTCGTTCATCATTGTTAATTTAATTATCATGTCGTTCTTAATTGCAATTGTTATGTTTAATTCACTTTTATTTAACAATATGACTAGCTAAATAGTAATGAGTCTGGTATGTGAGGACTGTCGTTTACGATGAGACTCGGTAACGAAGTTGGCTTAAATCTTTATTTGAAAATTCTTTTTGGTCTTTGGTTTTAAACTTAATTTAAATAACCTTGTCACGAGAGTGAGAGGTTACTTAACATGATTTTTCCACGAGAGTGAAAAATTAACTAAGGTTCGAGCTGGCACTACGAGAGCATGGTGGTGGAACCAGATAGTAGAAACTAGGCATTGATTCTAAATACAGTGAGAACACTTTAGGATTAATTAGACATTGTTTTAAAACCCGGTCCTTGATTCAAGTGGACGAGCGCGAGAAAAATCCTACGGTTAAGGAGCGTGACTTTATTCAAAACCACGAGAGTGAGAGATATTGTCTTTAAATTGATATTTTCTACTAAAAAATTTTCTAATGGTAGTGTAAGACAACAAGTTACAAAGTCCCTGAGATACACGTAATTCAAATTCTGGCACCTCTCTTTAATTATATATTTATTTAATATTTAGTATTTATTTTAGTTTTAGTTTCCCCTAGCCTTAGCTTTACAAAGAAAAAATAGATCACAATAGGTTGACATTGGTCTCTATAGGTTCGATTATATTTTATATTGTTTCGATATTTTCGTACACTTGCAGACACATCGATTAGTTGAGTATTCTGCTTAATATGACGAAATGTCTCTTAGTTTAAAATAAATCAAAACAAACCATTTCTCTATTTGTACCCTTAACTACGAGGTTTTGATTCTTCATTAGTACGTAGGCATAAGACATCATGTCTTTCCAAATCAAAAATTAATTAAAAAAATTCTTTTCTCATCCCTCAACTCTTTTTCAAACAACCAATTTTAGCCAAAAACACAGATATTACAAGAGGTTCCTGTAGAGTACTATAGATACATAGGGTGCTAATACTTTCCCTTTGTATAATCAACCCACGTTCCTTGTATCTCCTTATTATATTTCTTTTGCTTTACTTTTAGTTTTGCTTCTTGCCTTGCATGTTTATTTTGAGTTTTATTCGCTCTTTCCTCAATCCCTTGGAAATAATAAAGCGCAGTGGCAACTTTCACTGTATGAGATAAGTCAATCAATGAATTTATCTCAATTTTTCAATGCTACAGTTATGACAGACAAAATGAAGAGACTGTTGGTGGAAGTAAGGATAAAGCTGCATAGAGTAGTGAAGAAGAAGAAACAACTAGAAGTACTAATGCTTAAGAAGTTATGTTCTTCTATTTTGTTTTAGCATTTGTTATTTTACCTATATAAGGGCTTATGACCCATAAATATTTTGTGCTCTTTTGTGCCTTGGCTTGTAATACTTAACTTTGTGCTTCCACCAATGATTGTGTGTTTCCAAATGATGTGTGCTTCCATCTGATTTAGTTTCTGTTCACATTAAGTTTTGTGTGCTTCCAAACTTTTGTACATCTATTCTATTTTTTTCTAATTTTTGGCTAAAAAGGAGGAGTAAAGTGATAGTGTGTTAGCTTGGAAGTTTGTTTGTCCTGGTGTTGATGTAATGTCAAATGTCTTGACATGTTAATTAACATTGTCATAGGATTGTACTACATTTTAGAGAGAGTAGTCTTTGTTGTAGCTTGTTATGTATGCAACTATTTAGGGGGGGCATGAGTGTCAGTCATGCTTGTGCTTAAGGTTATTTGCTTATATTGTTACTACTGATATATGTATGCATGATGTCATCCTAAATGTCCTGACATCTTGTCTGAAGTGTTTTTTTTGGAGAAATCTGTTTTCAGTTTGTGAGGATTATTTTTCTTTTGCTACATGTGCCTCTGATATATGAACTTGCAAAGTTCATGGTTTGTTTGAAAGCTCCCTTGAGGTGGATTATTTATTATGTGTGGTAGTGGGTAATGGTCTTATCTTTCTGAAGCTAATTCCTAGAGTTTGAAGGAGTTTTAATCTTTGTGTTTTGTGTGAGGTTGGCTCTCTCTATAGCTGCATTTTTCTTTTATGTTTTATGTTTGCAGTCTGTACAAATTTTACATGTACTTCATGTAGCTTGTGCTTTGTTATTTTGTAGTTTTATTCCTTATCTCCAAATTTATTGTGCAAAGGTTATTTTAGCCAAAATTTTCCAAATGGGGAGATTGTTAGGTCTGTGATTTTATGATTGACAATAATTTTGGTAAAACATGTATCATAACCAGATGTTGGATAAGATGTTGTGACCTCTTGAACAACTGTTAAATCAGATGTTGCCGCCTCTGGATGTTGAGCAAGATGTCGTGACATCTTTACTAACTGATATAGCAAGAACTGTTGTTATTTTCTTGACAAATTTGATTTGATTTTGTGAGATTCTCTTGGATACATCTCAGTTATTTACACAGGTAAAGAAAATTTTATTTGGAACAATTTTTTTGATCTCATACTGTGCATAAATTTCTAAAATTGGATATTGAGACAATTTAGGAAACTTGATATTTTTGTTCCATAAATCAAGGAGATTTTTCTGTATAATTTGTGCAGCCTTCAACTCATGGATCAACAACAAATTGGGTGAAGATTTCGAATCCCATGGATAGCTGAGGAGTATATAAAGAAAAACCTATACCAAATGAAATTTGGATTTTACAATTATGTAAAAATAAGGTGAAGTTCAGAGTCTTAGGTTTTGAGAGTTTCTTTAGTGTTCTTTGTTTTTTGTATGTCACTCATGTATCATGGTGATACATATAGTTTTACTTGTTTTTTATTGTTCTCAATCAAAAGCTTTTAAGCATAACTGAGTATTGTAATTGGAAGTGTGATCTTCGATTTTTTGGTCTTTTGTTATTGTCACTGAGGTGACTGTGGGAAGTGATAGGGGTTCTCATATCCAAGAGCTTCCTAGGTAAAAGTTACATAAGGTAGTGATTAGGTGATAAGTTGTAAACTAGGATTTTTTAGCTTTGAACTAATCATATCATAGTGGATTTCCTTCATGGCTTGGATGCCCCCAGAGTAGGTGATGTTGCACTGAACCGGGTTAACAATTGACTGTGTCTTTTACCTTCTACAATTTACTTCTACATAATTTATTGTTTCGTAAAATTGTTTTGTCATTAGATGATGTCTTAACATTTCTCTTGACATTGTTTTTTGGTGTTGGGACATCAGTCTTAACATCTATGTTTAAAATTCCATAATTTCAATTATGATCAAAAGAAACCAAGATATCAGTACCAAATAACAAAGCAAAACTCAAAGGGAAAAAATTGATTCGTATCGTTCAAGAAGGAATCTGATATCAAGATTTACATCTTACTACGAAATTAATATTAATCGTTTGTGCTTGTAAAAAAAATTCATTCATTAGGCCCAAAGATCGAACCCGAGACCTCCACGGGGGGGGGGGGGGGGGGGGGGGGTGCTTTAACGCAAGACCTCCACGACAGGATTTAACCCAACATCTTCACAAGAGGAGATATAATCCAAGTCCTCCACAAGGGGAACCTTAACCCAAGACCTCCATGGGGGCGCTTTAACCCAAAAACTCCATGGTGGCGCTTTAATCCAAGACCTCCACCATGGTGCTTTAACTAAAGAACTCAACAGGGGAAGCTTTAACCAAAGACCTCCACTGGGGGCGCTTTAACCCGAGAACTATATAGGGGGAACTTTAACCAAAGACCTCCACATGGGGCGCTTTTCACCAAGACCTCCACAGGGGGCGCTTTAACCCAAGACCTCCACATGGGGTGCTTAAACCCAAGACCTCCATTGGGAGCGCCTGAATTCAAAATCATAAAAAAATAGAGAGGTCTTGAGGCGAGAAGAAATCTCAAGAAGGAATTTGGAGACGAATGGACATCACAAAGAGTCATAAGTAAAACAATGAGTCCATGTCCTCCTCCAATAAAATCAAATCGAAAAAAGGCACTTGAAGTGAAACACTGAGGATAGTTTAACCCAAGACCTCCACCGAGGGAAATTTAACCCAAGACCTCCACCAAGGGAAATTTAACCCAAGACCTTCACCAGGGGAAACTCTCCCAAAAATCTGAACTAAGGGCTATCCAATCCAAGATTTTTCGCAAGGGGAGTACCTATCCGACTCTCCTGAAGTTGGAACTTCAAACACAATTGGAGAGGAGCGGGAAGGATAAATACTTAAGAGTTCTGACTCGCAAGGAGAGTACCTATCTGACTCTCCCAAAGTCAGAGCCTCAAAAGAATTTTGAGGAGAATAGGACGAGAAGAGACTTAAGAGTCCTAAACTTACATGACGAGTGCATGTCCCCCCTCACAATGAGCACGACACTGGAATTTGAAAAATAACATAAAGTCTGAGCATGTTAAAATCAGAGCTCAAAAACATCGTACGCAAAAAAATAAATCACCTAGAGGCGTTCAAGCACGAGGAAATAATCAAGTCTCATAAAGCCGCCATATGAGTATTCAGCATGAAGCCGCCATATGACATTTTGAATGAAATAAGAAGGACAAGGAGTTAAGAGTCCTAACTCGAGTGATGAGTCCCTACCAAAATGCTAGTCAACTTAAGCGCTTGGACTCTTCAGACCTCGCGCTTGGGGGGCTATATACATCCTAAAAATAATATTCTAGATTATCAACTAAGACGCCAATACCTTAGGTGCTTCATCCCTTCAGGCCTCGCGCTTAGGAGGCTATGTACATCTGGAAAATAATATTCTAGATTATTAACCAACACACCAATTCCTTAAGTGCTTCGATTGATAAGGCCTCACGCTTGGGGGGCTATGTGCTTCTGAAATATAAAAGACAATATTGCCTACGTAAACCATGAAAGCACTACCAAATCGGCTAACATAGCTAGCCCATGAAGGCATAGCCAAGTCGCTCAACAGAGCTTTCCCACGAAGGGACAACAAAGTCTCCCAGCAGAGCTAGCCCATAGAGTTAGCCCGTAGAGTTATCCCGCGAAGGTGCCAAGTCGGCCAATACAGTTAGCCCATGAAGGTACCAAGTCGCCCAATAGAGCTAGCCATCAGGCAAGTCGACCAACACACCTAGCACGTGAAGGCATAGCCAAGTCTCCCAGTAGAGCTAGCCCATGAAGGGACAACAAAGTCACCCAATAGACCTAGCCCACAGAGTTAGCCGGCAAAGCTAGCCCGCGAAGGTATTAAGTTGGCCAATACAGTTATCCCACGAAGGTACCAAGTCGCAGGCAAGTCGACCAACACACCTAGCACGTGAAGGTATAGCCAAGCCGCCAAGGATAGTTAGCCCACAAAGCTAGCCCGCAGAGCTAGCTCATGAAGATATCAAGTCAGGCAATATAACTAACCCACGAAGGCACCAAGTCGTCCAATACAACTAGCCCACAGATCTAGCCCGTGAAATAACTGACCTTGATACATACATTGATGGACATTTAGAATATGTCTCATATGTAATAATTGCCACATCAATAGCCATAAATATGGTTTCATGGCATTGACTACCTTATCTCACAAGAAAGACTATAAAAGAGATATCTTAGCGTAAGAAAAAAGATGGATAATTTCATAGAAAAATACTTAAGAACATAAGCATCCATAGAAGGTCATTATTGACCCTTGTCAATATGGGTAAAAATGCGATTTCTCCCCACCAATATCGAGGAAGTTATCAAATATATATTTTGCATTTGTAGTAACAATAGTCTTAACCATTTGATGCACTTATTCAAAGTTCAATCTATGATAATAATAATCAAAGTATTTAATTAAATTAAAAGTATTTATGTGTTTCATGAAAAACAATATTTTCATTAATTTATTTCATTTTATTACATTTTATGATAATAAAAGTATTGATGCACTTATTCAAAATTCAATCTATGATAATATAATTTAAACCATATTAGATAAATTTTAAATTACATTTTATTAAACATATATATTATTTATTTCATATTTTAATAATTAATACTCCATATTATAATGATACTTTTAGAAAATCCGGCGCACAATCAAGTGTGTGTTTTCTTGTCATTGGTAGTTCAATTAAACTAACATTAATTCATTGGTTGGCAATTTTTATCATGTGAATTACTCTATTCACCCACTCTTAATTACTAAAAATGAGTCAACAATGTTGATTTACTTCATCCTAAATATTCCTACCAAACAGTCGATAAGATCCACTACTTCAGTCCAAGCTACATAGATTATACACATCTCACTTAATCATAAATATTGATCGTACCTGATCAGAAAGGATTGTCAAAGTTCACAAGTTTCAAGTCGAACAACAGTTGATTGTGAAGTGGAGGTGGTACATGCAAGACACTCTGATGCCAAAGTGATGTTCATAGTAAATGCAAGCGAGTATGAGAATATGAGTGAGTGATTGAATACTTGGCCCTCTCATGTGAGAGGGTATTTATAGTCCCCAACGCTGGACCAAGGTCCCCATTACTGAGCTAAGCAAGCAGGCCTAAAAATGGAGACTATCAGGTCCTTCGTCTGTAGTGGGGGCCATCACGTGGTCCCCAACTTGGATGGATTCCTTCGAACAATCGGGAGGATATGGATGCGGCCTTTTCGGGATCAAGAGGAGTTTGCGATATTCTTAGGTGTTAAGTGTCATCCATACGAGGAGGATGCTCGCGAGGTCCTTCTGACTGTCGTTGACCCTTCTCGTCAGTCCAGAGGTTTTCCCTGGAGGACTTGTCTTGGTCGATGAGAAGAGTGGACGATGTTCGTCATGAACTCCCGGGCATCATTGGTTCTCCTCGCCATGCATGCGTTATCCCCGTAGGTCAAAACCAAGTCGACCAGAAGACTGGAGTTACTGCCCGACATGGTTGAGGGAATACTCTTCTTGTTGGCCTTCTCTTGTAGCATAGTTGGATTGGACTTTTTATGGTGTTTGGGCCATGTGCAGGCCTAGTCTAAAATAGGAGCCCCCCAAGTCGTTGTTTCGGATGAAAAAGGAGTTATGACTTAAAATCAACTTCTCTGTATGGCGAGCACAACTTAGCCATGGTTTTTCACGACGTCGAAGGAGGGGGTCATTTTTATGCGTGGCCACTCGAGCAAAGATTGGAACTTGCTTCATGGAGAACATTACAGTTGTTCCTCGACTCGCGAGGAGACGGAGTTCGGAGTGTGTCTACCTCGTAAGCCACATGGTATAGCTTTCGGTCGCAGGATGTAGCCACATGGTGTGGTATTTAGGATAGAATGATGGATTAGGGAGTAGGGGTCATTATGACTCTGTGCGCATATGTGGCAAGGAGTGGGTCGGTTTGTGTGCTAATCGATGTGGTGCTTCATCTTTCGTGTCAGCTCTATAAATAGTGCCTTAAGGTTCATTTGCAATATTTCCAACTCTCGCTCTCTCCTTTCTCCCTATCGTTTTCAGTTTTCCATCATCTTCTATCTCCTTCTCCAACCACAAGCCTCGTCATAACCTCCACCGCAGACTTCTCACCGACTTTAATCAAGTATGATTTTCCAATAATTATTGTCATTTACGGTTGGCTTTGTCGATAATATTTGATTCAGTTAACGACCCGAAGGAATTTTGCTCGGGATATTCATACATATCTTCGTGATATTCGCGAAATTTCCAGTGAAATTTACTTGTTCCTCGTGGAACTTATGAAAATGCTCGGGGAATTCATCCCTTTCCCTACGAAACTCGTGAAGCTGCTCGGGGATTTCATCTTATCCACACAAATTTCCTGAAACTGCTCGGGGAATTCATCTTATCCTCGTCGCCGTGCAAGGTTGCTCGTGGGATATATACTCCCCTTGTGGCTTTTCTCGAGTATGTTTGCTACTTAGTGAAGGAGTGTTCACCGACCTGGTTTGGTTGTAGCAACCCCCTTTCAATTGTGTTGCGGTGGAAGGTTGGATTTAATTTAGCTATAAAATTCACTGGTTTTCTATGCTTTATAGGTGAAATGGCCGAACCCAACGAGTCATCCGAGCAGATCGAGGTGGAAGAAATAAGTGGAGCCGATGAGAGTGTTCAATTAATTGACACAATCATCGATCCGTCATTGTCCTGGGTCCGGCCAGAACCCTGAGGGATAGCCTCGGTCTATAGGTATACTATATGGGAAACATGCATTGTTGTTGAGTATGGTGGCGACCAAGAGGGTTTGCATTGGAACATTACAATCCTGCGGCTGATGGCCACGACCAGGATATACTCTTCTTTCGAGGAAGATTACTTCCCCATGTACGAGGTCGTCTTCATGGATTTGGGGCTCTGTCTACCCTTCAGTGATTTTCAGATGGGTGTGTTTAATAATTTTAACTTGGCGCCTTCCCAACTGCACCCCAACGTGGTCGCTTTTATACGAGCTTTCAAAATTACTTGCTGGTACTTGAGGATCGGGGTGAAGATTCCCTTGTTCTTTAGGGTTTTCCATCTCCAAAGGCAGTCTAGGGTAGGAAAACATAGCTCAGTTTCTTTAAAACAGTCGAAGAGGCTGTTCAAGATGTACACGGATTTTGTCCATGAATTTAAATATAAATGGTACATCGTGCATCCTTCGTCTCAAGAGGTCGTCGATGCGGTGTTCGACCCAGTATCTCTCGTGGATGAGGACGGGTAAGTATGTTATGACGAGAATGGGAACAAAGAGATTGGGAGGCTCTCGAAGTTCCATATTCATTGGTGCCAAGGTCACTACGAGTACGGCCCTGGCCAATTCCATACCCCTGTCGGCATCATGAGTGTCGAGGATGAAGGAGCCTTCGGTGTTCTCAACAGGTTCTTCGATGGTTTCCTTCCCTCGAGGTGGGTGACGAGGGAAGGAGATGATGTTCTTGATGAAGACAGCGAAGCTACATTCGAGGCATTCCCGATCAACACTAAGGGGCTCGTTGAGTATTGTACCTACAGGCAAGTCGTGGTATAAAATCAATGAAGTCGCCACTGAACGTATTTTATTCCACGGGGAGGGAAAGGTGAACATCGAATAAACCTAAAGGGTGAAATCACGGTCTTGCGATTGAGAGATTTGGTAAGGGAGTCTGTTATGTGAGGGGAAGGTATTAGCACCCCACACACCTGTAGTACTCTACGGTATCCACTCTTGTTGTTCTAATCTAAGGATGTGTAAGAATCTATATCTAAGTTAATAGCTAAACAAAAATTCAAAGAGGGAATGCATACATAAGAATAGAGAAAATAATGTAGGCAAAATAAAAGTTGTACTCGTTCGGGTCCTACCCCAATGCCTACATATACCATTTTAGGAATCATTGCAGCCGAAGTTTGGCTAAAATATTTTGGTTGGTTTATGTTTTTTAATTAAAAAGACAAAAGCGACAATCAAGATGGAAAAAAATCAGATAAAATGACAAAATAATCAGCAACGATGATAAAACATCAAAATAAGGACGACAAGACATTACATGGCAACACAAACTCAGATAAGATGATAACACATCAGCATGATAGTAAAATTTCGGATAAGATGATAAAACATCAGCATGATAGTAAAATACTGGATAAAATGATAAAATATCACACCTAACAATGATATCGAAGATTAAAGTAGGATAGCGAAGATATGCAATGACGAAGCATCGGCAAGAAGATAACAAAATATCATGGAAAAGATGAAAATACATTAAAATTTAGATGATAAAACATCACACTTAACAATGATATTGAATATCAAAGTAGGATAACAAACATATGCGATGACGAAACATCGGCAAAAAGATAGCAAAATATCATGGCAAAGATGACAATACATCAAAACTTAGATGATAAAACATCACACCTAACAATGATATTGACAATCAAAGTAGGATAACAAACATATGCGATGACGAAGCATCGGCAAAAAGATAGTAAAATATCATGGCAAAGATGACAATACATCAAAACTTAGATGATAAAACATCACACCTAACAATGATACTGAAAATCAAAGTAGGATAACAAACATATGCAATGATGAAGCATCGGCAAAAAGATAGCAAAATATCATGGCAAAGATGACAATACATCAAAACTTAGATGATAAAACATCACACGTAACATTGATATTGAGAATCAAAGTAAGATAACAAACATATGTGATGGATAAACATCGGCGAAAAGATAACAAAATGTTATGGCAAAGATGAAAATACCTCAAAACTTAGATGATAAAACATCACATCTAACAATGATATCGAAAATCAAATTAGGATAACAAACATATGCGATGACGAAGCATCGGAGAAAAGATAGAAAAATATCATGGAAAAGATAACAATACATTAAAACATAGATGATAAACATCACACCTAACAGTGATGTTGAGAATCAAAGTAGGATAACAAACATGTGCGATGGCGAAACATCGGCGAAAAGATAACAAAATATTATGCAAAGATGACAATACATCAAAACATAGATGATAAAACAGCACACCTAACAATGATATCGAAAATCAAAGTAGGATAAAAAAACATATGCAATGGCGAAACATCATCAAAAAGATAGTAAAATATCATGATAAGGATGGCAAAACATCACAATTTAGATGATAAAACACCACACCTAACAATGATATTGAAAATCAAAGTAGGATAACAAACATATGCGATGGCAAAACATCGACACAAAGATAGCAAGATATCACGGCAAGGATTTAAAACAGTTCCAAATGGCGCACAAACAATTAAGATTGGTTTGTATTTTTTACCTTGAAGAATGATTTAAGTTCATTAGAGATGTTTTATGATTTTCCAAGAAGAAGAAAGATTTATTTTTAAGATGCAATATGCAAAGAAAAGAAAACAACTAAGAGAGACTATCCTAATCTCTATTCCTAGTGTTATTATACAGTGATTGATCCTATGTTTGAGTTTTGAAAGGGAAACTCTAACATATAGTTGGCATGCATGGATAAAAATCCTAGTGTCTATCTCAACTCAGCACTAACTAGTGAATCAAGAAGACCTAAGGGAGCATAGCAAGGGATCACCACCTAAAACTATTTCTAATTCAATTCACCACCAAAGATGAAAGCAAGCAAGCAAGTCAACTAGCTCGAGAGACTAGCTCAAGAGAGCACCCAAACATGCAATGTGAAATCATATGCTGGGGAAAAGGGAAAATCTCTAGCCAGGGGAAATATATCAAATGAGTCTAAAAATGCTTTATGGGGGAAGTCATAACTATACAATAGCACTAAAAGTCCAAGCAAGCTGAATAATATGATATGAACAATCATGGAGCATCAACATTGGTCATGCGAACTCCTGAAAGACATGGGGGCAAGAATTAGAACTCGTTTCTACTTGACCGACTCGATACACAAGATCTTGGGAACACATTCATTGCTCGGAACTTGCAAAAAGTGAGCATAAGAACGATAATAATAGAAAACTAGTGGGGGTTGATTAATAAACCTTTCCACTTGTGATCGGTCACCATTTCTACTATGATTTCGTCATTTATTCGGTATAAGTTAATTAAATCAGTATCACTTTGGTTTATTTTTTATCCTTTGGTTTAAGTTATGTTACTTGTTGTGAATGTATCTCTATGTTTCTTTTCTTTGAATTTCATTTCTTTTAGATGCTTTTGATGGTTTGGTTTTGTAGGTATTTGTTATCTCAGGTGCAGGTAAAAATAAACAGATAATTTGTGAAAATACAAAGCAAAACATGAAGTTACAGGGGCCCTGACACGACCACACATGTAACCTGACACGGGATGTGTCAGGAAAAGATGGCAAAGAAAGTTGAAGGATGAGGAGGACACAGGCGCTCGTGTCGCACGACACGGCCCGTGTCATGTCAGCTGAAGAAGAAACGTTGGAAGGAAGGATGATAGACTCTGACGCGGGTGTCTGTGTCAACTGACACGGCCCGTGTCAGCCCGGGCGCTGAAAATTATGAATTTTTTAATTTCTAGTTCTTTTGAACCCTGGAGGCTACTTTGGACTTTTTGGCATGACCTAGGAAGACTGGACTACGTAAACCTAATTTGAATAAGAAAAAAGGAATTTTTTGGAGATTGGAAGAATTTCACAATATAAGACTGGAGATCCAGAGGAGCTTTGGGAACGGAGAATTCTTCATGCGCGACAACAATTGAAGATCGAAGATTCCAAACCTTTTGTAATGTCTACATCTAATATTTGTGTTATCTTACTTTTGAATATTAGGTGCGGCTAAACCCCCCAATACTAGGGGTGTCCCTGAGTTTCAATGTTAAGAATACTGATCTCTTTGTTTTATTCAACATCATGGTTTTTATGTATCAATTTGATTGTTTAGTAGAATTTATAGTTTCATCCTATGGGACCATAGGATTTCACTATTTTTAATACATTAGAGTCGGTCGATCGTGTTAAGGTTTTCTAAATAATTCTATTATAGATTATTTAACCTAGGACTAGGGTAATCCTACGATAACCAAAATAGTTCTTGATAAATTGAATGCTTGACCTCTGAACTAGTTTGAATGGACATTGAAATTAGGGTAGAAGGTTCAAGGTTTTTTCCTAAGGACTTAGGGAAAGATATTCTTAAGAATCGATAATTAAGGTTGATGAACTTTTTGAAAAGATCAAGGAGTGAAGGTTATTCCATGGCGAATCATACATCTCCCCCTAGCATATTTTAATCAAAAAGCCAAAAGTCATATTTTAATTTCTATCCTTTTACATTTGTGCAAGGATTTTAATCATATCAAACCAAACGATAGTTTTTGTTCAATTGAATTAATAGTCATACTCAGTATTGACTACGCAGTCCTCGTGATCGATACATGGGGTAAAACCCATTATTACTACATTGGTAAAAATAGTACACTTGCTAGTTTTTTCTAATCATGTTTTTGGCGCCGTTGCCGGGGAATTGGCTATTGAAAAGATGGCAGCTCACAATATTCAGTTTCAATAAGAGATAAGAAATAATCAGAAAAACACATCTGCTTCCATTAAATAATATGGAGGTGGAGATGGGTCAAATAGCAGAACAACTGGCTAATGCTCAAGCACCGAGCACTCTTCATGGGGGAACGGTTACAAATCCAAGAGATAATCATACTATAAATGCATTTATGACCAGAAGAGGTATGTCTTTTGAGAATGTTGAAACAGAGGAAATACTGGATGAAGGTGTGATAGAAGTGGATTTTGAAATACGAAACGATCTGAAGCAGGCCGAGGAAGTTGTTATAGAGCCTTTGGTTGAGAAGGAAAAACAAAAGGATCCTAAGTCTAAAACCATTCTTTCTTATCCTTGAAGAACGAGGAAGAAAGATCTTAACGAGAAAATTTTCGAGAAATTCTTGGAATTGTTCAAGAAACTGGAAATTAACATACCTTTTGCTGAAGCTCTGGAACAAGTGCCTATATATGCAAAATTCATGAAAGACATTATCTCCAAGAAGCGTTCCATCGATAATTTCCCAGTAATGCTGACTGTAATTTGTAGTGCTATTTTGCAGGGTCCCAAAATTTCTATGAAAAAGAGAGATAGGGGTGCAATAATTATTCTGTGTACCATTGGGGATAGATCATTCAAGAAAGCACTAATTGATTTGAGGGCTAGCATAAGCATGATGGCATTATTAATCTTCAAGAAACATGAGCTCGGTGAGGTACAAGACACATAAATGACACTTCAGTTTGCTGATCGTTCAGTGAAAATACCTTATGGTATCGCAACCGACGTTCTTGTGAAAATTGACAAGTTTGTGTTCCCTGTTGATTTCGTAGTTCTTGAAATGCCAGAAGATGAAGAAATACAACTCATTATGGGAAGACCTTTTCTAGAGACGGAAAGATGTATAATAGATATTAATGAAGGTACCATTACTATCAAGGTCTATGATAAGAAGCTAAAAATTAATGTGCGAGAAACCATGACATTCATAGATGAGGAAAATACAAGTAAAAGTATTGAAGTGCTAGACATAGTGTTCATTCACTCAGTTCAAAGTAAAATTCATGATTACCATTGGAGAGATTCCTTAGCTTGTCAATTTCTGAAAACAACGATGAAATAGATGACAAAGAATATGAAGTGTTGGCCATGTTTGAAGCACAACCTCCGCGGAATCAATCAAAACCACAACGGTGGGAAGATTTAAGACCACCGCAATCTCCTGAAGAAAAGCAAGAGGTGAAAAAGGGAACAGAGCTGAAAAAGCTACCTGAAAATCTCAAGTATATCTTTCTTGACACCGAAGAGCAATGTCCAACCATTATCAACTATAGTTTAAAAGAAGTTCGGGAAAACCAGCTCATTCAAGTGCTCAAGAAATACAAGGGTGCTATCGGATGGGAAACCAAATATTTGAAAAGAATCAGTCCCACAGTTTACATGCACAAGATATTGATGGATGATAATCAAAAACATGTTGTCCAGTCGCAAAGAAGACTAAATCTTGCAATGAAAGAAGTTATCGGAAAAGAGGTTATGAAGTTGTTAGATGCAGGTCTTATTTACCCTATATCTGACGGCGCATGGGTAAGTCCAGTTCATGTGGTACATAAGAAGGGAGGAACAACTGTCATAAAAAATGAGAAGAATTTATTAATTCCCACCAGGACCGTTACAGGATGGAGAGTATGCATAGATTACCGAATATTGAATACTGCTACAAGAAAAGACCACTTTCCATTACCATTCATTGACCAAATGTTGGAAAGGTTTGCTGGTCATGACTAATATTGTTTTCTTGATGGGTATTCATGATATAATTAGATTGCAGTGACTCCATAATATCAAGAGAATATTATGTTTACATTCCCTTATGGTATTTTCGCCTATAGAAGAATGTCATTTGGGTTGTGTAATGCACCTACTACTTTTCAGAGATGTATGACCTCCATATTCACTAACATGCTTGAAAAACATATGGAAGTGTTTATGGATGATTTTTCAGTTTTCGGATCATCTTTTAAAAATTGCTTGAAAAACATATCTCTAGTGTTAGAAAGATACCAGTAGACAAGTTTGATTCTGATATGGGAGAAGTGTCATTTTATGGTGCGGGAAGGTATAATGTTGGGTCATAAAATTTCCCATAAGGGAATTGAAGTTAATAAAGCCAAAGTTGAGGTGATTGCAAATTTATCCCCACCCCTGAATGAGAAAGGGATAAGAAGCTTCTTAGGACATGAAATATTCTAACATAGGTTCATAATAATTTCTCTAAGATTGCAAAGCCGTTAACTACTCTGCTTATGAAGTATGTGCCATTCCTTTTTGATAAAAAGTGCAGTGAAGCATTTGAAACTTTGAAGAGAAAGCTAGTGTCTGCTCTGATTGTGGTCTCTCCAGATTGGTCTCTTCCTTTTGAAATAATGTGTGATGCAAGTGATATGGTAGTGGGAGCAGTTTTGGGACCGAGAAGAGAAAAGCTCTTGCATGTGATCTATTATGCCAGTCATGTTTTAAATCTATCCCAGATGAATTATGATACGACTGAAAAAGAATTGTTAGCAGTGGTGTACGCTTTTGAAAAGTTCAGATCATACTTGTTGGGTTCAAAGGTAATTGTTTATACTTACCATGCAACTTTGAAGTATCTTTTGTCTAAACAGGAATCAAAACCAAGACTGTTGAGGTGGATCTTACTCTTGCAAGAGTTTGATTTGGAAACCAGTGACAAAAAGGGATGTCAAAACACTATTGCTGATCATTTATCTCGGATGTCCCCTATAGAAGAAAACAAGGAGAACCACACAATCAAGGATGATTTTCTTGACGAACGAATCCTAGTTGTGATTGGCGCATCATGGTTTGCAGACTACGCGAACTACTTTGTAGGTGGATTAATACCTGGTGATTTTGATTCTAACAAGAGGAAAAAGTTTTTACATGATTTCAGGTTTTACTTATGGGAAGAACCATTTCTGTATAAGAAAGGAATTGACGGACTGATTTGAAGATGTGTCCCAGAAGAAGAATAGATAGATATCTTAAAAGCCTGCCACAACTCAGAATATGGAGGACATTTCAGTAGATATAGGACAATAGCAAAAGTCCTCCAATTTGGGCTATACTAGCCCTCAATTTTCAAGGATTCCCAAGGTGTAGTGAAGGAATGTGACAGATGTCAGAGAACTGGAAACATCTCTAAGAGAAACCAGATGCCCCAAAAGGGTATTCTTGAAGTGGAATTATTTGATGTTTAGGGAATAGACTTCATGGGACCCTTCCCACCCTCATTTGGAAAAAAATTACATCTTAGTGGCGGTGGACTATGTCTCAAAGTGTGTGGAAGTTGTAGCATTACCCACTAACAATGTAATCAATTTCCTAAAAAAACAATATTTTCTCAAGGTTTGGGGTTCCTAGAGCTCTAATTAGTGATGAAGGTACCCATTTCTTGAACAAACTGATGGAAAATCTATTGAAGAAATACAATGTGAAACATAAAGTCGCCACTACATATCATCCTCACACGAGCGGACATGTTGAAGTATCAAACAGACAGATAAAGCAGATTCTTGAGAAGACTGTCAATGCATCTAGGAAGGATTGGTCGGTGAAGTTAAATGATGCTTTGTGGGCATACAAAATGTCATTTAAAACACCAGTAGGTATGTCTCCATATCAATTGGTGTATGGTAAAGCATGTCACCTTCCGCTTGAATTCGAGCACACGGCTTTTTGGGCATCAAAATTTTTAAACTATGATCTGATGAAAGCTGGAGAGTCTAGAATTCTGCAACTATATGAGTTAGAAGAATTCCGGAATCAGGCTTATGAGAATGCCAAGGTCTATAAGGAATAAACACAAAAATGTCATGATCAGCGGATACAAAGAAGGGAATTTTGGGAAGTTTAATTAGTTCTCCTGTTTAATTCCAGGTTGAGATTGTTCCCTGGAAATCTGAAGTCGAGATGGTCAGGACCATTTGTTGTTCATAAACTATTCCCTCATAGAGCGATCAAATTACAAAATCAAGCCAATGGGGATATGTTTAAGGTGAATGGACAAAGGTTAAAACCTTACTACATTGGGCAGGAGAGAGGTCTTGTTGATAATGTTCGTCTTACCGGGTAGGATGGATGACCATCGAGCCATGCGACATTAAACGAAGCACTTTGTGGGAAGCAACCCCAATATTTTTATTCGAACTAGTTTTTTTCGTTGTAGGTTTAAATTTTTCAGTGTAGGCTCACCAAGATCTTAGGCAAGGAGTAGTAAATTGTTGGACTCAGAACTTGTGAAAAATATGAGATTTTTTTCAGAAAAGCACAAGCTGACATGGTCGTTCGTGTCAGTAGAAATAGAGCATAAACAATTTTTGGGTTGCTAGAAGTTGACACGGTCGCCCGTGTCACGATACACGGCCCGTGTCAAAAAACCTGGAATTATTTTGTGGAAAACGTAAACGTCAGCACTAGACACAGTTTCCCGTGTCACTGGACACGGCCCGTGTTTGTTCCATTGGGGCAACGAAATTGTTTTTAAAAACTATGGTTCCTGCGCTGACTTATGAGATTTTAGTATCCTTTTCACTCTATCTTCACTTTTATCTCACTTATAAACCTGATTCTTTTTCTTCCAAACACTTCCACTAAAAACCCCATAGCCACCATTTACAAAGCTACCTCCTTGCACCACATCACCACTCCGTTCCACATACTACATTCATAAAAGTGCTCTATTTTCTGGCCTCCACCTTACTACGGTAACTTTTCCCACTAATTTCGGTGTTAAATTTTATGTGATTTTTCAGGTACCTAACATGCCTCCCAAGCATATTGTGCGAGGAAAGCAACCCGCAAGAGAATCATCAAGGTATAGACCTAGGAGAGATCTCACTATTGGTGCCCAACCTAATGCTCGGGGCATTATTTTTGAAAACCCGGCACATGAAGTGTGCTATTCTCGCCAAATTCAGCGTAAGATGATGCTGACAAGGTATATGTGTTACAAAACTCTAGTAGCTATGGGTTTATCTGAAGAAGTAAATAGAATGTTGCATGTGTTAGGAATATTAGAATGTATGCAATATGAAGCACCATCCTTTGAGCCATAACTCTTGAATTTTTTAGTTCTGTTGAGTTTAAATTGTAGTCAATGTGGAAGGGACCAACATAAGTCATACAAGTACTATGACATTCCGGTTATACAATGCTAACCATTAGTTGATGATGGAGGAGTTGGGTGGAATCCTACGTCTACCAATTTATGGACACGAAGCCATTCCAGAAACTTTTAGAGCAAGCTGGTTCTGGGGGGACATCATAGGCTGTGGTGGGTATGTTGCTAAGGGTGGTAAGGCATCTCGTATCAAAAACCCTTGTTTCAAGTACGTTCAAAAGTGCTTAGCATATTCTCTATTTGGAAGAGGTGATAGTATAATGGTATTCACTCAACCAGAATTATTTCTGTTGCATGCCATTGCCACTGCGAGTCCGATAAATGTCGCTGCTTTTGCTTCAAATTATTTAGGTAAAGTTTGTCGAGCAGCAGTTGGTGGTATTTCTGTTGGAGGTATGATTACTCAGATATCCTGACATTTCGGTTATGATCCTATTGTGCTGCATGAGGCATCCATTGCAGGAAAGTCTAAGCTAGATATGAGTGCCCTTGTCAATCAGGGCATGATTCAATTATAGGGAAGACATTTTGGGTTAATAAGTTCAAAAAGGGTTATTCTCACATTCCCTAAACCTGTAGGAATTACAATTTCTTATCGCGCGAATTAGATTTGGGGGTATGGTAGTGATGGCGAGGAAGATCAGGAAGAATTTAATAAGGATAATCAAGCTGATGAGAACCAAATGGATGAAGACTCTAGATAGCAAGAGCCAGTGGGTAATCCCTCGAAGATGCCTACCCAATCTGGTGGAAGATCCTCATCTTTCACCCAGGAAGAGTGGGTCTAGCTATAAACAGAGTTTGGCGACATCTGTGCTGAGCAGACGCGCCAAGGCATCAAAGAGGTTCGTCAGGGAAATAAGTTGAACCATCAAGGGGAAATGTTGAGTGAGATGCACCGGATGATTCAACATTTGATGCTGAAATTTCCCCATCCTTCGCAGTAATGTTCTATGAGTCCCCTTCTCTTTTGGACAAAAACATTGAAGACAATGTTTAGTTCAAGTGGGGGAGGGTTTTTATTGTTTTTTGTTATTGTTTTTATTTGAGTTGTTATTCTGTTTTAATTTTCTCTGTTTATTTTAAAATTATTTGTGTTGTTGGTTGTGTCATCAATGTGTTGCAGATTGATTGTATTGTTGCCTAATGAAGGACTGACGAGTAGCTCAGTGGATGAAAGATACAATCTGAAGTTTCTACTCAGACACCCCGAGAAGTTGATACATCTTAAGAACAAGTAATTGTTGGACGAAACTTGGTAACACTGGACTGAGATAGTAGTTTGGTATACCTGAGCTGAAAAAGAAGCCGCATCACACAAGGAGTGTTATGGAACCTGTAAGCTTATCCAACATGGTGAGCATATATAAAGCTAAACATGAGAGTATCATCATGAGAGTTCATTCAGGTATGACTTTATCACTATGATTTTGCATGTATTCTCCTTGAACAACAGAACATGATAACACACACTGAGGCACATTATTTGTTTTAACCCTGAGCCTTTCTAGCTATCTCGTAATGTTATGTTTATCCTTTATTAACCATATTTGAGTCTTATTCCATTTGTTTTCCATAACCATATTTATTAACCCAATGCCAAACACTTCCTACCCTTGCTCGGCATAAGTGTTGTGCATTCTGAAATTGTGCGAAGTTATAAGTTTGGGGTGATCATCTGTGTAGAAGAAGGCAAGTATACATATAAAAGAAAATGTGAAAAAGAAATGAGAAACATGAATGTCTTTAGGAAGAAAAAAAATAGGAAGATAACTCATAGAGAAATACTTTCTCCGAAAAGAAAAAAAACTCAGGTACCATTGAAACACTCAAAGCAAAAACTGAGTGAAACAAATAGCAAAAAAGTCAAGGTTGAGTAAACTCCCAGCATAATAAGTTGAGCACAAAGACCAGAAAACAACACAAATCTCGATCCAAACAAAACCCTTTGTTTGTACATTTTTCTTTGTATATCCCATCGTACCCAAGCCCCGTTACATCCCAAAGACCTCCAAAAGTGTGTGAAATATGTTTGTGTAGTGAAGGTAGAATTCATTCAAAGTTAAGAGTCGATATTGCATACATTAAATTTTGAGTGCAAAACACTTTAACCCCGAGAGATTTAGTGAGAAGTTTGAAAAAGCTTGCAGGTGAAAAAAGTATTTTGATGTGGAATTATAGCGGAAAGTACGGATCGGTGAACTAAAATCTAGACCAGGAAGGTGGAAAGCGAGTTGCGAAGAACATCGGCTATGTTGTGTTAAGACGGAATTCAGGGCTGACTTGGTTGTTGTCGTCTACTTCAGTTTCGTCACTTATTCGGTATAAGTTCATCAAATTTGTAGCACTTTGGTTTGTTTTTTATCCTTTTGTTTAAGTTATGTTACTTGACGTGAATGTATCTCTATGTTGCTTTTCTTTAAATTTCATGTCTTTTAGATGCTTTTGATGGTTTCGTTTGGTAGGTGTTTGTCATATCATGTGCAGGTAAAAATATCCAGAGAATTTGTGCAAATGTGAAGCGAAACATGAAGTTACAGGGGCGCTAACACGGTCACCCATGTTACCTGACACGGTCCGTGTCAGGAAAAGAAGGCAAAGAAATCTGAAGGAAGAGGAGGACACGTGCGCCCGTGTCGCATGACACTGCCCGTGTCAAGTCAGCTAAAGCAGACACGTTAGAAAGAAGGATGACAGACTTTGGCACGGGTTCCCGTGTCCACTCACATGTTCCGTGTCAGCCAAGGCGCTGAAGATTCTGAATTTTGGAATTTCTAGTGCTTTTGAACCCTAAAGGCTACTTTGGCCTTTTTGGCATCACCTAGGAAGTCTGGACTACTTACACCTAATTTGAATAAGAAAAAAAGGACTTTTTTTAGATTGGAAGAATTTAACAATAGAAGATTGGAGATCCATAAGAGCTTTGGGAACATAGAATTCTTCATGCGCAGCAGCAATTGAAGATCGAAGATTCCAAACCTTTTGTAATGTCTACGTCTAATATTTGTGTTATCTTACTTTTGAATATTATGTTCGGCTAAACCCCCCAATGCTAGGGGGTGTCCCTGATTTGCAATGTTAAGAATACTGATCTCTTTGTTTTATTCAACATCATAGTTTTTATGTATCAATTTGATTGTTTAGAAGAATTTATAGTTTCATCCTATGGGACCATAGGATTTCACTGTTTTTAACACATTAGAGTCGGTCGGTCGTGTTAAGGTTTTCTAAATAATACTATTGTAGATTATTTCACCTAAGACTATGATAAGCCTATGATAACCAGAATATTTCTTGATAAATTGAATGTTTGACCTCTGAACTAGTTTGAATGGACATTAAAATTAGGGTAGAAGGTTGAAGGTTTTTTCCTAAGTATTTAAGGAAAGATATTCTTAAGAATCGGTAATTAACGTTGATGAACTTATTGAAAATATCAAAGAGTGAAGGTTATTCCATGGCGAATCATACATCTCCCCCTAGCATATTTTAATCAAAAAGTCAAAAGTCATATTTTACTTTCTATCCTTTTACATTTGTGCAAGGATTTATTCATATCAAACCAAACGATAGTTTTTGTTCAATTGAATTAATAATCATACTCAGTATTGACTACGCAGTCCTCATGATCGATACTTGGGGTAAAACCCATTATTACTACATTGGTAAAAATAGTACAGTTGCTAGTTTTTTCCGATCAACTTGCCTCTCTCTTTTTGGAGGACTTAAAAATGGTTGCCATATAGGACCTAAAACCAAACATCCCGCTATACAAGCACAAACATAAACCCACGTGTGGAATACCTACTCAAAAAGGTAGGATTTTAAACAAATCAAACACAATTAGCACACCAACAAAATTTCCTTAAACACATCTTTAAATAAACTAGAGGGATTCCTGACATGCTCTACAATGAAGATCCCTTCATGCAATCAAAAGCGGTAAAGTGTGGAAATAGTAAAAGGGAAAGTGGTATAATACCAAACAGATAACAATATGTAAAATGCAAAGCAACTAAAGAAACCCAGAGGCTCTGTATCAAGCTAGCATCAACAAGTGAAAAGTGTCAGAATGCATTTTGAGGCATCAAAAGCAAAGTATACATGGTCGGTCACGAAAGTAAATCACAATCGTGCAAACTGCAGGTAAACACATGTACAAACAAGATACAATGGCATATATACACCTCGCATGAGGGAAATGATAACTCCACATGTGGTGTCTCACAAATAAAGTAGAACACCAAAGTCTCGACATATGTCAAAATGCGACATCGCACAAGTAAAGCGGAATACGAAGCAAAGAAACCAGATAGGATTCAAGTTATAAAAACCTCGTAAGAACTCAACAAATAAGTGAGATACGACAAATGTGCAACCTAGAGTTGCAAAACTAGCTCAAATGGTGAAAAACCAGAAAATAGCTCAAAACAGTAAAAACACATTATGTGAAATTGCAAAGTAAGTGTTAAGCAATTAGAAACTACGCAAACATGATCACAATAGCTCACAATAAGAAAACTAAGTATAGAAATGGTATGTGAAATTCAAAGTCAGCAAGCACAAATCAATCGTACCGATAAAACGGGAAAAACAGGAAAAATGAGCAAAAAATCAAAATTGTCAGAATACAATGAAATTTACACGGCGGCTTGTAAACGTCCCAACAGACTCAAAAATGAAGTCGGTTTCCCTTAACTCAAACTCTAAGGTCGACTTTCAATCTATTTCAAAAGCTAAAACAATAAAAAAAAAGTTCCCGAAATGTGAAAACAAAGTGCACAAACAGCTCTGGAATAGTGAAAAATAGTGTAGTTACATGTAAAGAAGTCGGAAAAACTCGGCATAGTTCAAAAGTTATGGTTAACATGAGTTTATGTACAAAAAATGGTAAAATTGGGTGTTTGTGTCATTTTCCGATTATCTCAAGTTTAGGCACTTGGAAATAGTTTTGTTATGTATCTTGAGTTAATCGAAACATGATACAAATCCAAACAATAAACATTGCAACAATTGGCACCAAAATCACAAAGTTGGAAAAATACACATGTCATGTAAAAAGAGTGAAAATTGTCAAATTTGCGAAGTAGAGACAACTTGTTAGTATTGAATCAAAATGCTATGTTAGTATACCGTAAAGTTTCTTGGTGCACAAAAGAGAGATGGAAGGAAAAAGGAATATATTTAATGATGGCTAAAAAAATAAAGAATAATGATTTACAATGAATTACATTGACCTACCTCACTAGGCTATTTATACACAAAATTAGATTATAATAAAATACCTAAATATCCTCTAACAAAGATATTAAAAGATATAAAAATATATTCCTAGATATTCCTAAAATATAAATTATTTCTAACACCATCCCTTAATTTATATTTATCCAAAATTGACAACACCAATTTCATCCCTTAAACTAAGAAATTGACCAGTCTTGATAGCCTTTGTTAGAACATCTGCCAGCTGCTTTTGGGTTCTACAGTGCACAACTTCTAATATTCCATTCTAAACCTGATTCCTCAGAAAGTGATACTTGGTCTCAATATGCTTGCTTCTCCCATGCAGCACTGGGTTCTTGACAAGAATGATTGCAGACTTGTTATCAATCATCAGCTTCAGAGGTTTATTTACCTCAATCTTCAGATCTTTCAGCAAGTTCAGAATCCACACAGCTTGGCATGCAGTTAGAGCGCATGCAATATATTCAGCTTCATAGGTTGACAGTGCAACAACAGGTTTCTTCGTGGAACACTAAGAAATAGGACCTCCCAGAAATTTGAATAAGTATCCAGAAGTACTTCTTCTGTCAACTCTATCTCCACACCAATCAGAGTCTGAATAACTCTGAAGTTCTGTTTCGATCTTTCTTCGAGATGGAAATAACACTATATACTTCAGAGTTCCCATCACATACCTCAGAATCCTGACAGCAGCTTGGTAATGAGACCACTTTGGTTTACTCATAAATATGCTAACCATTCCAACTGCATAGAAAATATCACGTCTTGTATTACACAAATACCTTAGAGAACCAATCAACTATTTGAAGGTTGTAGCATCCATATCCTCTCCATCAAAATCAGAGTCCAACTTTTGATTCATATCAACAGGTGTGATAGAAACTTTGAAATTTTCTAGCTTAAATCTCTTTAGAAGCTCAAGTTCATACTCCATCTGATGCAAAATTATTCCTTTCTCAGAATATATAAACTCTATTCCTAGAAAGAAACTCATTTTCCCAAGATTTCTCATCTCAGACGCATTCATCAGAACCTTCTTGAACTCAGCTATTTCTTGTTCAGAGCTTCCTGTTAGAAATATGTCATCAACAGAAAAACATACCATAATCATATTACCTTCTGAAGTGTGTTGAACATAAACACATACTCCATCTCACACTTCTGAAACCCTTGTTCCTTGAAAAATGAATCAATCTTCAGATTCCAGGATCTGGGTGTTTACTTTAATCCATACAAGGCTTTATGTAATCTGAACACCATCCCTTTCTGATATTTTTTCTCAAATCCAGGAGTTTATGGCACATATACCTCTTCTTGTAATGGACCATTCAGAAATTCATATTTTACATCTAAATGCATCAGAGGCCAATTCCTGTTAGCAGCTATTGCAATCACTAGTTTGATTGTTTCATGTCTCGCTACAGGTGCAAACACTTCAAAGTAATCCAGCCCAGGCTTTTGTAGGAAGCCTCTTTCTACTAATCTTGCTTTGTGTTTTCCAATTGATCCATCTGGCTTTAGCTTCTGCTTGAAAACCCATCTGACGCTGATGGCTTTCTTGCCTTTTGGAAGTTCTGTCAGCTTCCAAGTCTTGTTTCTACCCATAGCATTAAGTTCTTCTATCATGGACTGTAACCAAACTTGCTGCTTAAGAGCCTCTTCCATACTCATGGGTTCAAAGTCTACTAACATTGCACATTGAATAACTTCTCCTTCAGAGTCTACTTCAGTGTCTTGTAACATGTCAAACTCTGCAAATCTTCTTGGGATGCTTCTGACTCTTTGTTTCCTCTGAACTGGAATTTCATAACCTTGGACACCAGAACTTTCCCCTTTAGAAGCGCTTGCTTCAGAAATTGGACTTTCTCCATAACCTTGGTTGTGTTCAAAGTCTGGATCACCATCGGAGTCAGAGTCAGAATCATCTTCACCTTATGAATCTTCTTTGAGTCAATGTCTTTACCAGCTTCAGAAACATGTGTTTCTGACTTTTCTTCAAGATTTCTCTCATCAGAGTCAGGACGATACCTTTCCTGTAACACCCCATTTCTACCCGGCGGACAATACTAAAATCAGAGTTCAACATAAATAGGATGCTACATTTTTCAACTTGAAATCAAACTTCATTTAATCGCATATAAAACAGATACATAACACTTAATTTGGATAAACCGATAACAACTTGATTTATTATTTAAAATCAAACAATATTTTATTGATAAGCAGCAAAATATACATATTCAACTTCAAGACAATAGTTACTTCATGTAAACAACTTAAAGATTCAGCAACATAAATAATAATCAACAGCTAAACATCAAGCGTTCATCCCCCCCGAGTTCTATGTATCAGAGCGACGACACCAACTCGATACTAACGAGGGTGACAACTATTCTTCTTGATTACCTGCACGTTACCAACAAATGGCAACATTCAAACAAAAGGGGTGAGATATCGAACTATATAATTGAATGTATGATAATTAATATATCAGAATCAGTTCATATAAAATCACCAGTTCACAACTTTCAAACATCTTTAATCTCAATAAAACATCAACACGACTTAACAACTAATTCACAAACTTTAGATGATACCCGTCACAACAAATCAACAACATAAAGCAACAACAAATATATCTTCACCACGACTCAAGATGCAACATCAAATACGACTTAATTACAATGCACATGTATATGGTACCATTGGAGCAGAACTCCCAACTTAAAAACATTTGCCAGTAATTTCGTGGCACAAGGAATAAACCTTCTTCACAAATCATTTTTCCAATACAGGCCTTCACAAAATCTGCCAATACAGGCCTTCGCAACATCCTCCAATACAGGCCTTCACAAATGCAAATGTATGAATGTACAACACATGTAACAACATCATTAAACACTTCATGAGACATACGCCTATATCACTACTTCACTGGCCATAGGCCTACAACGTCATTAACATAATTAACAAAAATTCATCATTCATCGCAAGGCATAAGCCTACATTACCATTGTTACCAGTAATTATAGGTAATTCATCATCATCTAAAATTCTCTGCAATTTCACATTATCTACAAGAATTCACAGCGAAAATCACAACAACACAACAACTCAACATAATTCAACTTTGGTCATAAGCCTACAATTTGATATTTCAACAATGACAATTAACACAACATTGACATAAGCCTACAAATTAGTACGTCACAACAACAATATCACAACAACATGTCAACAACCATTCGACGTTGGCCATAGGCCTACAACATAATATTGCCCATGATTATTCAGACAATTCTCGACTATACCGGTTAATTACTTATCTAAATGCTTATTTATAATTACAAACTTCTATAAATTTTTATACTATAATACTACATCATCATTATCATGAACCAAGTATTATCATAAGATCATCATGTCATCATTATACTTCATCACCACAAAACATCATGGTGATTCAACGCCGGAAAGCTAACTCTATCCTAACTTGGGTACTATAATTATCCTTCTTATCCTTAATTTTAATCATTATAAATTTAGTTCATTGCATTAGCTTTCCAATGCTTCGAACGGCACATCAAGCAGAGTTACGGTTCAAAAATTATGGAGTTTTCAAGTTTTCAAAAATACTGTCAAACAGTGAGCAATCGATTGCACTAACATGCAAATCGATTACACCTTGTTCCAGAGGCCAAAAATCACGTTTTTAAGCAGTGCAAATAGATTGCTCTGTACTTCAAATCGATTTCTTACAAAAACAGAAGCAAAAATCCCAATTTTTAAGCAGTGCAATCGATTGCTCTTCTGCTGCAATCAATTGCACCCTGTGAAAAATAGTTTTACAAATTCTGTAAAGTGCAGTACAAAAACCCATTTGTTTCAATTCCAAAGACACAAACTTCATGAAATAATACACAACCAAACATCCATTTATCATTGTTATCATCATACATAAATTACCACAAATACACCAACATCAACATAAAATAATTCTCCAACAATAGAGTCATCAATTGAATTTCTTCAACTTTATCAGGAAACACAACATTTCCGTAGCAACAAAATAACAACCTTTCACACAAAATCACACACGATAATTTCATATAACCAACCCCACATATAATTTATCATATACCCAAATATAGAGCAAGAATCCCACCCTTACCTTGGATCGAATGCAGCTCTAAGAAACTTCAATGGAATTTCTGAGAATTTAGCACTAGTATCAACTTCCTCTTGTTCTTCTTCTCCACTCAAAACCTATTCCTCTTTCTCTTATTTTTATTTTCCTAATAAAACTATACTCTCTTTATCCTCTAATTTTCTAATAATAATATAATATTATTCTATTAGTCCAACTAAATCCAATTGGGTCTAAATGTTACACACCACTCTTACTTCATACAACCATATAATTAAGCCCAACTAATTCTATTCTTATTTCTAATAAATTAATACTATAATATTTCATTAATACCAACATAAGAATTATTATTAATCAACTAATTAATTAATTGATAATAATCCAACAACTTTTACCAATAATTCTTAACACCTCGCAACATCACAAATAATCCAAAATATAATTTAATTAAATAATTAATCAAATTAACGGGCGTTACATTTCCCAATTCCAGACTTCTGATTATTTTACAATGAAGTCTCTGCTGAACTCAACTTTGTTAGTTTCTGGACAATAAAGTTTTTACGAACCTGTACTGTGGTACCCCACCAGTAACATTACTTTACTTCTATCATCCAGCTTCTGTCTTCTGGCCTCTGGAAGATGTTTGTAACATACATAGCCAAACAACTTCAGATGACTAACATTTTGCTTATCTCCAATCCACTTCTGAATAGGAACTATTTCCTTCATCTTATTTGTTTGACATCTGTTGAGCATATAACATGCAGTGGCAAAACTTCTGCCCACAAAGTATGAGGAATCTTCTTCTCTTTCAGCATGCTTCTCACCATATCAAGCAAAGTACGATTTATTATTTCAGTATGACCATTGTGTTAAGGAGTATAGGGAGCACTAAACACATGCTCAATTTCATTCTCCTCACATAACCTTATGAGTTCTTTGGAGTTATACTCACCACCACCATCAGTTTTGAGAATCTTTAGAGTCTGGCCACTCTAATTCTCAACCTTCAGTCTAAACTTCTTGAATTCATCAAACATCTTGTGTTTGAACTTTATGAGAGATACCCATGTCAATCTGGTGAACTCATCATCAAATGACACAAAATATGTATTCCCTCCAATCGATGCTACTAGAAATGGACCGTACACATCAGAATGTACTACTCCCAAGGCATGCTTTACTCTTGGAACTACTTCTGATGCAAATGGTAATCTTGGTTGCTTCCCTTCCATGCACACCTTGCATGACTTCTCAGGCTTCTTGATTGTAGGAATTCCATGTACCAGGTTCTTTGATTTCAGATGCCCTAAGCTTTTGAAATTCAAATGCCCAAATCTTTTGTGCCATAACTCACTCTCCTTGACAACACTTGTTGCATTAAGACATTCAGAGTCTGAAGTTCTAACATTCACCTTGAATGTTCTGTTCTTTCCCTGTTATGACTCCATAATCAGCATCTGATTATGGTCATACTGTGATATGGTGGCAGAACCGACTATTTATGCTAGTTTTGTGTTTGTGTTCGTAAATGTTGCGGTAAGCAAGAGTCACCATCGAATTTTCTTTTATACAACTAAAGGAAAGGGTGAAAAGAACATAAAAAGACCTTTCGAGATTATTTCTGAGTAAGGGGGTAGATTATGGAAAGGGAAGGTGTTAGCACCCTTTCCATCCATAGTTTTCTATGGGCTCTTAGGTGCTTAGCTCTTTTTGAAAATACCTTGTGCTTTGTGTGTTTTGTAAAAGTATTTTTGAAATTTCTTTACTGCGATGATTCTCTTTATGATAACTCTTGTATCAGTCCTCAAGAGTGTTGATAAAGCGTTTGAAATTGTTTTTGAAAATTGTTTTGTGTAAGTGTAAAAATTTCTTTTTTGAGCAAGCATCTAACAGCTATCTACTTTTACTCGAAAGTTTTATTCTTTTCCTCCTTTCCTTTAGACAACTATATCCTACTATTAGCGAGTAGGTAGCCCTATCGTTGGATGTTTGAGGGACATTCGAAGAGACGATTTATAGTCACAAAGGAAACTTGGCAAGAAGTTTTAGTAACTACCCTAGGGTTCTAAGATCATATTTTTACCGAGGCAACATCGAGAGGGTCATCGAGGGACTTATGATCTTTTGAACTGGAGGGTAGCCACTAAAATCTCTCACGTTTCGAGAGTTATGACTATTTGCCAAGGCAATCGAAGTGGGAATACCCTAGAGGTGTATATGGTCATGTGTGTTGCATTCATTTATTTTTGTCTTTGATGTTAGACTTGCTAACTTTTGATTTTTATGTTCTTGTCATGCAATCCTATTAACATACATCTAACAATTTAAATATTGCAGGAATTTAAAGTGCATGAATTTAAATATACGCTATTACAATGCTTCGGGGAGGGGGTATTTACATGTCCAAACTTTGGGGAAAAAAGCAACAAAGAAAAATCCCAAATAAAGCTGTAACAGACTGTGAGCAGTTACAATAATTTGGAAAAATAAAACATAGAAAATAATAACACGCGCGAGTCGAAAGGAACGTCTAAAAACCTAAAAAAGTTCTAAATAAAATAAGAAAATCTTTTGTTGTTTTTGTTTATTTGGGAAGATATTAAATTAAATTAAAGCTCAATTAATTAAAATATTAAAAAAATTATTAATCAAAATTAAATCTAAACAAACCTAACATTTTTTGGCATTTTTGTTTTAGAAAATTTGAATTAAAATGAACCTAGTTCTAATTATTTTTAAATAATAAAATAAGGTCAAAATAATTAACTTAATTAATTACGAAAATTAAACTCAAACAAAATAAAACCTAAATCTAACCGAGTCACGGGCTTCGCATTATGAATTTTTTAGTGTACCAAAATTGCACTTTCATCACCTTTTTCTTGTATTTTTCCATTGTATAATTCTGACTAATTCGCGTATTCAGAGACCTTCCTTCGAGAACTATCCTTTGACCCGAACATGAAAGTTAGAGAGGACATTGAGACGGATTCAATGGAAAAAGTACCACCTCGACACGGTATATAAAATCAGAGTTATAAATTTCTGAATGCCAGAAATACCGTTGATCGGTAACCCAAAAACTTATTAACGAAATTATTTGACCGTCTTCTGCACATAATCGGCTCCCACCTGAACACGAAAAAGTGAAGATAATATCCACACCGACCCAGGGATCAAATGTCAGCTCAAAATAATACTCTGGCCTTGAGTTATAAAGTTCTGAAGTCTGTTGTGCCGAAACAGACTGTTAACTTGAACTATTCCGAATCAAACAGAATCTCTGGCTTCCTTCTACCACTCAAGACATGATAGAGTACATGGGAATTAGGCATGGTAATAAATCATTCATTCACTGCAGGGATTATCTGTACAAAGCTTTGAACATCTCTGATAAATAGTCGATACCTTTTGGAACTACCTTGATCCCATTTCAAATTCATGAATATGTATGATATGCATATGATGAAACATAAGCCATAAATATTTTGAAATCAATAGGGTAAATTTTGGGGTTCAATAGGCATCACGAACGTCTTCTGAAGTTGACCCAGGAGAAAAAGAACCACAAAAGGTTAGTGAAGCCTAAACAGCCCACACACCTTGGTCAAATTACTGAGCCTGCACGGGACAGGTCAAGCGGCTCGTCAGGTCCTTGCGACGTCGTGCTGCACATGGCTACAATGGGAAAGAAGAGGAGTCACCCTGAAGGCGGGCGTGCGGATTCGATTGACGATGGTTCAGCTGCTCGGGCCTTCACCTTCCCTCCTTGCTTTGTCGAGAAGGAATTCTTAGGTTTTCCCTTGGCTATTCTTGATGGTGAATCTGATGTCATCAGGCGCCTTGATGAGGAAGGAAGGAGGTGGCATCTAGCCTCGGGCATGTTCGATCTAATGAAGGTCGCGGGGATGGTTGTCGTCCTCGCGGGTGAGGGTGTCGGTTCCTCTCTGCTTGCGAACAAACTAGAATTTAAGAAGGCGGCTCTCTAGGAAAAGGTGCAGAAGATGAAAGCTTCCCTCGAGAAAAGCGAGGAAAAGTTCTGGGGGCGAGTTGATGAGGTGGCAAGATAGAAAGATAATATGGTTAAAGCCTTCTAGGAAAGGGATTCCTTGCTGCTCGAGAGAGAACACCTGGAAAATGAGGTTGCTGACTCAAAGACTTCCATGCTGCCTGCGGAAGACGAGCCCGAGGGAGTTGCCAACTTTAAAACTCGTGCAAAACTGGTTTCTTGAATTCAGGTCCTTGAGTCGGATCATGTGTACGCTCTGACTGACGGTTTCGAGACCGTGATGGTTTAGCTGTCCGTGCTAAATCCGGGGATCAACACCGAAGGTGCCGGAGTTTTATATCAGGTAGTTAATGGTAAGGTGGTCCCTCCTCCAGATTCTCCCGATCTAGAAAGTGAAGTGGGTACTCTGTAGCGGTATAAATGTTCAAGACTAAGCCATTGGATTGACTAGACTTTATACAAATCAAAATAAGAATCGCCACCGCGCTTTATTGTTTCCAAAGGAATGGGAAAAGAGCGAATAACCCAAAAAAGGGGGAAAGATTCAAGGTAAGGGGGTTGGTTATGAAAATGGAAGGTATTAGCACCCTAAACATCTACGGTACTCCGCAGGAACCTCTTTGTAAAATCTGTATATTTTGGCCATATAAAAAATGTGTTGTATATAAAATGGATGGTGGAGGTGAGAAAATAAATATATTTTTTATGATTTTTGCACCCGCCGCGGTTGCGAACCTTTAGTGCCTACGTACCACCTTTCATGCAATAGGGGATCAGGGTACACGTAGTTCCTCTTTTAAAAATTTGAAACACAAGTGTGTTGGTTAATTTTAAGAGATAAGACATCATCATCATTGTTCGTGTGGAAAACATACTTACTACCCACAATCATGAGAAAGGAGAATTTGCATCATCTCAAAGTAGAGGATATGGCTTAGATTTTAAAATCAACAATGCCTCACTCATCAACCAAGTGGAAAATGTCTCTCTTCACTATATATTGTAGAAGTATAGTTGTTTGCATCACTACAAGGATTGACAAGAGTCTAATCTTTTAAGAAAAAGTTTAAGGGTAAAAGCCAAAGTGGCAAAATGGTTTGAAATGAGATTGGTTGACTTTTAGTCTTCTCATAAAAAAAATGTCAAAGTATTATTAAATTGATTGAGGTTAATTTATGAAAATGTTTTGAAAATGCATGGACCTAAGTCCAAGTTTATTATGAAAGCGTTTAAGTTTCAAAACAAGAAGAGTTTTCAAAAGGAGGGAGAAGATTTTTGAAATTGAAGAAGATGGGAGGAGAAGAAGAGACTATCCTAAAGCATAAGGTAAAAGCTAAGGATAAGAACCATCTAACCAACAAGAAGCCAAAAACTTGACATTATGAGTCAAGATAGAATTCCAATTCTTTGGATTGAAACCAAGCAAGAAAAGATACCAGACCTCTTCAAATGTATTAAGTCTTCACAAAAAATTGGGCAGAGTAATGGTTGTATACGGGTGAATTCCAGATTACAAACAGAGAATGTAATCACAAAAACCTGCACACAAAAACAAACAAGCAACCCAATGTCTTGAGGTAAACCTCAAGAGCTCCAGACAAAATAACCAGATAAGATCACAAGGTCTCC
The DNA here is from genome assembly GCA_948472305.1 of Vicia faba. Lineage (NCBI taxonomy): Eukaryota > Viridiplantae > Streptophyta > Magnoliopsida > Fabales > Fabaceae > Vicia > Vicia faba. The sequence continues at coordinate 990,956,060 of OX451740.1, read as the reverse complement.
AAGATAGGCCAAGGTTTCTAATCCTAAGTCCAGAAAAGTCCACTGCTCCATAATGCCAAGGATAGTAACTAAATATTCCAAGTACCATTAAGATTTTTTTTTAGGGTTTATGTTGATTATTAAGTATCTTAGGAAAAGAAAAGAAAATCTCATGTGAGCAAAGTAAAAATGACAAGAATAAATAAATGCTCAAATGAGCAAAGATAAAAAAATGGCATGAAATGTAAGATGCTAAAAAATAAATAGTACATAGAGCATAAAAATAATAAAGCATAAAATAAACAAGTCAATAATTAGTAGTTAGTTGGATGACCATCTTGAAAATTGCATTTGGAACTCATTAGAGGATTGGTAGAACCAAAGCCTCCACACAATAAGTTGCATTTGCTTTTTGTCAAGTATATCATCCATTTGGAATTCTCACAAGTATTATTTAATGATCAACGATCTTTAAGTGATTCGCGTTGACCAAAGGTGTTGTAGATCCATTAGAGGATTGGTAGAACCAAATCCTCCACACAATGAATCTCAAAGTTATTGGATCAAAGAGATCAAATTAACATACTTGGGCTTGCAATCATAAGTTTGGGCCACGAATGATCATTTATTTGAATCGGGACAAAATTTAGCACTATGTTAAGAAATTGTAAGTGGACTTATATAGAAGTCGCACCTATTTTGAGGCCGATCAATAGCAATCTATGCACCATTTATTTTGAGACATGATATAGAGATCATGCTCCAACAACATTTAGTGCAATAAGAAGGGGATGAGATGAAGGAGAATTAGGGTAAAAAAGAAAACCACATTTGAATTAATATTTAATCAAACTATTATTAAAATCATTCATCTTTTTTTTATGGAGTTAGACTCAACACCATGGATCCAATGATGTTAATAAAGCCATGATCAAAACATCAACCCAAGACAGCCAGAAAATATTTACAAAATAATAATATATTTAACATATGCATTAAAGGGTTTAAACAATGTTTTAAAAAAATGGAAAATAATTGGGAAAAAGTCAATTATATTCAAATTAATCAAGAAATGAAAGATAAACCATAGAAAAATCAGAAAATAGGTCAAGTAATTATACAATTTTTTTGGGAATTTTTAAAAATCGGAAACTATTTAAAAAAAATAAAATAAATGGGTAAAATAAACAAAAATAGTAAAAAATAGTAAAGTCAGAAACAAAAATAAAATTAATTCACCAATATTTGTCACAATGTCATTGGATCATCCCATAATTTTTTCAGAATTAAAAAATGTGTAAAAGTATTTTTAAACATTTTAAACAAATCAAATGAGTGTAAAATTCATAAAAAATACCAAAAAACAAAAATAAATTGTGAAAAAATAAAAATCATAAAGAGAAAAATCAAAAATATTTTTCATAATTTTTTCAGATTTTTTGGACAAAATGAATTTTCTATGATTTTTTGAAATTTAAAACAATTAAAATATAAAAATCAGAAAAATAAAATAAAATAAAAAGATGTGGACCATTAGATGAGAGTCAAAGCGCGTTAGTAATCAAATCCAAGGGATCTGGCGCATTGTGCATATCATGGTCTTTACTGAATAAAGCACTGAATCAAATGTAAAAGCAGAAATTCAAAAAATACAAATGGCACGCTTTCATTGGTTAGAAGGTGACACGTTGGTCATCTTCAACCTCCAGCCTCAAGAATTGCAGGTCTCTCAAACTGTAAAATCAGAAGCTCAGACCTATGCCATTCGTTTCGTCTCTTCAAGACGAAGATAACCATACCCTCGCGCCATTTTTATATAAACTGTAACTCAAGCAATTTGGAAAGAAAGTTATGAAAGAGGATTTGAAAATTCATGGTCAAAACGTGTTTCCAGATAAAAGTAAGTGTTGCGACTAGAACCAGGGAAATGAGAGCAACACAATGGTACCAATGTTTTGAGGAATTCATGAAGGAATCTACCTATTAAAGTTGAGTTGCAGAGCTCTGAAACTGGACTTCTATGGAGAAATATAGGGCACGATTCGTTAATGTAATGGTATGGTTAGCTTCAGGCAAGATCAAGGAAGGTGAATTGGTGGAGAAAATGGATTGAAAAAGGCTTGAGAGTAGGATTCGAAGTAGCTGAATTCTGAGTTGTGAAGCAAGTTTGGCAGGGTGATTCTGGCTATCTAAGCTTGAGAAAATGAATGGGATAGTACATGTATTTATAGGAGAAGCAAATAGGATCAAAAGGAAGAGTGAATGATGCGTTTTGGAGGGAATTCGTGCAAACCTGATTCACGAGTGAAGTGTGATCCAAACTTCACCAAAACTCATCCAATTCTTGCGTTTTGATGCACTAATCCACTTGGGAAAGTTGGATAATCATGTTTAGACCCAAAACACGTGCTAATTTGAGGCTTAGATGTTGTAACATGCAATTCAAATTCTGACTTGCAGGGAAACTTTAATTCCAAATTACCACTTTTGAAACAATGGCATTTCCACCTCAGGAAGTCTTAAGGCATGATTCTTGATGCTTTGGAAAGATGAGGTAACAAACTTTGCAATGGAAAAAGAATGGAATCAATTGGAGGCTTGAGCTGAAAATTAGATGGAGTCAAAGTTGGAGAAAAAGAGATGACTTTCCATACTTAGAAATATTTCAAATTCTTCTTTAAAAAATGACCTATAATCTCTTGCATCTAAACATGGCTTTCCACTTATAATTTTCTCTTGACCCAAAAATATGGAGTGAAGTATATCTCTTGAATGACATTTTGCAATTTGAACCACTCAAAATCTCCAAAAATTGAGCAAGTTATGACTTGTTGAAGTTGGCCAAAAATCATAAAATGACCTATAATCTTTTGCATTCTTAAGGAAAATTCCATCCATTTTCTTACTTTGAACATAAAACAAGGCATTAAGTACACATCCTTAAGATCATAGTGAAAAAAGAATGGGCTCAAGGTGATAAAAATTGACCAAGTTATGACAATTTGAAGTCACATATGGAAAATTAGGGATTCAACTGGATGACTTGTTATCTTTCTTCTTCACGAAGTTCCTTCCACATGAAAACTCTTTGGAACTTTTGAAGTCATTTATTGGTAACTCTTTGAAGAGAAGAATTTTTTTGGAATCACTCAAAAATGAAAAAAGATGAGCAAGATATGCCTCCTTTAAGTCCAAAACCCTAGCCTCTAGATCAAGAGAATGCTTGGTGGAACTTTGCCAAGTTTGAACAAACTTTTTATGCCAATATTCTTCCTTTGTGAATATAAATTGTTGAGGATGATGATGAGGACATATGGCCACCAAAACCAATTTCATATCAACTTCAAAACAACTTCAATGGTAAGGTTTGAATCTCTCAAGCTTTTGACTAGGGTATAGAAATAAACTCATGAACCCATGAAACAACTTTCTAAACCTCATTGCTTTTACCTACATTATCAACAAGTAAGACAAACCAACATTGCATTTTATTAATTAGAGAGAAAAATAAAAGCACAATATCTATGATCATAAAAGCAAACAAATCAAGGTGCTTGGTAACTTCTCAAAGAGCAAAGCTAAAGATAGGGAGAAGAACCAAAATTTCTTATGTGATTTTGTGGTGATTGAAACATTGTGGTATGATGAAGGGATATTAGGGGCAAAAATTGGGGTACAACATACTCCACGGAGCAACTAGTAGTTTCTTGATGACTTGGTTGTTTACATTTGGGGCCTACATACCCGTAATCTTGTAATATTCAGACAACGTAGGCCTTTGTGGTCGGAATTTATAAATATTTCTACTTTTCCCCTATGCTTTATATTAAATATTGCTTATCATTGTGCTTGACTTGTTTATTTTGTGAAATGGGGAATTTCCATGAGTGAAGATTTGGACACGACCTTAGTTGTGGTCGACATATGTTGGGATGTGTCAAGGAGGCAGAGTAGGAATACGAGGAAACGAATTCAAGATCACGGTCGGGGTCTTGATTTCATGGCATGAACTACCCATCGCGAGCTGGGTGTTCTGCCTGTTAGGTACTTCAACAGTAGAGCTCGATCGAGGAGTCCCTGTTGGACTAAGGTTCTGCTTGAGAAATGAACAACAAACCCACCTTTCTTTAATGGTTGGAGGCTATGTTTGTACCTCTACATGCCTCCATGGTCGAGCGTATCATGTCATTTATTGGAGAGGACATGTTGATAACCAGGCCCCAACGTTTAGCAAGGGCCTAACTCTAAGATTGTTTCAGCTTTGTGGAATTCCATGGTCAAGGTAGAGGTTCTCCACTCAGGTGTTCGAGGTAGTATGCTCTGGTGCATGTTGCTCTACGGACGTGGTACAGTCCTTCCTAATTGGAAGACATCTTTCCTTCGTGGGAATCTTTCAGATTTCTTTGCAAGACTAGGTTGTCGACCTGAAATTCACGCTTTATAAATTTGGTGTCATGGTGCAAGGCTATCTGTTGTTTCAGTATGGCTTCACGAAGATCTTCTCTTGATCAGATTTCTTTGACCAGGCCGAGTTCTTCCCTTAGGGCCTCGTCATTTAGTTCCTCATCCAAAGGGACTTCAGTTTTCCTAGATGGCTCCAAGATTTCCACGGGGATTATGACTTCGATGCCATAGGTTATCTGAAATAGAGTTTCTTCAGTCATCGAGTATGGTGTTGTTCGGTAGTCCCACAAGACATTGTGTATCTCCTCGACCCAACTATTTTTGGCTTCACCCAACCATTACTTTAGTCCTCACAAGATGATCATGTTTGCAGCTTCGGCTTGACCGTTAGTTTAAGGGTGCTCGACAGACGTGAAGTGTTGCTTGGTGCCGAGCTTTGTGACGAACTCTTGGAAACTTTGATCGGTGAACTTTGTACCGTTGACCGTGATGAGCACTTGTGGTATTCTGAATCAGGCGAGCATGTTTCATTTATAGAAATGTAGGATATTGTTAGATGTGATTATGGCCAGAGCTTCAGCCTCTATCCACTTTGTGAAATAGTCAACAGCCACAATCAAGAATATATTTTGATAAGAACCCTGTACGAATGGTTTGAGGATGTCTATCCCCCACCAGGAGAACTACCAAGGGGACGATAGTGTTTTAAATTTGTGGGGGGGGGGGGGGGGGGTCCGAGGTGCATGTATGCGTGTCTTTGACATTTTTCACATTTTTTGACGTGTTCCTTTTTGTCTTTCTGCATGGTGGGTCAGTAATAGCGTGCTCGCATCGCGTTTCTTTCTAGGGTTCTTCCGCACAAATGTTGGGCGTTAATTCCCTCGTGGATTTCCCGTAATATCTCGAGGATTTTGGATTCTTCGACGCTTTTCAAGAGTAGGATGGAGAATCCTCGCCGATAAAGTTTGTGCTCGACCATAACGTAAGAACAAGCTCGTCGTTTGGTTGCAGTTTGCTCTTTTTGGTCAACGGGAAATTCTCCCTTCGTGAGAAAGTTAAACACCGGGTCATCCAACACAAATTTTCCCCAATGGCATTCACCTCGGGTGGTGCTATGGGTTTTTCAATTCTCAGGCGAGAAAGTGATTATTGGATGACAGATTTATTCCCACCTTTATTCTTTGTGCTCGCGATATTCGAAAGCATGTCAGCCCGTGTGTTCTGTTCGTGAGGTACATGTTTGATTTTTTCCCGGTCGAACCTTTTCATCTGCTGTGACTAGGTTCATATATTCGATGAGGCTGTTGTTCTTAGCCTGATATCCTCCTAGTACTTGAGATGTGATGAGTTGGGACTCTGAATATTCGTATTTTCCGGGCACCCAGATCGGCCAGCCTTAATCCTGCGTGCATGGCCTCATATTCAGCCTGGTTGTCCAACGTGGGAAAGGACAGGATGAGGGAATGTTCGATCACGACGCCTTCCCTGTTCTCGAGGAGGATTCCAACTCCGCTCCCAATCGAGTTGGAAGCTCTGTCTACAAAGGTGCTCCACTTATGCTTCTCCCTTGTTAGGGGATCGTGAGTGGTCATCTCTACGACGAAGTCGGCCAATGCTTGGGCTTTAAGGTATTTCTTGCTCTCATACTCAATTTCGAACCCTGAGAGCTCTAGGTACTATTTCAACATTCAATTGGCCATGTCTGGTTGACCTAGGAGTTGTCTTACTGGTTGGTCTATTTGTATGATGACCGTGTGGGCCATGAAGTAATGTCTAAGTCTCCTCACCATGTTGATGATGGATAAGGCCAATTTTTCAATCTGTAGATACATAACCTCGGGGCCTTGTAACGCTTTACTCTTAAAGTACAGTGGTTTCTGCCCGTCTGGTGTCTCGTGAATGAGGGTCGCGCTTACGGCCTCGGCGGAGACGGCTAGGTAAAGGAACAAAGTTTCCCTATTCTCTGGTCATGATAGCACGGGCGGTTATGAAAGGCTTTGCTTGAGGTGGAGGAGGGCTTGTTTGCATTCCTCGGTCCACTCGAAAGCCGCTTCTTTGTGCGGGAGTTTGAAAAATGGTAGCGCGTGTTGCATGGACTTTGCCATGAAACGGGAAAGCAAAGTGAGCATACCGTTTAGGACTTATATGTATTTTTTCTATACAGGCATGGGAAGCTCAGAAAATGCTCGACATTTGTTGGGGTTGGCTTCAATTCCCCGTTCAGACAGATAGAAACTGAGGAATTTGCCCGCCTTAACCCTGAAGGTGCATTTCTCTGGATTAAATCTCATTTTGCATTGCCTTGCTTGGGCGAAGACTCTTTTGAGGTGGGAAGCATGGTCGATTTCTATTTATATTTGACAAGCATGTCGTCCATGTACACCTCGAGCATGTCTCTGATCTCGTCACGAAAGACTTTGTTCATCATCCGCTAGTATATTGCCCCTGAATTTTTTAGGCCGACGGGCATTATGTTGTAAAAGTAATTTCCCGAGCTGATCATGAAGGCGGTGCAATATTTGTCGCTCATCTCCATTGGAATTTGGTTATAGCCTGAGTGGGCGTCCATAAAAGATAACATTTTGTAGTTGGCCGAGTTGTCGACCAGCATATCAATGTTATGTAAAGGAAAAGCATCTTTTAGACATGCCCGATTAAGATCAGTATAATCAACACACGTTCTCCATTTTCCATTAATATTTTTGACAAGCAAAACATTTTAGAGTCAGGTTGAATATCAGGTGTAATACAGTGGGAGAACTGACTTGGGTGTTTTGCGTTTTATCGCAATTTTTGCGGATAGCAAGAGTCGCCACCAACTTTCCTTTTATCCAATAAAGGAAAGGGTTAAAAGAACAGGAAAGACCTTTTTGAGAATTTTCTTGAGTTAGGGGGGTAGGTTATGAAAAGGGAAGGTGTTAGCACCCTTTTCATCCGTAGTTATCTACGGGCTCTTAGTTGCTAGCTCACTTTTGAAATGCTTTGTTTGAAATGTGTTTGTGATTTTGTTTGAAAGTATTTGTGAAAGAGCCTTTGTTTGGGAGAAATTTGTAATGATTCTCACCTCCATAAGAATGTATACAAAGTGTTGACTTTGGAAATATTTCATTTTGAAAGTGTTGGTGTGTTTTGAAAGATGTTATTTTGAAAATGTTGTGAGCAAGCAACTATGAATATTCTACCTACTCAAAAGGGTCTTAGTTCTTTTCCTCCTCCTTTAGATGTTTCTATCTTGCCATTGATTGATAAGAATACCTATCATTGGATGTGAAGGGACAGGCGCGGGTCGTTGTATAGTCATAGAAGGAAACCTATGAGACACTTTAGCAATTGGCGTAAGGGACTAAGATCATTTTACCGAAGGCAACATTGAAGGGTCATTGAGGGACTACGATCTTTTCTATCGATGGTATTTGCTAAAGCATCCCACATTCGAGGGACATGATTGTTTTTTCTCAAGGCAACAAGTAAGATTAACCTTAGAGGTGCGCGTGTGGAAAGTGTTTGATTACATGCATTTTTGTCTTTGAGATTAGGGTTTTCTAATAGTTGATTTTATCTTATCATACACACCCTAGTTACTAACAATTATATTAAAGCGATAAATTGCGAAAATTAAAATCCTACGCTATTACATAATTTGGGGATGAAGTACAAGCTTAATTAAATTATTACAACCATATTTAATAAATGAATAGAAATAAAAAGTATAAAAAGGAAAAATAGTGTACAAAGAAAGAAAAACAATCTTTATGTATTGACACATATCCTTATGCATCGATACATGCCACTTCTTGTTTCTGAAAAAATAAAAATCAACTCGATATAAGTCGACACATAAGTGTATATGTTGACTCATTTCTTGTTTGCGTCGACACATTCGTGTTTCGTGTCGACTCATACACCTTTTTTCTTTCTGTATTGTATCTGGATAAAAGTATACACCGATGCATAATGTCTTGTATCGATTCATACCATGTTCTACAACTAATATGAGTCGACTCATGTGAGTATGCATCGACTCATGCTGCAGTTTTTTGCCTCTAGCATTATTCTATTGTGTGTACATGTCAGTTCTCATCATATAATGGACAAAAATGAAAATAAAGCAAATGGTTAACTTCAAGGGCAATGATTACTACATTCTATCTTCACAAGTGAACCAATAATGATGCATTTATGAAAAATTCAAGGTCAAGAAGACTTACCTTGAGACTGTAATTTGTGTTTTGAGTCTGAACACCTTTCAAGATGTTGTGATGATCAAAATGGCTTCAGTGAACCTCCAGGAAGTTGCTCCAGCCCTTACTTTGTATTGAATGTTGTTGAATCCCTCTAACCCAGTCAAATGGTACAATACTGTTTTTTATTTGTGTTTGGAAGGTGATGGTAATATAGAAACTATTCTTGTGTTTGAACAATCTCTATGTGATGTGAACTGTTTGGATAGTTGGTTTATGGGAAAGCTTGCAAGGTGGAACAATGGGTTGAGGTTTTGTTTTTATGAGTGAAGATAGAGTTGAATATGAGCATAGGTTAAAAAAATTTGTGTTGGGTTTTTCAAATTTCTTTCTCTTTCTCTTTCAACAAAAACTTCTCTTTTCCTCCAAAAAGAAAAACTCTCCTAACCCCCCCCCCCCCCCCCCTTTTGTGTGTTGTGAAATAGTTTATTTATAGATGAAATGGACTGAAATTTGGGAGGGAAATAGATAAGTTTTTTGAACTATTTGGGTATACTGTTTCATTTCTTTTTAGATGCATCTCTTATGTTGTAATTTTGTGCAAATATGGGACTGATATAGTGCATATTTGGACAGGGTTAGAGGCAGCATAACAGGATTGTTTTATAGAAGTTTTGGAGTGGAGTGGCAGCTTGGTGCAGGGATGGCTTTGTACAGGACAACAAACTGTTTTTAACAAGGTTTTGGGCTAGTAGCAGCAGGCTTGGACTTGGCAGCATATCTATTTTTGGGGCTTTTCTATACAACAACATTTGTAGCATGATACAAGTCTGGTTTTGTGGACAGATTTATGCAGCTTGTAACAAAGACAAGGCACATTTGTGGATAGCATAGTGGCAAAGTTTGAAGATTAAGTCAAAGGGAAAAGTTCAAACAAGATAAAGTTTAGGATTTGTAACTTGCAATTTTTAACTTAAAAATGCAGCCTTGTTGTTTACTTGAAATCTTGTAACAACTTGAATTGTCTTGAATTGTGGTGAAAAAATGTCATGAAATTAACATGTATAAAAACAACTTAGAAAAATTTCTAAGTCGTACAAAGTTAGATTTTTTATTTTCTTGATGATCAAATTTCATATTTTGAATGTCTTGATGAAATGTGATCTTTGAAACTCAAATTTGATAAAAAAAAGTCAAAGTTTGACTTTTTAGTGTACAATTGACTTTTTTCATCAGTTGACCAAGTTTCATCTATCAATCTACTAATCTCGGGAGATGAATTGAAATATGCGATTAAGTCAAAATGATATACTTAAATCCTTGAGATCATGTTTCGAACCAATAAGTTATGTATTGTTTCAAAAATCAAAGATTGGTCATTCTCAATCAAAACCCTAATTTGGAGTCTTAGCGCTTCGGGGATGATTTTGTCTGATCAATTCCTTGAGAATCCTTGAACATTGGAGATCCTTTCTGAGGAATGTTTTGAAAAAGAGAGGAAAATTTTGGGGTACAACAGCTTCCCTGGTTCAATCTTCTTAAACCTGAAGAGTTAGATTGGCGGGTCCGCCATTCTTGACTTAAAGGTGGAAGATTATTGAACACTAGAGTGCACAAAAATTTGCACTTGATGATGTGTTAGTTGATTGTGTCGGGAATGGGCTTAAAGATGCCATTTGGAGACGTGATAAAGAATTTGTTGGAGATGGGCTTGCAAATGCCATCCAGAGTGACTGTTGGTAGAAGTATCATAATTAATCTTTGGTTGATTTAATCTATATGATATGCTGGAATGGACCCGTGTTAAGCAATGTCTGGAAATTTATTAGAAGGAATCCAAGTAAGATTGCTTCTTGATGAGCCAATGTGAAGCTGCATCTGGAAACATATGAGAAGGAGCCTGTGTAGGGCTGCTTCGGGATTGTAGCCGTAGAAATGTTTAAGACTAAGCCATTGGATTGACTAGACTTATACATATCAAAATAGAAATCTCCACCGTGCTTTATTGTTTCCAAAGGAATGGGAAAAGAGCGAGTAACCCAAAAAAGAGGGGGGAAAGATTCAAGGTAAGGGGGTTGGTTATGCAAAGGGAAGGTATTAGCACCCTAAACATCTACGGTACTCTGTAGGAACCTCTTTGTAAAATCTGTATATTTTGGCTATAAACAATGTTTTATAAAAATAGATAGTCGAGGTGAGAAAAGAAATATATTTTTATATGATTTTTGCACCCTCCGCAGTTGCGAACCTTTAGTGCCTACATACCACCTTTCGTGCAATAGGGGATGATCAGGGTACACGTAGTTCTTTTGTAAAAAATTTAAAACACAAGTATAATGGTTAATTTTATGAGCTAAGACATCATCGTCATTGTCCGTGTGGAAAACATACTTACTACCCACAATCATGAGAAAGGAGAATTTGCATCATCTCAAAGTGGAGGACATGGCTTGGATTTTTAAAATCAACAATTCCTCACTCAACACCATAGTGGAAAATATCCATATTTACTACATATTGTAGAAGTATAGTTGTTTGCATCACTACAAGGATTGACAAGAGTCTAATCTTTTGAGAAAAGTTTAAGATGAAGGCCAAGATGGCAAAATGGTTTGAATGAGATTGATTGATTTTTAGTCTTCTTACAAAAAATGTTAAAGTATTATTATGTTGATTGAAGTTTATTTGTGAAAAAGTTTTTAAAAATGCATGGACCTAAGTCCAAGTTTATTACGAAAATGGTTCAAGTTTAAAAGCAAGAAGAGTTTCCAAAAGGAGGGAGAAGATTTTTCAAATTGAAGAAGATGGGAGGAGAAGAATAGACTATCCTAAAGCATAAGGTAAAAGCTAGGGATAAAAACCATCTAACCAACAAAAATCCAATACTTGACATTATGAGCCAAGATAGAATTCTCATTCTTTGGATTGAAGCCAAGCAAGCAAAGATACTAGACCTCTTATGAGAACCAATCTACAAGTGTATTAGGTCTTCAAAAAAAATTGGGCAGAGTAATGGTTGTATACGGGTGAATTCCAGATTACAAACAAAGAATATAGTCACAATAACCTACACACAAAATAAACAAATAACCCAATGTCTTGAGGTAAACCTCAAGATCTCTAGACAAACTATTAATTAAAGTCACAAGGTATTCATCATAGGCCAAGGCTTCCAATCCTAAGTCCAAAAAATCCAATACTCCATAATGCCAAGGATAATAACCAAATAGTCCAAGTACCATTACAAAAAATTTATGGTTTATGTTGATTATTAGGTCTTAGAATTTTTTTTATGGTTTATGTCTTAGAAGAAAAAAAAAAGAAAAAAGAGGCTCAAGTGAGCAAAGATGAAGATAGCATGAAATGTAAATGCTTAAAATTAAATGGTGCATATAGCATAAAAAAGAAAGGGTATAAAGTAAAAACAAAAGGTAAAATCAATTATTAGTGATTAGTGGTTAATTGGATGATCATCTTGAAACTTGCATTTTGAACTCATTAGAGGATTGGTAGAACCAAAGCCTCCACACAACGAGTTGCATTTGCTTTTTATCAAGTATATCATCCATTTGGAATCCTCAAAACTACCATTTAATGATCAACGATGTTTAAGTGATCCGCGTTGACCAAAAGTGTTATAGATCCATTAGAGGATTGGTAGAACCAAATCCTCCACACAATGAATCTCAAGGTTATTGGATCAAAGGGATCAAATTAATATACTTGGGCTTACAAACATAGGTTTGGGCCACGAATGATAATTTATTTGAATCGGGACAAAATTTAGCGCTATGTTAAGCAATCGTAAGTGGACTTATATAAAAGTTGCACCTATTTTGAGGCCGGTCAATAGCAATCTATGCACCATTTGTTTTGAGACATGATATAGAGATCATGCTCCAATAACACTTAGTACAATAAGAAAGGGATGAGATGGAGAGGGGTGGAGAAGAATATACAAACTACATTTGGATTAAATTTTAATCAAACTATTATTAAAATCATTTATCCATTTTTGTGGAGTTAGACTCAACACCATGGATCCAATGATGTTAATAAAGTTCATGATCAAAACTCAACCCAAGTTCAGTCGGAAAATAATCACAAAGTAATATTGCATTTAATATATACATTAAAAAAAGGTTTTAAAAATGTCAACTATGATAAAATTAATCAAGAAAAATTAATTAAAGCCATAGAAATATCAAAAAACAACTCAAATATTTTTATTAAAATTTTGGCAATTTTTAAAAGTCCAACTATTTTAAAACTAATTAAAATTGTTCAAAAAAAAAAAAGAAAATAGGTCAAAAATAGTAAACATCAATATAACATTCCATAAAATTTTCAAGTTAGAAATATGCAAAATGACATTTAGGAAAATTTTCAGAATTAAAAAATGTAAGAAAGCATTTTTAAAGTAATTAAAAGGAAGCAAATAATGTAAAAAATATAAAAAATATCAAATTCCAAAATAAAAATGTGAAAAAATAGTCATGAGATTAGAAATAATTCAAAGTATTTTTGTCAATTTTTTCATAATTTTATGATAAAAAATAAAAGAGTTATGAATTTTTGAAAATTAAATCAATTAAAATATAAAAATAAGAAAATAAAATAAAACCAAAAAGATATGGGTTATCAGATCTTAGTCAAACATGTTAGTAAGCTAATCCAATGGACCAGACGCGTTGTGCTTGATATGGAACTTAGTGGGATGCGCATGGAATTAGAAAAAAGGCAACAAATGAAATTAAAACACTTGACACGCTATCATTGGCTAAGACGAGATATGTCTTCGTCTTCAACCTCCACCACCCTACAATGGAGATTTTGTGAGATCCTTCAAAGGGTAAAATTAGGATCCCAGACCAGTATCATTGGATTCGTCTCTTCAAGTCGATCCTAACACCACCATCGCGCCAAATTTATATAAAGTATACAAAGAGATATGAATCAAAAACCCAGAAATAGCAAGCACCTTCAATTGAGATTCCTCTCTGAGTTCTCAATGGACTTAAAAATTGTAAGGAGCACTAGAATCAGGAGAAGGAATAGAACGTGTTAGTGCTTTATTTTGATCAATAAAGAAGCTCTGAAACTGGACTTCTATAGCTTGGATTATGGCTCGTTTTGGTTGGTTTAAGTGTTGGAGAGTTTGTATGATGCTTTAGGAAGATGAATGTGCAAGGAATTTTGGAGGAAAAGGATGGAATCTCAAAAACTGATTTCAAAAATTTCAAGCTCGTGTGAGATTTTGACAGAGTGTTTTAAGCTCTCAAAGCTTGAGGAAATGAATGGGGGATGGCCCACTATTTATAGGGAATCAAATGAAATGTTCAAGCGTGTGAAATAATGAAGTTTGGAGGGAAATTGTGTGAACCTGATGCACGAGCAAAGTGTGATCTGATTTCCATCAAAACTCATCCAATCCTTGCGTTTTAGGGTTCTAATCCACTTTAGAAACTTAGTTAAACATGTTTAGATCACAAATGCGTGTTAATTTGATGTTTAGAGGCCAAAACATGAATTTCAAATTCTGACTTATGAAGAAACTTCAGTTCTAAGTTACCAAGTTCAATCCAATGGCATTCTCAGCTCAAGGGGTCTTAAGGCATGATTCTTGATGCTTTAGAAAGATGAGGTTACAAGCTTTTCAATTGAAAAAGAATGGAATCAAATGGATGCTTGAGCTGAAAGTTGCATTGAGTCAAAGTTAGGGAAAAAAGGTTGACTTTTCAAACTTAGAAATATTTCAAATTCTTCTTCAAAAGTGACCTATAATGTTTTGCATCCAAACATGGCCTTCCACTTGGAATTTGCTCTTGACCAAAAAAGATGGCATTAAATAGACCTCTTGAATGACATTTTGAAACATGAACCATTCAAAATTTCCAAAAACTGAGAGAGTTATGAATTGTTGAAGTTGGAAAAAAAATCATGAAATGACCTATAATCTTTTGTATCCTTAGGGCATCTTCCATCCATTTTATAACTTTTCACATAGAAGAAGTCACAAAGTTCACATTATTAAGATCATTTTGGAAAAAGAATGGGATCAAGGTGATAAAAATTGACCAAGTTATGATCATTTGAAGTCACACATGAGAAATTGGGGGTTCATTTGGAGGACTTGTAACATTTCTTCATCATCAAGTTTCTTCCACATAAAAACTCCTTGAAACTTTTGAAGTGATTTGTTAATAAACCTTTTAAGAGAAGGATGTCTTTATAATCACTCAAAAATACCAAAAGATGAGAAATATATGCTTCTTTGAAGTTCAAAACCCTAGCTCCTAGATCAAGAAAATGCTTTGAGAAACTTTGACAATTTTGAAGAAACTTCTTGTACCAACACAAGTTCTTTGTAGATAGAAGTTGTTGAGGATGATAATGAGAACTCATAGCCACAAAAAACCACTTCCATATCTTTATAATTGAGAGAAATATGCACTTGTGACCAATGGGAACAAAGCCTTGTCCAAGCATGACAACTTCTTCAATCAACCCCTTGTACTTTTAAATCAAATTTGATGACCTTAAAATGTGGTGAACCAAAATAACCTTGCCATGCCATTTCTTCCAAAACATATTCAATGCTGAGGTTTGGATTGCTCAAGTTTTATTGACTATGGCATGGAAATAAACTCACGAACCCATGTATCAACTTGCTAAGCCACATTGTATTTACCTACATTAGTAATAAGCAAGACAAACCAACATTGCATTTTATTAATTAAAGGAAAAAAATCAAGATAATATATTCATGATCACAAAATAAAACAAGTCGAGGTGTTTGGTGATTCCTCAAAGAAAAAATCTAAAGATAGAGAGGAGAACCAAAAGCCCTAATGTGATCTTGTTGTGATTGAATAAACTTGGTATGAAAAAGAGATCTTAGGGGCAAAAATTGGGGTACAACAGCTTCCCTTATTTAAGTTTCTTCTATCCGGAGATACGGAGGTTGAAAATCTTCGTGTCGACGCGATCGTAGTTACTTAAATATAAAACAAACCCTATTTTTGGCCCTAAGATGCCATGCAATGCTTATGAGCATGAATGCATATGGACAAAACCAAAGAGACGCAAAACACCACTGGGGATGTAAAAAAATAAAGAAACAAAAGAGAAACAAAAGAGAAACCCAACCAGGAAAATAAATCACTGGTGGATCAAAATACCCGACTTAGAGGATGATAAAAAGTCAAAGGATACACCAACTGCTATTGAAGGCGAAACTACCAATGTTTGCAGAGGGTAGAAAGAGGAGAGAAATAACAATACCGACATTCACTGAAGGTGAGCTACCAATGTTTACTGAAGGTAAAAGGAAGAGAAAAGAAAAGACAACATCGAAGTTCACTGAAGGTGAGCTACCAACATTTACTGAAGGTAGAAGGAAGAGAAAATATCATAGCATCGCCGTTCAATGATGATGAACTACCAACATACACTGTGGGTAGAAAAAACATAACAATCACCAACTTTCACTGAAGGCGAGCTACCAACATTTACTAAAGGTAGAAGGAAGAGAATATATCATAGCATCGCCATTCACTGACGATGAACTACCAATGTTCACTGAAGGTAGCAAAAAGATAACAATCACCAACTTTTACTGAGGGTGACCTACCAACTTTCACTGAAGGCAGAAAGAGAATATATCATAGCACAACCGTTCACTGACAATGAACTACCAATGTTCACTAAAGGTAGGAAAAAGATAACAATCACCAACTTTCACTGAAGGTGACCTACCAACTTTCGCTGAAGGTAGAAAGAGAAAATATTATAGCATCGTCATTCACTGATGATGAACTACAAACATTCATTGAGGGTAGCAAAAATATAACAAGCACCAACTTTCACCGAAGGTGACCTAACAACTTTCACTGAAGGTAGAAATAGAAAATATCATAGCATCATCGTTCACTGACGATTAACTACCAACGTTCACTGAGGGTAGCAAAAAGATAACAAGCACCAACTTTCACTGAAGGTGACCTACCAACTTTCACTGGAGGTAGAAAGAGAAAATATCATGGCATGGCCGTTCACTGACGATGAGCTACCAACGTTCACTGAGGGTAGAAAAAAGATAAAAAGCACCAACCTTCACTGAAGGTGACCTACCAACTTTCACTAAAGGTAGAAAGAGAAAATATCATGGCATCTCTGTTCACTGACGATGAGCTACCAACGTTCACTGAGGGTAGAAAAAAGATAACAAGCACAAAATTTCACTGAAGGTGACCTACCAAATTTCACTGAAGGTAGAAAGAGAAAATATCATAGCATCGTCGTTCACTGGCGATGAACTACCAACATTCACTAAGGGTAGCAAAAAGATAACAAGCACCAACTTTCACTGAAGGTGACCTACCAACTTTCACTGAAGATAGAAAGAGAATATATCATAGCACCTCCGTTCACTGACGATGAACTACCAACGTTCACTGAAGGTAGCAAAAAGATAACAATCACCAACTTTCACTAAAGGTGACCTACCAACTTTCATTGAAGGTAGAAAAAGAATATATCATAGCATCACTGTCCACTGACGATGAACTACCAGTGTTCACTGAAGGTAGCAAAAAGATAACAATCACCAACTTTCACTGAAGGTGACTGTAATATGGTGGGAGAACTGACTTGAGGTTTTGCGTTTGTGTTCGCAAATGTTTCGGTTTAGCAAGAGTCGCCACCGACTTTTTATTTTATCCAAAGGAAAGGTCAAAAAGCATAGGAAAGACCTTTGAGATGTTTTCTTGGGTTCGGGGAGTAGATTATGAAAAGGGAAGGTGCAATAACCCTTTTCATCCATGGTTATCCGTGGGCTCGTAGTTACTTGTTTAGATCACTTGCTTTTGCTTTTCAATTGTTTGAAATGGTGCTTTGTGTGTGGTTTTGAAAATGTTTTGAAAAGAGGCCATAGTTGTGGCAACCTTTGTAATGATTCTTGTTTGAACGTATACAAAGGTGTATTGTCTTTTGAAAAGATGTTTCAATGTTTGAAAGTTTGAAAGTTTGTTTTGGGAAATGTTTTGAAATTGTGTTGTGAGGTGTGTTTGAAAATAACAAGTATGTTTTTGCAAGTTTTGATCAAGTAACTAAGAGCTATCTACCCTATTTTACTCAAATGTATTTCCTACACATTTTTAACCCTTTTGATAGTGTTGTTATACCATTGCATTTGGTAAACAACCTTGTATTAGGATGTTAAACGGGACAGGCGCGAGTCATCGTATGGACCATGATAGCTATTGTGTTAAGTATCTTTAGCAATTTTTTGAGGGACTTGATCATTTTGTTTAGGCAACCAAGATAGCGTCATCGAGGGACTATGATCTTTTGTTTTGTTTTTGTTTTTCCAAAGTACTTAACATGCATAACATGGCCATTTTAAAGGCAACAAGTGGATGAAACCCTAGGGGTGCAAGTGTGCATTGTGTTTGTCATTTTCATGCATTTAGGTCTTGTATTAGGTCAAACTACTTGTTGATTTTGGATTTTTTGCATACAAATCCTAATCTCTAATCATGGCATAATTGGAAGCATAAATGCGTAAAAGTAAATCTACCACTATTACAACATGATTATGAGGAGGGGGATACAATTTTTGAATGGGGATTATTTGTCAAGAAATTAAAACCCTAATTTTACTATTACATCCAAATTGAATCAATAGCATAAATAATAAATGAATAATATTTAAAAAAATTAAAATATACAAAATATTATGAATATGCAAAAATGTTTATGTTTATTTTTTATGTATGTAAAAAAATATTTAATGCAAAAAGAAAGAAATAAAAACAGATTATTATTATTATTTTTATTAAGGGTAAAACCCTAATTTTCTTTTATGAATGTAAATATACTAAATATACTATTTATATACAAGAAAATAAAATAATATATATATATATATATACTAAATAAAATATATTTAGAAAAAGTATTATTTAAGTATAAATAATAATAAAAAATAAAAGTATAATATTTTATGTTTTTATTCTCAAGTATTTTACTAAATAAAATAAAAGTATGTATATATATATATATATATATATATATATATATATATATATATATATATATATATATATATATATATATATATATATATATATATATATATATATATATATATATATATATATATATATATATATATATATATATATATATATATATATATATATATATATATATATATATATATATATATATATATATATATATATATATATATATATATATATATATATATATATATATATATATATATATATATATATATATATATATATATATATATCAATTATATCAGTTATGTACAATAAAAAGAAAATAAAATATATATAAGATAAAAATATATTTAGAACAATATTTCTTGAGTATAAATAAAATAAAGAATAAAAATAAAGGTATAATGTTAATATATATTATTTTCAAGATTTCAATAAATAAAAGTATATACTAATTAAATCATTTTTATGTTAAAAAAAAAAAGTAAAATACAAAATAAATATGAAAATTTATAAAAAAATATTTTTTGATATTTTCTATGTTTGAAAAATAGGAAAATAAAATCAAAAATGAAAATAAAATGGAAAAATACAAAAGTATGAAGAATTGGGCCAGGGGGGTGTATTCAGTAAAAGGGGGGTGTCAAAAACAAAAAGCCAAAGCTCAGCCCAAAGCCAGACTTCATCTTCAACCTTGGTTTAAAATCTGCGCGCCCTGTACCAAACATGAACAACCTGCATACGTGCTCTAATGCAAAAACACATAACATCAAAGTTGTAGCATTTTTCAAGACGAATTCAACCATGTAAAGAACTCATTCTAACTCTCAAAGACCAGAGAGAATTTCTCTGGCCCTAAATCCTAACCTAATTATTTCAGGAAGTTCATGGATCAAATTCTCTTAACACACTTAACTTAAATGAAAACTGAGCATATGTACAACTTCGTGGCTATGAATACTACATTTTTTATTTACAAACCTAAGCCTAATTATTCCTAAATAGAGAGATAGGAAGTTGACAAAAACCTGTTTCAGTTGAGATCGTGTCTGACAATGTGGAGCTTTTCAATGAGGCCTGAGATGTTTGGGAGCTTGCTTGAACTTCCTCTGACCTTCCTTAATGCCTGGCTTACCTTGAATGTGCTTGAACAAGCCTGTAGAACTCAACCTGCACAAGCTGAAATTAAAATTCGCAAACCTTGTAAATGGAGTTACAATCAGTGTTTAAGGTTTGGGATAGCTTGGATGGGTTATGTGGAAGGTGTTTGAACCAGTTTGAGGCAAAACGCACGAGGGATTTGTGCTATGGAAATCAAACTGCATGGAGTTCCTTGTTTTGCCAAATGAAGATGATTTTGTGATATGGGAGGTTTGAGGTCTCAAATTATCGTGCTTATGGCTCAAGGGGATGTGATATACTTGTCTCAAGTGCTTGCCAAGGTTGGTTTTTACAGATGTGTAAGTTTTTTAATATTGGACAAATTTCTTGGTTATGAAGCAAAACATGAGAAGTGATGGAAGACAAGCTTGTACATGCTATCTATCAGCTTGCACACTATGCCCTTGGCCCCTCAAGTTAGTGGATTTGATTTGCTTCATAAGATATGGCTCAATTCTCAAGGATGCAGTTTTGACATAAAGCGAGATTTAGGCAAAAATGGTAATGTACCTTTTACCATTTTTGGATTAATCTAATGTGCAAACCTCTAATGACCAAAACAAAACCTTAGACCAATGTATTTGCATTTAATTATTGAGTATAGAAGGGTTTTGAGGCCTGTAATCTAGTGCAAAGCAAGCTGATTAGAGTTTGCAACTTGTATCACTATGAACATGCCATGGATAAAAAGTGAGTTTTTGCGAACTTCAAGCCTTCGATTCTCCCTAACCAAAAATGATTTTGGAGAGTTCTTCGACATTTTGGAAATCTTGCAACATGATCTACAATCCATCTTTGAAATGAAATTTGATATTCCAATTGGAACTATGTGAAAAA
The DNA here is from genome assembly GCA_948472305.1 of Vicia faba. NCBI lineage: Eukaryota > Viridiplantae > Streptophyta > Magnoliopsida > Fabales > Fabaceae > Vicia > Vicia faba. The sequence goes on along the minus strand of OX451740.1, from coordinate 990,935,467 downwards.
TGGCCATGAAGATGGGTCAAAATCCTGCCTAAATTAGGGCAAAATTTTACTAAGTTAAAAGTTTCATGGACCCTTGTTCCAAAAACCATAACCTGAGATCCAAGCTTCTTTTTAGAAAACTTTGTGAATAAAAGTTGTAGAATTTGTGGATTAATACAACTTTCATGTTGGAAGTTTTATTTTAATCCAAATGCATCATGATGAAAATGTTGGGCAAAGTTAGGAAAAATTAAGAAAAATTTCATAACTTAGAAAAATTCTAAGTTATGAAAATTTTCAATCTTAAACCCTAATTTTCAAAATTGGGTTTCTTGATGAACAATTTTCATGTTTTGAGACATCTTGATGAAAAATGACCCTTGGCACTTGATTTTGACTAAAAAGTCAAAGTTTGACTTTTTAGTGTACAGTCAATTTTTGATCAGTTGACTGGAAAATTCATCTGTCAATCCAATGCATTTGAGATCTTTTGAACCTTGTGAATAGGTCAAGATGATGCCATTGAATCCTTGAGTCCATGCTTGAACCCAACTTTCCATTGGCTAGGTGAAAAATCAGAAATTGCCCTTGTGCAGTCAAAACCCTAAAAATGACCATTTTGCCCATTTGATGATCTGATCAAATTTCTTGAGGAGTTGTGGTCCAAACTTGATAAAATGGTTCATAGGAGTCTATAATGTTGATATGGATAAAAAATTATTAGGTTTGACTGTAAATTGGCTACAGTTGACTTTTTCCCCAATACAGCTGATTTTTAGGTCAACTGTCCAATTGACTAGGCAAAAATTTGATTCAAGGCTTGAAACTTGGCATGGATAATCCTATGAGTCCAACATGAAGTATTAAAGTCACTTTTAGCATTGAAAGTCTAAAAATCCATGTGCAAAATCAAACCCTAATTTAGGTCATCAGTGCAAGGAGATGTCTTGAGCAGAGCAAAACCCTAATCCTGTCTGGAGTTCAAGGAGCCTTGTGAGGGGAAAATTTTGATAAAATGAGAGGGCAAATTTTAGGGTACAACAGCTTCCCATGTTCAATATTCTTGAACCTGAAGAGTTAGATTGGCGAGTTTGCATTTCGTGACTCGAAGGTAAAAGAGGATTGGACACTAGAGTGCCCGTAAATTTGCACTCGTCAAAATGTAACTGAGGGAATGGGCTTAAAGATGCCATTTGGAGCTGGTAGAATCTTGCGGGAGATGGGCTTAAAGATGCCATCCAAGACTTAGTTTTGTTGAAAATCAGGAGAATGAACACCAGATTGGTATCCATATCTGGAACGTATCTGAGTTGTATCTGGAGATTGGATTCGTATGAGCAAAGGAATGGCGTTTGTGTCTAGAGCATATCCGAACTGTAACTGTATTTGATTCTTGAATGAATATCAGAATGACTGCCGTGTCCGGAGTGTATCTATATTGTATCTGAATTTTTAATGGGCGATAGAAAAACATTAGTGTATACAGCATCTCTGGGCTGGGGATAAATTCTGAATGAGTGACAAAATGGCAACCATGTCTGGTGCGTATTTGGACTGTAACTGAAATTGAGACCTCTATGAGTAGCAGAATGACTTCCGTGTCTGGAGTGTATCCGTACCGTAACTGGGATCTGGACTAGTGACAGAATGACTTCCGTGTCTGGAGTGTATCTGAACCTGAGGTTGATAGTTGAATCTGAATGAGAAATAGAATGGCTTCCGTGTATGGAGCGTATCTAGTCTGTATCTGATTGCTGAAATCTGAATGAGTAGAAGAATGACCGCCGTGTCTGGGGTGTATCCGTACTGTATCTTGACTTGCAATTCTGAATGAGTAATAGAATGACCTTCGTGTCTGGGGTGTATCCATACTATATCTGAAATTTTTAAAGATAACTTTAAATCTTATCCTGAAAAGGGTAAAATGTTAGCTGAAACACAAAGTTATGTTGCATGACATGTATGATGCAATAAAATGTGTTCTATCAATGTTTATGATATATGAATGTAATGGATGTGCATGTAAGATGATTAGTTGTCTTGCTGAGGAAAATAAATCCTTGATAGCTGGAGATAATGAAATCTTTGACTGCTGTCGGGGAAAATAAACCCTTGACTGCTGCTGGAGATTCAAAACCTTTGATTATTGAGATTGAGGAATCCTTTGGACTACTACTGGGGATTAACAAGAGCTTTGACAACTTCTGCGGGGAATTGAGAATCCTTCATGACTTTCCTGGGGAATAAGGAAAATTCTGACGATCTCTACTGGGGAATTAAAACTTGGGAAGCTTCAACTGGAGAAATGAGAATAAGAATCTTCGTTCTACTGGGAAATAAATCTGTGGGGAGAATGTTTATTCCGTCGAAGAGTTCTTAAGAGCTTGGGTTGTATGCCAATCTACTGAGGAATTATCCGAAGTCATTGTCTGGTTTCTAGGATAACTTGCAGGGGAATCTTCTGGTTTTAAGACAAATCTTTGGGGAATTGGAGGAAGCTGAATGGTCTTCCACCGGGGTTGAAGTTTTGGACTCTGTTGGGGAATAAAGTTTTATCTTTGCTGAGGGTTTGTAATTCAAAGTTTTCTGGCTCCGCTGGGGATTGGGAGTTTGGAAACTTAGTTCTGATGGGGATATGTATTTCAAGGTTTTAGCTCTGTTGAGGATCTGAATGACATACTGTAAGGGATTTCTTCGGGAATAGCCTAAATACGTTTTCCTATACTTTCAAACTATGAGTAATTATTCTATCTCATTTCGTTTTATTTGTAAGAAGTGATTATATTCAAATGCATATGCTCATTTAATAAATCATTGGAAGTTTTCAAATAAAACAAAAGTGTAAAAAGAAAGAAAAGGCAAACAAATTTCTGCACTTTGAAGTATCTTTGTATTAACTTTGTGTAAGTATTTTGTACAAAGGAGACAGACATCCTAGTAAGAGAATGTTGTCATAAAAAAATGAGAAAAATTTATACGAAGAAAGATGGCTATGTGTAACAATTCCATGGGGTTCCCATTCTGCTATAGCCTTCGTAACTCTGAGTATCTTGTCCATTCGTTGCTTCGTCTGCAGATGATTGGATTGATCAGAAGCTTGGATCTTGTCCGTGAAGAGATTGTCCTTAAAGTGATTCGACAAGACATAGTCATACGCTTTAATTCCCTAACTTTTGTCTGGACCGCCCTTTCGGGTTTTCGATATACCGGGAAACCCTTTTTTCCCAAGTCGCCCTTTCGGGTTTTCAACTTGTCGGGTGTACAGATTTTTTCTTTATCCCTAATTTTTGCCTGAACCTCCCTTTCGGGTTTTCGATTCACCAGGATGCCAATTTTTTCCCAAGTCTCCCTTTTGGGTTTTCAACTTGTCGAGTCGTTTATGCGTAGTATCGTTTGACTATGTCTGCGTTTGCAGGGTGCGGCAGGTCATCGCCGTCCATGGTGGTCATGATCATTGCCCCACCAGAAAAGATGTTTTTGATCACAAATGGTCCTTCGTAAGTAGGGGTCCATTTGCCCATGGGATCACTTTGCGGCAAGATGATTCGCTTGATTACAAGGTCCCCGACTTGATATACTTGTCTCTTGATTTTCTTGTTGAAGGCCTTGATCATACGTTTCTGATACGCCTGACCGTGGCAAATAGCAGTAAGTCGCTTCTCGTCAATCAAGTTAAGTTGATTAAGCTGGGTCTGAATCCAATCGTCTTCATTCAAACCAGCATCCTTCATGATTCTCAAGGAGGGAATCTGAACCTCGATAGGTGAAACAGCTTCCATGCCGTATACCAAAGAAAAGGGGGTTTCCCCAGTTGAAATGCATGTCGTGGTACGATATCCGTGTAAAGAAAACGGTAACATCTCATGCCAGTCCTTCTAGGTGACTGTCATCTTTTGAATGATCTTTTTGATATTTTTGTTTGCAGCTTCGACAACACCGTCCATCTTAGGCCGATAGGGAGATGAATTGTGATGTTTAATCTTGAACTGCTCACACAGAGTGGTGATCATAGTATTGTTCAAATTCGTACTGTTGTCAGTGATAATCCTGTCGGGGATACCATACCGGAAAATAAGGTTCTGCTTGATGAAGCGGGCAACCACATTCTTTGTAACGGATGCGAAGGACACTGCTTCGACCCACTTGGTAAAGTAATCAATGGCCACCAGGATGAAACAGTGTACATTGGATGTTGTAGGCTTGATCTCTCCAATCATGTCGATTCCCCACATCGTGAATGGCCAAGGAGTTGTTAAGACATTGAGAGGAACTGGGGGAATATGTACCTTGTCAGCAAAGATTTGGCATTTGTGACAAGTACGGGAGTGTTGATGACAATCAGCTTCCATGGTAGGCCAGTAGTAGCCTGCCCTTAGAATCTTCTTAGCCATCGTATGGCCGCTTGAGTGGGTGCAAAATGTGCCATTATATAGTTCGGCCATGATTTGCTCGGCTTCAACCTTGTCCACACAACGGAGTAGGACACAATCAAGATTGCACTTGTATAGGATACCATTGATCAGAAAGAACTTGGCTGCGAACCTCCTTAATAATTTTTTGTCGTTGACTGAAGCTCCTTTGGGGTATTCTTGTGCTTTGAGATACCTTTTGACGTCATGAAACCAAGGTCGGTCCACCACTTCTTCGGTATTAATCTCGTGACAATGTGCAGGTTCGTCCATTCGTTCAATGGTGATTTGAGGTGCCTCATTATCCCAATTAAGTTTAAACATGGATGACATTGTAGCTAGCGCATCTGCTAGCGGATTCTCTTCTCGCGGTAAGTACTCGAAGGTAATCTGCTCGAAGTGTGGTAACAATGTTAGGACGTGTTCTTTGTAAGGGATGAGGTTAGGGTGCTTAGTATCCCACTCTCCTTTGATTTGACTGATAATCAAAGCTGAGTCCCCAAATACAACCAAAGATTTGATTCCCAAGTCAATAGCAGCCTTGAGACCAAAGATACAAGCTTCATACTCGGCCATGTTGTTGGTGCAGTTGAAGTAGAGTCTAGAAGTGAAAGGTGTATGGAAACCTTCTGGAGAGATAAGTATTGCGCCGATACCGTTCCCAAGTGCGTTGGAGGCACCATCAAAGTACAGAGTCCATCGGGATCCTTGTTCAGGTTCCACATACGGTCCGTTACCTTTAATGTTGTCCAATGTCATAATATCCTCGTCAGGGAAGTCGAACCTCATAGATTGGTAATCTTCGATGGCTTGATGAGCTAGATGGTCAGCTAGTACACTCCCCTTTATAGCTTTTTAGGTTGTGTACTGGATATAATACTATGTCAGGATCATCTGCCATCTAGCGATTCTTCCGAATAAAGCAGGCTTCTCAAAGATGTACTTGATCAGATCCATTTTAGAAATCAACAAAGTGGTATGTGTCAACATATACTGCCTTAGCCGGCGAGCAGCCCATACCAAAGCGCAACAAGTTTTCTCGAGCAGTGAGTAGCGAGTCTCACAGTCGGTAAACTTTTTGCTAAGGTAATAAATGGCATCCTCTTTTCGGCCAGACTTGTCATGTTGGCCCAGTACGCACCCCATTGAATTATCCAAAACAGTCAGATACATGATTAACGGCCTTCCTTCAACGAGTGGCATCAAGATAGGAGGTTCCAACAAATACTCCTTGATTTTATCGAAAGCGACTTAACAATCATTATTCCATTCAACCACCTGATCTTTCTTCAACAACTTGAAGATTGGTTCACAGGTAGATTTTAGGTGAGAGATGAACCTTGCGATGTAGTTTAGGCGTCCCAAGAAACCTCTGACCTCCTTCTCAGTGCGAGGGGCAGGCATTTCTTGTATAGCTTTGACTTTGGCAGGATCAACCTCGATGCCTTTGTTACTGACGATGAATCCTAAAAGTTTACCAAACCTGACTCCGAAAGTGCACTTGCTAGGGTTCAGTCTGAGCTTGTATTCTTTTAACCTGACAAACAGCTTTTGCAGATGGTCGAGGTGTTCTTCTTCTGTCTTTGAACGGGCTATCATGTCGTCTACGTAGACTTCAATCTCATGATGTATCATGTCATGAAACAAATCTACCATGGCTCGCTGATAGGTTGTCCCGGTATTCCTCAATCCGAATGGCATCACTTTATAGCAGAAGGTACCCCACTGCGTAACAAAAGTAGTCTTATCCATGTCTTCGGGGGCCATTTTGATCTGGTTGTACCCTGAAAATCCATCCATGAAAGAAAATACTTTGTGTTGAGCTCTATTGCCGACCAAAATGTCAATGTGCGGCAGTGGAAAGTCATCTTTAGGGCTAGCCCTGTTCAAGTCTCTGTAGTCCACACACATTCTGACTTTTCCGTCCTTCTTAGGCACGGGCACAATGTTAGCAACCCATTATGGATAAGAAGTAACAGCAATAAAGCCATCATTAAACTGCTTCGTCACTTCAGCTTTGATCTTTTCAGACATATCGGGTCTCATTCGGAGGACTTTCTGTTTGATTGGTGGACAGTATTCTCTTGTAGGGAGACGGTGAACCACAATATTTGTATCCAGTCCCGGCATGTCTTCATAGGACCAGGCGAAGATCTCAACATATTCATTCAACAGTTGAACTAAGCGCTCTTTGACACTTGGCTCTAGGTTGCACCCACTTTAACCTCTTTTATGTCTTCGGCAGTACCCAAATTGATAGTCTCTAACAACTCTTTATAGGGTAGAATAGCCCTTTCTTCTTGTTGCAAAAGTCTAGCCAACTCTCCAGGCACTTCACAGTCTTCATCACCTTCGTATTCAGCATGATTGACCAGATCTTAAGAGTTTCTGAAGGCTATAGCATAATTGTTACCCACGGAATCTGGAATGGATGGGTACCTGCATTTTGTGAGTGTGGGTGTGTGTAAGGGATAGCCACCTTTAAATAAAATAAAATGTAAAAAGAAAGAAAATGAACAAAAAAGTTTATAGATGAAAACGTCCATGATTCATTAAAAATGGCATATGAAAATGAAGAATCAAAACCCTTACAAATGGACCTATATGCCCCGGGTAAGGCATAAGGCGAAAAGAGTGTACGAATTGTTTAAAAGTTATTACATACCAAACAGGAAATGTTCAAAAGATAAATTACTGATTGATGAAAGTAATTGGAACAATGTCTTTCGCCTCCCAGTTGTTCAATCCTCCTTCAATGGTTGGAAAGATCCAGTCTTCAAAATTTCTTCCTTCTTCATCATCTTCTAAAGCATGAACTCCATGATGAGTGATTTTCAATGGCGGTCCTCCAGCCCGGGAGCGACGCACAGCTTTCTGGCTAGCAGCAGTGAAACCCAATTCGTACTTATCTGTCTTGACAAGAAAATCTGGAAGTTGACCCCACACTATACTTCCTCCTTCCTTGATCACAGCCTCTGCATCTTTAAGGGATGACATCCGGGACACAGGCTTGGTAATGATGGGCACATCAGTCATTGTCTTAGCTACCGCGACTTCAGGAGAAACCTCTTCAAAGTGTTGGAAAGGTGTTTCTATGAATTCACCATCCAACTCCACGTAGCGGAAAGAGTTAAGGTGGCTTATCATATACTCCTCCTCACCATGAACAGTTATGATCTTACCCTGGACTGGGTATTTTAGCATTTGGTGTAGAGAAGAAGTGATTGCCCCAGCGTTGTGGATCCATGGCCTTCCCAACAAGCATGAATATGAAGGATGGATGTCCATCACATAAAAAGTAGAGTTGAAAATTTCCGTACCCACTTTGATTGGGATGTCCACTTCTCCGTGAACCATCCGCTTAGAACCGTAAAAGGCTCTAACAACGATATTACTGGGCTTTAGGGTCAAACCTTCACAGTCCAATCTGTCCAATGCTTTCTTCGGTAGGACATTTAAAGATGAACCGGTATCAACCAGAACATGAGCAAGAGTGGTCCCTCTGCACTCCACCGAGACATGCAGCGCATCATTATGCTTTCTTCCCTTAGATTTTAGGTCGGCGTCAGAGAAACCGAGACCATTGTCGGTTGTAAGGCTGGCTACACACTTTTGAAACTGATCTGCATAAGTTTCTTAAGGCACGTGCGCTGTCTTTAGGAATTTGATCAAGGCCTTGGCATGAGCCTCGGAGCAGAGTAACAGAGCCAGCATAGAGATTTTTGAAGGGGTTTGCCCCAGCTTCTCTATGACATCATAGTCGCTTTTCTTAATTATCTTTAAAATCTCCTCCATTTCCTTTTGGGTGGTCTCGGGGATAACCAAAGTCTGAGCCCTCGTCTTGACGGGTGCTTCTTGGATCCCCTTACCTTTATCAGCAATAACAGTAGAGGGTATAGCTTCGGGAGAAATAATTTCTTCAATCACTGGACTTCACACAGATATCTTGACTGTCACAGGAGCACTTGAGGGTCCGAAGACTGCCCTTGGAGGAGCAATCTCCGAAGAGAAGATTCTTCCGCTACGAGTGATCTTACTTGTCCCTGCAATATTTCCTATGTCAGGAGTTTCTTCATCAGAACTTTCTTCAACTGATTTAATCTGCTTAACACCGTGGTAGAAAATCTCTCCTCCATAATTACACGGTATTGTCTTGTTGGACTTATATGGGATAGGCCCCGGCATGGTAATCTTCAGCGGTACAAACTTTGGATCAGGTGTAATCCTAACAGGCCTTTTGCAGGTCTTGGAAAGATTGTCAGAAATGGTGATTATAGCAACATCATTGATTGGAATAACAGGAGTAACCGGAGTAACAGGAGTAACATGAGTTTTCTGAAAGAGGATTTCTTGAGTATCCATCAGGCGTCGGATGCCTGACTTCAACAGCGGACAGTCGAATTGCAAGGCCGAACAAAGGTAACAATCTTTTTCGCAGCCTGGGAAAATCCCAGCTTTCAACAGATTCATCTTGATCATTGACAACAGAGTCATTAAGTCATCAACAGCAGTAACATGAAGGTCTTCTACAATAGCATGAACATTATGACCATGTTTTGGCATAGGAGCGGATATCACATTAGGTTTTTCGGGGGCATCAAACTCCACCTCCTTGGCATCTATTAAATCTTGGATCTTGTTTTTAAGGGCCCAACAGTTGTTGGTGTCATGCCCTACACTGACCGAATGATATGCACATTTTACATTGGAATGATAATAGGGAGAAGAGGTATTTGGGTTTTTCAGCGCTTCTTTCAAGTTGGTAAGGTTTAACTTTAACAGATGAGGGAGGACCTGAGCCGGTGTCATATTGATCCGGGTGAACTGCCGTTGTGGCCTTTCTACCCTTTGCTGGTTAGCTCTGGGTTGACTGCTTCGAGGTTGATCGGCTGAGGAGTTTTGAATCATCACAGCCCCCACCGCTGGTCGGCGCTTCATTCTTCCCTAATTTCTCTGGGTGTAAACAGCAAAAACTTCCTTCTTGGCTGGGAAGGTCTTCTTGATAGCAGTGGAAGCAGATGCATCCTTCTGAATTTTACCACTCTTAATGCCAGCTTCGACTCTTTCACCTGTCAGAATTAATTCGGTGAACCCTGCAGATGAGCTCCCAATCAAGTGATTAAAGAATGGACCTGACAGGGTCCCCAAAAACATATCAACCAGCTCTCTTTCAGACAATGGTGGCTGCACCCTTGCAGCCAAATCCCGCCACTTCTAGGCATACTCCTTAAAGCCTTCATTAGAAACCATACCCATACTTTGTAATTGAGTACGAGTAGGCACTAAATCTGTGTTATATTGGTATTGTCGATAGAAAGCAGCAGCCAGATCCTCCCAGTTATGAACATCTGATCTCTCAAGTTGATAGAACCAGTCCAATTGCGTACCCGACAAACTATCTTGATAAAAGTGGACCCACAGATCCTTATCAGAAGAGTGAGGTTGGATATTTCTGATGTAGGACCGCAGATGCATCTTCGGACAGGATAAACCGTCATATTTAGAAAATGTAGGCACTTTGAACTTGGGAGGAATGACGATCCCAGCAACCAACCCTAATTCTTCGAAATCCAGCCCAGGTACCCTTTGTACCTCCATGGCTGCCAGTCGATCTTCCAAATTTTTATACTTATCGTCCACCGGAGGGTACTGCTCCTCAGAGTAATCTTCATCTTCTTCCTCTTCTTCTTCTTCAGCCTCAGATTTAGAGGGTACCACAACTCATTTTCCTTTGCCAACCCCTTCATCAGACGTCGAGGGGAAATCTAGAACCCATTCTAGCCTGATTCTCAAACCTTCTTCCCAGAGTAGCTACACCTGCTCTTTTCTTTTTCTTCTTTTCCTTTTCCTTCTCTTTCTCTAACAGTGCTTTAAGGTCCTCTTGACCCTTTGCTAAGGTCATGAGGATTTGTTGGAATTGCGAATTCTTTGCTTGCAGATCTTTGATCGTCTGCTCTATATCCATCTTGCTGAAATAAACAGCAGAAAGATAAGGAAACCTGGTGTGAAGACCTGTTTATGCATATGATGAATGATGTGTATTCATGTAATGCATTCAAGGATTCAGAAATTCAAAGTTGTTGCAAATAAAAAGAACACACGTCATATTAATAAGAAGAAATTTGTTAGTACATAAATGCCCCTTGGGCAAAATATTACAAAATTCTTAATGTAAAAAGACGTTGTGCATCCTCTTTGGTGCGATGTAAGTGTTGATATTCTGCTCTTCGTGGAGTTGATGGATAAGTTCCAAGACCTTCTTCTCACTGGCGTAGAAGCTGGCTTCAAAAGTATTTCGTTCTTCCTTGAGTTGTATCCAACTCTTTTGCAAATCTTCCAATGATGTTGGCATGTCAGGATGTAGGAGGGTGTATGGAACCTCTCCTTCCATAACAGGCTCTTTGATCATAGGCAGAATGTGGGGGTAAGGCATCATAAGACTCTGGGCGCGGGTTCGTACCCACTTGAGGTAAGGCTCAAGGGGGATGGAATTCTTGTGTCCTAGTGTCTTACTGTCCACTTTGTTGGGCATCCTCCAAGCTCGGATAAACCTTTGTTGAAGTCCTTGAGCGTTGTTGTCGAAGTCAAAAACCATGTCAGGAATCAGCATGTCATGAGGGCCATCCCTTCGGGCATACCCAAATATTCTCAGAGTTAAACATGGGTTGTAGGTAATGCCTCCCCTAATGCCAAGTAGTGGAACATTAGGGAATTCTCCACAACAATCAATGATGATGATATTTTCTCTGGACCGAGAACACCAATGAACATCAGAATGTATGAGGGTCATTAACCATTGTGACCACCTTAAACCCTGCTCATTCTTCAAAACTGATTGGGGAAGGTGAGAAATAAACCACCTTGCTAGAATACGAGTACAACACATGAGAAAACCTCTTTTCCTCATTTTTCGTGTGTGAAATGAGTGTAGGACGTCCCCAAGCAATGTAGGCACAGGATTCCGAGATATGAAAATCTTAACAGCATTCACATCTATAAGCTCATCAGGGTTTGGGAACAAGACTAACCCATAGATGAGAAGTGCTACAATCTTCTCAAAAGCTTGCAGATCTAGAGAATTCCAGCATTCTTGTGCCTTCTCAAACAGAAACTTTGCCAAGAAACCCTTGACACCACTTCTGGTTTCCCAATGACCTTTGATATCAGATGGTTGTAAGTGCAAGGCTTGAGCAACATCTTCAGGCTTTGGCTCTCTTTCTGTACCATTGTAAGGTAGTTGATGGAGAACAGGAATCCTCAGGAGTTGAGAAAATTCCTCCAAAGTAGGCACTAGTTGGTAATCAGGGAATGTAAAACAGTGGTTTAGGGGGTCAAAGAACTGGAAGAGAACTTTCACCATGTCTTCTTCAATGTTGGATTTGACCAAGTTGAGAAGTCTACCATGTTTTTCACTGAAGAGAGAATTCTCTGGAATCTTGGAAGTAAGCTCCTTGAGTTGAGGAGGGATTCTCACAAGGTTGACCTAAATAGTTTTTCTGCGGAGTGATTCCATAACCTACAAAAGAAGAACAAAGATGAAGATCCAAACCCTTGAAATGGTTAGTGGATGCATATGATGCTTTATGATGTTCATGATGTATGCACAAGTATATGTACAAGCAAGTCACACAAGATCCTACTTTCAGGCTTGCATGAGGTTTCATAGGTAAGTACCCTCTTGAAGTTAGTTGGCTCAACGTGTCCTATAAATAGTAACCGGGTTCTAAGGAGCTCAATATCACTGGATTATTTTCTGTGTTCATTGTTTCAGTTTAGCCACTTAACTGGAGACCGAAATATTCCAAGAAAACAACCCTCAATGAGTGTAGTATCGATTATCTACCAACTTTGGACTGCACCAAAGCCGGTCATCTCACTACCCCTAAAAAGGCCAAGATGGTCAAGTAAAGGTTCTAAAAGTCCATTAGTGCTTTATGACATCACTCAGCGGCCCCGTATTCTCTTTGATTGACTCAAAGGCTACCGGTACCCACAAATATGTCGCACTAATATAGTTATTGCTTCAACCATGTCGGTATACCCCACACAGTTTTCACAACATATTACTACTTACCTATGAATGTTTCCCAAAAATCCGGGTGGAGGATTCAAACCCAAACAATAGAACCAAATGTAAAGCAATCAAAGCAAACAAAGTAATCATGCAAAGGTGATCTAAACCCTAAGGTTACTCCACTTTTAGATATTCCCAGCAGAGTCACCAGTTCTGTGATACAGTGGGAGAACTGACTTGAGGTTTTCTGTTTGTGTTCGCAAATGTTTCGGTTTAGCAAGAGTCGCCACCGACTTTTTATTTTATCCAAAGGAACGATCAAAAAGCACGGGAAAGACCTTTGAGATGTTTTCTTGGGTTCGGGGAGTAGATTATGAAAAGGGAAGGTGCAAGCACCCTTTTCATCCATGGTTATCCATGGGCTCTTAGTTACTTGTTTAGATCACTTGCTTTTGCTTTTCAATTGTTTGAAATGGTGCTTTGTGTGTGGTTTTGAAAATGTTTTGAAAAGAGGCCATCATTGTGGCAACCTTTGTAATGATTCTTGTTTTAACGTATACAAAGGTGTATTGTCTTTTGAAAAGATGTTTCAATGTTTGAAAGTTTAAAAGTTTGTTTTGGGAAATGTTTTGAAATTGTGTTGTGAATTGTGTTTGAAAATAGCAAGGATGTTTTTGCAAGTATTGATCAAGTAACTAAGAGTTATCTACCCTATTTTACTCAAAGGTATTTCCTACACATTTTTAACCCTTTTGACAGTGTTGTTCTACCATTGCATTTGGTAAACAACCTTGTATTAGGATGTTAAACGGGACAGGCGCGGGTCATCGTATGGACCATGATAGCAATTGTGTTAAGTATCCTTAACAATTTTTTGAGGGACTTGATCATTTTGTTTAGGAAACCAAGATAGCGTCATCGAGGGACTATGATCTTTTGTTTTGTTTTTGTTTTGCCAAAGTACTTAACATGCATAACATGGCCATTTTAAAGGCAACAAGTGGATGAAACCCTAGGGGTGCAAGTGTGCATTGTGTTTGTCATTTTCATGCATTTAGGTCTTGTATTAGGTCAAACTACTTGTTGATTTTGGATTTTTTGCATACAAATCCTAATCTCTAATCATGGCATAATTGGAAGCATAAATGCGTAAAAGTAAATCTACCACTATTATAATATGATTATGGGGAGGGGATACAATTTTTGAATGGGGATTATTTGGCAAGAAATTAAAACCCTAATTTTACTATTACATACAAATTGAATCAATGGCATAAATAATAAATGAATAATATTTAAACAAATTAAAATATAAAAAATATTATGAATATGCAAAAATGTTTATGTTTATTTTTTATGTATGTAAAAAATTATTTAATGCAAAAAGAAAGAAATAAAAAAAGATTATTATTATTATTTTTATTAAGGGTAAAACCCTAATTTTCTTTTAAGAATGTAAATATACTAAATATACTATTTATATACAATAAAATAAAATAATGTATATAAAAAATAAAATATATTTAGAAAAAATATTATTTAAGTATAAATAATAATAAAAAATAAAAGTATAATATTTTATGTTTTTATTCTCAAGTATTTTACTAAATAAAATAAAAGTATGTATATATATATATATATATATATATATATATATATATATATATATATATATATATATATATATATATATATATATATATATATATATATATATATATATATATATATATATATATATATATATATATATATATATATATATATATATATATATATATATATATATATATATATATATATATATATATATATATATATATATATATATATATATATATATATATATATATATATATATATATATATATATATATATATATATCAATTATATCAGTTATGTACAATAAAAAGAAAATAAAATATATATAAGATAAAAATATATTTAGAACAATATTTCTTGAGTATAAATAAAATAAAGAATAAAAATAAAGGTATAATGTTGATATATATTATTTTCAAGATTTCAATAAATAAAAGTATATACTAATTAAATCATTTTTATGTTAAAAAAATAAAAGTAAAATACAAAATAAATATGAAAATTTATAAAAAATATTTTTTGATATTTTTTATGTTTGAAAAATAGGAAAATAAAATGGAAAAATACAAAAGTATGAAGAAATGGGCCAGGGGGTGTATTCGGTAAAAGGGGGTGTCAAAAACAAAAAGCCAAAGCCCAGCCCAAAGCCAGACTTCATCTTCAACCTTGGTTCAAAATGCGCGCGCCCTGTACCAAACATGAACAACCTGCATACGTGCTCTAATGCAAAAACACATAACATCAAAGTTGTAGCATTTTTCAAGACGAATTCAACCATGTAAAGAACTCATTCTAACTCTCAAAGACCAGAGAGAATTTCTCTGGCCCTAAATCCTAACCTAATTTTTTCAGGAAGTTCATGGATCAAATTCTCTTAACACACTTAACTTAAATGAAAACTGAGCATATGTACAACTTCGTGGCTATGAATACTATATTTTTTATTCACAAACCTAAGCCTAATTATTCCTAAATAGAGAGATAGGAAGTTGACAAAAACCTGTTTCAGTTGAGATCGTGTCTGACAATGTGGAGCTTTTCAATGAGGCCTGAGATGTTTGGGAGCTTGCTTGAACTTTCTCTGACCTTCCTTAATGTCTGGCTTGCCTTGAATGTGCTTGAACAAGCCTGTAGAACTCAACCTGGACAAGCTGAAATCAATAATGGCAAACCTTGTAAATGGAGTTACAGTCAGTGTTTAAGGGTTGGGATAGCTTGGATGGGTTATGTGGATGGTGTTTGAACCAGTTTGAGGCAAAACGCACGAGGGATTTGTGCTATAGAAATCAAACTGCAGGGAGTGCCCTGTTTTGCCAAATGAATATGAGTTTGTGCTATGGGAGGTTTGAGGGCTCAGAGGCTCGTGTTTCTGGCTCAAGGGGATGTGAGAAACTTATCTCAAGTGCTTGCCAAGGTTGGTTTTCACAAATGTGTAAGTTTTTTGATATTGGGCAAATTTCTTGGTTATGAAGCAAAACATGAGAAGTGATGGAAGACAAGCCTGTACAGGCTATCTATCAGCTTGCACACTATGCCCTTGGCCCCTCAATTTGGTGGATTTGATTTGCTGCATAAGATATGGCTCAATGCTCAAGGATGCAGTTTTGACATAAAGCAAGATTTAGGCAAAAATGGTAATGTACCTTTTACCATTTTTGAATTAATCTAATGTGCAAACCTCTAATGACCAAAACAAAACCTTAGACCAATGGATTTGCATTTAATTATTGAGTATGGAAGGGTTTTGAGGCCTTTAATATAGTGCAAAGGAAGCCGATTAGAGTTTGCAACTTGTATCACTATGAACATGCCATGGATAAAAAGTGAGATTTTGCCAACTTCAAGCCTTCGATTCTCCCTAACCACAAATGATTTTGGAGAGTTCTTGGACATTTTGGAAAGCTTGCAACATGATTTACAATCCAACTTTGAAATGAAATTTGAGATTCCAAGTGAAACTATGTGAAAAATATCCATGAAGATGGGTCAAAATCCTGCCTAAACTAGGGCAAAAGTTTACTAAGTTAAAAGTTTCATGGACCCTTGTTCCAAAAATCATAACTTGAGATCCAAGCTTCTTTTGAGAAAACTTTGTGAATAAAAGTTATAGAATTTGTGGAGGACTACAACTTTCATGTTGGAAGTTTTGTTTGAATACAAATGCATCATGATGAAAATGTTGGGCAAAGTTGGGAAAAATTAAGAAAATTTCATAACTTAGAAAAATTCTAAGTTATGAAAATTTTCAATCTTAAACCCTAATTTGCAAAGTTGGGTTTCTTGATGAACAAGTTTCATGTTTTAACACATCTTGATGAAAAATGACCCTTGGCACATTATTTTGACTAAAAAGTCAAAGTTTGACTTTTCAGTGTACAGTCAAATTTTGATCAGTTGACTGGAAAATTCATCTGTCAATCCAATGCATTTGAGATCTTTTGAACCTTGGGAATAGGTCAAGATGATGCCATTGAGTCCTTGAGTCCATGCTTGAACCGAAATTGCCATTGGCTAGGTGAAAAATCGGAAATTGCCCTTGTGCAGTCAAAACCCTAAAAATGACCATTTTGCCCTTTTGATGATCTGATCAAATTTCTTGAGGAGTTGTGGTCCAAACTTGATCAAATGGTTCATAGGAGCCTAGAAAATTGATGTGGATCAAAAATTATTAGGTTTGACTGTAAATTGGCCACCGTTGACTTTTTCCCCAATACAGTTGATTTTTAGGTCAACTGTCCAATTGACTAGGCAAAAATTTGATTCAAGGTTTGAAACTTGGCATGGATAATCTTATGAGTCCAAAATGAAGTATGAAAGTCACTTTGAGCATTTAAATTCCAAAAATACATGTGCAAACTCAAACCCTAATTTAGGTCATCAGTGCAAGGAGATGTCTTGAGCAGAGCAAAACCCTAATCCTGTCTAGAGTTCAAGGAGCCTTGTGAGGGGAAAATATTGATAAAATGAGAGGGAAAATTTTGGGGTACAACAATGACCTACCATCTTTCACTGAAGGTAGAAAGAGAATATATCATAGCACTGCCGTTCACTGACGATGAACTACCAACATTCACTGAAAGTAGCAAAAAGATAACAATCACCAAATTTCACTAAAGGTGACCTACCAACTTTCACTGAAGGTAGAAAGAGAATAAATCATAGCATCTTCATTCATTGACAGTGAACTACCAACGTTCACTGAAGGTAGCAAAAAGATAACAAGTTTTCCCCAAAATTATGGCATTTCACCTATAACGGGTCTCAACTTCTTCTTTAACCAAAGTATTATGCCTAGAAAGGGTAATATATAAGTTGTCTCCAATAAAGAGACTATCACTTATAAAGACCTCACAATGAATTGTCTCTGCGATATTGAAATACTTGTCATCCACTGGAGTAATCTTGGTAACAAACTACAAACTATCTGCTCATAGGGAAGATATAAAAATGGGTAATGCCGACTTTTACGGGGAAGTATAGGTTGCTCAAATAAAGAGACCTGCTACTTGCTATTATGGAGGATTATAAAAAATGACTTTCTGGGGAATAAAATATGACTTCCTGGGGAAATAAATATGACTTCTTGGGGAGATGCCAATATATTTCTGTGAGGAGATAAAGTATTCTCGTGCAAAATAAATGCACATTCTCAAACCAAGGCTCAAAGTCTGCAGATATCATAAGTAATAAAATCACTGAGGATCAAAGACTCAAACCAGAAATAAACTTGAACGAGACATTCGTCCAAAGGGAAAGCAAAATCATCCAGACAAAGAGTTGTGCAGGAAAGCTAAAGCAAGAAATTTTCCATGAGGGATAATTCAATGGGGAACTTGAAAGAACATACACTTTCTGCTTATGACTAACACTCTATTGGAGAGAGGTCAACATAATTCTGCAAAACAGGATAATATGTCAACACAAAATATTAATGAATGTGAATGAGCAATAATTTGCTCAAAATTAACTATGCATGATGAATGTATGAGTGTTATCATGTACATGCTGACAAAACAAACATATAACACTGGGAGTAACCAGGAAAAAACCAACTCAGCTAAATCACATCCAAGGTGAACAATCCAAGAAAAAGTAAGCTCCAACTAAGGAAAAAACCTATGGCTTGGTTTAACTTTACTGGAGAGAAACATAATCCAGAAGCAAACAAGTCCAAGTGACAAAAATAGTACATATTCAGGGATATAACATCCTTCTCCCAGCTTTACCAGGGAATAGCACTCATACTTCAACGGGGAAACAAATGTTTTCAAAAGTAACACTTCTATTGGGGATTGCAAAATCAATTTCAAGTAGGGCAGACAGACATCAAATCATCAAAACATTCATTGGGGAATTAGTGTCGAATTTATTGGGGAGGCCAACACCATATTCACAAAGGGAAAAATCAATATACATTCTTCACTAGGGAAAATAGATGCATGTGTTCTTCGAGAGTGATTACTGTACCAACCTTTTTGGGAAGAAAGAACCTCTATTAAACAAACAAAATCTTCACTCGAGAAATCTTGGATTGAATCTTCATATCATGTAAACTCAGAAAAGAGGAGAAATGAACCAAAACTTGACCGGGGATACTGGAGTTGCAAACCCTATACGACGAAACATATTGAGCAAAATTTCTCCAGGAAGCAACTGGAGTTCGTCCGTTCCTAGGATCACCACTTTTGTTGTTTCTCTTACGTCACAAATTTTAAAGTAAAAAAAAATTGTAAATTCTTTTTGAAAATCAATTTTTTTATTCAATCTTTTTGCTTTGAAAGTTATTATCGATAATAAATTGAGTCTTTGCAATCTAAATAAAAATAAGAAATACAAAGAATTGGGTAAAAGCTCAAATTTCATTAATAGAATGGTAGTCTGCGAATGGCGAGACTCCATGGATAATCACAATGTTCAGAAAATGGTAATATATAATGGAAAAGATACATTGAGATACAATGACCACTATCCCCTCTAAGAACTTCTGAAATCCTGAGCAGCAACTTCTGTTGAAGTATGATGAGGGTCCGAGAAGATTGTTGCTCTAATGATCAAGTCTTGTCTGATGTAGTTACTTGCCAAGAAAGTCCCTAACTTTTGCCTAAGCTTCCCTTGCGGGTGTTGTAACCCAATTTTTTCCCCTAAGATTGCTTCATCATACCATGTTGATTCAATCACAACAAGATCACATTAGGACTTTTGGTTCTTCTCCCTATCATTTAGCTTTGCTCTTTTTGAGGAATTACCAAGCACCTTGACTTGTTTTTTTTTGTGATCATTAATATTTTGCTTAGATTTTTGTTTTATTAATAAAATGTAATGTGGTTTACCTTACTTGTTAATAATGTAGGTAAAGGCTATGAGGTTTAGCAAGTTGCTCCATGGGTTCATGAGTTTATTTCCATGCCCTAGTCAACATAGCTTGAAGAGTTCAAACCTCACCATTAAACTTGTTTTGGAATAAATGGCATGACAAGGCTTATTTTGGTTCAACATATTTCAAAGTTATCAAAATTGATTCAAAAGTACAAGGGGTTGAGGGAAGAAGTTGTTGTGATTGGACAAGGTATTGTTCCTATTAGTCACAAGAGCACATTTCTCTCAAATTTCAAGATGTGGAAGTGGTTTTAGTGGCTATGAGTCCTCATCATCATCCTCAACAACTTCTATTCACAAAGAAAGAATGTTGGCATAAAAAGTTTGTTCAAACTTGTCAAAGTTCCTCAAAGCATTCTCTTGGTCTAGAGGCTAGGGTTTTGAACTTCAAAGGAGCATATCTTGCTCACTTTTTGGTATTTTTGAGTGATTTCAAAGACATATTTCTCTTCAAATAGTTACCAACAAATCACTTCAAAAGTTACAAGGAGTTTTCATGTGGAAAGAACTTGGTGAAGAAGAAAGGTTACAACTCATCCAGATAAATCCCCAACTTTTCATATGTGACTTCAAATGGTCTTAACTTGGTCAATTTTTATCACCTTGAGTCCATTCTTTTTCCATGATGATCTTGAAGATGTGTACTTTTTTCCTTCTTTTATGTGAAAAGTGAGAAAATGGATGGAAGTTGCCTTAAGAATGCAAAAGATTATAGGTCATTTCATGATTTTTGGCCAACTTCAACAAGTCATAACTTGCTAATTTTTCGGAGATTTTGAGTTGTTAAAATTTCAAAATGTCATTCAAGAGATCTAATTCATTCCATATTTTTTGGTCAAGAGAAAATTCTAAGTGGAATGCCATGTTTGGATACAAAAGATTATAGGTCATTTTTGAAGAAGAATTTGAAATATTTCTAAGTATGGAAAGTCAACTCTTTTTCTTCAACTTTGACTCCATGTAACTTTCAGCTCAAGAATCCATTTGATTCCATTCTTTTTCTATTGCAAAGCTTGTAACCTCATCTTTCTAAAGCATCAAGAATTATACCCTAAGACCCCATGAGTTGGAAATGCCATGGATTTGAATTTGGTAACTTGAAACTGAGTTTTTCACAAAGTCAGGATTTTGAAATCTTTGTTTTGGCTTCTAATCACAAGTTTTCCACGCATTTTTTTTCTAAACATGATTAGCAACTTGCCAGAAGTGATTAGCATCATGAAACGCACGATTTAGCTGAGTTTTGATCAAAATTGAGTCACACTTTCTTCATGATGCAGACCCACACGAATTCCCTCCAAAATGCATCATTCACTCTTCCTTTTGATCCCATTTGCTTCCCTATAAATAGAGGGTCATCCCCCATCCATTTTCCTAAGCTTAGAGAGCCAAGAACACCCTGCCAAAACTTCAAACGAACCCACTTTTGTTGAATTCAGTTTTTGAAATTTAAGCTTCCTTTTCAAAAATTCTTTGTGCATTCATCATCCTTGAGCATCATACAAACTCTCCAGCACTTTAGCCAATCAAAACGACCCATAATTCAAGCTACAGAAGTCCAGTTTCAGAGCTTCTTACTTGAACTTCGAAAAGGTAGAATTCTCCATCATTTGGATCCAAATCAAACACTAATCTGTTCTACTCCTTTGTCTGATTCTAATGATGCTTACAATTTTAAAATCCATTGAGAATTGAGAGAGAAATCCCAAATTTAAGGTGCTCGCTATTTTCTGAGTTTTTGATTCATAGCTCTTTCCATACCTTATATAAATTTGGTGCGATGGTTGTGTTAGAATCGTCTTGAAGAGACGAGTTCAATGATGCTAGCCAGGGATCCTAATTTTTCCATTTGAAGGATCTTAAAAAATCCCCATTGTAGGGTGTCTGGAGGTTGAAGACGATCACATGTCTCGTCTCAGCCAATGATAGCGTGTCAAGCGTTTTAATTTCATTGGTTGCCCTTTTTCTGATCCCATGTGTACTTCACTAAGGTCCATATCAAGCACAACGCATCTGGTCCATTGGATTAGCTTACTAACGCGTTTTGACTATGATCTGATGGTCCACATCTTTTTAGTTTTATTTTATTTTCTGATTTTTATATTTTATTTGATTAAATTTTCAAAAATTAATAACTCTTTTATTTTTTATCCAAAAATTATGAAAAAATTCACAAAAATACTTTGAATTATTTCTGATCTCATGAATATTTTTTCACATTTTTATTTTAATATTTGGTATTTTTTATATTTTTTTGTATTATTTGCTTTCTTTTAATTACCTAAAAAATACTTTTTGATATTTTTTAATTCTGGAAAAAATTCATAAATATTATTTTGCATATCTTTGACTTTCTGAAAATTTTATGGAATTTTATGTTGAGGTTTACTATTTTTTATCTATTTTATGTTTGTTTTAACAATTTTAAATAGTTTAAAAATAGTTTCTCACTTTTAAAAATTACCAAAATTTTTATAAAAATATTTGGATCCTCTCTGATTTTTCTATGGCCTTATTTTTTATTTCTTGATTAATTTGAACATAATTGATATTTTTCCTCATCATTTTCTATTTTTAAACATTTTTTAACCCTTTTATTGTATATATTAAATATATTATTATTTTGTGATTATTTTCTGGCTGTCTTGAGTTGATTTTTTTATCATGACTTTATTAACATCATTAGATCTTGGGTGTTGAGTTCAACTCCACCAAAATGGATGAATGATTTTAATAATAGTTTGATTAAATTTTTAATTCAAAAGTGGTTTATTCCTTTTTTTGCCCTAATCCTCTTCATCTCATACCCTTCTTATTGCACTAAGTGTTGTTGGAACATGATCTCTATATCATGTCTCAAAACAAATGGTGCATAGATTACTATTGACCGGCCTCAAAATAGGTGCGACTTCTATATAAGTCCACTTACGATTGCTTAACATAGCGCTAAATTTTATCCCGATTCGAATAAATGATCATTTGTGGCCCAAACTTATGATTGCAAGCCCAAGTATGTTAATTTGATCTCTTCTATACAATAACCTTGAGATTAATTGTGTGGAGGCTTTGGTTCTACCAATCCTCTAATGAATCTACAACACCTTTGGTCAACGCGGATCACTTAAACATCGTTGATCATTAAATGGTACTTGTGAGAATTCCAAATGGATGATATACTTGACAAAAAGCAAATGCAACTTGTTGTGTGGAGGCTTTGGTTCTACCAATCCTCTAATGAGTTCCAAATGAAAGTTTCAAGATGGTTATCCAACTAACCACTAATTATTGACTTGTTTTATCTTATGCTTTTATTCTTTTTATACTTTATGTACTATTTATTTTTTTAGCATTTACATTTCATGCCATTTTCATCTTTTCTCATTTGAGCATTTATTTTCTTGTCATTTTTACTTGGCTCACTCGAGCTTTTCTTTTCCTTTCTTAAGATACTTAATAATTAACATAAACCCTAAAAAAACTCTTAATGGTACTTGGACTATTTGGTTACTATCCTTGGCATTATGGAGTATGGGACTTGTTCTTGGACTTAGGATTAGAAACCTTGGCCTATCTTGGAGACCTTGTGATCTTATCTGATTATTTTGTCTTGAGTTCTTGAGGTTTACCTCAAGACATTGGGTTGCTTGTTTGTTTTTGTGTGCAGGTTTTTGTGATTACATTCTCTGTTTGTAATCTGGAATTTACCCGTATACAGCTGTTACTCTGCCCAATTTTTGTGAAGACTTAATACACTTGAAGAGGTCTAGTATCTTTTCTTGCTTGGTTTCAATCCAAATAATGGGAATTCTATCTTGGCTCATAATGTCATGCTTTGGCTTCTTCTTGGTTAGATGGTCCTTATCCTTAGCTTTTACCTTATGCTTTAGGATAGCCCCTTCTTCTCCTCCCATTTTCTTTAATTTCAAAAATCTTCTCCCTCCTTTTGAAAACCCTTCTTGTTTTGAAACTTGAGACACTTTCATAATAAACTTGGACTTAGTTCCATGCATTTTCAAAACATTTTCATCGTTAAACTTCAATCAACTTAATAATTACTTGACATTTTTTGTGAGAAGACTAAAAGTCAATCAATCTCATTTCAAACCATTTTTCCACTGTGGCTTTTATCTTTAAACTTTTCTCAAAATATTAGACTCTTGTCAATCCTTGTAGTGATGCAACAACTATACTTCTACAATATGTAGTGAAGTGAGATATTTTCCACTTGGGTGTTGAGTGGGGCATTGTTGATTTTAAAATCCAAGCCATATCGTCCACTTTGAGATGATGCAAATTCTCCTTTCTCATGATTGTGGGTAGTAAGTATGTTTTCCACACGGACAATGACGATGATGTCTTATCTCTTAAAATCAACCAACACACTTGTGTTTTAAAATTTTAAAAGAGGAACTACGTGTACCCTGATCCCCTATTGCACAAAAGGTGGTACGTAGGCACTAAAGGTTCGCAATCCCGGAGGGTGCAAAAATCATAAAAAAATATATTTCTCTTCTCACCTCCACCATCCATTTTATATACAACACATTTTTATAGCCAAAATATACAAATTTTTTCAAAGAGGTTCCTGCGGAGTACCGTAGATGTTTAGGGTGCTAATACCTTCCCTTTGCATAACTAACCCCCTTACCTTGAATCTTTCCCCATCTTTTTGGGTTATTCTCTATTTTCCCATTCCTTTGGAAACAATAAAGCACGGTGGCGATTTTTATTTTTGATTTGTATATAGTCTAGTCAATCCAATGTCTTAGTCTTAAACATTTCTACCGCTACAGAAAAATGGAGATATCACTGGGGAAAGATTGACCTCTTGCTAGTCCATCCCTAAGTGGGTTGAGCCTATCTTTGTTTATATCTGTATATGTGCTATTGTTGTTTATGTGTTATATTTTGTATATATGTTTGTTTGGATTTTCCTGGTTTTCAGGGTGCTTGGTGATTACTTATAAGTCCTATACCCGGACTTGGGCAAACTTTAAGATAGGACGGGTGGTATAGTCATGTTAACTTTGAGGGAGTAATCCCAAAAAAGGAGGCATGAGATCCCCCACTCAGTGGAGGCCCCTTTGATTGTAGTGTAGTTTACCGAGTAATCGGGAAGACGTGCTGCTTTCGACCTGGGAGCTTGCTGAAACTAAGGACCGTAGAATACAAACCCATCTTGGCCTTTTAGGTGTAGTGCGGAAGCTATGACGGAGTAATCCGGAAATGGTTGCCACACGATACTATGCTCGGACGAGTCTTTCTTGAGAATATTACTAATTACCGAGTTAATCGAGAAGTTGGTAATATCTGAAGGAAGGATGTAGACTCTGGGAACCTCTAGAATCATGTTCGACAGGTGATAAATTTTTAGACCAACACCTTATGGGTAGTACCTTCGACTTCATGCTCGTGACGTTGAACCTATGAACCCTATATGTGTAATCTTGTGTGTGATTGTTGCATCATGCATCCATGCACTCATAAGCATCTTTTGAAGAAAACAATATTTCAAGGGATTTAAAGGTTGACTATTTGTGAATATCTCAGGTACTTTTAACCATGGATTCTAGAAAGAGAAAGACCGGGAAATACAGTTTCAAGGATCCCAAGATATATGAGTTGTTCAGTCTAATTCCAGAGATCGAATGTTCTGCAGACTTTCGAAAGAAGTATGGATCCATTATTCCTCTCATGAAGCTGAAGATGAAGGAGGGTATTCTCTCGACCTTGGTCCAGTTCTATGATCTAGTGTATCACTGCTTTACTTTTCCCGATTATCAGTTGATGCCTACACTAGAGGAGTATTCTTATCTATTGGATTTACCTGTTACCAATCGTGTTCCTCTTACTGGTTTGGAGGGTGAGCCAAAACCACATGAGATTACTGCTTTGATTCATCTGGGGAAGTCTGAGGTGGAAGCCCATATGACAACTAAAGGAGGGATTACAGGATCACCAGCTCAGTTCTTATTGGAGAAAGCTCGTTACTTTGCCAGAATGAAGTGTACGGTTTCTTTTGGGGCCATCTTTGCTCTACTTGCTTACGGATTGTTCTTATTTCCTAATGTGGACAAGTTTGTCGACACTAACGCTATCAGGATTTTCATGATTGGGAACCTAGTTCCTACACTGTTGGGTGATGCTTATTACTTTGTTCATCTTCGGAGTTATTATCATGGGGGAATGATTATCTGTTGCACGCCTTTGTTGTACCGGTGGTTCATCTCTCATATGCCTCAGTCTGATGCTTTTTGGGATGTCAAGAAGGAACCCCGTTGGGCTCCTAAGATCATGGCACTTACTCACTCAGACATTGATTGGTATCATCGAGCTTACCAAGATGTAGAGATTATTGACAGTTTTGGTAGTTTCCCCAATGTGCCTCTTCTTGGTACAAAGGGAGGAATTAACTATAACCCTGTTCTTACACGTCGACAGCTTGGTTATCCGATGATGGATAAACTGAATAGTATTCTTTTTAGTAGTTTCATTCTGAAGGAAGGAGAAGACCACGAGGAAGCTAGGGAGAAGATTGCGAAGGCCTGGCGTCACATTCATAAGAAGAGTAGGAAGGATTTGGGACCTAGGGGTGTTGTTTCTTTGTAGCCATATCTTCAGTGGATTCGATCGAGAGCCATTCAGTTGAAGATGTCGTATACTCGGGAGACACCCATGCCTGACCTATTTGTGAAGACCACCCCTCCCTTATTAGATGATCTAGAAGAGCTGCAACTCGCTTTGGTTAGGATGCAACAGGAAAGGGATGCCTTGAAGAAAAAGTTCCAGACTTTAGAGAGTTCATACAGAGCAAACCTGAAGGAGAAAGACGATTTGATCGAGATCCTTGAGAGTCGAGCAGTGGAGTGTATGGAGAGGCAAGGGGATTTATTTTCCCTTAAGCCTCAAACAGGTGTTGATTACTCATTTTCTGATCCATATGATTGGAGGGAGGTTTCCATCAGACATGTGGAAGAAAACCAGAGGTTGAGGGCTCAGATTGCCAGGCTCAGAGGGAAGCGCCAACGTACAGATTGATCTCCATTAGTTCCTTTTCTCGGGATTTTAGATTGTATTTTCATCTTGTACTCGGGATCACCGAAACTTGTAATCCATTTTGAAGTTATTATAATAAAAATATTCAGTATTTCAAAAGCTTTATTACTTTGATGTTCGCAATATGTCTATAAATCTTAAATCCCTTGAAATATTAAATAATGAAGTAAAAATAATCATGTGCATTGCATATCATGCATCATATTGCACATATTTCTTGCATTTGTTATGCATACCCAGGTGTCTTACCCAACTTCTTTACTTCATTCAGCTAGCTGACTCATCACTACAACACTCGGGCTAATTTCAAAAAGAAGATGGACAACTTAGAACAAGAGAATCACGAGCTGCGCCAAGAAGTTTCTGCTTTGAAGGTCAGCATGGCCAATCTGACTGCTCTGATGGAAGCTCTGGTGGCTGCTCAGAATCAGCCACCGAGTGTTCAACCTCAACCAACAAGGGCAAGTACTGAAGTTCTGATTGTTCATGTATCCGCTACTCTGACCTTTGTTCAAAACCGTAAGCCTCAAGGTTATCCATGGGGAATTCTAGAGAATTTTGCACCTGAAGGTTTCAATCTTGGCCCTCAAGATGCTCCAGTGGTTTAGACTGTTGTTACTCCTGCACCTCCTGTGGTGCATATTGTTCCTGTTGCACCTCCTTCGGTGAACTTGGTTCTGTTTGTTAATGAAGATGTATGTCGTTCGTTCCCTCCACCGAGTGAAGACTTGGGTCTTTATGACAGAATGGATGATTTTCAAGAGCAGTTTGAGAATGTAAAGAGAGATGAAAGCTCTTAGGGGAAAATAGTTATTTGGGCAGAATGTGAATGAGCTGTGTTTGGTTCCGAATGTAAAGATACCTGCTAAGTTCAAGGTCCAAGAATTTGAGAAGTACAAGGGAAACACTTGCCCTCGTGCCCATTTGGTAATGTACATGAGGAGAATGTCTACCCACACTGATGATCAGCGTCTGCTGATTCACTTTTTTCAGGATAGTTTGACCGGCACAACATTGAAATGGTATATGAGCTTGGACAGCGCCAACATCCATACTTTTAATGATTTGGGAGAAGCATTCATCAAACAATACAAGTACAATGTGGACATGGCGCCCGACCATGACCAACTTAGGGCCATGGTTCAGAAAGACAGGGAATCGTTCAAAGAGTATGCGCAGAGATGGCGTGAGGTAGCTGCCCAAGTGATTCCTCCCATGGAAGAGAAATTTATGACTAAGATTTTTCTGAACACGCTAGGTGCTTTCTACTACGAAAGTATGGTAGCAAGCGTACCAAGTGATTTTACGGAGATGGTAGGAATAGGTGTCCGCCAAGAAGAGGCTGTAAGAGAAGGTCGTTTGACAAAGAGTGAAGGATCTGGAGTTGTGAAGAAGCCATCTTATGGGTTTACCAATAATAAAGAAGGGGATACAAATGTTGTTATACAAGAGAGGAGGGTAAACGCTCCTAGAAGGAATTATCAGCGTCACCAGCAAGTCGCCTCGGTTACTCCTATTATAAATGTTGCCCCGACTACCGTTGCTTATCAAAGATCGTCCCAGCAGGGGAACCAAGATAATAATCAGAGAAGGGAGAACTATGACCCTATTCCCATGAGCTATGCTGAGCTACTACCAGCATTGATTCAGAAGAAGTTGGTCCAGACACGCCCATCTCCCACCGTACCATCACCATTGCCTTGGTATCACAAGGCAGACCAAACGTGTGCTTTTCATCAGGGAGCACCAGGGCATAGTGTTGAGAATTGTTATCCTTTGAGGACTGAAGTGCAAAGGTTGGTGAAGTCTGGAATTTTATCTTTCAAGGACATGGGACCTAATGTGAAAGACAATCCTCTACCCAAGCACGGGGGAGTGAATGCTATAAATATGGTGGCCGATTGTCCAAGAGACTTCCGGATTTTTGACATTAATCTGGTTAGAGGAGATTTGGTGAAAATGCACGCAGACCTCTGTGAAGTCAGCTATTATACGCATGACCATGCCGGTTGTGCTGTTTGTAGTACAGACATATAGGGTTGTGAGAAGATAAAGGCTGACTTACAGGAGATGATGGATGAGGGCTTAATCCATATAATCAGGCCTAGGGAAGAGTATGAAAAGGAAGTGAATATGGTTTCTGGATATCCTGGTGAATTCAGAATTTTTTATGTGGAGTACTTGAATGAGGATCTCGTGCAGTTGCATGCTACCTTCTGTCGTACGGCTAGTCAGGTGGAACACCAATATGGGTCTTGCATAGTTTGTTGTCGAAACCCCCGAGGATGTTCTATTATGAGGGAATATGTTCAATTGCTGTTAGACAACAGGACTATCAAGATCACAGGTCAGAGAGATGATTATCATGAGGTTGATATGGTTGAAGTTTGTTTAATGGAAGATGAGTCAGAGGAAAAGTATGCCTCCGCGGATGAGTATTTCTCTTCAGACGAATATTTGTTTGCCAGAAATGACTTTGTGATGCTTGATTATGTTGAGGAAGAGGTAAACGTTTTTGTACTTTGTTTTGGTGCACCCGCTCATCTTGAAGTAGAGTACCATAGCAAACCAGCTGTTACCCCATTGGTAATTAGTCTGCCAGGTCCTATTCCTTACAAATCGGATAAGGTTGTGCCTTACAAATACAACGCTACAATCTTAGAAGATGGGGTGGAAGTTCCCATCCAACCAATGCCTGATATTGGAAATATAGCTAAAAATAGCAGGGTGACCCATAGCGGTCGTGTGTTTGTGCCGGTTGTTCGAAGAGATGTTGTTGCTGGAAAGAAAATTGCTGAGAATGATGAGCCTAAGAAGGCTACAGGAAATGCTAGTGGAGCTACATTAGAGAAAGAAGTGGATGATATTTTAAAGATGATTAAGATGAGCGACTACAGAATTTTAGATCAGCTACTGCAGACTCCTTCAAATATATCCAGCCTAGCTTTATTGATGAACTCCTCTGCTCATAGAGAATCATTGATGAGAGTACTATACTAAGATTTTGTGGAGAGTGACATGCCATTAGATCAATTCAGCAGCGTAATTGGAAACATTACGTCATGTAATAACTTGAGTTTCTTCGATGATGAGTTACCAGATGAAGGGAGGAATCATAACCTGGCCCTCCACATATCTATGAACTGCAAGAATGATTCGTTGTCCAATGTGCTAATTGATAATGTATCCGCACTGAATGTTATACCGAGGAGTACTCTCATGAAGTTAAAGTATCAAGGAGCACCTATGCGCCCGAGTGGCATCATTGTGACGGCATTTGATGGGTCGAGGAAATCTGTCATTGGTGAAGTGGACTTACCCATCCATATAAGACCACATTTGTTCCTGATAACCTTCCAGGTCATGGAGATTATTCCCGTATATAGTTGTTTTCTAGGATGGCCATGGATACATGAAGCAGGTGTTGTCACTTCAACTCTGCATCAGAAGCTAAAGTTTGTGCGTGAAGGGAAGGTAGTGATCATAAACGGGGAGCAGGCATTGTTGATATCCCATCTATCCTCTTTCAGTATTGTAGAAGCAGATGAGGCTGCTGTTGGAACCCAGTTCCAATCCCTATCCATTGACAACATAAGGAGAAATGAGAATTATGTGGTTTCGCTGAAGGACGCACATCAGGTTGTACGCAATAGTCATAATACAGTTTGGGGACGACTTGTGGATCCACCCGTGAACAAGAACAGAGCTTGTTTGGGTTTCTCTTCGAAGATTGGCAAAGACGAAGGTTTGAAGTAAAATTCTACTGTGAACAGTTATCAGGATGTTTTCCGTAGCGGAGGCTACCTCCATCCTATTGGTTCTGGAATTAATGTTGTCGAAGAGGATGCAGTAGAGTAGGAAGTACCGAATTATGTGACGCATGGAGTTCGAGTTCAAAACTGGGTCACCATTGATGTTCCTTCTTGCATACATGTTTCAAAGTAATTTGTCTTGTTAATCTGTTTCTTTCTTTTGAAAAGCTTTCACTCAGCCCAAGGTGGAAGTATTAATGTTGTAGGGCTCATCTGTTTGCTATGACTTTTAAGATCATTAATAAAAGTTGTCTTTGCTTCCCAATTTATGTCTTTATTTTCTGCTTTTTCTTGGGAAATGGTAATAAAAAAAAACCTTTCAAAATAAATAATAACTGAAAATTAATCTGCATGATCACTTGTTATATGTGTCAGTTTCTAAAAGCAATCATAAATCATATGTGCAGATTAACTAAAAAACCCGTTGAATACAATAACCCTGCACCCTCTCCCAACTTTGAATGTCCTGTGTTTGGGGCTGAAGAAGAAGATTATGATGAGATTCAAGAAGAGGTCTCATGGTTGCTTGAGCACGAGGAAAATACCATTCAACCATATAAGGAGCCTTTGGAAGTGATTAATTTGGGTTCAGAGGAAGATCTGAAGGAAGTCAAGATTGGAGCATCGTTGCATCCCAATGTGAAGAGCGGGTTGATTGAGTTGTTGAAAGAGTATGTGGATATTTTTGCTTGGTCTTATCAAGATATTCCTGGTCTAGATAGAGATATTGTCGAGCATCGTTTTCCGTTGAAGCCAGAGTGTCCGCCAGTTAAACAAAAGTTGAGAAGAACCTACACAGATATGGCAGTAAAGATCAAAGAGGAGGTCCTAAAGCAGATTAATGTTGGTTCTCTTGTGACGTCAGTTTATCCTCAATGGATTGCCAATATTGTCCTGGTACCAAAAAAAGACGGAAAAGTCTGCATGTGAGTAGATTACAGAGATCTAAATAAAGCTAGTCCAAAAGATGATTTTCCATTGCCTCACATCGACATGTTAGTGGACATCATAGCAAAATTCAAGGTATTCTCGTTCATGGACGGATTTTCCGGGTATAATCAAATAATAATGGCTCCAGAGGACATGGAAAAAACAATGTTTATCACACCCTGGGGAACATTCTGTTACAGAGTGATGCCCTTCGGGTTGAAGAACGCTGGTGCAACGTACCAGAGGGCTATGACAACCCTATTCCATGATCTGATGCACAAGGAAATCGAAGTATATGTTGATGATATGATTTCCAAATCCCAGACTAAAGAAGGGCATATAGAAGATTTGTTGAAGTTGTTTCAACGTTTGAGGAAGTATCGTCTTTGCTTAAATCCAAATAAATGCACCTTCGATGTTAGATCGGGGAAATTGTTTGGTTTCATTGTTAGCCAGAAAGGAATTGAATTTGACCCTGATAAATTTAAAGCAATTCAAGAAATTCCAGCACCAAGAACTGAAAAGCAAGTCATAGGTTTCCTCGGGCGCTTGAATTATATTTCCATATTTATTTCCCACATGACTGCAACGTGTGAACCGATTTTTAAGTTGTTAAAGAAAGATCAAGGTTGTATGTGGACGGATGACTGTCAAAAGGCATTTGAGAGTATTAAAGAATATCTTCTTGAACCTCCTATCTTTCTCCCTCCTGTAGAAAGAATACCGTTGATTATGTATCTAACGGTGTTAGATAAATCCATGGGGGTTATTCTGGGATAACAGGATGAAACAGGGAAGAAGGAGTTTGCCATTTATTGTCTCAGCAAAAAGTTCACTGATTGTGAGTCGTGGTATTCCACGCTAGAAAAGACATGTTGTGCTTTGGCCTGGGCGACAAAGCATTTGTGGCAGTATATGTTGAATCATACCACTTGATTGATCTCTAAAATGAATCCAATCAAGTATATTTTTGAAAAGCCTACTCTTATTGGGAGAATTGCCCGATGGCAGATGTTGTTATCTGAATATGATATCGAGTACCACACTCAAAAGGCTATTAAAAGTAGTGTGTTGGCAGATTACCTTGCTCACCAACCGGTGGAAGATAATCAGTCTGCAGAATATGAATTCCCCAATGAGGATGTGATGTTTTTGGAAGTGAAAGATTGTGATGAACCATTGCCTGAGGAAGGCCCTGACCTTGAATCTCGTTGGAGTATGATTTTTGATGGAGCAGTGAATGCTTATGGTAAAGGAATTAGTGTTGTGATTGTCACTCCTCATGGATCACACGTTCCTTTTACTGCAAGGTTAACATTTGATTGCACTAATAATATGGCAGAATATGAGGCTTGCATCATGGGTCTTGAGGAAGCTATTGATCTCAGAATAAAAATTCTAGATCTTTATGGTGATTCAGCTTTGGTAATAAATCAGATCAAAGGAGAATGGGACACTCGTCGCCCTGGCTTAATCCCTTACAAATACTATGCAAGAATATTATTACCCTTCTTTAATAAAGTTGAATTCCATCACATCCCTAAAGATGAAAATCAAATGGCAGATGTTATGGCAACTCTGGCTTCCATGTACCAAATGAATACTTGGAATGATATACCCCGAATTACAGTCTGACGGCTGGATAGGCCCGCTCATGTGTTTACGACAGAGGAGGTAGCAGATGAAAAACCTTGGTATTATGATATCAAGCATCTTCTTCAGACTCAGGAATACCCGATTGGTGCGTCGAGGAAAGATAGAAAGACACTGAGAAGATTGGCAGGCAGTTTCTTCCTCAGTGAAAATGTGTTATACAAGAGAAATTATGACATGGTCTTGCTCAGATGCGTGGATAGACACGAAGAGGACATGTTGATGCATGAGATTCATGAAGGTTCATTTGGCACTCATGCTAATGGACATTCAATGGCTAAAAAGATGCTAAGGGCAGGTTATTATTGGTTGACGATGGAATCTGATTGTTACAAATTTGCAAAGAAGTGCCATAAATGCCAGGTTTATGCAGATAAGGTCCATGTACCTCCGAAACTTCTCAATGTGATTTCCTTCCCATGGCCTTTCTCTATAGGGGGTATATACATGATCGGGATGATAGAACCCAAAGATTCGAATGGGCACCGTATTATCTTGGTAGCAATTGATTACTTCACCAAATGGATAGAGGCTGCTTCATATGCCAATGTTACCAAACCGGTGGTTGTGCATTTCATCAAGAATAATCTTATATTTCGGTATGGTGTGCCAAGCAGAATCATCACTGACAATGGCTCGAATTTGAACAACAAGATGATAACAGAACTGTGTGAAGAATTCAAGATTGTCCATTACAATTCGTCTCCATACAGACCAAAGATGAATGAGGCTGTTGAAGCTGCTAATAAGAATATCAAGAGAATTATCTAGAAAATGGTTGTTACTTATAAGGATTGGCATGAAATGCTCCCTTTTGCTCTGTATGGATATCGAATATTTGTCCGCACTTCAACAGGAGCAACCCCGTTCTCCCTGGTGTATGGAATGGAAGTTTTACTCCCTGTCGAGGTAGAGATTCCCTCGTTGCGTGTAATAATGGAAACCAAGTTGATAGGGGCTGAATGGGTCCAGAACAGGTTTGACCAATTGAATTTGATTGAATAGAATAGAATGACTGCTTTATGTCATGGGAAGTTATATCAGAGAAGAATGAAGAAAGCTTTTGATAAAAAGGTCAAACCTCGTGAATTTAGAGAAGGCGACCTCATGCTCAGGAAGATCATGTCTTTTAACACTGATTCTAGGGGCAAGTGGACTCCCAATTTTGAAGACCCGTATGTTGTCAAGAAAGCCTTCTCTTGTGGTGCATTAATTCTTGAAACTATGGATGGCGAGGAGTTCCCACGTCCCATGAATGCTGACGCAGTCAAGAAATACTTCGCCTAAAGAAATAAAAGAACAGCTCGCTAAGTTGAAAACCCGAAAGGGCGGCTTAGGCAAAAAGGAGCGTCTCGGTAGGCCGAAAACCTGAAAGGGCGGTCTAGGAAAAAATTAGAGACATAAACAGAATAAATTTCCCTCTAAGTTGAAAACCCGCAAGGGCAGCTTAGGAAAAAGTTAGGGATTCTCTTGGCAAGTAACTACATCAGTCAAGACTTGATCGTTGAAGCAACAATCTTCTCGGATCCTCACCATACTTCAACAAAAGCTGCTGCTCAGGATTTCAAAAGTTGATAGGGGGAATAGTGGTAATTGTATCTCAATGTATCTTTTCCATTATATATTACCATTTCCCAAACTTTGTAATCATCCATGAAGTCTCGCCATTCGCAGACTACCATTTTATTAATGAAATTTGAGCTTTCACCCAATTCTTTGTGTTCTTATTTTATTTATCTTACAAAGACTCCATTTATTACTGATAATAACTTTCAAAGCAAAAAGATTAAAAAGCAAAATTGACTTTTCAAAAAAAAAGAGGAGAGATTTTTACAATTCAATTTACTTTGAGATTTGTGATGATACAATGACAACAAAAAATGGTTATCCCAGGAATGAACAAAATCCAATTGTTTTGAGAAGATTTACTTCCCTCATGAAGGGTCTCTTAGGTCATTTTGCTGGTATGTGCACGATCTTTATGTGTTTCTCAGTTGGTTAAGGACAATACCAATTGGTGTAAGGTGAAGTATCGGGTTTGTGATCCCATTGTCTCCAGTCAGGTCTTGGTTCATGTTTGATTTTGGGTTTGCATGGTCAGAAGCCTCTGTCCCAGATTCCCCAGCGAAGTCTTCCCTCATGTGATGAAAGGTTTTATTCCCTTGGTGTGCTGAGATGTCGCTCTTTCTGCAGTATTGGCATTATTGTTGGTATTTATTTCCCAGGAAACTAGACCAGGGCAGTATATTGTCTGAGAAGTGTTGAAATGATTATCAACCTTTGGGATTTCACCCACCGAGTGCTGGGTTGGATTTAAAATCCCCATGGGTTTGACCTCTTTCTATATTTATGACTTTCTGATTCCCCGAGAAAGCTATCCCAGGGCATCTTTTGTTGGAATAAGTGTTCATTATGTAAGGTTTCAATCTGCATCTTTCTCTAGGGAGGTAGGCTTGAATTCCCCAGTGAGGTATGTTTGTTTCGGCATCATTCTGCTTTATTTGAGGCTGGTCTTGCAATCTCTAGTAGGTGTGTTATTTTTGAAGAAAAACTGGTTTCTCTGATGAAGCCGGAAGGAGGATGTTCTATCCCGGTATCTGTTTGATTTTTCTACCTCTGAATTATGTTGCTCTCTAGTAAAGTTAAAGGCAGGCAATAGGTTTATTTTCGCAGTTGGCTTTTACCTTTCTTGGAATGATCTTTCTGGTTGAAGTTTAGCCAAGTGTTGTTAGTACCTGAGGCAGTTTTGTTTGTTTGTTCCTACTGTTTGTGTATTTGTTTTACTAGCATATGCACGATAACACTCATACATTCATACATATATCATGCATGGATAAAATTGACAAATTATTGTTCATTGACATTGTGTTCTGACTTTCCTGCAGCGCTCTTTGCTTAGATGGATTTGGTTTTCCCTCTTGAGTTTATTTCTCAAAGGATGTATCTTCGTTGACTATCTTGCTCCAGTTTATTTCTGATTTGGATTTGTGGTTGCATGACAATATTAATTACTTTGGATTTCTGAAAACTTCGAGTTTTGGTTTGTGCATTTATTTTGCACGAGAGGACTTTATCTCCTCAGCAGGAATATCATGGCATTTCCCTGGGAAGTCATATTTTTATCCTTAGAAAGTAATTTCTTTTTGCAATTCTCCATGACAACAAGTAACAAGTATCTTTATTTGAGACAACTTATGTTTGATCTTTTCCAAGCAGATTTTCTTGGTTAAAGAAGAAGTTGAGACCCGTTCTAGGTGAAACACCAGAAT
The DNA here is from genome assembly GCA_948472305.1 of Vicia faba. Classification (NCBI taxonomy): domain Eukaryota; kingdom Viridiplantae; phylum Streptophyta; class Magnoliopsida; order Fabales; family Fabaceae; genus Vicia; species Vicia faba. The sequence goes on along the minus strand of OX451740.1, from coordinate 990,899,366 downwards.
TTTGGGGAAAACTTGATATATTTTCTCTTTCTACCCTCAGTGAACGTTGGTAGGACATCGTCAGTGAATGTCGGTGTTTATTATCTTTTTGCTATCATAAATGAAGGTTGATAGTTCATCGTCAGTGAACGGAGATGATATGATATATTTTCTTTCTACCCTCAGTGAACGTTGGTAGACCATCGGTAGTGAACGTCGGTGTTTGTTATCTTTTTGCTATCATCAGTGAACGTTGATAGTTCATCGTCAGTGAACAGCGGTGATATGATATATTTTCTCTTTCTACCTTCAGTGAATGTTGGTAGACCATTGGCAGTGAACATCAGTGCTTATTATCTTTTTGTTATCATCAATGAATGTTGATAGTTCATCATCAGTGAACGGCGGTGATATGATATATTTTCTTTCTACCCTCAGTGAATGTGGGTAGGACATCGTCAGTGAACGTCGGTGTTTATTATCTTTTTGCTATCATCAGTGAATGTTGATAGTTCATCGTCAATGAACAGCGGTGATATGATATTTTTTCTTTCTACCTTCAGTGAACGTTGGTAGACCATCGGCAGTGAACGTCGGTGTTTGTTATCTTTTTGCTATCATCAGTGAACATTGATAGTTCATCGTCAGTGAACAGCAGTGATATGATATATTTTCTTTCTACCTTCAGTGAATGTTGGTAGGACATCGGCAGTGAACGTCGGTGTTTGTTATCTTTTTTCTATCTTCAGTGAATGTTGATAGTTCATCGTCATTGAACGATGATGATATGATATATTTTCTCTTTCTACCTTCAATGAACAATGGTAGACCATCGGCAGTGAACGTCGATGCTTGTTATCTTCCTCTCTGGTTCAATTATTTTGGTTAACCAGTGATTTATTTTCCTGGTGAAGTTGCTCCTTTATTTCTTCATTTTTGTGGCATCCCCGGCGATACTTGGCGTCCCTTTGATACTGTTCATATGCATAAGCATTTGCATGGCATCTTAGGACCAAAAATAGGGTTTGTTTTATATTTAAGTATCTTCGATCGCGTCGACGCGAAGATTTTTAACCTTCGTATCTTCGGATAGAAGAAACTTAAATAAGGGCAGCTATTGTACCCCAATTTTTGCCCCTAAGATCCCTTCATCATACCATGTTGATTCAATCACAACAAGATCACATTAGGACTTTTGGTTCTTCTCCCTATCATTTAGCTTTGCTCTTTTTGAGGAATTACCAAGCACCTTGACTTGTTTTCTTTTGTGATCATGAATATTTTTCTTAGATTTTTCTTTTATTAATAAAATGCAATGTGGGTTTGCCTTACTTGTTAATAATGTAGGTAAAGGCTATGAGGTTTAGCAAGTTGCTCCATGGGTTCATAAGTATATTTCCATGCCCTAGTCAATATAGCTTGAGGAGTTCAAACCTCACCATTGAAGTTGTTTTGGGAGAAATGGCATGACAAGGCTTATTTTGGTTCAACATATTTCAAAGTTATCAAAATTGATTCAAAAGTACAAGGGGTTGAGGGAAGAAGTTGTCATGATTGGACAAGGTCTTGTTCCTTTTAGTCACAAGAGCACATTTCTCTCAAATTTCAAGATCTGGAAGTGGTTTTAGTGGCTATGAGTCCTCATCATCATCCTCAACAACCTCTATTCACAAAGAAAGAATGTTGGCACAAGAAGTTTGTTCAAACTTGTCAAAGTTCCTCAAAGCATTCTCTTGATCTAGAGGCTAGGGTTTTGAACTTCAAAGGAGCATATCTTGCTCACCTTTTGGTATTTTTGAGTGATTCAAAAGACATTTTTCTCTTCAAAGAGTTAGCAAAAAATCACTTCAAAATTTCCAAGGAGTTTTCATGTGGAAAGAACTTGGTGAAGAAGAAAGGTTACAAGTCATCCAGATAAATCCCCAATTTTCCATATGTGACTTCAAATGGTCATAACTTGGTCAATTTTTATCATCTTGAGTCCATTCGTTTTCCATGATGATCTTGAAGATGTGTAATTTTTTCCTTCTTTTATGTGCAAAGTGAGAAAATGGATGGAAGTTTCCTTAAGAATGCAAAAGATTATAGGTCATTTCATGATTTTTGGCCAACTTCAACAAGTCATAACTTGCTCATTTTTTGGAGATTTTGAGTGGTTCAAATTGAAAAATGTAATTAAAGAGATCTACTTCATTCCATCTTTTTTGGTCAAGAGCAAATTATAAGTGGAAGGCCATGTTTGGATACAAAAGATTATAGGTCATTTTTGAAGAAGAATTTGAAATATTTCTAAGTATGGAAAGTCAACTCTTTTTCTTCAACTTTGACTCCATGTAACTTTCAGCTCAAGCATCCATTTGATTCCATTCTTTTTCCATTGCAAAGTTTGTAACCTCATCTTTCCAAAGCATCAAGAATTATTCCATAAGACCCCTTAAGTTGGAAATGCCATGGATTTGAATTTGGTAACTTGAAACTAAAATTTTCACAAACTCAGGATTTTGAAATCTTTTTTTTGGCTTCTAATCACAAGTTTTCCACGCGTTTTTGTTTCTAAACATGATTAATAACTTTCCAGGAGTAATTAGCATCATGAAACGCACGATTTAGCTGAGTTTTGATCAAAATTGAGTCACATTTCTTCATGATGCAGACCCACACGAATTCCCTCCAAATGCATCATTCACTCTTCCTTTTGATCCCATTTGCTTCCCTATAAATAGAGGGTCATCCCCCATCCATTTTCCCAAGCTTAGAGATCCAAGAACACCCTGCCAAAACTTCACACGAACCCACTTTTATTGAATTCAGTTTTTGAAATTTAAGCTTCCTTTTCCAAAATTCTTTTTGAATTCATCATCCTTGAGCATCATACAAACTCTCCAGCACTTAAACCAATCAAAACGACCCATAATTCAAGCTATAGAAGTCCAGTTTCAGAGCTTCTTACTTGAACTTCGAAAAGGTAGAATTCTCCACCATTTGGATCCAAATCAAACACTAATTTGTTCTACTCCTTTGTCTGATTCTAATGCTGCTTACAATTTTTAAATCCATTGAGAATTGAGAGAGAAATCCCAAATTGAAGGTGCTCGCTATTTTCTGAGTTTTTGATTCATAGCTCTCTCCATACCTTATATAAATTTGGCGCGATGGTTGTGTAAGAATCGTCTTGAACAGACGAGTTCAATGATGCTAGCCAGGGATCCTAATTTTTCCATTTGAAGGATCTCACAAAATCCCCATTGCAGGGTGTCTGGAGGTTGAAGACGATGACATGTCTCATCTCAGCCAATGATAGCGTGCCAAGCATTTTAATTTCATTTGTTGCCCTTTTTCTGATCCCATGTGTATTTCACTAAGGTCCATATCAAGCACAGCGTGTCTGGTCCATTGGATTAGCTTACTAACGCGTTATGACTATGATCTGATGGTCCACATGTTTTTGGTTTTATTTTATTTTCTGATTTTTATATTTTATTTGATTAAATTTTTAAAAATTCATAACTCTTTTATTTTTTATCCAAAATTTATGAAAAAATTCACAAAAATACTTTGAATTATTTCTAATCTCATGAACATTTTTTCACATTTTTATTTTAACATTTGGTATTTTTTATATTTTTTGTATTATTTGCTTTCTTTTAATTACCTAAAAAATACTTTCTGATATTTTTTAATTCTGGAAAAAATTCATAAATATTATTTTGCATATCTTTGACTTTCTGAAAATTTTATGGAATTTTATGTTGAGGTTTACTATTTTTGATCTATTTTATGTTTGTTTTAGCAATTTTAAATAGTTTAAAAATAGTTTCTGACTTTTAAAAATTACCAACATTTTTATAAAAATATTTGGATCCATCTCTGATTTTTCTATGACCTTATTTTTCATTTCTTGATTAATTTGAACATAATTGATATTTTTCCTCATCATTTTCTATTTTTAAACATTTTTAACCCTTTTATTGTAAATATTAAATATATTATTATTTTGTGATATTTTTTGGCTGTCTTGAGTTGATTATTTGATCATGACTTTATTAACATCATTAGCTCTTGGGTGTTGAGATTAAATCCACCAAAATGTATGAATGATTTTAATAATAGTTTAATTAAATTTTTAATTCAAAATTGGTTTATTCCTTTTTTTATCTTAATCCTCTTCATCCCATCCCCTTCTTATTGCACTAAGTGTTGTTGGAGCATGATCTTTATATCATGTCTCAAAATAAATGGTGCATAGATTGCTATTGACCAGCCTCAAAATAGGTGCGACTTCTATATAAGTCCACTTACGATTGGTTAACATAACGCTAAAATTTGTCCCGATTTGAATAAATAATCATTTATGGCCCAAACTTATAATTGCAAGCCCAAGTATGTTAATTTGATCTCTTTGATCCAATAACCTTGAGATTCATTGTGTGGAGGATTTGGTTCTACCAATCCTCTAATGAATCTACAACACCTTTGTTCAACGCGAATCACTTAAACATCGTTGATCATTAAATGGTACTTGTGAGAATTCCAAATGGATGATATACTTGACCAAAAGCAAATGCAACTTATTGTGTGGAGGCTTTGGTTCTACCAATCCTCTAATGAGTTCCAAATGCAAGTTTCAATATGGTCATCCAACTAACCACTGATTATTGACTTGTTTTATCTTATGTTTTTATTATTTTTATACTTTATGTACTATTTATTTTTTTAGCATTTACATTTCATGCCATTTTCATCTTTGCTCATTTGAGCATTTATTTTATTGTCATTTTTACTTGGCTCACTTGAGCTTTTCTTTTCCATTCTTAAGATACTTAATAATCAACATAAACCCTAAAAAAACTCTTAATGGTACTTGGACTATTTGGTTACTATCCTTGGCATTATGGAGTATGGGACTTGTTCTTGGACTTAGGATTAGAAACCTTGGCCTATCTTGAAGACCTTGTGATCTTATCTGATTATTTTGTCTGGAGTTCTTGAGGTTTACCTCAAGGCATTGGGTTGCTTGTTTGTTTTTGTGTGCAGGTTTTTGTGATTACATTCTCTGTTTATAATCTGGAATTCACCCGTATACAGCCGTTACTCTATCCAATTTTTCTGAAGACTTAATACACTTGAAGAGATCTAGTATCTTTGCTTGCTTGGTTTCAATCCAAAGAATGGGAATTCTATCTTGGCTCATAATATCAAGCTTTGGCTTCTTGTTGGCTAGATGGTCCTTATCCTTAGCTTTTACCTTATCTTTAGGATAGCCCCTTCTTCTCCTCCCATTTTCTTTAATTTCAAAAATCTTCTCCCTCCTTTTAAAAACCCTTCTTGTTTTGAAACTTGAGACACTTTCATAATAAACTTGGACTTAGGTCCATGCATTTTCAAAACATTTTCATCATTAAACTTCAATCAACATAATAATAACTTGACATTTTTTGTGAGAAGACTAAAAGTCAATCAATCTCATTTCAAACCATTTTTCCACTTTGGCTTTTATCTTTAAACTTTTCTCAAAAGATTAGACTCTTGTCAATCCTTGTAAAGATGCAACAACTATACTTCTACAATATATAGTGAAGTGATATATTTTCCACTTGGGTGTTGAGTGAGGCATTGTTGTTTTTAAAATCCAAGCCATATCCTCCACTTTGAGATGATGAAAATTCTCCTTTCTCATGATTGTGGGTAGTAAGTATGTTTTCCACACAGACAATGACGATGATGTCTTATCTCTTAAAATTAACCAACACACTTGTGTTTCAAATTTTTAAAAGAGGAACTACGTGTACCTTGATCCCCTATTGCACGAAAGGTCGTACATAGGCACTAAAGGTTCACAACCGGGGAGGGTGCAAAAATCATAAAAAAATATATTTCTCTTCTCACCTCCACCATCCATTTTATATACAACACATTTTTATAGCCAAAATATACAGATTTTTTCAAAGAGGTTCCTGTGGAGTACCATAGATGTTTAGGGTGCTAATACCTTCCCTTTGCATAACCAACCCCCTTACCTTGAATCTTTCCCCCTCTTTTTGGGTTATTCGCTCTTTTCCCATTCCTTTGGAAACAATAAAGCACGGTGGCGATTTTTATTTTTGATTTGTATAAAGTCTAGTCAATCCAATGGCTTAGTCTTGAACATTTCTACCGCTACAGTGGCTTTTCAACCTAGCAGGAAATTTTATTCTGCTTATGTCTCTAATTTTTTCCTAGACCTCCCTTTTGAGTTTTCGGACTACCAAGACGCTCATTTTTTCCTAAGTTTCCCTTTCGGGATTTTAGCTTAGGGAGTTGTTCTTTTATTTCTTTAGGCAAAGTATTTCTTGATTGCATCAGCATTCATGGGAGGTGGGAACTCCTCGCCATCCATAGTTTCAAGAATTAATGCAGCGCCAGAGAAGGCTTTCTTGACAACATATGGTCCTTCAAAATTGGGAGTCCACTTGCCCCTAGAATCATCGTTAAAAGACGTGATCTTCCTGAGCACGAGGTCACCTTCTCTGAATTCACGAGGTTTGACCTTTTTATCAAAAGCTTTCTTTATTCTCTTCTGATATAACTGTCCATGACACATAGTTGTCATTCTCTTCTCTTCGATCAAATTCAATTGGTCAAACTGGTTCTGGACCCATTCAGCCTTTGTCAACTTGGTTTCCATTATCACACGCAAAGAGGGAATCTCGACCCCAATTGGGAGTACTGCTTCCATTCCATTCACAAGGGAGAATGGGGTTGCTCCTATTGAGGTGCAGACAGATGTTCGATATCCATGCAAAGCAAAAGATAGCATTTCATGCCAATACTTATAAGTAACAAACATCTTCTAGATAATCTTCTTGATATTCTTATTAGCAGCTTCAACAACCCCATTCATCTTTGGCCTTTACGGAGATGAGTTATGATGGACAATCTTGAATTCTTCACACAGTTCTGTCATTATTTTGTTGTTCAGATTCGAGCCATTATCGGTGATAATTCTGTTCGGCACACCATACTGGCATATAAGATTATTCTTAATGAAGCCCACAACCACCTGCTTGGTAACATTAGCATACGAAGCAGCCTCCACCAACTTGGTGAAGTAATCAATTGCTACCAAAATAAAATGGTGTCCATTCGGAGCTTTGGGTTCTATCGTCCCAATCATATCAATACCCCACATAGAGAAAGGCCACGGGTAAGAGATCACATTAAGAAGTGTCGGAGGCACATGAACTTTGTCCGCATAAATATGGCATTTATGACACTTCTTTGCAAATTTGTAACAATCAGATCCCATTGTTAGCCAATAGTATCCTGCCCTTAGCATCTTTTTAGCCATCCAATGTCCATTGGCATGAGTACCAAATGAACCTTCATGAATCTCATGCATCAACATGTATGCTTCGTGTCTATCCATGCATCTGAGCAAGACCATGTCATAATTGAAGAGGTAAGAAAAAATTTAGAAGGGGGGTTGAATAAGTGACTCTTTTTCTTTTCAAAACAAAGCTCAACAATAAGGAAGGACAAGTTTATTTTTATCCTGGTTCATTTGAACTCAAACTACTCCAGTCCACCCGTCAAGGTGATTTCTCCTTTCTCAACAAGGACTTAATCCACTATAATCAACTGATTACAAACATACAACAATTGTTGTGACTAACAACGCACAAGTAATCTTACAAGTGACTAACACCACTAAGACTTAAATATGGTCCTAGTCTGCTTGAGAAATCTGACCAAACTTGGTCTTTCAAGGAACAATTACAAGAGTTTAATCTTACAAATAGTGAAATAAGATTTTCTTCTAATCAAGCTATATCACAACTGTGATTTTTCACTTAGAATAAATTAGCACAAAGTGTATGAACAAAGAGTTTGTGAGCCCAGAATTTTTCACGTAGTTTCTTGCTTCTTTTTGAAATTTGATTTGTTTGTTGGCTTGCAATAAATGTCCTTCTATATATAGTAAGAACAAAATGACCGTTACTGCCTTCAGAAAAGTGGAGAGCATTAAATGCTTGCGTGTTTCTTTGCACTATTCCATTTTCCAAAAAAAAACTAGCTTAGACACTTGAGTGTTGCAGCCGTCTTTGCATTAATGAGAAAATGACAACTTGTAAGAACATGTTTCCTATGCTTGACAAGACACGTTGGCTTTAACTTTCATTCAGAACTTGCTTCAACGTCTTGTATTGAGAACATGCTTTACACATCTTCTAGGCAGTGCTTTGCTTGCTAAGAACTTGATCAGTGCTTGCTTTCAAGTAATCTTCTGAGCAACGAAACCTGCTAAATGTTAGAAGATATATTTATATAAATTGTCTTACCAGAGTCAGCAGATGCGCTCAAAAAAAGGTTCTTTCAATAAAGAACTTCTTCATATAACTTTTAGCTTTGCACATCAGAATGCTTCTGTCAGAACATTATCTGAAACATTCAAATACATTCATCAGAGTATAAATTATCTAAAATATAATTTATTGTTATCATCAAAACTCTGAGATAGATCAGAACTAATCTTGTTCTTACAATCTCCCCATTTTTGATGATGACAAAAATTATTCAGATATAGAAATAAAATATGATAAGAGATAAGAATCTCCCCCCTGAAATGAATATTTCTATGTATAAAACTTCCTGAGATTATTTATCAGAGCAAAAAAAATCTTCTTGGATTTCTTCATAACTTCTTTAACAAGATAATGTTCAGCTGGAATACTCTTTCAGAGTTAAAGTGATACCTGCAAAAAAAAAATCTTTTGCACAGAAGGAAATCTTGCATTTTGTTAGAATGTCTGAGACTTAGTCCCATAACTGTTAAACAGTGATTAGTTCAAAATACTCATTTTCTCCCCCTTTTTGGCATAATCAAAAAGTGTATAAAAAAATAGTTGAAGAGCTTAAAAGTTTTCATAAAATAGCAAAAATATCCAGAAGTACAAAACAACAAACAAAAGACAAGAAATAGAAAGACACTAGGATTTCTTAGTAACAATAGCCATCAAAAGATTCTTCATCTCAGAGGCAGATTCTTCTTGTTTCACCATCCAGTTCTTGATTTCTTAATTTGTTTGGTCTTGCTTATCCAAGCGTTCATGTATGACTTCATTCTCCCTCTTGAGCTCATTCTGAGTGTCCATGATAAGTGAGGTAGGAGCAGAGGATGACGAAGCTTCAGTAAAAACAGACTTAGAAGCAGCAAGCATTGAGTCAGAATTCACGAAGGTGGAAAGCAGAGTGCCCAGATCCATTGCAAGAGTTGGCACTGGTTCAGGTTCAGCCTTAACAGAAGGTTGATTCAATAGAACAATAGCCAGAGGGTTTGAATCGTCAGAGGCATCTTCAAATTCATCTTCTGATATGTCCATTGTATCAGCTGGTGTATCAGAAATCATTAACGAAGACTTCTTATTCCAAATGTCAGCAGCTTCTGTCTTGAAAGCATGCAAATGTTTGTAAAAGTTGTCCAGCACCTGAAATGGCATAAGTCATGTAGCTTCAGTGACTCAGCATCAAAAGTTCTTCTGAAGGTTTCCCATAGAAGATCCGTTGCAACTGTGTTCACGCTTCTGGAGCAATCTTCTTTCAGCAGATTCAACCATGCTTGAACATCTGTTAAAAAATTCTGAAACAATGTATTCACATCTGGATGAACAGGTTTTGGGACAGCCTTCTAGAAATTTTTGTTTTTCAAGAATTGTAGAGATTCATAATCCACTACAGTTCTTAAAAAGCTAGCAGATTCATGATTTTTGGTTGGTTCAGGAGTGGCTGAATGATCAGGTTGGTCAACAAAGTTAGGTGGTGCTGATTGTTCATGAGGTTTGGATGATTCAACAGTTTCAGGTGGTTCAAAAGATTGTTGTTCTAGAATATGCGGAGGTGAGAGTATAGGTGAGTTTGGTGTTGGATGTTGTGGTGAAGTAGGTGGAGTGACATCAGGTGAAATAATTATTGTATTTTCAGGAGTGGGAATGGGGTTCTGAGGCTGTGGCCGATTCATAGCAAAAATGTTTTCAGATGGTAAGTTGAAAGGAGGCTTTATAGTGGCCAAAGGTTCATTTATCCCCGGAATTCTCCAAGATCCATCATCATACCATCCAGTGGGTCTGGGTGATAGAGGTTTGGGAGGAGGTCTTGAAAAGCGTTCAGTAGGAATGGGTTACGAAACAGATGGTTCAGAGGGTTCTGATTGGGTTTCAGAGTATTCATCGGAGTCAAAGTCACTCAAATCTGATAAAACTTGATTTTTCTGAGGGTTGTCAGCAAGAGAGTCAAATGGTAAGGTTAGGTCAATATCAACATCTATATCTCCTAAGGTTTGGGAGGGTTCAGCAGATGTAGATACATTGGCAGAATCATAAATAATGACAGTTTAAGCAGGTTTACCTGTCTTCTTTTTCTTCTTTTGAGGTGTGGCAGAAGGTCCTTCAACATCTTTCCTCTTCAAAGATTCCTGGAGAACAACATCTGGAGCAGCTTGATTTCTTCCTTGAAGCCAAGCTGGATCAATAGGTGATCCAGTCTCTTTGCAGATTTCAATGTAGTGCAGGATGATGCATGGATGATCTCCTGAATTGAACAGAGGGAAATCAGCAATAGGTATCCTTCTTCTCTTTACAACAGCTGACACATACGGAGTTGGTTCCACCAGCAGCTTGTCAATTATTTTCCTTTTCAGTAAATTCTTCCCAGTCATAGTTTTACCACAAGTAGGTTCTAGCTCCCCCAGAAGATTAGCTTCATCTAGATGAGCAATCAGACCATTCTCAGTCAGAATTTATGATATTAATCTACCCATAGGAATCCAATTCCTTTTGGATTTTGGGTTTTTCATCCTTTCAGCTTCCCTAGTCTCTTTTACATGGTTCCAGAGATGTTCAAACTGCAAATAAGGCAAATCAATTTTTACATTTGTTCCAAGGCAGAACAATAGGTATTGTTAATCAGCGTTAATGTAATCTGGAGAGATGGTGTCTTTTATGTGGGGAATACATCCATGGATAATCCTTGCCCAAATCTTGTATTTATCTTTCAAGTCCCTGAATTTAGAAGATCCTTGACCATTTGTGAAAATCTCTGAGTAGACCATTGCCATATCCATTCTTCCATTAGGCATACCTGTAACTCCAAGTCCTTTAAACCCTAGCAACTTTCTGATTTGGTTTTCTGTAATGGATATTTCCTTGCCCATTGCGAAAGAGAGGATAACCTTAGGGGTTGCAATAGCATGTATCCAGAATTCCTTCACCAGATGTGGAAACACTGGGCCAATGAGACGATCAAAAAATTTCTCCCAACCTTGAAACTTGACAGCAGGGAACAAGTGAAAACCATTTTTTCTTAGATTCTCGAAATCTACCATTAACTCACTTAAAACTTCCAAACTGTCTACAGGAATGAGAGTTTCTCTCAGGCACTATGTATTGCTCAGAGTGGGTAGAAGAAGAAGCCATTGAAGTTCTTAGAGATGAGATATGAAGAAAAGGGTTTTAGAGAAAAAGTACAGAAATGATTGAGTTTGAAAGAGACGATAAAGAATGAAAAAGGGTTTTTCAAAAAGTATTTATATGCAACAGTTTCAGAAATAGGTTTAGAAATAAAATTTAAAAAAAATTTAAAGAATTTAAAACGAATTTAAAACGAATCTCATCATTACGTGCATTTAATGATTTTGCTAAAAATTAGGGAAAACGTGAGATTATGGCTAATCATTAACAGTTACCTAGAACGTCATCAGTAGCTTTTGCACGCGTGACCTTTCAGAAACGCACCACATGTTCATTTTCTAAAGGATGCATGTAACAACTATTTGTTCTAATGAATTTCGGAACTATACTTAGAAATGAAGCGTTAGAACATTTCAGAACTTTTCATATAGCTTCTGAAGCAACTTCTCTTCTAACTTCTGAAGAGTTGTTAATCAGAGCATTCATTTCAGAATATTCTGAAGTCAAACACAGAAGATAAATATTATTTTATTTAGTATATAATTCCATAAAAATATTTTACAAAATGAAATTAAATCTATCTTTTGAAAGGGGTTTGGTAAAAATATCAGCCCATTGATGGTCTGTTTTTACAAAAATTAAGTTTAAAATTCCCTTCTGAATATAGTCCCTTATAAAATGATATTTGATTTCAATATGTTTGGCTTTAGAATGTAAAATTGGATTCTTAGAAAGACAAATAGCAGAAGTATTGTCACAGAAGATAGGAATCTTACTTTCATAAAGATTAAAATCTTCCAGCTGACTTTTCATCCAAATCATCTGAGAGCTACATCCAGTAGCAGATATATAGTCAACTTTTGTGGTTGAAAGTGCAATTGTTGCTTGCTTCTTGTTGTGGCACGAGATAAGATTGTCACCCAGAAACTGGCAGCTTCCAGAGGTGCTCTTACTTTCAATTCTATCTCCAGCAAAGTCAGCATCACAATAACCTACTAGTCTGTAATCTTGTGATCTTCTATAACACAAACCCAGATTACTAGTACCTTTTAGATACCTAAGAATTCTCTTAACAGCTGTTAAGTGAGATTATCTAGGATCTGATTGGAATCTAACACACAAACACACGCTGAATAGTATATCAGGTCTAGATGCAGTCAGATAGAGAAGGGATCCAATCATACCTCTATAGAGCTTCTGATCTACCTTCATACTTACCTTATCTTTTCCCAGAATGTAGGTTGGATGCATAGGTGTCTTGGTATCTTTGCTTTCTGACATCTGAAATTTCTTCAGAAGTTCTTTAACATACTTCGTCTGATGTATGTAAGTACCTTATGGAGTCTGGTTGATTTGAATTCCCAGAAAGAACTTCAGTTCTCCCATCATGCTCATTTCAAATTCTGCCTGCATGGTCTCAGCAAATTCTTTTCCAAGGCAGATATTAGAGGTTCCTAAAATTATATCATCAACATAAATTTGACAAATTAAAATGTCATTTTTAAATTTCTTTCTGAAAAGAGTTGTGTTCACTTTCCCTCTGGTAAAATCTTTTTCTAAAAGAAAATTACTCAAACGATCATACCAAGCTCTGGGAGCTTGTTTTAAACCGTACAAAGACTTTTTTAATTTAAAAACATGTTCTGGATGTTTTGAATCATTAAATCCAAGAGGTTGATGGACATAAACTTCTTCTTCAATATAGCCATTTAAAAATGCACTTTTAACATCCATTTGATATAATGAAATGTTATTTTGTACAGCAAAAGAAATTAATAATCTTATAGACTCTAACCTGGCGACTGGGTCAAAGGTTTCATTATAATCAATTCCTTCTTGTTTATTATAACCATGTGCAACCAGTCGTGCTTTGTTTCTGATCACCTCTCCCTGCTCGTTCAGTTTGTTTCTGAAAACCCATTTGGTTCCTATAACGTTGAATCCTTTGGGTCTTGGAACTAGATTCCATACATCATTTTTGGAGAATTGATTGAGTTCTTCTTGCATTGCTAAGATCCAATCATTATCTTCCAAAGCTTATTCAATGGAAGTTAGCTCAATCAGAGAAACCAAACCAAACAAAGATTCTTCATTGATTCTGAGAGAGGATCTTGTTCTAATGGGATCTTCTTTTCTTCCGATGATTACATCTTCTTTGTGAGCTGAAGATATTCTAGGAAACCTTTTCTGAGTGGGTTGATCAGAGATTCTGAGGTTGTCCAGAGCATTGTCAAGAGGATGATATGTTGAGACTTCCTTTGCTTCTGAGTCTTTCTTTGCTTCTGAAGTTTCAGAGTTAGAGGGATGATCTTCTATACCTACAGAAAAATCAATTTGCTTTGGCTGTTGCTGGCCAAGCTTATCATCAAACCTGACTTTGATTGATTCTTCAACAATTAGAGTTTTTGTGTTGTATACTCTATAGCCTTTTGAGCGTTCAGAATATCCAAGCAGAAAACACTTTTGTGTTTTAGAATCAAACTTGTTCAGAGTTTCTTTAGTGTTCAAAATAAAACAAGTACATCCAAAAGGATGGAAATAGGAAATGTTGGGCTTTCTGTTTTTCCACAATTCATAGGGAGTCTTTTCAAGAATAGGTCTTATAGAGATTATATTTTGAATGTAACACGATGTTTTCACAGCTTCTGTCCAAAAGTTCTTAGCCATATTAGTTTCATTGATCATGGTTCTGGCCATTTCTTGTAATGTTCTATTCTTTTTTTCTACAACTCCATTTTGCTGAGGAGTTCTAGGACAAGAAAAATTATGAACAATACCATTTTCTTTAAAATATTTTTCAAAATAATGATTTTCAAATTCACCACCATGATCACTTCTGAATTTTATGATTTTAAAAACTTTTTTGTTTTGCACTTGAGTACAGAATTCAATGAACACAGAATGTGACTCATCCTTGTGTTTTAAAAACTTTACCCATGTCCATCTGCTGAAGTCATCAACAATGACCAATCCATACTTCTTGCCTCTGATGGATGTAGTTTTAATTGGCCCAAACAGATCAATATAAAGTAACTTTAATGGCTTAGAGGAAGAGACAACATTTTTGGATTTAAAGGAAGATTTTGAAAAATTTCCTTTTTGACATGCTTCGCACAGAGCTTCTGAGTTGTACTTCAGATTTGGAAGTCCTCTGACTAAATTTAATTTATTTAGTTGAGAGATTTTTCTTAGACTGACATGTCCCAATCATATGTGCCATACCCATTGCTCATCACTAACAGATAAAAGGCATTTAATGTTCTGAGATTTAAGATCTGATAAATCAATTTTGTAAATCTTGTTCTTTCTCTTGCCAGAAAAGAGGATTGGTCCATCCTTTTGACTTACAGCTCTACATGAGTTTTGATTGAAGATAATGTCATAACCATTGTCACTTAATTTACTTATGGACAATATATTATGAGCTAATCCTTCTACTAATAAAACATTAGAGATAGAAGGAAGGTTACCGTTTCCAATGGTTCCAGAACCAATAATCTTCCCTTTCTGATTACCTCCAAACTTCACGTCTCCTCCAGCTTTAAGTTCTAGGCTTTAGAACATAGACCTTTTTCCCGTCATGTGTCGTGAGCACCCAGAGTCCAGGTACCATGATTGGTGTCTCAATTGAGCTGTTAAGGACATCTGCAACAAATATTATTTTATCCTTAGGTACCCATATCTTTTTGGGTCCTTTTGGGTTAGCATAAGAGTTTCCATAATGTGATGTATATTTTATATCATGTGATTGTCCAAACTTGAATTGTTTATTCATAGGTTTGTAAGTGAAAGTTATTTTAGCAACAGGATTTGGTATGTATGTCTCCTTCCCTTTGGGAGGTTCATATCCAATTCCTCTTCTGTTTTTCCCACTGACTCCATAGATCATTGAAGCCATTTTGCTTATATCTATGCTTTTAGCTAATAAAGTTTGAAAACAATAGTCATATTCTTTCAGAATATATTTTGAACTAGACACTGATTCTGAACTAGAAATTTTTTGAACATTTTGAAATTATTTTTTATGTTTAAAATTATTTTCTAAGAGTTCGGATTTTTCTGCTTCATGTTTCTCAATATCAGATGCAAGACTCTTCTTGAGTTTCTTGTATTTGATTTTGATCTTACTATAGTTTTCCAGAAGTTCTGATAAACTATCAGCAAGTTCATTTCTAGTGAATTCAGAAAATACCTCTCTTGGTTCTAACTCACAGTCTGAGCCATCTGCTGTGGTAGCCATCAAAGCTATGTTGGCATTTTCATCTTCAGAACCAGATTCATCTTCAGAAGCATCTGAGTCATCCCAGGTTGCCATCATCCCTTTCTTCTTACCAAACCTTTTCTTTGGTTTTTCTTTTTGAAGCTTTGCACAATCACTTTTGTAGTGACCAGGTTCTTTGCATTCATAACAGATGATCTCTCTTCTGTTTGACTTTTTGTGTCCAGAAGATTCAGGTTTATCTTCTGACTTCTTGAAGTTCCTGAACTTCTTTTGTCTGTGCTTCCCCAGATTATTGATCCTTCTGGAGAGCAAGGATAGTTCATCTTCTTCTGACGCTGATTCTTCAGAGTTTTCCTCTTCAACTTTAAAAGAGTTAGTATCAAATTTCTTAATTGATTTAAGGGCCAGAGACTTACCTTTCTTCTGAGGCTCGTGCTCATCCAGTTCAATCTCATAACTTCTGAGAGCGCTGATGAGTTACTCTAGAGACACGTTGTTCAGATCTTTTGAAACTTTGAAGGCAATGACCATTGGTGCCCATCTTCTGGGTAAGTTTCTGATGATCTTTTTCACATGATCTGCTTTCGTATATCCCTTGTTCAAAACTCTCAGACCAGCGATCAGAGTTTAAAACCTAGAGAACATTGCTTCTATAGACTCACTTTCTTCAACTTTAAAGGCTTCATACTTCTGAATTAAAGCCAGAGCTTTTAGACTCCTTCACTTGAGCATTTCCTTCATGAGTCATTTTAAGAGACTCAAACATATCATGCGTTGTATCTCTATTAGTGATTTTTTCATATTCTACTTTAGAGATAGCATTTAAAAAATATTTATAGCTCTATGATGATTTTTAAAATCAGCTTTTTGTAGTCTATCCATATTTTTTCTGTCAACTTTGTTTCCTTCTGAGTCAGTAGGACGTGTGTAACCATCCAAGACTATATCCCATAGATCACTATCATGACCTAGAAAGAAACTTTCTAGTCTATCTTTCCAGTACTAAAAATCTTCTCCATCAAACACTGGAGGTTTGTTGTAACTATTATTGTTTTGTTCAGCGGCCATTGTGTTTTCTTCTAGATCTTTTCCTGAAAAAGTTAAGTGTTATGCTAAGAGTCAAGCTCTGATACCAATTGAAGGGGTAAGAAAACACTTAGAAGGGGGGGTTGAATAAGTGACTCTTTTTCTTTTCAAAACAAAGCTCAACAATAAGGAAGGACAAGGTTATTTTTATCCTAGTTTGTTTGAACTCAAACTAATCCAGTCCACCCGTTAAGGTGATTTCGCCTTTCTCAACAAGGACTAAATCCACTATAATCAACTGATTACAAACACATAACAACTGTTGTGACTAACAATGCACAAGTAATCTTACAAGTGACTAACACCACTAAGACTTAAATCTGGTCATAGTCTGCTCTAGAAATCTGACCAAACTTGGTCTCTCAAGGAACAATTACAAGAGTTTAATCTTACAGATAGTGAAATAAGATTTTCTTCTAATCAAGCTATATCACAACTGTGATTTTTCACTTAGAATAAATTAGCACAAAGTGTATGAACAAAGAGTTTGTGAGCCTATAATTTTTCACGTAGTTTCTTGCTTCTTTTTGAAATTTGATTTGTTTGTTGGCTTGCAATAAATGTCCTTCTATATATAGTAAGAACAAAATGATCGTTACTGCCTTCAGAAAAGTGGAGAGCATTAAATGCTTGCGTGTTTATTTGCACTATTCCATTTTCCAAGAAACTAGCTTAGACACTTGAGTGCTTGCAGCCGTTTTTGCATTAATGAGCAAATGGCAACTTGTAAGAACATGTTTCCTACGCTTGACAAGACACATTGGCTTTAACGTTCATTCAGAACTTGCTTCAACGTCATCTATTCAGAACATGCTTTACACATCTTCTAGGCAGTGCTTTGCTTGCTAAGAACTTGATCAGCGCTTGCTTTCAAGTAATCTTTTGAGCAAGGAAACCTACTAAATGTTAGAAGATATATTTATATAAATTGTCTTACCAGAGTCAGCAGATGCGCTAAAAAAAAGGTTCTTTTAATAAAGAACTTCTTCATATAATTTTTAGCTTTGCACATCAGAATGCTTCTATCAGAACATTATCTAAAACATTCAAATACATTCATCAGAGTATAAATTATCTAAAATATAATTTATTATTATCATCAAAACTCTGAGATAGGTCAGAACTAATCTTGTTCTTACAATAATTTCTCTTATACAACACATTTTCACTAAGGAATAAACTGCCAACCAATCTTCTCAATTTCTTTCTATCCTTCTTCGAAACACCAATTGGGTATTCTTGAGTTTGGATAAAATGATTGATATCATAATACCAAGGTTTCTCATCTTCTACCTCTTCTGTTGTAAACACATGAGCAGGCCTATCCAGTCGTTGAACCATAATTCGAGGTATATCATTCCAAGTATTCACTCGATACATAGAAGCCAGAGTTGCCAGAGCATCCGCCATTTGATTTTCATCAATAGGAATATGATGGAATTCAACATTGTTAAAGAAGGGTAACAATCTTCTAGGATAATCTTTGTAAGGGATCAAGCCAGGGTGAGGCGTATCCCATTCTCCTTTAATCTGATTTATTACCAAAGCTGAATCGCCGTACACATCAAGAATTTTAATTCTGAGATCGGTGGCTTCCTCGAGACCCATGATGCAAGCCTTATATTCTTCCATATAATTAGTGCAATCAAATGTTAACCTCACAGTAAAAGGAATGTGTGATCCATGCAGAGTGACGATCGCAGCACCAATTCCTTTACCGTAAGCATTCACAGCTCCATCAAATACCATACTCCAACAAGATTCAGGGTCAGGACCATCCTCGAGCAATGGTTCATCATAATCTTTCACTTTCAGGAACATCACATTGTCATTAGGGAATTCATACTCTACAAACTGATGATCCTCCACTGGTTGGTGAGCAAGATAATCTGCCAACACACTGCTTTTAATAGCTTTTTGAGTGCGGTATTTGATGTCATATTTAGATAACAACATCTGCCAGTGGGAAATTCTCCCAATCAAAGAAGGCTTTTCAAAAATTTATTTGATGGGATCCATTTTGGAGATCAACCAAGTGGTGTGATTCAACATATACTTCCGCAAACATTTTGCACCCAGGCCAGAGCATAACATGTCTTTTCCAGCATGGAATACCGCAAATCATAATCAGTAATTTTTTTACTGAGATAATAAATGGCATACTCTTTCTTCCCTGTTTCATCTTGTTGTCCCAGAATACAGCCCATGGAATTAACTAACACTGTCAGATACATAATCATTGGTCTTCCTTCAACATGAGGGAGAAAGATAGGAGGTTCCAGCAGATATTATTTAATACTTTCAAATGCCCATTGGCAGTCATCCATCCACACAAACCTTGATCTTTCTTTAACAACTTAAAGATTGGTTCACATGTTGCAGTCATGTGGGAAATGAATCTGGAAATATAATTCAAATGCCCGAGGAACCCTCTGACTTGCTTTTCAGTTCTTGGCGCTGGCATCTCTTGAATTACTTTGACTTTATCAGGGTCAAATTCAATTCCTTTCTGGATAACAATGAAACCCAGTAATTTCCTTGACCAAACACCGAAGGTATATTTATTTGGATTCAAGCGGAGACGATACTTCTCAAACGCTGAAACAACTTCAACAAATCTTCTACATGCCCTTGTTCCGCATGGGATTTAGAAATCATCTCATCAACATATACTTCGATCTCCTTGTGCATCATATCATGGAATAAGTTTGTCATATCCCTCTGGTATGTTGCACTAGCATTCTTCAACCCAAAGGGCATCACTCTGTAACAGAATGTTCCCAGGGTGTGATGAACGTTGTTTTTTCCATGTCCTCTGGAGCCATTCTTATTTGATTATAACTGGAAAATCCATCCATGAACGAGAAAACTTTGAATATTTTTGTGCTATCCACTAACATATCAATGTGCGGCAATGGAAAATCATCTTTTTGGAGTAGCTTTATTTAGATCTCTGTAATCTACGCACATGCAGACTTTTCCGTCCTTTTTTGGCACTAGGATAATATTGGTGATCTATTGAGGATACACTGGCCTCACAAGGAAACCGGCATTAATCTGCTTTAGAACCTCCTCTTCGATCTTCACTCCCATATTTGGGTGGGTTCTTCTCAACTTCTATTTGATTGGCAGACATTCTGGCTTCAACGGAAAATGGTGCTCTACAATATATGTATCTAGGCCAGGAATATCTTGATAAGACCAAGCAAAAATATCCATATACTCTTCCAACAACTCAACCATCCCGCTCTTCACATCAGGATGCAACAATGCTCCGATCTTGACCTCTTTCGGATCTTCTTCTGAACCCAAATTGATTACTTCCAATGGCTCTTTATATGGATGAATGGAATTTTCTTCGCGCTCAAGCAACCGTGAGACCTCTTCTGGAATCTCATCATAGTCTTCTTCTTCGGCCCCATACACAGAACATTCAAAGTTGAGAGAGATGTAGGGTCATTGTGTTCAAGGGGTTTTTTAATTAATTTGCACATATGATTTATGATTGCATTTAGAAACTGACACATATAACAAGTGATCATGCATATTAAATTTCAGTTATTATTTATTTTGAAAGGTTTTTTCTGATTACCATTTTCCAAGAAAAAGCAGAAAATAAAGACATAATTTGGGAAACAAAGACAACTTTTATTATTGATTTCAAAAGTCACAGCAAACAGATAAGCCCTACAACATCAATACTTCCACCTTGGGCAGAGTGAAAGCTTTTCAAAAAGATTTAACAAATAAAATTACTTTGAAATATGTATGCAAGAAGGGACATCAATGGTGATCCAGTTCTGAACCCTAACTCTGTGCGTCACATAATTTTCCATTTCCTTCTCTGCTTCATCTTCCACAATGGCATTAATTCCGGAAGCAGTTGGATGAAGATAAATCCCGCTACGGAAGATGTCTTGATACAGGCCTGCATCAGACTTCGACTTCATGCTCTTAACTTTATCATTCTTCAAAGAGAACCCCGAGCCGGTTTTGTTCTTGTTTACAGGTGGATCCACAATCTGTCCCCATACTTCACTATGACCCTTACCCACAACCTGTTGCGCATCCTTAAGCGAAACCATGAAATTCTCACGTCCTTTTATGTTGTCAATAGATAAATCTTAGAACTGGGTTCCAACAGCAACTTCATCCGCCTCCACAATATAGAAAGAGGACAAATGAGATATCAATAACGATTGTTCCCCATTTATGATCAATACTTTCCCTTCACGTATAAACTTCGGTTTATGGTGTAAAGTTGAAGTGACAGCCCCTACCTCATGAATCTACGGCCGTCCCAACAAACAGCTATAAGTGGGTATAATGTCCATAACCTGAAA
Source organism: Vicia faba (assembly GCA_948472305.1). Classification (NCBI taxonomy): domain Eukaryota; kingdom Viridiplantae; phylum Streptophyta; class Magnoliopsida; order Fabales; family Fabaceae; genus Vicia; species Vicia faba. Next base: position 990,878,295 of record OX451740.1, on the reverse strand, counting down.
GTTAATCTGAAACAAATGTGGTCTTATATGAATAGGCAAGTCCACTTCACCAATAACAGATTTCCTGGATCCATGAAACGCTTTCACAATGATGCCACTCGAGCGCATATGTGTTCCTTAATATTTCAACTTCATAAGAGTGCTCCTTGGTATAACATTCAAAGCGGATCCATTATCAATCAGCACATTGGATAGTGAATCATTCTTGCAATTCATAGAGATGTGGAGGGCCAGGTTGTGATTCCTTCCTTCATCTGGAAATTCATCATCGCAGAAAATCAAGTTATTACATGATGCAATGTTCCCTACTACGCTGCTGAATTAGTCTACTGGAATATCACTCTCCACAAAATCTTGGTCCAATACTCTCATCAAGGATTCTCTGTGAGCAGACGAATTCATCAATAAAGCCAAGATAGATATTTTTGAAGGATTCTGCAGTAGTTGATCTACAATTCTGTAGTCACTCATCTTGATTATCTTCAAAATATCATCCACTTCTTTCTCTAACATAGCTCCACTAGATTCACCCATAGCCTTCTTGGGTTCAACGTTCTCAGCAATTTTCTTTCCAGCACTAACATCTCCTTGAACAACTGGTGCAAATACACGACCGCTGCGGGTGACTCTACTATTTTCAGCAATATTTCCAACATCGAGCAATGGCTGGATGGGAAATTCCACTCCATCCTCTAATATTGTAGCATTGTATTTGTAGGCTATAGACTTATCTGACTTGTAGGAAACAAGACCCGACAAACTAATCACCAATGGGGTAACAGTTGGCTTGCTATAATATTCAACTTCAAAATGGGCGGGTGCACCAAAACAAGGTACAATGACGTTTACCCCTTCTTCAACACAATCAGTCATTATTGAATCATTTCTGGAAAACAAATCCTCATATGAGGAGAAATACTCATCTACGGAGGCATACTCTTCATCTGACTCGTCTTCAGCCAAATAAACCTCAACCATATCAACTTCATGGTAATCATCCCTTTGACCTGTAATCTTGATGGTTCCATTGTCCAACAACAACTGAACACATTTCCTCACAATAGAACATCCTCGGGAGTCCCGATGGCAAATTCGGCCAGATCCATACTGGTGTTCCACCTGACCAGCCAAGTGGCAGAAAGTAGCATGCAGTTGTACAAGATCCTCATTCATATGTTCTACATCAAAGATTATGAACTCTCCAGGACATCCAGAAACCATATTCACCTCCTCTTCATACTCTTCCCTAGGCCTGGTTATGTGGATGAGGCCCTCATCCATCATCTCTTGCAAATCAGCCTTTATCTTGTCGCAACCCTGTATGTCCGTACTACAGATAGCACAATCGGCATGATCATGCGTATAGTAGCTAAATTCACAGAGGTATGCATGCATTTTCACCAAATCTCCTCTAACTAGTTGAATGTCAAAAATCCAGAAGTCGCATGGACAACCGACCACCATATTCACAACATTTACTCATCCATGCTTGGGTAGAGGATTATCTTTCACATTGGGCCCACATCCTTGAAAGATAGAATACCAGACTTCACCAATTTTTGTTCTTCAGTCTTCAAAGAATAAAAAACATTATACCCCGGTGCTCCCTGATGAAAAGCACGCGTTTAATCAGCCTTGTAATACCAAGGCAACAGTGATGGTACAGCGGGAGGTGGTCGGGTCTGAACCAACTTCTTCTGAATCAATACCGGTAGTAATTTTATAGCTCATAGGAATAGGGTCATAACTCTCCCTTTTCTGATTGTACCCTTGATTCCCCTGCTGAGATGGTTACTGATAAGAAATGGTGGTTGGAACTACACCCACAATTGGAGTTACTGAGGTGACTTGCTAATGATGCTGAGAATTCCTTCTAGGAGTGTTAACCCTCCTCTCTTGCATGACAACATTTGCATCCCCTTCCTTCTTCTTGGTAAACCCATAAGATGGCTTCTTCACACCTCCAGATCCTTCACTTTTTGTTAAACGGCCCTCTCTTACAGCCTCTTCTAAGCGGATACCCATTCCTACCATTTCAGTAAAGCCACTTGGCGCAATCGCTACCATCCTCTCGTAGTAGAAAGCACCCAAAGTTTTCAAGAAAATCATAGTCACCTCCTTCTCTTCCATGGGAGGAATCACTTGGGTGGCCACCTCACGCTATCTCTGTGCATATTCTTTAAATGGTTCCCTGTCTTTATGAACCATGGCCCTGAGTTGATCACGGTCATGCGCCATGTCCATGTTATACTTGTATTGTTTGATGAACGCTTCTCCCAAGTCATTGAAAGTATGGATGTTGGCGTTGTCCAAACTCATATACCACTTCAGCGCAGCACCCGTCAAACTATCCTGAAAAAAGTGAATCAAAAGATACTGATCATCAGTATGGGTAGACATTCTCCTTACATATATCACCAGATGGGCACGAGGGTAAGTATTGCCCTTGTATTTCTCAAACTCCAGGACTTTAAACTTCGCAGGTATCTTGACATTCGGGACCAAGCATAATTCATTCACATTCTTCCCAAATAACTCTATTCCCCTGAGGGCCTTCATCTCTCTCTGCATCTTGTCAAGATGGTCTTGGAAATCATCCATTCTGTCTTAAAAACCCAAGTCTTTGTTAGAACATAGTTTGAGTCTACAACCCTTAATTAGAGTTTTGATGATAACAAACACAAAAAACAAATATGCACTCTAAATATGTGTAATATTGTATGAAGAAGTTCTGACTGAAACAGCATCAGAAATTAAGCTACATAAGCTTTCAAGCTGCGGTAATTAGAATCTACAATGAAGAATGATGATCAGAATTTGCACTGAAGTGTAGAATACTCTGATTCTGAACAGAAGTTGAATATACCATCAGACCCTCACATATCTGAGTCATCAATGTTCTGAAGCAATTGCAGCATGCAAGATTCTAAGTTCTGAAGCGTTACTTTTCATTTAAGACATCATCATATGCAACGGCTTCATTCAGACAAGAATCTTCTCAATATGGAAATAGCATTGAATGTCCATTATCACGATTTATGTTGGACAAGATTTTCATGCCTATATAAACAAGCTTAAGAGGACAAATCGTTTACGATTTTGACGACTACTGCAATATACCTCTCAAACGCTGCATTCTTACATATTCATATATACGCTAGAAATTGTGTAAAATATCACAGTTGTGATACAATTTTTGTAAGGAAAAACAACAGTACACAGTATATTATTTCATTGTGATTAAGCTAGTTTTCCTTGAGATAAACCGGGTTGTGGTTGTACTCAAGAAGACTTTGGCAGTTGTCAAAGTTGTGTTGTAATCAGTTTTGATTAGTGAATTAAGTCCTTGTTGGAGAGAGGAGAAATCACCTTGACGGGTGGACTGGAGTAGTTTGAGATCAAACAAACTAGGATAAAAATATCGTGTCTACTGCGCTTTTGTTTTTAAGTTTCAATTCAACCCCCCTTCTTGTGTTTTTCACTTCTTCAGTCTTCACTTGGTGGAGGGAAAGGACGACACACATCATCGTTAACAAATGGAACCATATTCACCGAAGGCGGTGCAGTAGGAACATGCACCATAGGAGGTGCAGGAGTAACCATAGTCTAAATAATTGAAGTATCTTGAGGACCAAGGTTGAAACTTTCAGGCACATAATTCTCTGGAATTCCTCATAAGTAACCTTGAGGCATGCGATTCTGAGCAACAGCAAACGTAGCAACAGTTGGAACTTCAGCAGTAGCCCTTATTGGTTGAGGTTGAACACTCGGTGGCTGATTCTGAGCAGCCACCAAAGATTCCATCAGAGCAGTAAGATTGGCCATGCCGGCCTTCAAAGTAGAAACATCCTCACGCAAGTTTTATTCTGAATACTAAAGATCATCTGAACAAGTTTGACTCTAAAGCACACAAGTTTATTATGTTAGGATACTCTGAACGCTCAAGAGGGTACGTAGTACACAATACAGAAACACAGATTGTTGAAGAGTCAATCAGTGTTAGATTTGATGATAAGCTTGACCCTCAAAAGTCAAAGCAGAATGAATCTTTTGCATATATAGAAGTTGAATTCACAGGTACTGAAGATAATCCATCAGAAGTTCCCAACAAGGACACTCCAACAACTTCAGAAAGAAATATTACAAGTGATCTTGTACCTTCTGTTGATCAACTCCAGAAAAGGTTATCCAGAAGCAGCATAGCTCACCCAGAAGATAAGATCCTGGGAAAGAAGGATGATCCAATCAGAACAAGATCAACATTCATAAACTCTGAAGAATCCCTCATGGGACTGGTCTCTTTGATTGAACCAACAACAATTGATGAAGCTCTTATGGACAATGACTGGATTCTGGCAACGCAGGAGGAATTAAATCAGTTCACCATAAATGACGTATGGGATCTGGTTCCCAAACCAAAAGGATTCAACGTCATTGGAACAAAGTGGGTGTTCAGAAACAAACTGAATGAGCAAGGAGAAGTCATCAGAAACAAAGCACGACTGGTGGAACAAGGTTATAGTAAGCAAGAGGGGATAGACTACACATAAACCTTTGCTCCAGTCGCCAGGTTAGAATCTATCAGACTCTTAATCTCCTTTTCTGTAAACAATGGCATCACTTTGTATCAGATGGATGTCAAAAGTGCATTCTTAAATGGTTACATAGATGAAGAGGTATATGTGCACCAACCCCCTGGGTTTGAAAATTCCAAACACCCAGAATATGTTTTCAAACTAAACAAGTCACTCTATGGTCTGAAACAAGCTCCCAGAGCTTGGTATGAAAGACTAAGTAACTTTCTATTAGAAAAGGAATTCACCAGAGGGAAAGTGGACACGGCCTTGTTCTGTAAGACATTTAAGAATGACATTTTAGTTTTCTAGATTTACGTAGATGATATCATTTTTGGATCCACTAAACCTTCTCTGGGAAGAGAATTTGCTAAGTGCATGCAGGCAGAGTTTGAAATGAGCTTAATGGGGGAACTCAAATTCCTTCTGGGCATTCAGATAAACCAAACTCTAGAAGGAACTTACATTCATTAGAGCAAATATGTCAGAGAACTTATGAAGAAATTTAACCTCTCAGAATGTAATCCTTCAAAGACTCCAATGCGTCCCACGTGCATTCTGGAAAAGGAAGAGGTAAGTAAAAAGGTAGAACAAAAAATCTACAGAGGTATGATTGGATCTCTCCTTTATCTGACCGCTTCAAGGCCTGATATTTTATTCAGTCTTTGCTTATGTTCTAGATTCCAATCAGATCCTAGAGAATCTCACATAACAACAATTAAGCAAATTTTCAAGTATCTGAAAGGTACTACTAATCTGGGTTTGTTTTATAGAAAATCCAATGAATACAACTTAGTAGGATACTCTGACGCTGACTTTACTGGAGACAGAGTAGAGCGTAAAAGCACTTCTGGAAGCTGCCAGTTTCTGGGAGACAATCTGATCTCATGGACCAGCAAGAGACAGTCCACAATAGCATTGTCAACAGCAGAAGCTGAATACATAGCAGTTGTTGGATGTAGCACACAAATGCTCTGGATGAAAAGTAAACTTGAAGACTTCAACATTTTTTAGAGTAACATTCCTATCTTCTGTGATAACACTTCTTCCATATGTCTCTCTAGAAATCCCATTTTGCATTCTAGGGCTAAGAATATAGAAATAAAACATCACTTTATTAGGGATTATATTCAGAAAGGAATTCTTACTTTGAAATTTATTGACACAGACCATCAATGGGCTGATGTATTTGGTAAACCCCTTTCTGAAGATAGATTCAATTTCATTCTGAAACATCTCAGCATGAAATTGTGTCCAGAATCAAATGTTTTATTTGCATATCCTAACCCTCAGAACTTTATTTTTTTCTGTGAACATCTGATCAACTTGTCTTCAGAAGTTAGAAGTAAAGTTGCCTAAGAATCTATCTATGAAGATCTGAAAGTTTCATTTCAAGGATAGAGGTGTGTAGTTCACACCATCAAACATCTGTCATCCTTTCACAAGCTACCTTATAAGGCTGAACACGTGTTCAAATTCTGAAGGGTCCAAGGCTCTGATTGGATGAATTGAGACACTTGTCATTGGTAACTGTTCAATATCTCTCTAAATCCCCTAATTTCAGGTTTCATTAATGCATATAATCATTACTTATTTTCTTTCTTACTGATTACGTTTTCTAAAAGAACCTATTTAAACTCAATTTACTATTTCGTTCATTCACGTTTTACCATCTTCAAAATTCACTCTTGTTCTAGTTTCTTTTTCAAAAACCCCTTCTGTCAATTTTCTTCAAAGAATCCGTCTGAACAATGGCATCATCATCAAGTCTCAAGAATATCAACAGTACTCCTGAATATTTATCTACTGAACAGTATGAAGAGCCCATTAGAATGCTACTCACTCTGGTTTATAACCTTGAAGTTCTCTATGAATTGATCGTTGATTTTGAAAGCTTACAAGAAAATGGGTTTAATCTGTATGAAGATGTAACTGCACAGGGATGGAACAAATACTTTGATCGTCTGTTGAGTCCAACTTTTCCCATTCTTGATAAAGAGTTATGGATTCATGCTACCTCATCCAACCACCAGGTCATATCATATGTTATGGGGAACAAGATAGTGATTACAGAAGATTTGATTGGGAAACTCATTGGATACAATGGCGATGGAGTCAGATACATTGATATGGCTGATAAGTGCTCTGACCTAAAATCTATTGCTAGGGAAAGATTCACTTCTGGACAGCCATCCGGCAAGATCAGAGACTTGAAGGAACATTACACAATCTGGGCCAGAATAATTCTGGGATGTATCAATCACAAGAAGCCTACAAGCTCCCCTGATTACATCAATATTGATCAGCAGTTTCTAATTTACTTCATTTCAAAGAAGACCAAGATAAACCTTCCATATTTGCTCTTCAACCATCTCAAAACAAGTGTGAAAGAGACAAGAGAAGAAGAAATAACTAAGATGGATTGGATTCCTCTAGGAAGATTGATTTCAGATATTCTAACAGAAAATAGGCTGATAGAACATCTGACAGAGGCTCAAGAAATCAGTACTCTGGAAGCAATTGCTAGGAAACCTTTAAATGCCAAGAATCTGAAGAAAATGAAGATTATTGAGAATATTAAGAAGGAACCAACAATTTCTTCTCATGAGGTCATCACTTCTAGGAGAATCCATTTGAAGGATTTTCCACTATTTTCTGAGATAGATGCCTCTCCAGAGATTATAGTCAGATACCTTGAAGCTTGCAAGGCTGGTGGGACTATTCCAGAAATCAACATCCAAGATCTTCACAAGCTAGCTCCAGAGGTTGTGCTAAAGAAATCCAGAAAGAGGAAGGAATCAGGAGAAGCATCCTCTCAGAGGACACCCAAGGTTGCAAAAAAGAAAGGTAACCCTTCTTTTGTTTCTGTTGTAGAATCAATAGTTATTCCAACATCTGAAACCATTCCCCCTAAACCAACAGAGAATCCTTCACCCCAAACATTTGAGGATATTGACATAGATTTTGACCCATCTGTAACTCTTGGAAATTTATTGAATGAACCTCACTCCCCTAATCCAAATCCAAATCCAGAAAAACATCAACCAGAACTTGCTAGAGTTCTATCTGATATTGAACTGTTTGATCAATACTTTTCATCACCACTCCCAGAAAATCCAAACACTTAAACTCGATAACCAGAAAATCCACAACCACACTCTCCTCAACCAGAAAATCCACAACCACACTCTCCTAAACCAGAACATCAAAACCTCATCTCACCTCAACCAGAAAATGAAAACCCTCTCTCTTCTCAATCTGAAAATCCATCTTCTGAAATACCTGAACCATATATTTAACACACTACTGCAAACCAATCAGAATACTCCCTTTCAGACTCTGATACCACTACCCCAATTCATGGGATCACAGAACCTCTTACGGTTCGTTTACCTCTCACTATTCATGATATTCTAGAAATCCCTTCACCATATGAATCTACACCACCAAACACCCCTCACTCACCAATCCTGATTTCTGACTCTTCCACTCCCTCACCTATCAACCGTCCAGCTGACCAACTCAGACTTATCATTGATCCACAAGTGCTGGACCAACTAGCTTCCACCTCAAACAAAAGTGCCACTCCCAAACCTAAACCAACCTCAACCAAATCGGATGCTGGTACGAATCTGTTGATTTTTGAAATAGAAATACAGGAATGGATTACTTCTTTGAAGCAAGCAAGTTAAGAGATTTCTAATCTTGCTGCTTCTGATTCTCTGTGGGAAAGATTCAGAAAATGGCTTCACTCTGAAACCCAGAAGCTGAAAGAATTAAGCTATTAAAGGGCTCAGCAGAGCTTCAGTGATCAGATAAAAGCCTTCCAAGATCAAGTTCTGAGACAATGGTACAAGAAAGAAATTCTTCCGCTGGATAATGCTCCCTGGAAAGAGCACCAACCTTCAAAAGTCACTGAACCTGATTCTGATAGTCACCCTCTGACTACTGCTCCAGAAAAAGTGATTGAAACAGAAGAAGTTGTTCAATCAGAAGAGGCTGCAGAGTGTTTTGAATGTCATGCAACCCTTGAAGATACACGAGCTTCGTCTCTAGTCATGCAAACTCTGAAGAGTTGAAGAAGGAGAATGCCTTAATCCATGCCAGACTGGAAAAGCAAGAGGACACAAACAAAGAGATCAAGGATATTTTTTATAAACAAGAAGATACAACAAAAGAAATAAAAGACATTTTGGGAAAGCAGGAAGAATCAAGCACTCAGATTAAGAGCTTGTTAGAAGCGTTGTTCACACGTCTTCCCCCTCCTTCTTATCCTCCTTGTTTCTGAAAATTGTCCTCCTTGTTTATTTTTCATCTTATCCTCCTTGTTTCTGAAAATTGTCATTGCATTCTATTTTCAATATAAATCATCCTTTTTGACTCTGATTATATTGCTTTTTGATACCTGACAAAAAGGGGGAGAAAGTAAGATATTTTCAATAACAGTTTACCGGGACAAAGTCTCAAACATTCTGAATATCTTAAACTCTATGTTTTTCTGAAAAGCTTGAACAGGAACATATTATGATATGGATAGAAGGAGATGCATCAAAAGCTCTAACGAGAAGGAACTTCAGGGAAGTAACTCATCTCTATCTGAGCAATCAACTCAGGGGGAGAATCTCTTAAAGCTTTTTGTTCTATATTTTCATTGAAAATCCTAGTTTTTGTCATCAATAAAACGGGGGAGATTGTTAGAACATAGTTTGAGTCTACAACCCTTAATTAGAGTTTTGATGATAACAAACACAAAGAACAAATATGAACTCTAAATTTGTGTTATTTTGTATGTAGAATTTCTGACGAAACAACATCAGAAATTAAGCTACAGAAGGTTTCAAGCTGAAGTAATCAAAATCTGCGCTGAAGAATGATGATCAGAATCTGCGCTGAAGTGTAGAATACTCTGATTCTGAATAGAAGTTCAATATACCATCAGACTCTCACATCTCTGAGTCATCAATGTTCTGAAGCAATTGCAGCATGCAAGATTCTAAGTTCTGAAGCGTTACTTTTCATTCAAGACAGCATCATATGCAACGGCTTCATTCAGACAAGAATCTTCTCAATATAGAAACAGCATTGAATGTCCATTATCACGCTTTATGTTGGACAAGATTTCCATGCCTATATAAACAAGATTAAGAGGATAAATCATTTATTATTTTTACGACTACTGCAATATACCTCTCAAATGCTGCATTCTTACATATTCATATATATGCTAGAAATTGTGTAAAGTATCACAATTGTGATACAGTTTTTGTAAGGAAAAACAATAGTACACAGTATATTATGTCATTGTGATTAAGCTAGTTTTCGTTGAGATAAACCGGGTTGTGGTTGTACTCAAGAAGACTTTGGCAGTTGTCAAAGTTGTGTTGTAATCAATTTTGATTAGTGAATTAAGTCCTCGTTGGAGAGAGGCGAAATCTCCTTGGCGGGTGGACTGGAGTAGTTTGAGATCAAACAAACCAGGATCAAAATATTGTGTCTACTGCGCTTTTGTTTTTAAGTTTCAATTCAACCCCCCCCCCCCCCCCTCTTCTTGTGTTTTTAACTTCTTAAGTATTCACTTGGTGGAGGGAAAGGACGACACACATCATCGTTAACAAATGGAACCATATTCACCGAAGGCGGTGCAGTAGGAACATGCACTACAGGAGGTGTAGGAGTAACCATAGTATGAATAATTGGAGTATCTTGAGGACCAAGGTTGAAACCTTCAGGCACATAATTCTCTGGAATTCCCCATGGGTAACCTTGAGGCATGCGATTCTGAGCGACAGCGGACGTAGGAACAGTTGGAACTTCAGCAGTAGCCCTTGTTGGTTGAGGTTGAACACTCGGTGGCTGATTCTGAGCAGCCACCAGAGATTCCATCATAGCATTAAGATTGGCCATGTCGGCTTTCAAAGAAGAAACATCCTCGCGCAGCTCGTAGTTCTCTTGTTCTAAGTTGTCCATCTTTCTTCTGAAATTAGCCCGAGTGTTATAGTGATGAGTCAGCTTGCTGAACAAAGTAAAGAAGCTTGGTAAGACACCTGGATATGCATAACAAATGCAAGAAATATATGCAATATGATGCATGATATGCAATGCACATGATTTTATTTTATTATTTAATATTTCAAGGGATTTAAAATTTATGGACATATTGCAAATATCAAAGTAATAATGCATTTAAAAATACTGAAAATTTTTATTATAATAACTTCAAAATGGATTATAAGTTTTAATGATCCCAAGTACTAGATGAAAATAAAATCTAAAACCCTTAAAAGCGAAGCTGATGGAGATCACTCTACACGCTGGCGCTTCCCTGTGAGCCTGGCAATCTGAGACTTCAACCTCTGGTTTTCTTTGACATATCTAGTGGTGACCTCCTTCCAATCACCTGAATTAGGGAGTGAGCAAATAGAATCTGACTGAGGCTTAGGAGAAAATAAATCCCCTTGCCTCTCCATGGTCTCTACAACCCGTCTCTCAAGGATCTCAATCAAGTCATCTTTCTCCTTCAAGTCTGCTTTATAGGATATCTCTAAAGTTTGGCACTTATTCTTCCAAGCATCCTTTTCCTGTTGCATCTTGACCAAAGAAAGTTGAAGCTCTTCTAGATCATCCAATAAGGGAGGAGTGGTCTTCACAAATAAATCAGGCATAGGTGTTTCCCGGGAATACGAAATCTTCAATTGAATAGCTCTCATTTGGACCCACTGAAGGTATGGCTCCAAAGAAACAGCATCCCTAGGTCCCTAGTCTTTCCTACTCTTCTTATGAATGTGACGCCAGGCCTTTGCAATCTTCTCCTTAGCTTCCCTATGGTCTTCTCCTTCCTTCAAAAAGAAACTACTCAAATGAATACTATTTGGTTTACCCCTCATCAGATAACCAAGTTGTTATCGTGTGAGAACAGGGTTATAGTTAATTCCTCCCTTTGTATCGAGAAGAGGTACATTGGGGAAAATACCACAACTGTCAACAATCTCTATATCCTGGTAAGCTCGATGATACCAATCAACATCCGAGTGAGTAAGTTCCATGATCTTAGGAGCCCAATGAGGTTCCTTCTTGACATCCCAAAAAAAATCAGACTGAGGCATATGAGAGACAAACCATCGGCACAACAGAGGCATGCAACAGATAATCATCCCCCCATGGTAAGAATTTAGAAGATGAATATAGTAATAAGCATCTCCCAGCAATGTAGGAACAAGGTTTCCAATCATGAAGATCTTGATAGCGTTAATGTCAACAAACATGTCCATATTAGGAAATAAGAACAACCCGTAAGCAAGTAGAGCAAAGATGACCTCAAAAGCAACTGTACTCTTCATCCTGGCAAAGTAACGAGCCTTCTCCAATAAGAACTGTACTGGTAATCCTCTAATCCCTCCTTTAATAGTCATATGGGCTTCCAACTCAGACTTCCCCAGATGAATTAAAGCAACAATCTCATGTGGTCTTGGCTCACCCTCCAAACCAGTAAAAGGAACACGATCGGTAACAAGTAAATCCAACAGATAAGAATACTCCTCCACTGTAGGCATCAAATGATAGTCGGGAAAAGTAAAGCAAGGATACATCAGATCATATAACTGGACCAAGGTCGAGAGGAAACCCTCCTTCATCCTAAGATTCATTAGAGGAATGATGGATCCATACTTCTTTTGAAAATCTGCAGGACACTCGATCTCTAGAATTAGACTGATCAACTGATCTATCTTTAGATCCTTGAAATTATACTTCCCGGTCTTTCTTTTTCCAGAATCCATGGTTAAAAAGTACCTGAGATATTCCCAAGTGGTCAACTTTTAAGTCCCTTGAAATGAAATTCCTTCAAAAGATTCTTATGAGTGCATGGATGCATGATGCAACAATCACACACAAGATCACACATATAAGGTTCATAGGGTCAACGTCACAAGAATGAGGTCGAAGGTACTACCCATAAGGTATTGGTCTAAAAGTTATCACCTGCTGAACAAGGTTCTAGAGGTTCCCAGAGTCTACATCCTTCCTTCGGATATTGCCAACTTCCCGATTAACTCGGTAATTAGTAATATTCTAAAGAAAAACTCGTCCGAGCGTAGCATCGCGTGATAACTATTTCCGAATTACTCCGTCATTGCTTCCGCACTACACCTAAAAGGCCAAGATGGGTTAGGTATTCTACGGTCCTCAGCTTCAGCAGGCTCCCAGGTTGAAAGCAGCACGTCTTCCCGATTACTCGTTAAACGACACTACAGTCAAACGGGCCTCCACTGAGTGGGGGATCTCATGCCTCCTTTTTTGGGATTACTCCCTCAAAGTTAACATGACTATACCGCCCGTCCTATCTTAAAGTTTTCCCAAGTCTGGGTATAGGACTTATAAGTAATCACCAAGCACCCTGAAAACTAGGAAAATTCAGGCAAACATATATACAACATATAACACATAAACAACAATAGTATATACACAGATATAAACAAAGATAGGCTCAACCCACTTAGGGATGGACCAGCAAGAGGTCAATCTTTCCCCAGTGAAGTCACCATTTTTCTGTAGCTGTAGAAATGTTTAAGACTAAGTTATTAGATTGAATAGACTTATACAGATCAAAATAGAAATCTCCACCGCGCTTTATTGTTTCCAAAGGAATTGGAAAAGAGCGAGTAACCCAAAAAGAGGGGGGAAAGATTCAAGGTAAGGGGGTTGGTTATGCAAAGAGAAGGTATTAGCACCCTAAATATCTACGGTACTCCGCAGGAACCTCTTTGTAAAATCTGTATATTTTGGCAATAAAAAATGTTGTATAAAAATAGATGGTGGAGGTGAGAAAAGAAATATATTTTTATATGAATTTTGCACCCGACGCGGTTGCGAACCTTTAGTGCCTACGTACCACCTTCCGTGCAATAGGGGATCAGGGTACACATAGTTCCTCTGTAAAAATTTAAAACACAAGTATGTTGTTTAATTTTATGAGATAAGACATCATCGTCATTGTCCGTGTGGAAAACATACTTACTACCTACAATCATGAGAAAGGAGAATTTGCATCATCTCTAAGTGGAGGATATGGCTTGGATTTTTAAAATCAACAATGCCTCACTCAACACCCAAGTGGAAAATATCCCTCTTTACAACATATTGTAGAAGTATAGTTGTTTGCATCACTACAAGGATTGACAAGAGTCTAATCTTTTGAGAAATGTTTAAGATGAAAGCCATGATGGAAAAATGGTTTGAATGAGATTGATTGATTTTTAGTCTTCTCACAAAAAATGTTAAAGTATTATTATTGTTGATTGAAGTTTATTTGTGAAATTTTTTTTGAAAATGCATGGACCTAAGTCCAAGTTTATTATGAAAGTGGTTCAATTTTAAAAGCAAGAAGAGTTTCCAAAAGGAGGGAGAAGATTTTTGAAATTGAAGAAGATGGGAGGAGAAGAAGAGACTATCCTAAAGCATAAGGTAAAAGTTGGGGATAAGAACCATCTAACCAACAAAATGCCAATACTTGACATTATGAGCCAAGATAGAATTCCCATTCTTTGGATTGAAGCCAAGCAAGCAAAGATACTAGACCTCTTATGAGAACCAAATTTCAAGTGTATTAGGTATTCAAAAAAAATGGGCAGAGTAACGGCTGCATACGGGTGAATTCCATATTACAAACAAAGAATATAGTCACAATAACCTGCACACAAAACAAACAAACAACCCAATGTCTTAAGGTAAACCTCAAGAACTCCAGATAAACTATCAATTAAAGTCACAAGGACTTTATCATAGGCCAAGGCTTCTAATCCTAAGTCCAAAAAGTCCAATACTCCATAATGCCAAGGATAATAACCAAATAGTCCAAGTACCATTAAAAACAATTTATGGTTTATGTTGATTATTAGGTGTCTTAGAAGAAGAAAAAAAGAAAAAAGGGGCTCAAGTGAGCAAAGATGAAGATAGCATGAAATGTAAATTCTTAAAAGTAAATAGTTCATAAAGCATACAAAAATAAAGAGCATAAAGTAAAAACAAAAGGTAAAATTAATTATTAGTGATTAGTGGTTAGTTGGATGATCATCTTGAAACATGCATTTGGAACTCATTAGAGGATTGGTAGAACCAAAGCATCCACACAACAAGTTATATTTGTTTTTTGTCAAGTATATCATCCATTTGATATCCTCAAAAGTACCATTTAATTATCAACGATATTTAAGTGATCCGCGTTTACCAAAAGTGTTGTAGATATTAGAGGATTGGTAGAACCAAAGCCTCCACACAATGAATCTCAAGGTTATTGGATCAAAGGGATCAAATTAACATACTTGGGCTTGCAAGCATAGGTTTGGGCCACGAATGATCATTTATTCGAATCGGGACAAAATTTAGCGCTATATTAAGCAATCGTAAGTGGACTTATATAAAAGTCGCACCTATTTTGAGGCCGGTCAATAGCAATCTATGCACCATTTGTTTTGAGACACGATATAGAGATCATGCTCCAATAATACTTAGTGCAATAAGAAAGGGATGAGATGGAGAGGGGTGGGGAAGAATATACAAACCATATTTGAATTAAATTTTAATCAAACTATTATTAAAATCATTCATCCATTTTTGTGGAGTTAGACTCAACAACATGGATCCAATGATGTTAATAAAGTTCTTGATCAAAATTCAACTCAAGTTCAGCAAGAAAATAATCACAAAGTAATATTGCATTTAATATATACATTAAAAAAAGGTTTTAAAAATATTTTAAAATAGAAATAAGAAAGACAAATATCAACTATATTCAAATTAATCAAGAAAAGTTAAGTAAGGCCATAGAAAAATCAGGAAAGGACTCAAATATTTTTATAAAATTTTTGGAAATTTTTAAAAGTCAGAAACTATTTTAAAACTAATTAGAATTGTTCAAACAAAAAGAAAATAGGTCAAAAATAGTAAACATCAATATAAAATTCCATAAAATTTTCAAGAAGTCGGAAATATGCAAAATGATATTTAGGAAATTTTTCAAAATTAAAAAATGTCAGTAAGCATTTTTAAAGTAATTAAAAGGAGTCAAATAATGCAAAAAGATTTAAAAAAATCAAATGTCAAAATAAAATGTGAAAAAATAGTCATAAGATCAGAAATAACTCAAGGTATTTTTGTGAATTTTTTCATAATTTTTGGATAAAAAATAAAAGAGTTATGAATTTTTGAAAATTAAATCAATTAAAATATAAAAATCAGAAAATAAAATAAAACCAAAAAGATATGGGCCATCAGATCATAGTCAAAACGCGTTAGTAAGCTAATCCAATGGACCAGACACGTTGTGCTTGATACGGACCTTAGTGGGATGCGCAGGGAATCAGAAAAAAGGCAACCAACGAAATTAAAACGCTTGGCACGCTATCATTGGTTGAGACGAGACATGTCATCATCTTCAACCTCTAGCCACCCTGTAATGGAGATTTTGTGAGATCCTTCAAATGGTAAAATTAGGATCCCAGACCAGTATCATTGGATTTGTCTCTTCAAGACGATCCTAACACCACCATCGCGCCAAATTTATATAAAGTATACAAAGAGATATGAATCAAAAACCCAGAAAATAGCGAGCACCTTCAATTTGAGATTTCTATCTCAATTCTCAATGGATTTAAAAATTGTAAGGAACACTAGAATTAGGAGAAGGAGTAGAACATGTTAGTGCTTTATTTGGATCCAAATGATGGAGAATTCTACCTTTTCGAAGTTCAAGAAAGAAGCTCGGAAACTGGACTTCTGTAGCTTGGATTATGGCTCATTTTGCTTGGTTTAAGTGCTGGAGAGTTTGTATGATGCTTGAGGAAGATGAATGTGCAAAGAATTTTGGAGGAAAAGGCTGGAATCTCATAAACTGATTTCAAAAATTTCAAGCTCGTGTGAGGTTTTGACAGAGTGTTTTTGGCTCTCAAAGCTTGAGGAAATGAATGGGGGATGACCCTCTATTTTTAGGGAATCAAATGGAATGTTCAAGCGTGTGAAATGATGATGTTTGGAGGGAAATCGTGTGAACCTGATGCACGAGCAAAGTGTGATCTGATTTCCATCAAAACTCATCCAATCATTGCGTTTTAAGGCTCTAATCCACTTTAGAAATATGGTTGAACATGTTTAGATCACAAACACATGCTAATTTGATGTTTAGAGGCCAAAAGATGAATTTCAAATTCTAACTTATGGAGAGACTTCAGTTCCAAGTTACCAAGTTCAATCCAATGGCATTCTCAACTCAAGGGGTCTTAAGGCATGATTCTTGATGCTTTAGAAATATGAAGTTAAAATCTTTGTAATGGAAAAAGAATGGAATCAAATGGATGCTTGAGCTGAAAGTTGCATTTAGTCAAAGTTGGGGGAAAAAGGTTGACTTTCCATACTTAGAAATATTTCAAATTTTTCTTCAAAAGTGACCTATAATTTTTTGCATCCAAACATGGCCTTCCACTTGGAATTTGCTTTGACCAAAAAAGATGACATGAAATAGACCTCTTGAATGACATTTTGAAACTTGAACCATTCAAAATCTCCAAAAATTGAGAGAGTTATGAATTGTTGAAGTTGGCAAACAAATCATGAAATGACCTATAATCGTTTGTATCCTTAGGGCATCTTTCATCCATTTTCTCACTTTGAACATAAAAGAAGGCATACAGTTCACATCCTCAAGATCATAATGGAAAAATAATGGGCTCAAGGTGATAAAAATTGACCAATTTATGATCATTTGAAGTCACACATGAGAAATTGGGGGTTCATTTGGAGGACTTGTAATCTTTCTTTATCATCAATTTTCTTCCACATGAAAACTCCTTGAAACTTTTGAATTGGTTTATTAATAACCCTTTAAAGAGAAGGATGTCTTTGGAATCACTCAAAAATACCAAAATATGAGCAAGATATGCTTCTTTGAAGTTCAAAACCCTAGCTCCTAGATCAAGAAAATGCTTTGAGAAACTTTGACAATTTTGAAGAAACTTCTTGTACCAACACAAATGCTTTGTAGATAGAAGTTGTTGAGGATGATAATGAGAACTCATAACCACCAAAAACCACTTCCATATCTTGAGAATTGAGATAAATATGCACTTGTGACCAATGGGAACAAAGCCTTGTCCAAGCATGACAACTTCTTCAATCAATCCCTTGTACTTTTGAATCAAATTTGATGACCTTAAAATGTGGTGAACCAAAATAACCTTACCATGCCATTTATTCCAAAACATCTTCAATGTTGAGGTTTGGATTTCTCAAGCTTTATTGACTAGGGCATGGAAATAAACTCATGAACCCATGGACCAACTTGATAAGCCACATTGTCTTTACCTACATTATTAATAAGCAAGACAAACCAACATTGCATTTTATTAGTTAAAGGAAAAAAATCAAGACAATATATTCATGATCACAAAAGAAAACAAGTCAAGGTGTTTGGTGATTCCTCAAAGAGCAAATCTAAAGATAGGGAGGAGAACCAAAAGCCTTGGTGTGATCTTGTTGTGATTGAATCAACATGGTATCATAAAGGGATCTTAGGGGGGGAAATAGGGTATAACATGGATGAGTCTATGTGAAATTGCATCTGGAAATGTATGAGAAGGAGCCTGTGTAGGGTTGCTTCGGGATAAGTCTGTGTGAAACTGTATTTGGAAATATATGAGAAGGAGTATGTGTAGGGCTGCTTTGGGATAAATCTATGTGAAACTGTATCTGGAAATGTATGAGAAGGAGCCTGCGTAGGGCTGCTTCAGGATGAGTCCGTGTGAAACTGCATATGGAAATATATGAGAAGGAGCATGTGTAGGGCTGCTTCTGGATGAGTTCGTATGAAACTGCATATGAAAATGTATGAGAATGAGCCTGTGTAAGGCTGCTTCGGGATGAGTCAGTGTGAAACTGCATATGTGTAAGATTGCTTCTTGATGAGCCAATGTGAAGTTGAATTTGGAAATTAGAAGGAATTCGTGTAAGATTGCTTCATGATGAGCCCGTGTGAAGCTGCATTTGGAAATTAGAAGAAACCCGTGCAAGATTGCTTCATGATGAGCCTGTGTGAAGCTGCATCTAGAAATTAAAAGGAACCTGTATAATATTTTCATGATGAGCTCTTGTGAAGCTGCATTTGGAAATTAGAAGGAACTCGTGTAAGATTACTTCATGATGAGCTCATGTGAAGCTGCATCAGGAAATTAGAATGAACTCGTGTAAGATTGCTTCATGATGAGCCCGTGTGAAGCTACATCTGGAAATTAGAAGGAACTTGTGTAAGATTGCTTCATGATGAACTTGTGTGAAGCTGCATTTGGAAATTAGAAGGAACCCGTGTAAGATTTCTTCATGATGAGCCCGTGTGAAGCTGGACCTAGAAATTAGAAGGAACTCGTGTAAGATTTCTTCTTGATGAGCCAGTGTGAAGCTGCATCTGGTCGCATATCTTGTTGTTATGTCTTGCTTCAGGAACTAACCTTAGACCTGTTGAAAATTGTTGATGATAATTATGTTGATTGATCTTTCCTAAAAAGGTAAAGAGCTAGCTGTATGCAATGTCATGATATATGGAATGCATTGCGTAATGATGTTCTCAAAAATGAGGTTGTGCTATATGCGCTTCGTATGCATATGATATGATGTATGAAATGTGAAATGTTGTTGAAGTGTATCTTTGTCTGGGAAAATAAATTCCTGACTACTACTGGGGAGTTTTGCTTATTTGTTAGAAGAAACTCTGTTGGGGATGTGCTGATTTCTGTCTGGGGAATTGAGTTCAAGAACTTCAGTTGTCCATTTTCTACTGGGGAATCATAGCTTGATTGGGGATAAAAGAGATGGTTAAACCTCCGTCTTGGAGATGATACTTGACTGGTATCCGGTCGAAATCCATGCTTTGTAGAAACTTTCTGGGAGGATGAAGTTAACTGTTATCTGGTCGATTTACAGGCTTCGCAACAACTTACTAAGGAGGATGAATTTAATTGTTATCTGGTCGGATTCCAAGCTTCTCAATAACTTACATAAGTTAATTGTTATCTGGTTGGATTCCAGGCTTCACAACAACTCTCTGAGGTTAACTATTATCTGGTCGGATTCCAAGCTCCACAGCAACTTACTGAAGTTAATTGTTATCTGGTCGTATTTCAGGCTTCGTAGAAAATTATTGAGGCGGATGAAGTTAATTGTTATATGGTAGGATTCCAGGCTTCGTAACAACTTACTGAAATTAATTGTTATCTTGTTGGATTCCAGGCTTCGCAACAACTTTTTGAGGTTAACTGTTATCTGGTCGGATTCTAGGCTTCACATCAACTTTCTGAGGTAAATGAAGTTAATTGTTATCTGGTCGGATTCCAGGCTTTGTAACAACTTACTGAAATTAACTATTATCTGGTCGGATTCCAGGCTTCGCAGAAAGTTGCTTGAAAAGATAAAGTTAAATGTTATCTAGTCGGATTCCAGGCTTCACAGTAACTTGCTTGAAAGGATGATTCTGTTGGGGATTGCAATGACTCTACCAGGGATTAAGGGGTTTTGTCCATTGATTTGTAATAGTATGAGAGGCCAACTCAAGCTGGGGAATTTTTAGTTTGTTGGGGAAATAAACCCTGTTGAAGAGAATGTTTTTATGACCTACTAGGGAAGTGACTTCTTTGGGTAGAACTCCGCAAGGTTTCTTTTTTCAGTTAAGACCAACTCAGCTGGGGAATGTCAGAATAAATCCAAGCCTTGATTGAATCTGAGGAGATATTAAATGAGTATCAAAATTACATCCATATCTGGATTGTATCTGAACTGTATCTATAGGAGAGTCTAGAATAAATGTCAGAATATATCTGTATCTAGATTGTATCTGCATTGTATCTAGAAGATGATAAACTGCGGGAAATTTCCATCTGTTTGGGGACCAGAATGATTTGTGCGTTCATTGGGAGAAGATCTAACTCCTCTATCCGCTGGTGAATTTGACTATGTCACCAGCTGGAGGATGCCCCTACTTTTGTTTGAAGATGCTTCTGCGCTTGTCAGGGATAGCCTTGTAGAGGTGGCTCTGGCGACTTCATCGGGGATCACTTTATGAAAGGAACTTTGTTGGGATTTTTCACTGTCCATAGTAGTAAGTAGTACTTCCAAAACATGTTTTCTTGGTTGTACGTGACCCTTTACTGGATTTCATGTTCAATGCCCTAAGTGATTCTGATGGAGACCTGCCCCTAGCTATTCAGGGCTTTATGAGATATTTCTTGGAATCTTGACTTAACTGCCACTAATGAGTTGGAAAATAACATGTCATTCCCCCTTGATTATGGGAGATTTTTCATTGGAAGTGTCTTCCCATTTGAAGTGATTCTGTTTCTTGAGAGAATTTTCCGTTCATTGGATAATCTTCGTGCGAATTTGTCTGCTGTCGATCAATTGGACATATGCAAACATCAATATTCAAACAATGCAAAGTTTTATGTTTGTCTTGAAGTTTTTGAAAATGAATTTTTAGCAAATTAAAGAATTTTTTAATAATATGAATTCAACTCAGGATTTACAGTAAGCCTTACAGGAATCGGGATACCTTTTGTAACAGTATGCTTTCGAACTAACCCATGCTTCAATTAGGAATTTTAAAAGGTTGTAACGTGGCCCGGTTCACGGTTTAAGAAACAAAGGATAAGGCTCAAAGTTTATTTGTATTCACCCGTTCTTCATGATGTTCTTCCTCCATAAACTCAGTTAATTGTGTGTTTGAACTCCTATTAAATATGGAATGATATTTTGGTGATGGTTCGGATACTGGAAGTTTATTTGAGAAGGCAGTCAATTTTACAATATTTTTCCGCTGTCGAGGATTTGTAGCGACCTCTTTTATTATCCCTAATTTTTTTGCCTAACTGTTTTTTTAGACAACAGTCAACGGGATGTCCCAGTTTTTCTTAAGTATCCTTCGTAGGTTTTGACCTAGTGGGATTTTTCTTTTGAGAGATAACGACTACCTATTTTACAAGGAACCATCGCCTTTTTTTATCTTGAAGGGTGTTTTTGATGTCATTCGTTGTGTACAAAATGAAATCTTGTGACTGAACGCACATTTGAATTAACTGAGAAACTACCCTGCCCCCAGGTTATGATTAAAGATTTTAATTTGTGCGAAAAAGAAAACTCCTACTTCTTTGGCTCAAAGGGGTTGACTAGGGATTATCTTCCTTATAACTCCACTGTTTAGGAATTGAAACAACGCATGTACATTGTCAGTAAGGTCTGTCCAAAAGCATACTGTCTGAGATTATGGTATTGTTTTCGTCATCCTCCCTCTAAAGGCTCAAGACTTGTAGTCGAGAGTTGAATATCATACAAAAAGAGGTAACAATATAATTTCAGTATAGTGAAAATGAATGGATTAACTCAAGACAAATATATGTAATGCATTAATGAGAACAACCAATGTCTGACATGAGGATAAATGTTTAAGCAAACAAAGAAATTACAACTGAAAATTCAAATAAACAAAAGTTTCTCCTCCTAAACTTCTCGCTTCGGATGGTGTGTCTTTGAGGGGTGACAGAAAAACTCCAGTTGACCATCTTGTGTAAATTCCAACACTCCTTCGTCAATCAGGTCTTGAATCTTATTCTTTAATTCCTAACAGTGGTTAGTGTCGTGTCCCCGACTGTTGGAGTGGTATGCGCATTTTTCATTGTGTTTGTAGCGGGGAGAACAAGTATTAGGTTTTTGAGGAGGCTCCCTCAATACAACCAGCTTGGCTTCTAATACATGATGCAATGCTTGAGTCAAGGACATGTTAATCTCGGTAAATTATATTTTGGGTGTATCTTGCTTATGTTGACCACCCTGTCGTGGTTGGCGAGGTCATTGTTGGACTCTTGGCATTGCCATTTTGAAAGATGTTCTATCAACCAAACCGACTTCTTGTCCTATCAGAGGCTGATTAATGGCTCGATCTCCAATTCTAACTGTTTGTTCCATATGGTTTCACCCATCTTGATGAAGCTTTTTGACAAGAATTCTCAACTCTTCTTGTCCCTGAGCTAAATTTTGGATAAGAGCCATCTGACCCATTATCTGTCCCATCATCGGGATTTTCATCATTGCTACCTCAGTTTGTAACTGTTCCAACTGGTCATCCTTGTTGTCCTCAGGATTCTTCTCGGTCATGCTCTTAGTGAGGAGTGATTTCAATTCTTCATGCCTATTGGATAGGTTCAAGAACATTTCTTGAAGCTGAGAATTTTGGGTCTGAAGATCCTTGATAGTCTGTTCGAGGGCCATTTTTACTTAAATAAACAGTAAGTGGATGAGGAAAACTGTATGAGGAAAACCTGTCTTGATATGATGCATGGTATGTGGATCCAATGTTTTTAAGGATCTTGCGGGTAAACACAAGAATATGTTAGATGTTGAATTTTGACTACAACTTTGATTGAAGAACTTCATATCGTTGAATGTCCTTCCACAAGAATCGAGCTCACCATGTCGAGTGGGTCATAGCCCTTGACTTGAGTTATTGTGCTTTGGTTTTTTGATAGCATTTGGCTAGATGAAAATAAATCCTCTTTCCCCTTGATAGACGTCTGGTTCAATATAACCCTGCGTCACAAACCCTTGAGATCCTTGAAATCATTATTGAAAATGCTATGGTATTATCATGTTATATGAAAATAACATATACAAGCAAAGAAAACAAATCCTTAGGTTTAGGATTATGTGGAGATCATAGTTAAGTACCCTCTTGAAGTTTAGTTGGTTCAACCTGTCCTAGAAAGTAATCAGTTTTTAGGGGATCTCAATATTATTGATCTTTCTTCATTGGGCATTGTTTCAGCGCAAGCCTCTTTTTTGGCGACCAAAATATCCCAAAAGTCATATCTCAATGAGTGTAGTATCGAGTATCAACCAACTTTGGACTGCACCAAAGTTGGCTATCTGACAACTTCCTAATGGCCAAGTTGTTCAATTAAAGGTTCTATGGTTAGTTAGTGCTTCATGACACTGCACAGTGGCCCCGTATTCTTCTTGATTGGACTCAAGGGATACCGGTACCAACAAATGTGTCACACTAATGTAACCATCTCTTTAACCATGTCGGTATATACCGCACAGTCCCCACGATCTATTTCTACTTACCTAATGATATTCCCTGATTCGGGTAGAGGATCAATACAAAACCCAAAACAAGGACCCAAAATGTAAAGCAAACAAGTCAAACAATGAAAGCATTTAAAGGTGATCTAGTCTCTAAGGTAACCCCGCTTTTAAGTATTCCTCAGCAGAGTCGCCAGTTCTGTAATATGGTGGGAGAAGTTACTTGGGTGTTTTGTGTTTTATCTCAATTGTTGCGGATAGCAAGAGTCGCCACCGACTTTTCTTTTATCCAATAAAGGAAAGGGTGAAAATAACAGGAAAGACCTTTTTGAGAATTTTTCTTGAGTTCGGGGGGTAGGTTATGAAAATGGAAGGTTTTAGCACCCTTTTCATCCATAGTTACCTACGGGATCTTAGTTGCTAGCTCACTTTTGAAATTCTTTGTTTGAAATGTGTTTGTGATTTTGTTTGAAAGTATTTGTGAAAGCGCCTTTGTTTGGGCAAACCTTGTAATGGTTCTCTTCTCTATAAGAATGTATACAAAGTGTTGACTTTTGAAAATATTTCGTTTTGAAAGTGTTGGTGTGTTTTGAAAGATGTTATTTTGAAAATGTTGTGAGCAAGCAACTATGAATGTTCTACCTACTCAAAAGGGTCTTAGTTCGTTTCCTCCCCCCTTAGATGTTGCTATCTTACCATTGATTGATAAGAAGACCTATCATTGGATGTGAAGGGACCGTCGCGGGTCGTCGTATAGTCAAAGAAGGAAACCTATGAGACACTTTAGCAATTGTCGTAAGGGACTAAGATCTTTTTACCGAAGGCAACATCGAAGGTTCATCGAGGGACTACGATCTTTGCTAAAGCGTCCCACATTAAAGGGACATTACTTCTTTTTCTCAAGGCAACAAGTGAGGTTAACCCTAGAAGTCCGTGTGTGAAAAATGTTTGATTGCATGCATTTTTGTCTTTGAGATTAGGGATTTCTAACAGTTGATTTTATCTTGCCATACACACCTTAATTACTACCAATTATATTAAAGTGATAAATTGCGAAAATTAAAATCCTACACTATTATATCATTTGGGGGATGGGGGTACAATTTACAAATGGAGATGAAGTACAAGCCTAATTAAATTATGACAACCATATTGAATAAATGAATAGAAATAAAAAGTATAAAAAGGAAAAATAGTGTACAAAGAAAGAAAAACAAACTTTATGTATTGACACATATCCTTATGCATTGATACATGCCACTTCTTGTTTCTGAAAAATCAAAATCAACTCAGTATGAGTTGATGCATAATGGTATGTGTTGACTTATTTCTTGTTTGTGTCGACACATTCCTGTCTTGTGTCGACTCATACACCTTTTGTCTTTCTGTGTTATGTCTGGATAACAGTATGCATCGATGCATAATACTTTGTGTCGATTCATACCTTGTTCTACAACTAATATGAGTCGACTCATGTGAGTATGCATCAACTCATGCTGCAGTTTTTTGCCTCTAGCATTATTCTATTGTGTGTACAGGTCAGTTCTCAACATATAATGGACAAAAATGAAAAAACAAGCAAACAATTGGCTTCAAGGGCAATGATTACTACATTCTATCTTCACTAGTGAACTAATAATGATGCGTGTATGAAAAATTCAAGGTCAAGAAGACTTACCTTGAGACTGCAATTTGTGTTTTAAGTCTGAACACCTTTCAAGATGTTGTGATCATCAGAAGGGCTTCAGTGAACCTCCTAGAAGTTGCTCCAGCCCTTACTATGTATTAAAAGTTGCTGAATCACTCCAACCCAGTCAAATAGTACAATATTGTTTTTGTTTGTGTTTGGAAGGTGATGGTAATGGAACTACATAAACTATTCTTGTGTTTGAACAATCTCTATATGATGTGAAGTGTTTGGATAGTTGGTTTATGGAAAAGCTTGCAAGGTGGAACAATGGTTTGAGGTTTTGTTTTTATGAATGAAGATAGAGCTGAATATGAGCAGTTACAAAATTTTCTGTTGGATTTTTCAGATTTCTTTCAACAAAAACCTCTCTTTTCCTCCAAAAAAAACTCTCCTAACCCCCCCCCCCCCCCCCTTTTGTGTGTTGTGAAACAGTTTATTTATAGATGAAATGGACTGAAATTTGGGAGGGAAATAGATATGTTTTTTGAAATGTTTGGGTATATTGTTTCATTTCTTTTTAGATGCAGCTCTTATGTGCTAATTTTGTGCAAATATGGGACTGATATAGTGCAGGTTTGGATAGGATCAGAGGCAGCATAATAGGACTGTTTTGCAGCAGTTTTAGAGTGGAGTGGTAGCTTGGTGCAGGGATGGCTTTGTACAGGACGGTAGTCTGTTTTTTAACAAGGTTTTGGGCTAGTAGCAGCAGGCTTGGACTTGGCAGCATATCTATTTTTTGGGCTTTTCTGGACAACAACATTTGTAGCATGATACAAGTCTGGTTTTGTAGACAGATTTATACAGCTTGGAACAAAGACAAGGCATATTTGTGGATAGCATAGTGGAAAAGTTTGAAGGTTGAGTCAAAGGGAAAAGTTAAAACAAGATAAAGTTTAGGATTTGTAACTTTCATTTTTTAACTTAAAAATGCAGCCTTGTTGTTTACTCGAAAGCTTGTAACAACTTGAATTATCTTGAATTGTGGTGAAAAAATGTCACGAAATTAACATGTATAAAAACAACTTAGAAAAATTTCTAAGTCTTGCAAAGTTGAATTTTTGATTTTCTTGATTTTTTGATGATCAAATTTCATATTTTGAATGTCTTGATGAAATATGATCTTTGAAACTCAAATTTGATCAAAAAGTCAAAGTTTGACTTTTCAGTGTACAATTGACTTTTTTCATCAGTTGACCAAATTTCATCTATCAATCCACTGATCTCGGGAGATGAATTGAAATATGTGATTAAGTAAAAATGATGTACTTGAATCCTTGAGATCATGTTTCGAACCAATAAGTCATGTACTAGGAAAAAAGTCAAAGATTGGTCATTCTCAATCAAAACCCTAATTTGGAGTGTCAGTGCTTCAGAGATGATTTTGTATGATCAATTCCTTGAGAATCCTTGAGCATTGGAGATCCTTTGTGAGGAATGTCTTGAAAAAGAGAGGGAAAATTTTAGGGTACAACACCGGGCCTCAGAAATAAAATTTCCTCTAGGAGATCTCTTGCATCTTTTTCAGCAGCCTCTGCTCTTTTGGGAGACTGCCTACGTCTACATTACACTACTTCCCTAGCGGCTAGATCAACAGCGAGTCGGTGACAGGAGACTTCAGGGTCGAGTTCGGGCATCTCTACAGCACTTCATGTAAACAAGTTCTCCCTCAAGCAAGCTTTGAGTTGCTTCTTTACTAGGTCAGGGAGTCTAGCGTCGATCTTCACGCGTTTGGGGGGATCTTTGTCGAGGGGGATCAAATGGAAGTCTCTGTCTGGGATGGGTCGGAGAGGATCCCGTTCACCATTGAGATCTTCGACTTCATCTTTGTGAAAGAGGGCATCGAGCAAAATGGAGTCGACCTTTGGTGGAGCCTTTTGTTCTTCGATCCGAGCAGGCTTCGATTAAGGCCGAGCAGTGGTTGCTCTTTTGGCGAGTCGTGCTCCAGTGTTGACCATGCTTTGCCCTTTGGATTCCGCGTGGGAACATCTCTGGGAAGTTGTGATGTATACATGGATAGTGGCAACGCGGGCCCTTATGGTGTAGAACTTCATCTTCAAATAGACCGTGGAGGGAACAACGGTCATCTCGGCCAATATCGGTCTCCCCAGGATGTCGTTATAGAGAGACGGGAAGTCGATCACCAGAACCACACCTCGACCTGTCGGGATGCAGTTTCTTCCCCGAAGGTGAGAAAGAGCTCAACATAGCCCCACGACTTGGAGGTGGAGTCATTGAATCCTTGCAGGTCGGACCCCATGTACAGTGACAGGTGGATATCGTCGAGCTGCAGGGTCCGGAACAGGTGGATGTACATGACGTCGAAGGAACTCCCCTCGTCGACTAGAATACGATGTACGTCAAAGTTGGTCATCCTTTCCGTCACTAGTAGGGGAATGTTTGAGTTTGGGGCTCTGCGGGAAGCTCCTCCAAGTAGAAAGTGATTGGCTCAGATTTTCCTTTGAACCTCTCAAGCCTTATTGCCTAGGTTGGGGATGCATCCACCAACTCGTCGAGCTTCCTCTTCGCCGAGTTCACTTAGATTTCGTTGAATCCCTTGCTAGATATGACCATGGTGGGGGGAATTTCTCCCATCTGTTGTGTGTGGACAATGGTTTATCCTCGTAGATGTTGAGGACGTGGAAGTCTTTGGGCCTCGTCACAGAAAAAGCCACCCGAAGGGGACCCGATTCATTACACGATCGGGTTTCTTCCTAGATTTCTTTTACCTCGTAGGTGTCCCGATGATGGGCGTCGTTGCGTGTGTACTACCCGAGTCTCCCACCCTTGATGAGAGTCTCGATGGCATCCTTGAGGTGGACCCAGTCTTTCGTCAAGTGCCTGTGGCTCTGATGGTACTGACAATTTTTTTTTATCTTCCCCGGGCTTTGCTGGAGCGAGTCGAGAACGTTTAACGCCGTCGTCCTTAAACTTGGTATTAGAGCACTCCACAAGGATACGCTTGCGGGAAGTAGTCATCAGGATGTACTCTGTGAATCGTCCTTCTGGTCCCCTATACTCGTTGGGATCGCATAGTTCCTCCTCCCTTCTGTTATCCCCTGTCTGTCGATAATGGCGCGCATCCCGGTGCCGCAGGATGTTAGTCGTTCATTGATTCCTTAACTCGTATAATTTATTGGCACCTTATTTCTCCTTGTAGTCCATGTATGCTCGGGCCTTTTCAAGGAGAGTGTCAAAAGACCAAGGGGGGTTCAATGCCAACGGCCTTTCTAAATTCAGTGCTCGGAAGGAGTCCCCTCTCGAGCAGGTATCCTTTCATGTGATCGGCACATGAGACCTGAATGGCCTCGCGGTTGAACCGATCAATGTATTCCCTGAGGGTCTCGTCGCTCCTTTGGACGATTGCCTTAAGGGAGGCCTCAGTCTTCGGATGTCTATGAGACGCGGTGAAGCTGCTGATGAACTGGTTCTTAAGGATCCTCCAAGAGGTGATCGACCCCGGGGAGAGGTTCTTGTACAAGTACATGGATGTTTTTCTAAGTGTCGTGGGGAACGACCGATATTTAATTGGCCCCCTGACATTGTGGTAGTGGAGCATTGCTTCAAACTCATCGATGTGGTCGACATGATCAACAATGCCATCATACTCCTTTAGTAGGGGAGGTTTTTCAATTCATCTAGGAATGGGAGCCTCCATGATTGCTTGGACAATGAACCGCGGGGGTCACCTTCGTCACTTTTGTCTGAAGATCAGGAGGGGGACCGGTTGTAGCATTAGTCGTTGTGATGGCCTTGGCCATGGGGAGGATCTCTTGGCCAAGATTGTCTTTCTTTATTTCCCTTGTTTCTGTTGTTTCCATGGGATCGCCGCTCCCTGCACGGGGGAGTGTGACCACGCCTCCCCAAAGCTTCGAGCTGGACCCTCTCCAATGCAGGACCACGCCTAGCTCGTCGGAGAGAAGGGCTTCGTGAGCCATCGCATCTGTGTCACCACGTGGGAGATTGGGGAGGGTCTTCGTCGGGGAGGAGGAGTGTCAGGTCTCCTGTGTCTTCTGGGGTCCCGGGGAGTTTGCTCGAGCATCTCAGCCGCTCACCTTGTGAAAAGATTATATAGTCGGTTTGGTTGATGGCCACGAACAGAGCTCTGGTCGTGGCGTCAGCACCTGCAGTGACGGAGACCTCCTGGTATGCATTTGGTTCATAGTTATGTGGAGGATGATTGTCAACCTCACGCGGTTGCGAGCGGGTTGATGAAGAGATGGTCAGTCAGTCTCTGTAGTTTTGCTCGGGACCGACCACGTCGATGTCGTTGTCGGCGTTGTTGTTGTTGATATTGTTGTCGCCAATGTTTTTGCTGTTGGGGTCAACGAGATGTGCGTTTTGGTTATTGTCGACAGCTTGGTCGGCCATGACAATCGTACAGTTTGATGAAGTGTTGCTTTGGTCTTGAGAGGGAGACGGGGAAGCTGAATTCTCACAAACGGCGTCACTGATCGTACTTGATCAGAAGGGATTGTCAAAGTCCACAAGCTTCAAGTCGAGCAGTAGTTGGATGTGAAGTGGGGGTACCTGCAAGACACTCTGATGTCAAAAAAGTGAGGTTCAGAGCAACTGCAAGCGAGTATGAGAATAAGAGTGAGTGATTGAATACCTGACCCTCTCAAGTGAGAGGGTATTTATAGCCTCTAATGCTAGGTTAAGATCCCCATTGTTGGGCTGAGCAAGCAGACCTAAAAGTAGAGACTGTCAGGTCCTACGTGTGTAGTGGGGGCCAGCACATGGTCCCCAACCTGGATGGATTCCTCTAAACTATCAAGAGGATATGGATGCAGTCTTTTCGAAGTCAAAAGAACTCTGCGATATTCGAAGGTGTTGAGAGTCAACCATACGAGGAGGATGTTCGTGAGGTCCTTCTGACCGTCGTTGATCCTCCTCGTCAGTCGTGAGGTTGTCCTCGAAGGACTTGTCTTGGTCGACGAGAAGAGTGGATGATGTTCGTGAGAAACTCCCAAGCATTATTGATTCTCCTCGCCATTCATGGGTTATCCCCATAGGTCAAAACCAAGTCGACTAGAAGAATGGAGTTAATGTTCAACATAAATGAGGGCTCTTCCTGCTGGCCTTCTCATATAGCATAATTGAATTGAATCTTGGATGATGTTTAGACCAAGTGCAAGTCCAATCTAAAACAAATATCATATTAAATTTATCGTTAAACGTTTTGATAAAATATTGTATAAAACTCTAGAAAAACACACTAACAAAACGAATAAGACGAAGAGAAAGAAAGGCCCACAAATCCGAATAATATCTCAAAAATATGCATCAATCTCGACATAGGACATTGTTGGTTTTCAGATTCATGATAATGCATGTGTGACCGACCTTACCGACATTCATCCACGCCCATGTTCACGACCATGACATGAATTGAATAGCCAACTCTCTGACTCTGATGTCCTACGAAAGTAACTTTGTTGAAAAATACAACCAATCACACACCATTACGTAAAACACCTTCGTTACAAACTAGTACTAGTACCATTTTTTGGACATATTTTTCATCTGTAATATAATGCTGCTCTATCTATCTGTGATGAATACTGAGTGATGGAACATGTGTGGCTGAAAATCATCTCCGTCCAGTTAGATATGGGGCCTAACAACCAGAGATATTTTTATTTTGATTCGCCATTCATTTATGACATGTTGCTCCAAATCTTTCATTTTCTTGCTGATATTGCGACTAATGTTTGAGTACTATAACTACTTATTTATACACGCCGAAATCTACTTCCTTTGGAGTTTTTGTCTTTATTAATTAAAATTATGTTGCTGTCGGTCAAATCTTTATGTCAATTTTGTTTTAAATTGATATTTTTTATTTAAGAAAATAAACAAAAATACTATTCGTTTCTCATTATGAATGTAGTTTTTTATATATAATTTATTAATTATAAATATATTAGAATATAATAAAAGTTAAAATGTAGTTTTGGTTTTTTTTTATTTAAAACCAATTATTAAGTCTTCAAATTACAATGTTTTCTGAAATTTTCATCATTCCATTGGTAGTGATTGTTAGTATAAAAAAATTAATTAGAATATTAAACATACAAGTGATTTAAAATTTACAATTTTAATTGGTGGGAGACATAATTTTCATATTTGATGACAGTTTAAAAATGATGTATACCATCAGTATACCATCTATTTTCTCTAATTTTTAACGAAGTGATTTATTAATTAATTGGGTATTGACAATTGAGGAAGGTTAATGTGGTAAATTTGATCAAACTTTGGTTCGACAAGGGTAGCTTTCGTGGTTCGAAAGAGGTTAAATATGAAGTCAAAGTTTGTTCACATGTTGTTGTCAAAAATATGGTAAGTTGTTAGCATGTCGAATTGGACCAGCTTGTTAGCTTCATTGTTTAAGATAATATGTTACTTAAGTTAGCTTAGTAGTTTATGAATATACTAGTTCTCTCAAGTTGTTGAGAGAGGTTGTTGGTTGTTGGTATTCACTTATAATCTATAAATCCTAATAGAGAAAGTGAATAGTAAAACAATTATAACCAATCCTAATATTTCTTTCTTCTTCTTTTATATTTTCTCTCTTTTACAAAACTTAATAGGGTTTCTTGTGTTTGTTCAAAAATCTTAATCTTTCTTATAGTTTTGAGTTGTTCTTGACGACACTCCATTACAACAAATTGGTGCGATGAGCGTGTGTTATACCCTAATTTTTGCCCATAATATTCCTCTATCATCTCATATCAAATCAATCATATCACGATCACACTAGGGTTTGGTTCTTCCCCATATCTCTAGGTTTGCTCATGAGGAATTACCAAGCACATTGACTTATGCATTGTGATCATCTATGTTTTGTATTGATTAACTTTTAACTAATAAGTACAATGAGTGTTTGCTCTAATTGATGATCCTATAGGTGAGGGAACAACACATTTCATCAGGTTGATCTATAGGTTCATGAGTTTATTTCCATGTCTTCTTCAACAAAGTTTCATTGAGATTCAAGCTTCATCATTGAAGATACTTTGAAGTGATATCATGACAAGGTCTACTATGACTCATCATGCCTCAATTTGTCAAAGAATGTCAAAAGATGCAAGAGTTAATTGAAGAAGTTTGACCTAATTGGACAAGTTCTTGATTTCTTGATCACAAGTGCATAACTCTCTCAATTCTTAATATTTGGAGATGGTTTTTGTTGCTAAGGGTTCTTATTATCTTCTACAACAACTTCTATTCACATGAAAAAAGTATTTGTTTAAGAAAGTTTGTCAAAATTGAAAGGGGTTCCCAAGGCATTTTGTTGCTCTAGGAACTAGGGTTTTGAACTTCTAAGGGTTATACCTTGCTCATCTTTTGTGATTTTTGAGTAATTACAAAGACATGCTTCTCTTTAAAGGGTTATCAACTAATCACTTCAAAATTTTCAAGAAGATTTTATGTGGAAGATACCTAATGATGAAGAAAGATTACAAGTCCTCTAGATAGGCCATAAAATTCCCTTGTGTGACTTCAAAATACCATAACTTGTTAATTTTTTATCTCCTTGAGCCCATTATTTTTCCATAATGATATTAAGGATGTGAACTTCAACTCTTCCTTTATGTGCAAAGCTTGAAAGTGGATGGAGGATGCCATAAGAATGCAAAAGATTATAGGTCATCTCATGAATTTTCACCAACTTCACAAGGCCATAACTTTTTCAATGATTGTTATTTTTGAGTTATTCAAGTTTCACAATACTCCTTAAGGAGTCCACTTCAAGCTATAATTAATGATCACAACTCAATTTTGAAGAAATGCCTTGTTTGGAGTCAAAATATTATAGGACTTTTTTTGAGAAAAAACATAGAATTTTTTGAAGTACAAAAAGTCAGCATTTTTTCTCAACTTTGACTCATTACAACTTTTAGCTCAAGTATCCATTTGATTACATTATTTGCATATTGTAAAGATTGTAACCTTATGTTTTAAATGCTTCAAGAATGATGCCCTAAGATCCATTGAGCTATGAATGCCATGGATTCAAAGTTGGTACCTTGAAACTGACTTTTTCCTCTAAGTCAGAATTTGAAATCCATAATTCAGCTTCTAATCACTAAATTTCTGCGCATTTTTACTTTTAATCATGTTTAAAAATCTTCCAGAAAAGATTAGAACCTTGAAACGCAAGTTCTGGTTGAGTTTTGAGCAAACTAGAAGTTACACTTTTCATGCTTGCAACTTCACACGATTTCTCTCCAAACTTCATCATTCAACACACTTGAGCATTCCATTTGATTCCCTATAAATAGAGGGTTTTATCTCACTCATTTTCTCAAGCTTAGAAAACCAAAATCACCCTTCCAAACTCCCTGCATAACTCACTTTTCCGAGATTTCGAATTCCCTTTTTCTCCACTTTTCAATCTAATTTCTTCATTGATCCTTCATCCTTGAACTTCACTGAAGCTAACAGAAGAAGAATCAAGCCTTGAGGTGTCCTAAATTGTGCTAATCAAGTCCAGTTTCAGAGCATTTTGTCAGGTAGAATTATCAATCAAATTGAACCAAATAAAGCCCTATTCTACTCTATTCATCCTTCTGATTCTCACACTTCTTATTGTTTGTATTTTCATTGAGAATTGAGAGAGATACTTGGGATTTTCGTGCTCGCTATTTTTTTCTGATTTTCTTCAAATTCAGCTTTGCACAGTTTATATAAATTTGGCGCGAGGGTATCATTAGAATCATCTTGAAGAGACGAATCTAATGATACCGGTCTGGTTCTCTAATTTTACAATTTATGGAACCTCAATCTAGGGCGTCTGGAGGTTGCAGACGACTTACGTGTCGTGCTTCAACCAATGATGGCGTGCTACGCTATTTTTTTGAAACATATGTAGTGTGTTTGTTTTACCATGCACGTGTCTCAAGAGCCCTGAGATCTGATTACTTTAGTGAGTCAGACTCCATCCAACGTGCCACATTTTAAGTTGTTTTTATTTAATAAAGATTGATTCAGTGTGAAATCCAATAAAGTTCATGACATGCACAGCGCGCCAGATCCACTGGATTTGTTTACTAACACATTTTGATAGTGATCAGATGGCCCATATTTTTTTTGGTTTGTTATTTTATTTTCTGATTTTTTTATTTTAATTGATTTAAACTTCAAAAAATCATAGAAAATTCATTTCTGACCCAAAAATTCTGAAAAAAATTCCCAAATTTTTTTAAAATATTCTCTTTCTAATTTTTTATTTTTTCATGACTTTATTTTCAGATTTGATATCTTTTATAGTTTTTCCTTTATTTTGACTAGTTTCTAATTATTTAAAAATACTTTTTGATGTTTTTAAATTTTGAAATATTTTATAAAAATTATTTTACTCATTTCTGACTTTCTGAAATTTTTATAGAATTTTATTTTGAGTTATACTATTTTTGATTTTTTTAAACTTATTTGAGTGATTTTAATTAGTTTTAAAATACTTTTCTGTTTTAAAAAATTATAAAAAATTATATAAAAATATTTGAGGTCATTTTGATTTTTCTAGGGTCTTTTCAAATTTTTCTTTGATACTTTGAATATAGTTTGCAATTTTACCTTTTATTTTCATTTTAAAAACAATTTAAAAGTCATTTTTATTTTTTATTTTATTCATTAAATGCAGTTTATTTTTTTATTTATATTCTGACAATGTGATTATTGATCAAAAAACTTCATTAACATCATTGGATCTTGGATGTTGATTTTAACTCCACCAAAATGGATGAATGATTTTAATGATAGTTTGATAAAATATTTTGATTCAAATATTCCTCTTCGCTCTTCATCTCATCCTTTTCTCTCTTATACTATATGTTGTTAGAGGATGATTTATATATCATCTCTCTAAACATATGGTACATAGATTGCTATTGGCCGGCCTCAAAGTAGGTGCGACTTCAATATAAGTCCACTTTCAATTACTTAACATAGCGCTAAATTTTATCCCGATTCGAGAAATGATCATTCATGGCCCAAAACTATGTTTGCAAGCCCAAACATGTCTAATTTGAAACCTTTGGTCCAATAACCTTGAGATCCATTGTTATGAGGATTTGGTCTTATCAATCCTCTAATGAATCTTCATAAATTTTGGAACTAAGTGAATCATTTAAACATCGTTGGTCATTTATTGTTTCCTTGAGATTTTGAAATGAATGATATACTTGACAAAAAGCAAATGAAACTTGTTGTTGAGAGGCTTTGATTTTATCAATCTTCTAATGAATTTTCAAATACAAGTTTCAATATGGTCATTCAACTAACCTCTAATTCCTAACAACTGACTTTATTTTATGCTTTTACTTTATGCTTTTCATTTTGAGCACATTTATTTAAGCATTTTCATTTCATGCTACTTTCATCTTTGCTCATTTGAGCATTTATCTTTATGTCATTTTTATTTTGCTCACTTGAGTTTTTCATTTTTTTTTAAAGATACCTAATAATCAACTTGAATCATAAAAAAATTTAATGTTACTTGGACTATTTTGTTACTATCCTTGGCATTTTGGAGTTATGGACTTCTTGGACTTATGATTAGATACCTTGACCTACCTTAAGATCTTGTGACTTCTATTATCATTTTGCCTTGAGCTCTTGGGGTTTACCTCAAGACATTGGGTTGTTTGTTTTCTTTGCTTACAGGTTATTTTGATTACATGCTTTGTCTGTAATCAGGAATTCATCTGTATACAACCATTACTCTGCCTAATTTTTGTGAAGACTTAATGCATTTGAACTTGGTTTTCTTAAGAGGTTTATTATCTTTGATTGTTTGGTTTCAATCCAAGGGATGAGAATTCTACATTGACTCATTTTGTCAAGTGTTGGCTTCTTGTTGGTTAGACGGTTCTTTTCCCTAGCTTTTACCCTATGCTTAAGGATAATCCATTCATCTCCTCCCATCTTCTTTAATTTCAAAAATATTCTCCCCCCTTTTGAAAACTCTTCTCATTTTTAAACTTGAATCACTTTCACAATAAACCTGGACTTAGGTCCATGCATTTTCAAAAATCCTTTATTAATCAAACTTTAACCAACTTAATAATACTTTGACATTTTCGTGAGAAGACTAAAAGTCAATCAATCTTATTCAAACAATTTTTTTAGCCATTTTGGCTTTTTATCTTAAAATTTTCTCAAAATATTAGACTCTTGTCAATCCTTATAGTGATGCGAACTACTATACTTCTACGATATGTAGTGAAGTGAGATATTTTCCACTTGGATGTTGAGCGAATCATTGTTAATTTTAAAATCCAAGCTATATCCTCCACTTTGAGATGACGCAAATTCTTATTTCTCATAATCGTGGGTAATAAGTATGTCCTTCCATTTGGATACGATGATGATGACTCGTCTCTAAAAATTAACCAACACACTTGTGTTTTAAAATTTCTAAAAGGTGAAGTACGAGTACCCTGATCCCCTATTGCACGAAAGGTGGTACGTAGGCACTAAAGATTCACAACTGCGGCGGGTGCAAAAATTATAAAAAAAAAGTATTTCTTTTCTCATCTCCATAATCTATTTTGTATACAACTGTTATAGCCAAAATACACAAATTTTCAAAGAGGTTTCTGCTGAGTACCGTAGATGTTTAGGGTGCTAATACCTTCCCTTTGCATAACCAGCCCCCGAACTTAGATTCTCTCCCCCTCTTTTTGGGTTATTTTCTCTTTTCCTATTCCTCTGAAAATAATAAAGCACGGCGGCGATTTTTATTTGATCTGTGCGAGTCAAGTCAATCCAATGGCTTAGTCTCAACATTTCTACTGCTACAGAAAAAAATGGTGACTTCACTGGGGAAAGATTGACTAAATAATGGTCCATCCCTAAGTGGGTTGAGCCTATTTTTGTTTATTTGTGTATGTGCTATTCTTGCTTATATGTTATATGGTGTATATATGTTTGTCTGGATTTTCCTGGTTTTCAGGATGCTTGGTGATTTCTCATAAGTCTTATACCCGAACTTGGGTAAACTTAAGATAAGACGGGCGGTATAGTCATGTTAACTTTGAGGGAGTGATCCCAAAAATGGAGGCATGAGATCTGCCACTCAGTGGAGGCCCATTTGATTATAGTGTTGTTTACTGAGTAATCGGAAAGACGCGCTGCTTTTGACCTGGGAGCCTACTGAAACTGAGGACCGTAGAACCCTTAACTCATCTTGGCCTTTTAGGTGTAGTCCGAAAACTATGACGGAGTAATCCGAAAATGGTTGTCACGCGATACTACACTCAGACGAGTTTTTCTTAAGAATATTACTAATTACCGAGTGAATCGGGACATTTGTAATATCCGATGGAAGGATGTAGACTCTGAGAACCTCTTAGAACCTTGTCCAGCATGTGATAAACTATTAGACCATACCTTATGGGTAGTACCTTTGACCTCATGCTCATGACGTCAAACCTATGAACCCCCATGTTTGTGATCTTGTGTGTGATTGTTGCGTTATGCATTCATGCACCCATGAGCATCCTTTAAAACATTTTGGTTCAAGGGACTTAAAGTTGACTTTTTACGAATATCTCAAGTACTTTTGACCATGGATTATGAAAAAAGAAAGACTCGGAAGTAAAATTTCAAGAATCCTAAGATAGATGATTTGATGAGTCTAACTCCCGAGATTGAGAGTTCTACAAATTTTCGGAAGAAGTATGAATCCATTGTATCTCTCATAAAACTCAGGATGAAGGAGGGTATTCTCTCGACTTTGGTCCAATTCTATGATATTATGTATCGATGTTTCACTTTCCCTAATTATCAGTTGATTCCTACATTAGAGGAGTATTCTTAACTACTGGGTATACCTGTTATCGATCATGTTCCTTTCACTGGTTTGGAGGAGGAGACAAAATCTCAGGAGATTGCTACTATGGTCCATTTGGGGAAGTCTGAGGTTGAGGCCCACATGACTAACAAAGGAGGAATTAGAGGATTACCCACTCAGTTTTTATTAGAGAAAGCTCGCTACTTTGCTAGGATGAAGAGTACAATTGCTTTTGAGGCTATCTTTTCTATACTTGCTTATGGATTATTCTTATTTCTGAACATCGACAAATTTATGGATAGTAATGCCATCAGGATCTTTTTGATTGGGAATCCAGTGCCTACGTTATTAGGAGATGCTTATTACTCTATTCATCTTCGGAATTCTTATCATGGAGGAATGATTATTTGTTGCACGCCTTTGTTGTATCAGTGGTTTATTTCTCACTTACCTCAGTCTGATGCTTTCTAGGATATCTAGAAGGAACCTCGTTGGGATCCAAAGATTATGGAACTTACTCATTCATATATTGTTTAGTATCATCAGGCTTACCATGATACGAAGATTGCCGATAGTCGTGGTAGTTTCCCCAATGAACCTCTTATTAGTACAAAGGGAGGAATTAACTATAATCTTGTTCTTGCATGATGACAGCTTGGATATCCGATGAGAGATAAGCCAAATAGTATTCATCTTAGTGGTTTCTTTCTTAAAGAGGAGAGGATCATAAGGAAGATAAGGAGGAAATTTCAAAGGCTTGGCACCATATTCACGGGAAGAGTAGAAAGAACTTGGGACCCAGAGGAGCTGTTTCTTTGGAGCATTACCTCCAATGGATATAGGCAAGGGAAATTCAGTTGAAAATGTCGTATTCCCGTGAAGCACTTATGCCTGATATGTTTGTGAAAACCACTCCTCCCCTTTTAGATGATGTGGAAGAGCTTCATCTTTTCCTAGTCAAGATGCAGCAGGAGAAAGAGGCTTGGAAGAATAAGTGTCAGACTTT
The DNA here is from genome assembly GCA_948472305.1 of Vicia faba. NCBI lineage: Eukaryota > Viridiplantae > Streptophyta > Magnoliopsida > Fabales > Fabaceae > Vicia > Vicia faba. The sequence continues at coordinate 990,839,116 of OX451740.1, read as the reverse complement.
AGAGATATTCTACCGAGCAGACTTGAAGGAGAAATATGACCTAATTGAGATTCTTGAGAGTCGTGTTGTAGAGATGATGGAGAAGCAAGAGGATTTATTTTCCTCTAGAGCTCAGTCAAGACTTAGTCATTCACTTCCCAACTCTAGTGATTGGAAAGTGGTTCCCGATAGGTACGCATAAGAGAACAAGCAGTTGAAGGCTCGGATTGCAAGAATCACAAGAAAGCATCAGTGTGTGGAGTGATCTTCATCAGCTTTGATTTTTTAAGATTTTAGATTCTATCTCTTCTTGTACTTGGTATTGGTACTAAAAAGATGTAATCCATTTCGAAGTTATCATAATGAGATTTTCAGTATTTCAAAATGTGTTAGTACTTTAGTATTTGCAAATTGCCTATAATTCTTTGAGTCCCTTGAAATGTTAATAATAATAAAATAAATCATGTGCATTGCATATTATGCATCTTTCGTACCCCAAATTTGTCCTACCTTTATGATTATACTTCTCAGATTAAAATAGAAGAGAAATGTCTTAATTAAGAATGGTCCAGCAATATCTGGTGGCCTATTTTCAAGAATCCAAGTCAATAAGGAGGTGTGTCTTAATCCAGGGGAGTGAGGTTTTCTAAATCAGAAAGACCATATACCTGTGGGCCTATTCCAGAAGCATGTTGGCCAATGACCCATGAGATGAGAATATAGAGAAATAATTCAGAAAAAAGAATTAAATTTTAATTATAAAAGCCCATTTAAATTTTTTTGTTGTTAGTAAAGAAAAAGGGAGTGAAATGGAAATAAGAAGCTCATAAGAATTCGTATGGTCCATTAAGATTTTCAAAACTAGCCCATTTGGCATTTTTATTATTGCTGTGAAAACATTGTTTTACTGATTTTATATATAAATTATTTATTAATATAAGGCCTAAATAGAGGTATGCTGAAAGAGAAGGGGGGAGAAAATTCAAATTACAGGCCCATCGGGATTGTTATCAGCCCATTTGAAGTTTTTGTTATTGTCTTATTTTAGGGAAAAAATATTATTGCTATTAAAACTTTTGCTACTATTATTTCACTAAAAAATATATTTCTCTATTAAAAGAACGTCATATTTTTTCTATTGTTACTAATTAAAATTTTTTATTTTATTAAGAAATTTTTTATAATAATATTTCATTAAAAGAAATTGTATTAAACAATAAGGATTTTTGTTTTGAAAGTTCTGTTGGATTAAAATTTATAAAGAAAATTAGGCCCAATTCATGTCAAAATAATATAGTGGTGTTTGCAGCCCATTTACAAGCTGGATAGTAAGTAAAAATTAATTAGCGCGAGCCCAATGTAAAAAACAAGCTACTGTTTCAATCAAAGCCAGAAAATTACGCAATAACCCTTATTGTACAGATTGTAAATGAAATCGAATCTTATTGCAAAAACAAATCTAAACAAGTACAAAATAAGATGCAAAGCCCAGAATTCTAAAACTGAATCAAATCTTTATTACAAGTCCAGATCTATTACCAAATAAACCTAAATCAAATCTCAGAGAAAATATATTGCAATCACATTTTGAACCAATTACAGCAATGTTCCAAATCCCTAATTTCTATAATTCCCCTAATCTAAGCTAATCAAACTCGTAACAACAATTGAATCAAGCCCTATCAATACTAATAAAAAGAATACAAAAAGGGGGAAGAACACTATCGAAGGAGGAATTTTAAAGAACCGAAAAATAAGAACACGAAGAAGAATGAGGCACCAAAACCTTGCTGTTGAAGATCGGAAAAGAGGCGATTAGGGTTTCAACATATAAAACCCTAATCGCGTAACCCAGTCGTCGCCGTCACCATATCACTGATAACTTCACCGTCGCCGCTACTCCATTCACAATCACCTTCGCTAAGTACCGGGATCTGCAAGTTGGAAAGGGAAGAGGATTAGACACCGATGAGCTCAAAGAAACAGAACATAGAAACGCAAAGGAGGTAAACACACTTAGCTCTTTTTTTGTTGTTCTTGTATTGGGGTTGTGTGGGTTTGATTTACGGTGGGATTAGGTTCTGGACACAGGCGCCGCCGTGGTGTGGTGGCCTAGGGTTTGAGAAGGAGAAGTAGAGGGTGTGTGAAAGAGAGATAGAGGACAAAGGTTTCTGTAAACGAAAACTGAAAGGTGAAATGTAAAAATAATCTTTATATTCTGTAGTTGTCCTGTGCGCGCGTGTTCACCATAATAACTTGTACCTTTTAATTTTATCTGTTTGATCATTGTGGGACGACCGTAAGGCCAAGTCTACCGTAAGCCCCATACTCCCTTGCACATACGATTAGCCAGTTCTTCAAGAATTGCGTTTGGGCCAAGCCCATTCAGTTCAACACCCCCCTCATTTTTACTCACTGGTTCATCCACGCACCCCCCAGGTTTACTAGGCCTGAATTCATCATATGAATTCAGGCCTGGACTCTTCACACCCCCATCTTTTACTATTTAACTAAAAAATGTACTCCCTGTTTAATTTCAATATTTTTATTTTTTTATTTATTATTTTTTTATTTTCTATATGTTCTTATTTATATGTTATTTATTATTCTTATTATTTCTTTTATAATAATAATTATTATTAATACTTTATTTTTTTATTTTCACATATTATTACATTTATTATCATTTAAATAATTATATTATTTAAAAAATCATATGTATATATCTTTATATTATATTGCATTAAAATATTTTAATCATGCATTAATTTAGAATTTTTGCAATTAATATTATAAAAAATACATAAAAAATATCAAAATCTATTTTTCGCAATAAACTAATCTAAACAAATAACTTTTGCAAAAGGGTTCCAAATATATTTTGACTAATCGCGCATTTAGTCTAAAATTCCACAATCTCTACACCAGGTAAAAATGCGAGGCAATTCAAAATACTTTTGCAACCCATAAAAAACATAAATCCATACGAACTACGAATTGAGACTCTGATTCCTCATAAGAGGATACGTAGGCATACAACTAAAATCATAGCGAGTTCCCCTATTAAAAATTAAAACCCTTTTCCCCTATTAAAAAATTACAACCCTGTTTAACCTGAAACCTAAACCTAAACATAGTATCCTTAAGAATAAGGTAGATGAAAGGTGCCTAACACCTTCCTTTCGTCTAATGAAGTCCGAAACTTAGAATCTCTATTTTATAATTTAGGGTTTCCTATTAGATGCCCTTTCTTAGGATAAAAACTAGTAGTGACGACTCTTAATTTTAAATCCAGTCGCAACAGCTGGCGACTATGCTGGGGACCTCAACCTTAGGTTTTAGGTTTTATTTTGGGTTTTTATTTTCTTTACCTACTTATTTATTGCAATTTACTTATTTATTGTCTATTTTTTATCATTATATATTTACTGTGTGGCGGGACTTTTATTTCAAAAAATATTTTTCAAATAACCCTCGAAAGAAGGTTCGTCTATTAGCTTAGGGGATACATCATCCCTGCGAGTTTATGTGACGACTTCACCTAGAGTTGGTGGAATTCCGCAAAAGGAATACTTATCGAGAGATGTCCTCTTGATGAGTAGGAATTTGGAATGCCACCCACGACTCGTTGTAACGACCTTAACCAAAATCTCGTGATGAGACATTTCATGACTTTGAGACGAAAGTCTCGGTCCGTAAAGAGGCTTCACCTAAGAGGCCCTTGTGCCTTTTCCCTCTTTTGTTATTCATGATACCCTTAAGGAAGCCACCTTATGGGGAGGGTAGATTAACCATAAGTCAAAATTAAGAGCCTACCTTATAAGGGTACCTATCACAAAATCCCGTCACTAAACCCTACATCCATGCATTCATACATTTCATATATTCATCAACTGTTTCTTTTTATTTGTCTTAATTACAGGGTAAAAAAAACAAAAATAATAAAATCAAGATTTTGGTGATTATCTTTGAAAATGGATACCAAAGGGAAACAACTTGTCCGCGTCAACGCCATCAAGCCAGACATGTCTGAAATCAAAGCCATAAAAGGGAAATTATAAAAAAGAGCTCTGAAGATGTTGCTCGCTGCTATGGGGATACCCTTGATCCCAAGGATGTTGAAGACTTTCTAAAGCTTTGTCAAGCAATGGTCGATGGTTTCAGAGCAAACATCTGCAAGCGCACCTAGAAGATTTGTTTCCCTTTGCTTAATTTCATGCAAACAAGTTTTGGCTTAAGATTATAATATCTTTCAATATCTGAATCATGTTACTTTAAATAAAGGCATTTTGTTTCCATATCTCGTTTGCGTATCCATTTTTAAGATATTCACCAATTAAAAAAAGAAGTGAAAAAGCAAAAAAAAAAAGTATACCCAAGTGAATAAGACATTTAACCCCTTTCATGTTCATACAAATTCATTCGCATGCATGCATTCGCAAACATTCACATTTCACACTAAAGATCATCTCGATTTTTCAAAATCTCTCCAGTTAAACCATTGGTAGAAAAAGATCACCACCTCCTTAGCCTCCATACCAAACAAGGGCCTACCAGCAAAAAGTAATGGAACAAATCGAGGAGAATCAGGTTGCATTCAAGGAGGATCTCGACCAAGTAAAGGGTGACGTGAGTTCAATGAAAGGATATCTGAGTCAGGTTCTCCTAGCCCTAAAAAACATAATTGACAGACAGGATTAGATTCCCAGGGTATCTTTCGAAGAAGTAGCTCAAACGATTGGTGCATCAAGCGGTCACCAACTAAGAGAAGAGCCAGAAACAGGACCCAAAAAGTCCGCCATGGCCCAACAAGAGACAAGAGAAGCTGAAACCGAAGGGTTTGTCCCACTGCCATCAAAGGCAGGGGCATCACATGCCCTACAAATTCCAATCAACAATATAGAAAACTACTTGGACTTGCAGTATGGAGACCACGGCCTAAAGGATGTCAATAAGGAACCCCTAAAGATGACTATACTCATGCTGTCGATAAGCCACTGGTGATGAATCAGTATAAGGCTCTAGAAGAAAGGCTAAAAGCTGTGGAGGGATTTGATGCCTTCGAAGTAGATGCTCTCAAAATGGGCCTAGTTCATGATGTAGTAATTCCGCTGAAGTTCAAAGTTCCTGACTTTGGAAAATACCAAGGGCTCACTTGTTCAAGAAATCATTTGCGCATGTATTGTAGGAAGATGCATGCCCATGCCCACGATCAAAAGCTGATGGTTCACTGTTTTCAAGACAGCTTAAGCGGGGCATCTTTAGACTGGTATATGCAATTGGAGCAAGTTCACATTCGAACATGGAAAGATCTTGCTAATGCTTTATTAAAGAATTACAAATATAACCTGGACATGGAGCCTACCCGTATGCAACTCCAGAGTCTGTCCTAGAAGAAAGAAGAGTCCTTCAAAGAATATGCTCAGAGATGGAGGGAGATGGCATCCCGTGTGCAACCACCACTTTTGGAGAAGGAGTTAGTCGATATGTTCATGGGAACCTTGCAAGGGCTATACTATGATAAGATGGTTGGAAGTATCTCTTTGGGATTCGTAGATCTAGTGACTATCAGATAAAGAATTAAGACTAGAATAAAGAATGGGAAAATAACAGGGGGACCATCAAATGCCCCCTACAATTCAAAAAGGCCTGCTTCAAACATCCCAAAAAGAAAAGAGGGAGAAATTAATGTTGTAGCCTCACAACCAAGGGTAAAACAACCATTGATGGTCCTACAAGGACAACAACAAGGCAAATTTGGGAGGCCGCAAAGAAATTTTGATCCACTCCCCATGCCACCTAGCCAGTTATTACAACACTTGGTCAAGGTATCCTTGGTGGAACTTAAGCCTCTAGCTCCTCCAGTTGGGCCACTCCTATGAAAGTACAATGTCGACGCCAGATGCGAATACCATGCTAACTCTCCTGGATACACCATAGAGCAGTGTTGGTCATTCAAGCACAAGGTTCAAGATCTGTTAGAATATCAAGACATCAATTTTGAGAAGCCTAACATCAAATCAAACCCTATGCCTCCGCATTGTTAAACGACAATAAATGCGATTGAAGTAGTCACTGACTTTGGGGAAACCAGACAAGTAAAAGCCCCGATAAACTTGTTAAAGGAATATCTGTTAGAATGTGGGTTCTTGTTGGAACATAATGAAGCCTTTGAAAGAATGCTACCAAAGCTAGTAGACCAGGGGATAGTCTAATTCGGACCATACCCTAAATAAAAATATGTAGTAGCGATTGAAGGAAAGAAGCCATTGGTTATCCCTTGCCAAGGCCCAAATATTAACAAGAAGATTCTAGTGATCCCGTGGGGAGAATCGGCAGAAACCCCAGGGATGGCACCAAAGAAAGTTCTCCAAATAACACCAGTTCCAAAGGCCACGATGATAATTAAGGGATAGTCACATATCCCTTATGAAAGTAACAAAGCAGTACTATAGGGTTATGACTCAGTTGTATACATTAACAGAGTGAAACAAGAAAATGAGCCATCGTCAAGTCAAGGACCTCCAATTTCAAATATAGCAGGGACAGAGGGTATAACCCGAAGTGGTCAAGTCTTTGGATCTGAACCACCAAAGAAGAAGGATGAAACCTAAATAAAAGACAAGGGAAAAGCAGTGGTGGAAGTGAGTCAAGAGAAAGAATCTCCAAGCAAAAACTTTACTGATCAAGAGGCAGAGGAGTTTCTGAAAATAATCAAAAGGAGTGACTACATGGTGGTAGACCAGCTTCACTAAACCCCCGCTAAAATCTTCATACTCTCACTACTCATCAACTTTGAAGCACACCGAGACTCGCTAATGAAGGAACTGAGTTCAACATATGTGGCAGAGGAAATTACCGTGAATCAATTTGACAATGTTGTAGCAAACCTAACATCCGGATCATACCTGGGTTTTAGTAACAATGAATTTCACCCTCAAGTCCGAGCTCACAACAAAGCACTTTATATCTCTATGCAGATAGGTACTACCAGTCTATCCAAAGTACTCACCAATACAGGCTCTGCCTTTAACGTGTTACCAAAATCAAGTCTGATGAAGTTAATATTAGATAACATTGTGATGAGGCCAAGCTCTACAATAGTGAAAAAATTTGACGGTTCTCAAACCTCGGTATTGGGAGAGGTGTACCTTCTAGTCAAAATTGGGCCGCATATCTTCTACATCACTTTCTAAGTCATGGATATAGAGCTGACGCACACTTGCTTACTGGGGAGACCTTGGATTCATACGGCAGGGGCAGTCACCTCGACCTTACATTAAAAGTTGAAGTTCTTAGTAGAAGGGAAATTAATCATAATCTATAGTGAATAGGATATCTTCGTAAGTCGCATCGAATCCTACAGATATATCAGTGCCAACGAAGACTGTATAGCCACCCTGTTTCAAGCCCTGGAAATTGCTTCAATGGTGACTTTTTCGGTGGAGAAAAATAATAAGCCTAAAGTTGGGGAAAGCTCCCAGAAATTCCCGAGAAGAAGAATCACTTCGATTTGGGCTATGAACTATCGAAAGCTACTCTGAAGGGTAAAACACTGTTTCCTCCAATCCAAGAGACCCTTTTCAAGAAGGAAATAGAGTGCGGTGGACATGTGGCAATGATATCCAACAAAGTCAACACCAAAAGGGCAATTGACTTCATCCGAGAATGTGCCCCAGGAGAAGAACTCAAAAGCTGGACAGCCGTGGAAATTCCCGAGATCTTTTTTCTTTCCTAAGTAATTTTTATTGTTTTGAAAGAACCTATGTCAAGCCCAAGCATAAGGGTTGCTTGTAAGGGCCCTCCCATTTTGTTTCAGACAATCTTTACAATTAATAAAAATTATATTTTGTTTTCAATTAAGATCCTTGTCTTTCTCTTGCATTTATCTCTTAAATATAAAAATGGCAATACTTTCTTTTCATATGAATTTTCAAAATTCATATACTAAAATCTGCACCAAAACATGATAAATGTGCAGATCCATGCCCATAACCACCGATAATGTTACGGTTGCGACCCGATATAATTTTGATGCTCCTATCAACCAAGCCAAAAAGAGGAAGGTGATGAAGATCTTGAACTTTATGAATAAATTGCAAGGGAAATAGAGCAAAAGGATGATAACATACAAACGTATCAAGAGGCTACTGAGACCATTAATCTATGCACAGAGGAAGATCCAAAAGAAATCAAGCTAGGGGCAGTGTTAGAGCAAAGTGTCAAAAAAAGGCTGATCAAGCTATTGCATGAGTACGTGGATATATTCGCCTGGTCCTACAGGGAAATGTCTGGATTAGATACAGACATTGTGGTACACAGACTACCTCTCAAAGAAGGTTGTTCCCCAGTTAGGCAAAAACTCAGAAGAACTCGTCCGAATATGTCTAGTAAGATTAGAGAAGAGGTCCTTAAACAATTTGATGCAGGGTTCTTAGCAGTGGTAGATTATCCGCCATGGATAGCTAACATTGTGCCCGTACCCAAGAAAGACGGTAGGGTACGCATATGTGTGGATTATCGAGATCTGAACAAAGCAATCCCCAAGGAAGACTTCCTGTTACCTCACATCAATGTTTTGGTAGACAACACAACTTAAGCTTCAGTATTCTCATTCATGGACGGTTTCTCAGGCTATAATTAAATCAAAATGGCACCCGAAGACATGGAAAATACTACTTTCATGACACATTGGGGAACCTTTTTCTACAAAGTAATTTCTTTGGGTCATAAAAATGCAGGGGCAACTTATCAAAGGGTCATGGTAACGCTATTCCATGATATGATTCATAAGGAGGTTGAAGTGTACGTAGATGATATGATCGCCAAATACGATACGGAGGAACATATCATACATTTACAAAAGTTATTCAAGCGGCTGCGCAAGGTTAGACTAAGGTTAAATCCGAATAAATGTACATTTGGCATCAGATCAGGCAAGTTGCTGGGTTTCGTTGTAAGTCAGCATGGTATCAAAGTGGACCGCGACAAAGTACTGGCTATACAAGGGATTACAGCACCGAGGATAGAAAAAGAAGTTAGTGGTTTCTTAGGGCGATTGAATTACATATCAAGGTTCATATCGCATCTAACAACTAAGTGTGAGCCTATATTCAAATTATCGCGAAAAGATCAAACGGTAGTATGGAATAATTCCAAAACAGCCTTCGAGACAATAAAGTAATATTTACAAGAGCCACCGATCTTAATGCCACCATTTCCCGAAAGACCACTCATCATGTATCTTACAGTGCTCGAAGGATCAATGGGTTGTGTTTTGGGACAGCAGGAAAAAACACGAAGAAAAGAGCATGCAATTTACTACCTCAGCAAGAAATTTACTGACTGCGAAACTAGGTACTCGCTCCTCGAGAAAACATGTTGTGCTTTGGCTTGGGCTACTAAAAGGTTGAGGCAATATATGTTAACTTACACCACATGGTTAATAGCAAGAATTGATCCTCTAAAGTACGTGTACGAAAAACTGACTCTTACATGAAGAATCGCCCGATGGCAGATGCTACTATCAGAATACGACATCCAATATGTCACTCAGAAGGCCATCAAGGGTAGTATACTAGCTGATCATCTAGCTCACCAACCGCTTCATGAATATCAACCCATGAAGTTCGAATTTTCAGATGAAGATGTCATGGTTATAGGTGACTATGAAATACCAGGACCTGACGAAGGACCCGAGCCAGGGGCACGTTGGACACTCATGTTCGACAGGGCTTCAAATACACTGGGGCATGGTATAGGGGCAGTATTGACTTCTCCAAAGAATTATCACAAGCCTTATACTGCAAGGTTGTGCTTTGACTGCACTAACAACATCGCCGGGTACGAAGCTTGTATACTAGGACTGGAAGCTTCCATTGATCTGAGAATAAAGCACCTCGAAGTATTTGGAAACTCCACATGAGTCATATACCAAGTCAATAGTGAATGGGATACTAAACATCCAAAAATGATTCCATATCAGGATCATGTTTTAAAGTTGGCTACAGAATTCAAAAAGATCACTTTCAGTCACATCCCACGAGAAGAAAATCAAATGACAGATGCCTTGGGAACTCTCTCAGCTATGTTTAAAGTAACCTGGCCAAACCACGAACCACACACAACCATCAGACACTTCGAAGAGCCCACACACTGCCTTGATATTGAAGAAGGGCCGGATGACAAGACTTGGTTTTACGACATCAAGAAATACCTTGAAAAACAAGAATATCCAGAAAATGCCTCTGTCTTTGACAAGTGAACCCTACAAAAGTTAGCCTCGGAATTCCTTCTGTGTAATGGTGTGCTGTACAAAAGAAACTACGACATGGTATTACTCAAGTGTGTAGAGAAACAGTAAGTATACACGCTCGTGATATAAATCTACAAGGGAACGTTTGGAACTCATATGAATGGGCACGCCATGGCTAGAAAGATTTTGTGAGCAGGGTATTATTGGTTAACGATGGAAGACGACTGTTATCACTACACAAAGACGGATCACAAATTCCAGATCTACGCTGATAAGTTAAATGTGCCACAAACTCCACTAAATGTCATGATCTCCCCTTGGCCGTTTTCAATGTGGGGAATTGATATGATCGGTATGACCGAACCTTAAGCATCCAACAGACACTGTTTCATACTAGTAGCCATCGATTACTTCACTAAATGGGTAGAAGCAACATCCTATGCCAATGTGACAAGTCAAGTGGTTACGCGATTTATCAAGCAAAATCTCATATGCAGATACGGGGTTCCAAGCAGGATTATTACAGACATCGGGTCCAATTTGAACAATAAGATGATGAAGGAGCTGTGTGACAATTTCAAAATCGAACATCATAACACTACACCATACAGACCCAAGATGAATAGAGCCGTCGAAGCAGCCAATAAAAATATCAAGAAGATCATTCGGAAAATGGTAAAGGCATATAAAGACTGGCCTAAAATGCTTCTCTTTACTCTACATGGCTATCGCACTTCCGTGCGCACATCAACAGGCGCAGCTCCTTTCCCTATGGTATATGGCATGGAGGCAATACTCCTAATTGAAATAGAGATACCATCACTTCGGCTATTAATGGAAACAAAGTTGGAAGAAGAAAAATGGGTTCAAATGCGACTTGATCAGCTCAACCTCATCGAATAAAAACCCTTGACAGCTCTATGCCACAGTCAATTGCATCAGAAGCAGATGAAGAGGGCCTTCAACAAGAAAGTTCATCCTCAGACATTCAAAGAAGGGGATTTAGAGCTCAAGAAGATTCTTCTACCTTACCTCGATTCATGTGGTGAATGGACACCCAACTACGAAGGTCCATACATAGTGAAAACAACATTCCCCGGTGGTAGTCTCATCCTCACAACAATAGATAGAGAAGAACTACCGCACCTGGAAAATTCAAACGCAGTCAAAAAATACTATGTATAAAAAGCTCGCTAAGCTCGAACCCTAAACGGGCGACTTAGGCAAAAAGGAGCGTCACGATGGATCGAAAACCCTAAAGGGCGATCCATGCAAAAATTAGGTACATACAAAAAAATCTATCCCCGTGGATTGAAAACCGAAAGGGCGATCCAGGAAAAAATTAGGGATTTTATTCAAAAATAAATAAAGAACAAAAAGACTGCGATCTAAGAACTACGACTACGAACCACGAAGAGAGAGATGGATCTAAATCACACGACTCAGAAGCAAAGGAGACATGAGCCATTAAAAGGATATCGGGGAACAACAGTAGCAATTATCATTTTTCATTGCCATTTACAGTTGAGAAAATTTCTGTAATTACCTCTTTCAAGGAATTACATCTTGTACTCTCTCCTATTCAGAGGAATATCAATAAAGCATTTACCTTTGTTTTCATATTTCAAATTGCATTTTTCTTTTTCAGACTTGTTTGTAAAATACTACGCTTATTGCTTGTGAATATTATGTTGAAATCATTTTGGGGAATTGACAAATAAAAGCATTTTATAAAACATCGAAAAAGCATTTTGGTTAGAAAAACATCAAAAGAAAATTCACATCTACGTCCATACACATGTCTACGTCTACGCCTGCACTTACGACACAAAAGTCTAGACCTACGCCTACGCTTGAATACCACAATCAAAATATTGCTAACATTCTTCATCATATTCAAATCAATTCAACGGTACCACGACAATGCAAGAAACAACTCCAGGGAATCGGTAACTCAAAACCAATGTTTTAGAGGAAAGAATGCCAGAAACAATTTTCATAACATTTCAAGGCATACACACATTTTACACACATTATACACACATTTTGCATACATAATACATGTACACTCTGGGTTCCATATCAATCAGACAACATACGTGTTGTACCCCAAAACTTGCCCTCTCATTTCTCAAAGGATCACCCTGAACCCTCCGGTTTGCTCCCCTCCCATTTCAAGCTTGGATTTACACATTTTTCAAGAAAGTCATTCACGAGGGTAAAATGGTCATTTGCGCATTGAAAAGTCAAACTTTGACTTTTGATCAAAAGCAAGTTTCAAAAATCATATTTCATCAAGACATGTTGAAATATGAAGTTTGTTTCATCAAGAATTTCAAAAGTCAAAACTACTTTGGAAAAGTAAAAATTCTAAATACTTAGAATTTTTCTAAGTGTTTAAGAAATATGACAAGCTCAGAACTTCTGGCCAGATTTTCAGCATGATGCAAGCTGATTCTGGAAGAACTTATGATACAATAGTTATATATTTCAATGAGATATAAAACAATGCAGAACATAACTTTTCCTACAAATGCTGGGATTTCAAGTTATAACTCCTCAAAGACACGTCCATGAAACTAAAGCACTCAGCAAATTCTAGACACTTTCAAAATAGATTTTGGTCAGAACTTCTGGGCCAATTTTCATAAAGGTTCAGTCAGAGTTTGCAAGGGTAATTCAAAGAAGGTTACAAAGCATGTTGCAAGCTCCCTGGAATGTCCGAGAGCTCCTTCAGAACATACTGGAGTAAGGAGATATAAAGATCAAAAGTTGGATGTCTATTCTAAGTCACGCTGAAGCTGAACTTCTGATCCAAAACTAAGCAATGATGCAGAATATCATGTTGCAAGATTTCTGGTTTGATCAATCTCATCATCATTTAATGCTCACAACCACTTCTGGGTCTTTGTTCAAAGGATTTCTCCATGTGTGGCATAGAAGTACCTTTACTGTCTTGGAAAAGCAAACTCTTGTACAAAAGTGTGCTGGGCCCATGCGTTGCTTTTGATTTTGAAGTTACCTTTCCTTAATTCCTGCTTACAATTCCAGCTTATGCGCTGCTAAGGCTACTAACCACCATACTTACTTCAATAGCAAGGCAACACCCTAGCATGTGATGGTTGTACTCTCTAAGCTACAAGATCTTTTCCTATAAATTGAAAGCCATTGGCAACTGTAAAAGGGTCGGAAATTTGAGAAAGAAAAGCCCTGAACCCCTTCTAAAATTCCAAGAGTCCAAAAACTGCAAACACAAAATACAAAACCTATTAGCTTTTGATTCTTGCATTCAAATTCCATTTTTCCTCAAGTGATTCTCGACCAAAACCTACCATACAGTTTTTGATATACATTCAAAAGCCATCCTAATTTTTGTAGTTAAACTGTGACACACTAACCATCAATATCCACCTCAAAGAAGTCAGAACTTTGCTACTTGACTGTTCCAAAATTTTCTAATCACTCACAACCCAAGTTGAAAGTTTCCAGACTGCTGAACACGAGAGGAAGCTGTTCAGAACATCACAAGCGGTCAGAGCCAGACTCCATCTCATAGAACATTTTCCACCTGTAAGGTAAGATTTTGCTGACTCTCATTATATTACTTAGGCATTTTCAGGAAACTTTGTTCAAAAATACAATGTAGACATCCTGATTCTGATGCTGTACACATTCTGAGGTTTCATATATTTGCCTGCCTAAGTAGAGAGAATTTCAGTTCAGAACTTCTTGAAGAAATTAGAACTCAGAATTAGGATTAGCAAATTCATGCTTGCTTTTGATTTATAGTTCTGATATCTTTTGTTTCTGAAACATTATGAAACCTGCCATAACTGTTATATGCGCATCTTTTATTTTGTTGAGAAATAACCAAGTTGCAGATTCTCTGATTAGCATGGAGAGGGAGACTAAGTTCTGCCAGTGGTATCAGAACTTCTGAAATCTTCTTTGTTCCCAGCGAACCCATAACTTCTGACTTTACTTATTTCTACTAATGTGATTTCTGTTTTTGCAGCATGCCAAAGTCATAACTTCTGATCTCATTTAGTCAGCAATACGTTGATTCTATTTTCTTCTTCCTCACTAATTTTTCTATCACTTCTTGTTTCATTAATCAAAAACACCAAAAAACATTTTTTTTTCCATTTTTACATGCTTTATCTTACTTCTTAAAACAAAAAGATCAAAAGTATTTTTCTTAAACAAAACTTATCTCTGTTCTTAAACAAAACAAAGTTCATTTTACGTTTCTTGTACATTCTTATCCATTCAATATGATTGTAATAGTAACTTAGGACTTGATTTAATTTGAAATCCTCATTTGTGAATTTGTACACCCCATCCTCCTAATGTTTGTAATAGCGTAGGACTTTACTTTTCCGCATTTTTATTGCTTTCATGTATTGTTAGTAATTAGGGTGTGCATGATGAGATAAAAACAACAAATAGACAACCCATATTCAAGACAAAAGCAAAGCATGAAAACAACACATTTACACACAAGCACCCCTAGGGTTATTCCACTTGGTTTCCTTATACAAAATGGCCATATTATGCATGTGAGGTATCTTAGTAAAAAACAAGAAAATACAAGATCATAGTCCCTCGATGATGCTCTCTAAGTTTCCTTATAAATGATCTTAGTCCCTCAAAAAAGAATGCTAAGATACCTTGCAACATTGCTAATCATGGTTATATGATGACCCGCACCCGTCCCGTTTATATCCAAAGATAGGGTTGCTTACCAAATCAATGGTAAGACAACAATGTAAAAGGAAAAGAAAATGAACAAGAAAGACATTTGAGTAGGTAGATTGTCCTAATTACTTGCTCCATTTCAAAACAAACATCCTTTCTATTTTCAAAAATAATCACCTACACTTTCAAAAAAACCTTTCAAACTTGAAAACATTTTCAAAAGATCATCACTTTGTATACATTCTTACGAACGAGAATCATTACAAAGTTTGCCTAAATGATGGCGCCTTTTCAAAATACTTTCAAAAAAACCAAACAAAGCACAATTTCAAACAAAAGCAAGTGATCTAGCAAGTAACTAAGAGCCCATGGAAAACCATGGATGAAAAGGGTGCTAATACCTTCCCTTTTCATAATCTACCCCCCCCCCCCCCCCCCCCCGAACTCAAGAAATAATCTCAAAGGTCTTTCATGTGATTTTTCACCTTTCCTTTTGGATAAAAGAAAAGTTGGTGGCGACTCTTGCTAACCGCAACATTTGCGATCAAACGCAAACCCTCAAGTCAGTTCTCCCACCGTACCATAATACGCCTACGCCATACAGCAAACAAACAATCTAACCCTCTATTTAGCCATCTACGGGTCAGTCATCAAAGCACACTTCTTCTACAAAATTCAACCCGTCACCTAAGACTCCGTGCAGTGATGTGATTCAACCCATCACCTAAGACTCCATGTAGTGATGTGTTCGCTACAACTTATAAAATACCTAAGAATCCATGCAGTAATGTGCAAAACCCAATACATTGCCTAAGACTCCATGCAGCAATGTTCGAAAGCCAAATAAGATATGTCACCTAAGACTCCATGCAGTGATGTGTTCAATCCATCACCTAAGACTCCATGCAATGATATTTTCCCTCTACAATGTAGTTCATTACCTAAGAATCCATGCAGTAATGTTCGAAGCTCAGTATGTTGCCTAAGACTCCATGCAGCAATGTATTTCCCTCATCTTACCCATTACCTAAGACCCCAGGCTGTAATGCACGAAACTTAGTTCATTGCCCTAAAACTCCATGCATTAGTGTAACATGACCCATTGTCTAAGACTCCATGCAACTATGTGTTTCCCTCTCTTTACCCATTACCTAAGACTCCATGTAGTAATGTGAGACACTCACCAGTATAGATCATTGCCTAAGACTCCATTCTGTGGTGTTCGAAATCCAAATTTAGCTCATCGCCTAAGACTCCACACAGCGATTCGTAAACATAACTCATTGCCTCAATATCCAAGCAGCCATGCGTTATCAGGTGTTGTTTTATTCATCCCCCAAAAGGATGAATAAGCAAAGCCTAACCAAGACATACAATATTGTTCTCTCAAGCTCAAAACCATCTGCCTCGTTGTCAAACCCTGTTAAGCGATATATCGTCAGCTTTGCCTACTTCCTCAAGACTCGTAAGGGTATGCTATATCAGTGTAACCTTATGTTTGTCGGACAAATTTTGGGTTATTCCAAGTATTCAATGAACTTCCAATCAGAATGCGCAAGACTTGTGTATTCTCACTGTAGCGGTAGAAATGTTTAAGACTAAGCCATTGGATTGACTTGATTTATACAAATCAAGATAAAAATTGTCACCGCGCTTTATTGTTTCCAAAAGGAATGAGAAAAGAGCGAGTAACCCAAAAGAGGGGGAAATATTCAAGGTAAGGGGGCTGGTTATGCAAAGGGAAGGTATTAGCACCCTAAACATCTACGGTATTTCACAGGAACCTCTTTGAAAAGATCTGTACATTTTGGCTATAAAATGTTGTATAAAAAATAGATGGTGGAGGTGAGAAAAGAATTATATATTTTTATGATTTTAGCACCCACCGCGGTTGCGAACCTTTAGTGCCTACGTACCACCTTTCGTGCAATTGGGGATCAGGGTACATGTAGTTCACCTTTTAAAAATTTTAAAACACAAATGTGTTGGTTAATTTTATGAGATAAGACATCATTGTCATTGTCCGTGTAGAAAATATACTTACTACCCACAATCATGAGAAAGGATAATTTGTATCATCTCAAAGTGGAGGATATGGCTTGGATTTTAAAATCAACAATGACTCACTCAACACCCAAGTAGAAAATATCTCTCTTCACTACATATTGTAAAAGTATAGTTGTTTGCATCACTACAAGGATTGGCAAGAGTCTAATCTTTTGAGAAAAGTTTTAAAATAAAAATCCAAAGTGGAAAAATGGTTTGAAATAAGATTGATTGACTTTTAGTCTTCTCAAAAAAAATTCCAAAGTATTATTAAGTTGATTGAAGTTTACTTATGAAAATGTTTTGAAAATGCATGGACATAAGTCCAAGTTTGTTATGAAAATGGTTCAAGTTTCAAAACAAGAAGAGCTTTCAAAAGGAGGAGGGAGTTTTTTGAAAGTAAAGAAGATGGGAGGAGAAGAAGGGACTATCCTAAAGCATAAGGTAAAAGCTAGGGATAAGAACCATCTAACAAACAGGAAGCCAATACTTCACATTATGAGTCAAGATATAATTCTCATTCCTTGGATTGAAACCAAACAAGCAAAGATATTAGACCTCTTGAGTGAACCAAACATCAAGTGTATTAAGTCTTCATAAAAATTGGGTAGAGTAACAATTGTACACGGGTGAATTCCAGATTACAAACAAAGAGTGTAATCATAATAACCTGCACACAAAACAAACAAACAACCCAATGTCATGAGGTAAACCTCAAGAACTCCAGACAAAATATCAATTAAGGTCACAAGGTCTCCAACATAGGCCAAGGTTTCTAATCCTAAGTCCAAGAAGTCCAATACTCTATAATGCCAAGGATAGTAACCAAATAGTACAAGTATCATTAAAGCATTTTATGGTTCATGAGGATTATTAGGTGTCTTAAAAGAGAAAAGAAAAGCTCAAGTGAGCAAAATAAAAATAACAAGAATATAAATGCTCAAGTGATCAAAATAAAAATGGCATGAAATGTAATGCTTAAAGTAAATGGTACATAAAGCATAAAAATAAAAGCATAAAGTAAAAAAAAAACTTAAAAATTAGTGGTTAGTTGGATAACTATCTGTTGGCTCCTAAATTCGACACCTTTGTTTTGTTGATGTCAGCCATTAAAGCTGAAGGATGTTTTCGACTGGCCAAGTCTGTCGAAATGCCCGTCGAAAGATGGCAAAGTACTTAGAAAATTTCTTCCAAGGGAGAAGTTGGTTGCCTTCGACGTCGAAGGAGTTTCTCGTCGAAGATGTCTCTCGACGAAAGTGTTCGATGGTTCAGAGTGGAGCAGTTTGAAATTCAAGCTTTTGGAGGGAAAACGGTTTCCAGCAGTTACTACGTGCAAACATGTAAGGATCTGGAGCGTCGAACGTGGAGAACGTGCCAAGTGGATTGATCTCGAAGCAGTGTAACTGCCCGACGGTTACTTGGGATGTTTTGGTATAAATAATAGTAGTCATGTAGTTTCTCGCGTGTGTTCACAATTCTATACAAAGTCACTCATATAGATTCGAGTACCCAGCGTGTGAGAAAGAATTGTTGAGAAATGTATGTGTGAAACACCAATTTTATTAATCAAAGTCATTTACTTTTCCAGAAATTTACTTGCTTTCCTCTTTACATTCCTGTCGAAGCCTTTTACTTTAAGCCTTGTTTATTTTACCAAGTCTTTCCTTCATGCAATTTATTTAAAACCTCTTTATTTAAAGCCTTATCCAATTTAATCAAACTTCAAAATCAACCTATGTCCTAGGATCAATCTGATCGATCCTGCGAGTAACCAAATAAGTAACCATTTGGAGGATCAGCGGTTGTTTACCAAAACCCAAGGTAAACAAAAGTCAATGGCCTCTTTTCTTGGTTAGAACCTCTGGTCGGAAAAGGCCAAGTGAGGAGAAATGGCATTCCTTCGATGTGCCAAGAGGTTCCTCTTTGACTCAAAAGAAAGAGCCTCAAGTTGCTGCACCTAAGGTTGCACAAGTGTCCAACAACTACAAGGGTAAAAATCCCATGTCTCGATCTCAATGGAGGAGATATCAAAGGAGACGAAAAGCTGAAAGGGAGGCTGCCAACGAACCAAAGGCAGAAACCAGTACGAACGTTCCTCAAAGGAAGCAAAGGAAACCTCTAGAAAGAGAGCCAGTGACCAACAGGCTAGTTTGGCCTAACCAAAGTGAAGTCGAAGACGAAGACGATGATGAGTCTGATGATACTTTGGACATAATGGTGAATATAGTTTCAGTGCTGCCCAGAGAATTCAATCGACAGGTAGAAGTCGAAGCAAGTGACTGGGAAGTGGAGCAAGAAATGGCCAAACATAGGCCAGTGTGCTATTTTGTCATGGACAATGGCACTACTGAGGAACAAAATGGCTTCTTCGAGCCACCTACAGAGGCGATGAAAAATCACCTCAAGCCTTTATTCATAAGGGCTAAACTCGAAGAAACTACTGTGAATAAAATATTGGTGGATTGTGGGGCAACCATCAACATTATTCCTCACTCTATGCTAAGGAAAATTGGCAAAAGGGATGAGGACATTAAGCCTCACAACATGGTCCTGTCGAACTATGAGGGCGGCATAGGGACCACTATGGAAGTGATCCAGCTAGATATCAAAGTAGGGTCGATCCTTCGACCAACGATGTTTATGGTCATATCGGCCAAACCTAACTACAATCTTCTGTTGGGCCGTGAATGGATTCATGGTGTTGGCGCTGTGCCTTCATCGATGCACCAAAGGCTGCTGCTATGGCGTCCAGATGGGATGGTCGAAAACATAGAGGCAGATCAAAGCTATTACCTTGGCGAAGTGAATCACCTGGGTTTAGCAGATTTTGACAAGAACTTGGCTCACATAGGGCCATGTCCAACACCTGACTTCGACATGGCGCCAGCGCCAAACACCTTTTGTTCCCTATACCTGCATCCTGAGCATGGTTTCCAATGGGACAGAGAAGACTTGTCCCACATAGACTTCAGTGGGTTAACTGATATCCAACCAACTGGTTGGGGAAGCGAATTCAGTGGTAATGACTGAGTCGCAATCTTTGAAGCGAATTTCGGCTTATGTAGCCGAAACCAAGATGATAACGGCTCTCGAAGCCGAAGTAAAGTACATGGCCACACAGGCCAATGATCAACAGTTATCTGCTGTAGGTCCAGGAAAGGATTTCGATCCAAAACCTCCTGATATCATGCCAGAAGAAATGCAGGAACAGAGGCTCGACGCCATCTATGACGATGAGCCTTTGGGCTTCGAAAAGGACCCCTTGGCGAACAACATTAAAATGTTAGCGCAAGACCCTTTAGAAGAAATCAATTTAGGCGAAGGATCAGAGAAAAGGCCAACTTACATCAGCGCCAAAATCGATCCAGAACTTAGGTTGGAAGTAATCCAATTGCTGAAAGAGTTTAAAGACTGTTTTGCATGGGATTATGACGAAATGCCTGGTCTCGACAGAGGATTGGTAGAACTTCAGTTGCCAATCAAACCTGGGAAGAAGCCAATCAAGCAAAATCCAAGGCGCTTCGCTCCAGAAATACTGTCGAAGATCAAAATGGAGGTCGAAAGACTTCTGAAATGCAAATTCATCCGTGTTACAAGGTATGTCGAATGGATTGCAAACATTGTGCCAGTAATCAAGAAAAATGGTACGTTAAGGGTATGCATAGATTTCAGAGATTTGAATGCTGATACACCCAAAGATGAATATCTTATGCCTGTGGCGGAAATGCTAGTCGATTCTGCCGCTGGCTATGAATACCTGAGTATGCTCGATGGTTATTCAGGATATAATCAAATATTCATTGCTGAGGAGGATGTGTCGAAAACAGCTTTTCGATGCCCTGGGGCCTTAGGAACTTACGAATGGGTAGTGATGCCTTTTGGCCTAAAAAACGCTGGGGCAACGTACCAGCGAGCAATGAATACTATCTTCCATGATTTTATTAACACTTTTATGCAAGTATATATTGATGATATTGTTATAAAATCTGTTTCCAGGAAGAATCATATTGACCACCTTCGACAATCATTCGAAAGAATGAGAGAGCATGGTCTGAAGATGAACCCTTTGAAGTGTGCGTTCTGCGTGAAAGCTGGAGATTTCTTGGGCTTTGTTGTCCACAAGAAAGGAATCGAGATCAACCAGAACAAGACGAAGGCAATTCTGGAAGCGAAAGCGCCATCGAATAAGAAGGAATTGCAATCTCTCTTAGGCAAGATAATTTTCTTAAGGAGGTTTATATCTAATCTAAGTGGGAAAGCTCAGGCCTTTTCACCCTTACTTCGACTGAATAAAGAGGGGTTCGAATGGGGGCAAGAGCAACAAGAAGCCTTCGACAAAATCAAAGGGTACCTCACTAAGCCACCTATTCTGGTGCCTCCTTGTAGCAATAGGAGTATGAGATTGTACATAGCTGCATCCGACAAAACTCTGGGAAGCATATTAGCCCAAGAGGATGAGAATGGAGTCGAAAGACCCATTTATTATCTCAGTAGAGTTTTGAAAGATGCAGAAACTAGATATAGTGAAGTTGAAAAATTGTGTCTATGTCTGTATTTCTCTTGTACAAAACTCAAGCAGTATATAAAACCAGTTGATGTGTATGTTTCGTCTCATTTTGATGTTTTCAAGTATATGTTGTCGAAACCTATCTTGCATAGTCGAATTGGCAAGTGGGCATTAGCATTAACTGAGTACTCCTTGACCTTTATGCCTCTTAAGGCAGTAAAAGGACAAGTGGTTGCAGACTTCATAGTCGACCACTCAATTCAAGTCGAGGATTTTAATTATGTGGAGATAGAGCCTTGGAAATTCTACTTCGATGGTTCCAGCCATAAAGATGGAACAGGGGTAGGAGTCTTGATTATTTCTCCAGATAAAATTCCAACAACATTCAAGTACAAAATATCAGGTTCTTGTTCGAACAATGAGGCTGAGTATGAAGCTCTAATTACTGGCCTTGAGATATTGTTGGAATTGGGGGCAACTCGAGTCGAAATAATGGGAGACTCAGAGTTAGTCATTAAGCAAGTCACAAAAGAATATAAATGCATAAGAGAGAATCTCATTATGTACTTTGTGATAGCAAATCGTTTATTGAAAAAATTTGAAACGATCAATATTCGACACATACCCAGAGTCGAAAATCAAATAGCCAACGACTTGGCACAAATTGCATATGGGTATAAGATTTCAAAAACGAGATTACAAAGAGCAATCGAAGTTCGAGAAAAGATAAGAGCGACTTGTCTATCACCAACAGACTTGGAATCAACGAGACTAGGATATGCTGATCAAAGTAACTTCGAAATTTCGTTCATAGATAATTTGTCAGAGCAAGATTGGAGGAAACCCATTGTGGACTATCTTCAAAATCCAGGAGCTTCGACAGAACGAAAAACAAAGTACAGGGCGTTGAGTTATGTACTCATGGGTAATGAGTTATTCAAGAAAACGCCTGAAGGGGTATTGCTAAAATGCTTAAGTGAAACTGAGGCATACGTAGCCCTTTCGACTACGCATGCTGGGGCATGTGGGGCTCACCAAGCAGGCTATAAGATGAAATGGTTGTTGTTTCGACAAGGGCTATATTAGCCCCTTGTGTTGAAAGATTGTGTTGAGTTCGCCAAGGGTTGTCAAGAGTGTCAAGTCCATACAGGCATCCAACATGTACCAGCAAGCGAACTTCACTCGATAGTGAAGCCTTGGCCTTTTAGAGGATGGGCGTTGGATCTCATTGGAGAGATTCGACCAGCATCATCAAAGAGTCAGAAATACATATTGGTAGGCATTGATTATTTTACTAAGTGGATCGAAGTTGTCCCTTTAGTCAATGTAGACCAAGAAAATGTCATTGAATTTATTCAAAAGAACATTATCTTTAGGTATGGAATCCCTGAGACGATAACAACTGATCAAGGGTCAGTTTTCACTGGTCGAAAGATGCAAGAATTTGCTCAGGAAACAGGTTTCAAACTCCTAACATCCACGCCTTATTATGCACAGGCGAATGGTCAAGTCGAAGCAGCCAACAAAGTGGTGATTGGCTTGATAAAGAAACATGTGGGGAAGAAACCAAAGAATTGGCATAAGACGTTAGACCAGATTCTGTGGGCTTGTCGAACGTCCCCAAAAGAAGCTACTGGTACAACACCGTATAGGCTAACTTTTGGCCATGATGCAGTGTTGCCAGCAGAAATTTGTCTTCAATCTGCAAGGGTTCAGAGGCATTATGATATTCCTTCGGAAGTCTATTGGAACATGATGTTAGACGAACTGGTGGATTTAGACGAAGAGAGATTACGCGCTCTCGACCTACTCAGGCTTCAGAAGAAAAGAGTAGAAGACTCTTATAATAAAAAGGTAAAACCTAAGGTATTTTTGCCTGAAGAACTAGTTTGGAAGGTAATTCTTCCCATGGATCGAAGGGATCGAAGCATGGGGAAATGGTCACCCAAATGGGAAGGACCCTTCAGAGTTATCCAAACTTTTTCTGGTGGAGCCTATGAAGTCGAAGAGTTAGGTGGAGATAAAAGGCTCTTGAGAGTAAATGGTAAATATTTGAAAAAATACAAACCTATACTTCAAGAGGTAAAAATAAAATAATAAAAGAACAAGACTAAATTAACCATAAAAATGCCAAAATGGAAATTTTATAAATCTCAGCCAAGATGGCAATGTTGTCGAATATAGATTACAAAATATGGTTACAAAAGAGAATCAATCAAAAGGGAAGAGAGTCCTTGAGTCGAATGTACTTGGCTTGCTGCAGCTCCAACCTTTTCTTGCACCAGGCGTTCTCCTGCACTAGTTTGGCAATCTGAGCGTCGAAGCCTTGGGCCCTCTCAGCGAATTCCAGGCCTTGTTTGATTTCAGTTTGGCTCTCGGTGTCTGAGATGGTCGAAAGAAGTTCCTCCTTGCGTATAGTGTTGGCATTTATCTTCGCTTCTATCTCTGCGATTTGTGCCCGGAAGGAAGCATTCTCTCGATCAATGGCATCGACTTCTTCCTGCGTAGATGCTTTTTGTTTCGACAACTCCGCAATTCGAGAAGTCGTATCCGAGACAGCAGTCCACGCAGAGGAGCTTTTGCCATACAACACCTCAAGCTGACTGTTAAACCCCCTTTGGCGCCTGTAATCTGCTGAGACTTGGTCAATCATAGAGTGTAACTCCATGATCAAGCCTGAAACTTCTGGGGCTACAGCTAACAAGTCGACAGCATTCAAGACATCCTTCAAGTATGATGGAGCAGTGGGGTCCCCCTCTAAAGCCTTCATCAAGTCCTTCTTGAAGAACTGGGCCTTAACCTTCGCCAAAGCGTCATCGAGAGGAGAGGTTTCAGTAGACTTCCCCGACAGGGTAGGAATCTCCTGACTAGCATCAGACGAACTCTTGCTCTTGATGATTGCGTTGAGATAGCTAACAGGGTCAGTTTGTTTCAAGAGTTCTAAGTCCTCTTTTGACCTGTGCTTCGTTGAGGTAACCCCTGCAATAGCATTGTCTTGAGTTTGAGGCTGTTGAGTGGTAGGTGCCTCGACTTGTTGCTCTTCGACTCGGACTGGGGCAGTACCAGCGTCACCTTGGTGCTCTTCGCTAGCATCATCCTGGTGCCCTTCGCCAGCGTCACCTTGGTGTTCTTCGCTAGCGTCACCCTGTTGCTCTTCGCTAGCGTCACCTTGGTGCTCTTCGCTAGCGTCACCTTGGTGCTCTTCGCTAGCGTCACCTTGGTTCTCTTCGCCAGCAGCACCTTGATTTTCTTCGCCAGCATTGCCTTGGTCCCTTTCTTCATGATTCTCTTCTGACAGATTCACCACCTGAACCGCTTCTGGCTGTTGTTCCTCCGTATGAAGTTCCTCTGCTGGTTTTTCTACCGTTTCAGCATTGGCCTCATTTTCAGTATGGGCTTCGTCATTTCCCAAGCCTTTTTCTTGTGGCCTTCTGAGTTCAGCAGACTCCAGCGTTTCAGAGGTCCTTGGCGGAGAACTTTCAGTGGTGTCCTGAAAAAGGAAAGAAGACAAATCTTCAGAGATCGAAAGGGACACAATCGAATATGGGTATCTATACCTAAGTTATAAAAGGGTCTAAGAGATTACCTGTAAATTAGCTTCAGCCCCAGGGCTGGAATTGTCGCTTTCGACAGGCTTGTTAAGAAGAATGTTTAGTTCCTCCTCCGTTGGCTCCTCAATGATCACTGGAGGTGGCCTAGGCTTTCTCCCAGCAACCTTTATTCTGATGGTTCGACCTTCAGGAGCAGGAGCAGGAACAGAAGCATCCTTCGTCAACTTTCGCCTCTTTAGAGGGGCAGGAGGAGAATCACTTTCTTCATCACTCCCAGATTCGACCACCAGTGCTGGCCGTTTCTTGGGCGAAGGTGCCTAGAAAACCAATGGGAATTCGATTTAATAATTACATTGAAAGTAAAAAATCGAAAGCCAGGAGGAAATAATGAAAGTCTGGTTACCGATATAGAAGGCTTCTTCGAAGAGCCTTCCCCCTGTTGGTTGCTTGTGGTCTTTGCCGGCGCTGTAGTCTTCGCCGGCGGTGGAGGTTTTGTTGAAGGGCCTCCTCCCTGTTGGTCTTCTGTAGCCTTCTTGGCTACAGGCTTTCGAACAACTGAAAGCAAATAAAAAAGTTAACAGGCTAGCAGTCGAAAAAAAGACAAAGTAATGTGAGAGGATGAACTTACATTTTTTTATTTTGTCCAACACAAGGACAAAAGACTTCTGCAGCTCATCCATGAAGTCCTTCTCGTCGAAGAACTCCTCAGCATAATAGCTCCATTGTAGGATTGGAAGAACCAAAGCCTCCACACAATGAATCTCAAGGTTATTGGATCAAAGAGATCAAATTAACATACTTGGGCTTGCAAATATAAGTTTGGGCCACGAATGATCATTTATTTGAATCGGGACAAAATTTAGCGCTATGTTAAGCGATCGTAAGTGGACTTATATAAAAGTCGCACCTATTTTGAGGCCGGTCAATAGCAATCTATGCACCATTTATTTTGAGATATGATATAGAGATCATGCTCCAATAACACTTAGTGCAATAAGGAAGGAATAAGATGAAGAAAGGTGGAGAAGAATATACAAACCACATTTGAATTAAAATTTAATCAAACTATTATTAAAATCATTCATCCATTTTTATGGAAATAGACTTAACACCATGGATCCAATGATGTTAATAAAGTTCATGATAAAAAATTCAACCCAAGATCAGCCAGAAAATAATCACAAAATAATATTGCATTTAATATATACATTAAAAAAGGTTTAAAAATATTTTAAAATAGAAATAAAAGAGAAAAATATCAACTATGTTCAAATTAATCAAGAAATATTAAGTAAGACCATAGAAAAATTAGAAATGAACTCAAATATTTTTATAGAATTTTTGGTAATTATTGTAAAGTCAAAAACTATTTTTAAAATTAAAATAAATGAGTAAAATAAACCAAAAATGATAAAAAAAAATAACAAAGTCAGAAATAAATAAAAAGATGAGGTCACCAATATTTGTCACAATATCATTGGATCATTCCATAATTTTTTCAGAATTAAAAAATGCATAAAAGTATTTTTAAACATTTAAAACAATTCAAATAAAGTGAAGATTTATAAAAAATATAAAAACACAAAATAAAATTGTGAAAAAATAAAAATCAGAAAGAGAAAAATCAAAAATATTTTTCATAATTTTTTCAGATTTTTTGGACTTAAAATGAATTTTCTATGATTTTTTAAAATTTAAATCAATTAAACATAAAAGTCAGAAAAGAAAAAAAAAGATGTGGACCAATAGATGAGAGTCAAAAGGTGTTAGTAATCAACTCCCAAAGGATCTGGCGCGCTGTGCATATCATGGTCACTACTAAATATCACACCGGATCCAACATTTTTAAAATAAAACAACTTAAAATGTGGCGCATTGGATGGAGTGTGACTCACAAAAGTAATTAGATCCAAGGTCTCCTAAGGCATGGATATGGTAAGGCAAGCATATTGTATCCATTTCAAAAAATAACGTGGCCTCATGTCATTGGTTAAAGACGAACATGTCATCATCTTCAACCTCCAACCATCCCCAAATTGAATCCTTCAAACTGTAAAATTAGCAAACCAGACCAATACCAATTGATTCGTCTCTTTAAGACGATTCTAATGGTAACTTCGCGCCTAATTTATATAAATTATGCAAGGCTGTGTTAGAAGAAAACCAGAAAAAATAGCGAGCACAAAAATCTGGGATATCTCACTCAATTCTGTATGAAATTGCAAACTATGAAGAGCACGAGGATCAGAAGAACACAAGGAGTGGATTAGTCTTTTATTTGAATCAATTTGGCCAGGAAATCTACCTGAACAAACTAGTGAGAAGTTGCTCTGAAACTGGACTTCTACAGATCAATATAGGTCAGAATTCTTGAAAGTAACCGCATGGTTAGCTTCAGAGAAGTTCAATGAAGCTAACTGAATGGAGCTTTTGGTGTTTGAAGGTGAGAATGTAAGAAATCAGAATTTCAAATTCAGAGTTCATGTGGGATCTGAACAGGGGTCAATTGGCTATCAAAAGCTTGCCCAAATGAGTGAGGGATGATCCTTATTTATAGCTGATCATGATGCAAGGCTCAAGCGTGTGAATTGGAAGCAAAATCAATGAAATCGTGTGGACCTGCTATGTGTGAAAAGTGTGACTTCACATGGCACAAAACGCAAAAAATGAATGGTTTAAGGGTCATTTCTTGTTATGGCAAGTTCCTAAACATGATTAGACACAAAATTGATCTTTAAACGGGCTTGTAATTGGATTTAAACCAATTTTCAAATCTGACTGAACTTGGAATTTCCATTTTATGATACTACTTTCATAACCATGGTGCCAACAATGTAGGGCACCATATGATGTGATTTTTGAAGCATTTGAAAGATGAAGTAACAAGATTTACAATGTGTAAGGAGTGAGATCAATTGGATGTTTGAGAAAGAAGTTGTGTTGAATCAAAGTTGGAAGAAAAGGGTTGAATTTCCATACTTAGAAATATTTCAAGATTTTCTTCAAAAGTGACCTATAATGTTTTGCATCCAAACATGGCCTTACTCTTTGAATTTGCTCTTGACAAAAAAATATGGAATGAAATAGACCTCTTGAATGACATTTTGAAACTTGAACCATTCAAAATCTCCAAAAATTGAGAGGGTTATGAATTGTTGAAGTTGGATGAAAATCATGAAATGACCTATAATCTTTTGTATCCTTAGGGCATCTTCCATCCATTTTCTCACTTTGCATATAAAATAAGGAATAAATTTCACATCCTCAAGATCATTATGGAAAAAGAGTGGGCTCAAAGTGATAAAAATTGACCAAATTATGATCATTTGAAGTGACACATGAGAAATTGGGGGTTCATCTAGAGGACTTGTAATCTTTCTTCACCATAAAGCTTCTTCCACATGAAAACTCCTTGAAACTTTTGAAGTGATTTGTTAATAACCCTTTAAAGAGAATGATGCCTTTGTAATTACTCAAAAATACCAAAATATGAGCAAGATATACTTCTTTGAAGTTCAAAACCCTAGCTCTTAGATCAAGAAAATGCTTTGAGGAACTTTGACAATTTTGAACAACCTTATTGTACCAACACTTTTGCTTTGCAAATAGAAGTTGTTGAGGATGATAATGAGAACTCATGGCCACTAAAACCACTTCCATATAATGAGAATTGAGAGAAATAAGCACTTGTGACCAATGGGAACAAAGCCTTGTCCAAACATGACAACTTATTCAATGAACCCCTTGTATTTTTTAATCAATTTTGATAACTTTTAAATATGGTGAACCAAAATAAACCTTGCCATGCCATTTCTTCCAAAAAAACTTCAATGGTGAGGTTTGAATTTCTCAAGCTTTATTGACTAGGGCATGGAAATAAACTCATGAACCCATGGATCAACTTGCTAAGCCACATTGCCTTTACCTACATTATTAACAAGTAAGACAAACCGACATTTCATTTTATTAATTAAAAGGAAATTAAAAACAAACCATGCATGATAACAAAAAAAAACAAGTCAAGGTGCTTGGTGATTCCTCAAAGAGCAAAGCTAAAGATAGGGAGGAGAACCAAAAGCCCTAATGTGATCTTGTTGTGATTGAATCAATATGGTATGATGAAGGGATATTAGGGGCAAAAATTGGGGTACAACACTCACGCTATCCTATTGGAAGATAATTGAATAGGGGCAGTTGTCGTACCTCAAATTTGCCCTACCTTTACGATCATACTTCTCAGATTAAAATAGAAGAGAAATGTCTTAATTAAGAATGGTACATCAATATCTGGTGGCCCATTTTCAAGAATCCAAGTCAATAAGGGGGTGTGTCTTAACCTAAGGAAGTGGGGTTTTCTAATTCAGAAAGACCCATATACCCGTGGGCCTATTCGCGAAGCATGTTGCCCACTGGCCCATGAGATGCGAATATGGAGAATTATTTACAAAATAAATAAATTTTAATTATGAAAGCCAACTTAAATGTTTTTGTTGTTAGTAAAGAAAAATAGAGTGAAATGGCAATAAGAAGCTCATAAGAATTCGTATAGTGCATTAAGATTTTCAAAACTAGCCCATTTGGCATTTTTATTATTGCCGTGAAAACATTGTTTTACTGATTTTATATATAAAGTATTTATTAATATAAGGCCTAAATAGAGGTATGCTGAAAGAGAAGAAGGCGAAAATTCAAATTACAGGCCCATTGGGATTGTTATCAGCCCATTTGACGTTTTTGTTATTGTCTTATTTTAGGGAAAAACATTATTTCTATTAAAACTCTTGTTACTATTATTTCACTAAAAAATATATTTCTCTATTAAAAGAACGTCATATTTTTTCTATTGTTACTGATTAAACTTTTTTTTTATTTTATTAAGAAAACTTTTATAATAATATTTCAGTAAAAGATATTGTATTAAACATTAAGGATTTTTGTTTTGAAAGTTCTGTTGGATCAAAATTTCTAAAGAAAATTAGGCCCAATTCATGTAAAAAAAATATAGTGGTGTTTGCAGCCCATTTACAAGCTGGACAGTAAGTAAAAATTAATTAGCGCGAGCCCAATGTAAAAAAATTTATTGTTTCAATCAAAGCCAGAAAATTACGCAATAACACTTTCTGTACAGATTGTAAATGAAATCGAATCTTATTGCAAAAACAAATCTAAAAAAGTATAGAATTGGATGCAAAGCCCATAATTCTAAAATTGAATCAAATCTATATTACAAGTCCAGATCTAGTACAGAATAAACCTAAATCAAATCTTAGAAAATATATTGCAATCACATTTTGAATCAATTACAGCAATGTTACAAATCCCTAATTTCTATAATTCCCTTAACCTAAGCTAATCAAACTCGTAACAACAACAACAAAATCAAGCCCTATAAATACATAAAAAGAATAAAAAAAAGGGGGAAGAATAGAATCGAAGGAGGGATTTCAAAGACAAAAAAAGAAGAACACGAAGAAGAATGAGGTACCAAACCATTGCTGTTGAATATCGGAAAAGAGGCGATTAGGGTTTCAACATTTGAAACCCTAATCGCGTAACCCAGTTGCCGCTGTTACCGTCTCGTTGATAACTTCACCATTGCTGCTACTCCATTCACCATCACCATCACTAAGCACCGGGATCTGCAAGTTGGAAAGGGAAGAGGATTAGACACCGAGGAGCTCAAATAAATAGAACATAGAATCGCAAAGGGGGTAAACACACTTAGCTCTTTTTTGTTGTTGTTCTTGTATTGGGGTTGTGTGTGTTTGATTTATGATGGGATTAGGTTCTGGACACAGGCGCCGCCGTGATGTGGTGGCCTAGGGTTTGAGAAGGAGAAGGAGAAGGTGTGTGAAAGAGAGAGAGGGAGAGAGAGGATAAGGGTTACTGTAAATGAAAACTGAAAGGTGAAATGTAAAAATAATCTTTATGTTCTATAGCTGTCATGTGCGCGTGCGTTCACCATAATAACATGCACCTTTAAATTTTATCCGTTTGATCGTTGTGGGACGGCCGTAAGGCCAAATCCACCTTAAGCCCCATACTCCCTTGCGCATCCGATTATCCAGTTCAACAAGAATTACATTTTGGCCAAGCCCATTCAGTTTAACACAGCCCCCCCCCCCCCCCCCATTTTTATTCACTGGTTCGACCACGCACCCCGAGGCTTACTGGGCCTGAATTCAACATCTGAATTCAGGCCATGACTCTTCATACCCCCATATTTTACTATTTAACTAAAAAATGTACTCCCCTGTTTAATTTCAACATTTTTATATTTTTTATTATTTTTTTTATTTTCTATATGTTCTTATTTATATATTATTTATTATTCTTATTATTTCTTTTATAATAATAATAATTATAAATACTTTATTTTTTATTTTCACATATTATTACACTTATTATCATTTAAATAATTATTTTATTTAAAAAACTTATATGTATATATCTTTATATTATATTGCATTAAAATATTTTAATCATGCATTCATTTAGAATTTTTGCAATTAATATTATAAAAAATACATAACAAATTCCAAAATCTATTTTTTGCAATAAACTAATCTAAACAAATAACTTTTGCAAAGGGGTTTCAAATATATTTTGACTAATCGCGCATTTAGTCCAAAATTCCGCAATCTCTACACCCGATCAAAATGCGAGGCAATTCAAAATACTTTAGGCATACGAACTATGAATTTGGACTCTGATTCTTCATAAGAGGATACGTAGGCATACGGCTAAAATCGTGGCGAGTTCCCCTATTAAAAATTAAAACCTTTTTCCCCTATTAAAAAATTAAAACCATGTTTAACCCAAAACCTAAACCTAAACCTAGTACCCTTAAGAATAAGGTAGATGAAAGGTGCCTAACACCTTACTTTCATCTAATGAAGTCTGAAACTTAGAATCTTTATTTTATAATTTAGGGTTTCCTATTAGATGCCCTTCCTTAGGATAAAAACTAGTAATGGAGACTCTTAATTTTAAAACCAGTCGCAGCATCATATGGTACATATTTCTTGCATTTATGTTCATACTCAGGTGTCTTATTGAATTTCTCTACTTTGTTCAGCAAGTTGTCTCCCCGGTACAATACTCGGGCTAATTCTAGGAAGAAAATGGAGAATCTTGAATAAGATAATCATGAGTTACGCGAAGAAGTTACTGCTTTGAAGGTCGGTATGGCCAATCTGACTCCTTTGATGGAATCAATGGTGGCTGCTCAGAACCAGCCACTACTTGTTCAACCTCAAAAAACAACATTTGCTTCTGAAGGTCCATCAGTTCCTATTTCTGTTACCCTATTTATTGTTGCTCAGAATTGTATGCCTCAGGTTTACCCGTGGGAAATGCCTAAAAACTTCATCCTAGAAGGTTTTAATCTTGGCACTCAAGCTGCTCCAGTTGTGCAAGCTGCTTCTACTCCTGCACCTCCTGTGGTGCATGTTACTTCTGCTTCTAGAAATGAGATTCACTAGGTTGCACCTCCTTCGGTGAATGTTATGTCGTTTGTTAATGATGAAGCTTATCGTCATGTTCCTCCACTAAGTGAAAGTGAGGGTTTCTATGACCGGTTGGATGATTTTCAAGACTGGTTCAATGAGATGCAGAAGGAAATGAAGGCCTTTCAAGGAAAAGAATTGTTTGGACAGAATGTCAGTGAACTCTGCCAAGTGCCCAATGTAAAGGTTGAAGAATGGAAAAACACAAGAAGGGGGGGGGGGGGTTGAATTGCGGTTTTTTTAAACTTCAAATAAAATACACATTGGTTATCCTGGTTCGTTTGAACTCAAACTACTACAGTCTACCCGCCAAGGTGATTTCACCTCTCTCAACGAGGTCTTAAACCACTAATGAAACTTGATTACACAGATACGATGACAACCATCAAATTCTTCTTGAGTTTAAATGACAACCCGATTTTCTCAAGGTATTACACAATACAATATTTGAAAGCGTGTACAATATGTGTTTTCTAACAAAATAGTATCACACAAGTCATGTTTTAGACAAATGAATTTTTGTAAGATGAAGGTGATGAAAAATCTCGTTTGTAGTGCACAGCCAAATCGTAAGCGATTTCTCCTTCAAGTCTTGTATATATAGGAAACACATGTGAGGAGCTTTTGGAATGTTGATAAATAGTAATTAAAGAACTTTCTAAACATAGAGATTCTTTTCCTCATTCAGTCGTTACTTTTGAATAGCCATAAATGAAATGTAACGCTTCAGAACATGCTTGCTTCAAAACGCTTCAAAAGATGAATGTTACCATTGGGACTCCTTTAGTTCTTTCCAGAACTATATGAATCAGAATAATGGAGTTCCTGTTTGTAGTGTTTAGTGCACTCAGAAGTTGTAGCTTGAGAACTTCTCTATATAAGCGTGTTATTTAGATTGCTTTCTTCATAAGATGTGTTGAATCAAAGTTTAAACAACGATCTAACTCATCTTCTATGCTTCTTCCATTAGAACTTCTCTGCAAAACAAAATACTTATTTAGGGAGCATAATTTTTCTTTGAGTGTTTGTTATCATCAAAACTCTTACAAGGGTTGTAGAATCAAACTATGTTCTAACAATATTCCCCTTTTTGATGATGACAAAAACTTGGATATTTTGATAGAAACTTAAGGAACATAAAGCATTTAAAGTCTCCCCCAGAGTTGGACACTCAGATAGAGAAGAAATACTTCCCTGAAGATTGTTCTGATCATAGTTTTATAGAAAAAGATTTTGGATGCATCCACTTCTGTCCTCAACAAAGTTTGTTCATGTTTTTCTCTAAAAAACAATAGAAGTTATGATATTCAAAATGTTTGAGACTGAGTCTCGATACTGTTATATTTGAAATATCTTACGTTCTCCCTCTTGTTTGTCTAGAATCAAAAAGCAATAAAAACACTTTAGACAATAAAAGGCGTGTTGTATTAAAAAAGATTCCAATAAAAACACATTCTGAAGGAAACAAATAAAAAAAATGAAGAAAAAAAGTTTCAGAACTAAGTTTGAGGTGGTGGAAGTCATGTGAACATGGCTTCCAATAAACTCTTGATCTGACTGTTTGATTCCTTTTGTTTTCCAAACGTCCCCTTGATTTTCTTGCACGTATCATCCTGCTTGTCTAGCCTTTCCTTAAACACAACATTCTCTTTTTTCAATTCTTCTAGAGTTTGCATCACAAGAGATGAAGAGTGTATATCAGCAGAAGGAACCACTTTTTCAGAACAAGTTGCGGCTGATTCTGACTTAGGAGCTTCTTCAACTTCCTTGCCTTTGTCTTGAAACATAACCAGAGGAAGAGGATCAGAGAATGGTTCACCATATTCTGTTGGCTGATGATCTTCCTAAGGGACATTGTCCAGCAAAAGAAGTGGCTTCTTTTCCCAGTGACGCAGAACTTGATCCTTGGAGATATTCAGATGATCACAAAAGTTCTACTGAGCAATTTCATAACTCAACTCCTTGAGTTTCAGGGATTCAGAGTTGAACCATTTTTTCAACTGGTTCCAATGAGAATCAGAAGCAGCTGGATTAAGATTCTCTATGCGAGCTAGCTTTAAAGAGTTAAACCATTCCTGTATTTTTGTTTCAAAAATCAGCAGAGATTTACAAACATCTGCTTTGGAAATTTTTGGTTTTGGTTTTGGTTTTGGAATAACGATTTTCTGAGAACTTGTGACGAGATTGTCCAAGGATTCTAAGTATATAATTGTTCGAAGGGGATCTTTTGGGTGGTTATTGGGAGAGGGAGAGTCAGAAATAACAATGGGCGAATTTGGTGAGTTTGGTGGAGTGGATTGATAGGGAGATGGAATACCTGGGATGGAGAGGTTATTTGAGGGAATTGTGGGTGGTTGAGAGACCATGACAGGGCAGGTGATTCCAGGAATGGATGTTGTGGTATCAGAGTAAAAGTTTAGATTTTGTGTGGGGAGCTTCAAATAGCGGATCAAATTGATCAATATCATAAAGAACTTGAGCAAGTTCAGGCTGATTTTGGTCAAGATGGGTAGTAGGTGGATTGTTCAGAAGGTTATCTAGAGATTGTGAGGTGTTAAATTCAATGCCAAAGTCATCAAAGGTTTGAGGCTATGGATCTTCTATGGGTTTTGGAGAAGGCTGATGTTGATAACAGTACTGATTCAATAACAGATATAAAAGATGGATTATTTATCTTTTTAGAAGCTTTGGGAGTCTTCTAAGAAGTTCCTTCTGTAGCAACTTTCCTTTTCATTGATTTTCTGGGAGAAACTTCCAGAGGTTATTGTCTCAGATCAAGGATGTTCACTTCTGGATTTGTCCCGTCCCTTTTGCAAGTATCCAGATATCTGAGAATAATATCTGGAGAAACATCTGTTTCAGAGAAGAGAGGAAAATCCTTCAAAGGTACTCTTCTAGTCATAATGACTTCCTTGGTTGTTATTGTTGGATCCTTCTTGATGGTTTCAATAATCTTCATCTTCTTCATATTCTTGGCATTGAGAGGTTTACCAGCACAAGCATCCAGAGTGCTGACTTGTTGGCCTTAGCCAGATGTTCTATCAGTTTATTTTCTGTCAGAATATCTGAAATGAGTCTGCCTAGAGGAATCCAATCTCTCTTTGTTCTTTCTTCTTCTCTTGTCTCTTTGATGCTGGTCTTCAGATGATTAAAAAATAGATGTGGGAGATTAAACTTTGCTTTGGTGGCTATAAAGTACAGAAGATACTGCTGATCAATGTTGATATAGTCTGGAGAACATGTGGGTTTTCTATGATTGATGCAACTCAAAATGATTTTTGACCAAATTCTGAGGTAATATTTTAGATTTTTTATTTTGTTGGATGGTTAGCCAGAAGTAAAAATTTCTTTTGAAATATTTTTAGGTCATAACTTTTATCAGCCATATTACTGCAACGAATACCTCCGCAATCGTGACCTATAAGTTTCCCAATGAGATCTTCAGAGATGACTATTTTCTTTCCCATCATGAAAGAAGTGACTTGATGATTTGAAGCTATAACATGAATCCATAATTCTTTAACAAGTTTTGGAAAAACTGGACCCAATAGGCAATCAAAGTACTTGTTCCATCCTTGTAACTCAACATCAGGGGTTAGATCATATCCATTTCCTTCATGCTGATGAAGTCTACAATGAGCTCACACAGAACTTACAACGAATCAATGGGAGTGAGGAGAGTTCTTAAGGGTTATTTGTACCTTTCTGCTATTGAGGAAGAAGAGCCATGAATGCTTTGAGAGATTTGAGCAAGTTGTTGGGAGGAAGCCATTATTCACACAGACTCTTTAGGGTTTTTAAAATATTGAACAAAATTAAGAGAGAAAAACAAATTGAAAGTGGAAAAGTGATAGTGAAAGTGAGCAACGTATATATAGGAAAATATGAGACTTAATTAACAAGAAAAGGGTCTCAAGAGAATGATTACTAGCATTAATGATTCCTGAAAAAGAGGGATAACGTAAAGATATGAAATAGTTACCAATATGACACGAGTCTCAATGCATCCAATCAACGTTTCAGTCTCTTAAGAATTTGAACACATGTTCAGCCTTAGAGGAAAACCTTGCGTGGAGTTAACAAATGTTGATATTGTGAAATACAAGCTTCTACCTTTGAAATGAACCATTTGGAGAATGTTCAGATCTTCTCAAGTAGATCCTGATACAACTTTCCTTCTAACTTCTAAAGAACTATTGATCAGATGTTCACACAAAAAATAAAGGCATAAATTCTGAGGGTTAACGTATACATAAACAAAACTATCATGCTAGGCATAATTTCATGCTGAGATGTTTCAGAATAAAATTAAACCTATTTTCAGAAAGGGGTTTAGTGAAAACATCAGCCCATTGATGGTCTGTGTCTAAGAATTTTAATGAAAGAATTCCTTTCTGAATATAGTCCCTAATAAAATGATATTTAATTTCTATATGCTTAGCCCTAGAATGTAAAATGGGATTTTTTGAAAGATATATAGCTGAAGTATTATCACAGAAAATAGGAATGTTACTCTTATATATGTTGAAGTCTTCAAGTTGGCTTTTCATCCAGAGAATCTGTGTGCTGTATCCAGCTGCTGCTATATATTCAGCTTCAACAGTTGATAATGCAATGGTGGATTGCCTCTTGCTGGACCACGAGATTAGATTGTTTCCCAGAAATTGGCAGCTTCTAGATGTACTTTTCCTTTCTATTCTGTCTGCAGCAAACTCATCATCACAGTACCCTACTAATTTGTATTCTTTGGTTTTTCTATAACAAAGACCAAGATTAGTAGTACCTTTCAGATACTTGAAAATTTGCTTAACAACTGTTAAGTGAGATTCTCTAGGATCTGATTGGAATCTAGCACGCAGGCAGACACTATATAGAATATCAGGTCTTGAAGCTGTTAAATATAAGAGAGAACCAATCATATCTTTGTATATATTTTATTCTACCTTATTACTTACCTCTTCCTTTTCCATAATCTTATTTTCCAGATGAGCTAAACTGCTTATGGATTGTCTTTTCTAGAGAGGCTCTTCAGATGTTGTTGTAATGTTTATAATAGCTTCTTCTGGAGTTGACTGTGATTCTTTGTGGGCAACTTCTGATGCAGTGTCTTCAGTACCTATAATTTGAACTTCTATATCTGCAAAAACTTTACCCTGCTTTGAATTTTGAGAGCCAAGCTTATCATCAATAATGACACTTATAGATTCTTCCACAATTCGTGTTTCTATGTTATATACTCTATAACCTTTTGAACATTCGGAGTATCCTAACATGAGACACTTTTGTGCTTTAGAGTCAAACCTTCTCAGATGTTCTTTAGTGTTTAGAATGAAACAAGTACATCTGAATGGATGAAAATAAGAAATGTTGGGCTTTCTGTTCTTTCACAGTTCATATGGAGTCTTATCTAGAATAGGTCTTATGGAGATTCTATTTAGAATATAACACGCTGTGTTAATTTCTTCTGCCCAAAAGTTCTTAGCAATGTTAGTCTCGTTGATCATGGTTCTGGCAATTTCTTGTAAAGTTATATTCTTTAATTCTACAACTCCATTTTGTTGAGGATTTCTAGGACAAGAGAAATCATGAGAGATGTCATTCTCATTAAAAAATAATTCAATTTTTTTTTCAAATTCCCCACCATGATCACTTCTGACTTTAACAATTCTAAGATCTTTTTCATTTTGGACTTGGTTACAAAAAGCAAAGAACGCGGAATGTGACTCGTCCTTGTGTCTTAAGAACTTTACCCATGTCCATCTGCTATAGCCATCTACGATCACTAATCCATACTTCTTGCCACTAATGGATGCAGTTTTCACTGCTCCAAATAGATCTATATGCAGAAGTTCTAATGGTCTAGAGGTAGAAACAACATTTTTTGTTTTGAAATAAGGTTTTGCAAACTTTCCTTTTTGACATGCTTCACACAGAGCATCTAAGCTGAACTTCAGGTTAGGAAGTCCTCTGACCAGATTGAGTTTGTTAATCTGAGATATCCTTCTCATACTAACATGCCCCAATCTTCTGTGCCAGACCCATTGTTCATCGTTAACAGAAAATAGACATTTCACATTCTGACTTTTTAGTTAAGAAAGTTTTATTTTGTAAAAGTTTTTCTTTCTCTTTCCATTAAAGAGGACAAATCCATCTTTCTGACTAATTGCTTTACATGACTTTTGATTGAAGATTATATAATAACTGTTATCACTTAATTGACTTATGGATAACAGGTTATGCATTAGTCAATCTACTAATAAAACATTAGTTATAGAAGGAAGTGTACCGTTACCAATAGTTCCAGAGCCAATAATCTTTCCTTTCTGATTACTTCTGAAACCTACGTAGCCTCCAGATTTAAGCTCCAGGCTTTGGAACATATGTTGCTGTTAAAGACATCTACAACATAGGCAATTTTGTCCTTAGATACCCATATCTTTTTGGGTCCTTATTTGTTAGAGTTACCAAAATTTTGTTTGAATTTTGGTTTAGTAGAAAAAACATTACTAGTATACTTTATTTCATGTGTGTGCCCATACGTTAAGTGAGAATAAATAGGTGTGTGTTTTATGACCATATCCTTACCTTTCTTAGGTTGAGATACTTTACCCTTGTATCCTATTCCTTTTCTCCCATTTCTGCTAACTCCATAGATCATTGAAGCCATCTTGCTTCTATCTATGTTTATAGCAAGAAATTTTTGAAAGCTATTGTAATACGGTGGGAGAACTGACTTGGGTGTTTTGTGTTCGATCGCAATTGTTGAGGATAGCAAGAGTCTCCACCGACTTTTCTTTTATCCAATAAGGAAAGGGTGAAAAGAACAAGAAAGACCTTTTGAGATATTTTCTTGAGTTCGGGGGGTAGGTTATGAAAAGGGAAGGTGTTAGCACTCTTTTCATTTGTAGTTATCTATGGGCTCTTAGTTGCTAGCTCACTTTGTAATGCTTTTTTTTAAATGTGTTTGTGATTTGGTTTTGAAAGTATTTTTGAAAAGTGCCTTCATTTAGGTAAACTTTGTAATGATTCTCGTCTCTATAGGAATGCACACAGAGTTTTGACTTTTGAAAATATTTCATGGAAAAGTGTTGTGTATTTGAAATATGTTTTGAAATGTTGTGAGAAAACACCTATGAGCTTTCTACCTACTCAAAAAGTCTTTGTTCATTTCCTCCTCCTTTAGATATTGCTATCTTACCATTGGTTGATAAGAAGCCCTATCATTGGATGTGAAGGGACGGACGTGGGTCGTCGTATAGTCATATAAGGCAACATTGTAGGATACCTTAGCAATTTGTCGTAAGGGTCTAAGATCGTTTACCGAAGGCAACATAGAAGGGTCATCGAGGGAGTACGGTCTTTTATTCAAGGGTTTTTGCTAAAGTATCCCACGTTCGAGGGACATGACTATTTTTCTAAAGGCAATAAGTGTGGATTACCCTAGAGGTGCGCGTGTATTGATTTCATGCATTTTTGTCTTGAAT
The DNA here is from genome assembly GCA_948472305.1 of Vicia faba. NCBI lineage: Eukaryota > Viridiplantae > Streptophyta > Magnoliopsida > Fabales > Fabaceae > Vicia > Vicia faba. Next base: position 990,799,088 of record OX451740.1, on the reverse strand, counting down.
TAGGGTTGTCTACTTGTTGATTTTAAGTCTTTCCATACACACCCTAATTACTAGCAATAATATTATAAGCGATAAATTGCGGAATTTTAAAGTTCTACGCTATTACATCTTTTTTGGGGATGGGGATACAAGTTTATGAATGGGGGATGGAAGCAATAAAGTTCTAATTATACTATTACAACCATATTGAATATTGAATGAAAATAAACATATAAAGAAATATAAAGATAATGTAGAAAAGAAAAAAATTTGTTTAAGAAAACTTTTATGTGTTGATACATGAGCTTATGCATTGATACGAAAATTTTATGTATTGACACATGCATTGGCTCATACTGCTTTGTATTGGCTCATATCATATCTTTTCCCCTGGAAATCAAAATCAACTCAGTATGAGTCGACATATAGGGTTTTGTATCGACTCATACTACTTTGTATCGACACATGCAAGCTTTGTATCGACACATACTCATTGCTAGCTCTTGGACGTCAAAACAACTCAGTATGAGTCAACACATAAGGGTTTTGTATCGACTCATACTGCTTTGTGTCGACACATACGCATTTTGTGTCGACTCATAACCTATTTTGTACATAATATGTGTCAACTCATAGTGTTTCGTATCGACTCATACTGTTGTTTTTTGCTTTTATTAGTGTTCTGCTACATGTAAAAGCCAGTTCTCAACACATGGTTAGTAAAAATGAAAAGAAAGCATATGGTTAGCTTCAAGGAAATTATATATACATTTTATCTTCAAAAATGAATCACTAATTATGTTTGAAATGAAGAGCTTAAAGTCAAGAAGACTTACCTTGAAACTGAAATTTATGATTTGAGTTTCAGTTGGAGAAGTCAAGTTGCAGGTTGCTATTTTTGATTTTGGAAAATAGTGATGTTACAGAATTTGTTCTTGAGTTTGAACAACTTCTATATGATGTATGTGGAGTGTTTGGATGGTTTGTTTGGACATAACTTGCAAGGTGTGAGAGGTTTAAAGGTTTTGGACTTCAAAGCTCAAATATGGAGGTTTTTGTGGACAATTATGTTTTTTAGAGTATAAGGGGGGTTTGAGGATTTTTCAATTCATAAGAATCTCTCTATTTTTCTGACCTCTTTCTCTTGCAAATGCTCACTCTATTTGTAAGTAAAAAGTTTGTGAACAAGGGCTGATTAGGTTTACAAGACAGCATGTTATGTTTTGGTTGGGATGCAAATATCAAACTATGTCAAGTATTCCATGGTCCCAAACAAGGTATGGGCTCAAGACAAATTTTTTACCAAAAGCTTGCTTTTCAAGAATAGCAATGGTACCTTTATGCCATAAATGGAAAGATCTTTTGAACAATGGCTCCAATACTTGGGTAATAGCTCAAGAGTGGGCGTAAGCATTAAATTATGGTGATATTGGCAAGTTAGAAGGCCTGCAACACAAGATTATGCAGCATATCATAAGAATTTTGTTATGTGTTCTTCAACAAAAGGACTTGCAATTCAAGGATGGATGCCCAACTTCATGCCCTTGAATATCCTAACTCAAGTATGGTAAATTCATGCTCTTGGATGTTTTAGAAATCTTGAAACAACCTCTATAACTTTCATGTAGGACATTTTGATAAAATCATCTTGGAACTATGTGAAAAAATTCCAAGAACTTGGGATAAAATCCTAACCAAAATCTGTTGAAAATTTCTCTAAGTGCTAGATGAAAACGTCATGTCTTCATGGGCTTATATCTTCAAATCTAAGCATTTTTTGGACATCAACCCTCTAATACAAAGTTTTAGAATTCATCAAGATCTACAACTTTCATGTTGAAAGTTTTCTTTGAATCATCTTACATCATGGTGAAAAAATGTCATGAAGTTATGAGATTATCATGTATGAAAACAACTTAGAAAAATTTCTAAGTCTTGGAAAGTTTGACTTTTCAAATTAACTTTTGACTTTCTTGATTTATTGATTATCAAGTTTCATATTTTTGAATGTCTTGATGAATTTTGATCTTTGAGACTTAAGGTTGACCAAAAAGTCAAAGTTTGACTTTTGGCGTATCAGCTGACTTTTCGTTAGTATAACTGATTTTTGGTCGTTTGGTCAATTGACTGAGCAGAATTTGTGATACAAGACTTGAAACTTTCCATGAGCATTCTTAAAGGTCCATAATGATCCATGAATATCATTTGAAGTATTAGATGTTTAGTTGTCCTTGTGCAAGCTCAAACCCTAATTGTGAGGTATCAGTGTTAAGGAGACGGCTTGACCTAGTCAATACTTGTGCAAGCTTGAGCTCTTAAAGATATTTGTGTGAAATGTTTTGAGAAAAGAGAGGGAAAATTTTGGGGTACAACAGTTGCCCCTGTTCAATCTTCTTAAACCTGAAGAGTTAGATTGGCGAGTCCTCCGTTAGTGACTTAAAGGTGGAAAATGATTGAACACTAAAGTGCCAAGAAATTTGCACTCGACTATGTGTTAGTTGACTGTGTCAAGAATGGGCTTAAAGATGCCATTTGGAGAAGTGATGAAGAGTTTTTTGGAAATGGGCTTACGAATGCCATCCAGAGTGACTGTTGAGGGAGAAGTATCAGAATAAATCTTTGGTCGATTTATACTAAAACTGTAGATGTCTTTTGCTTGTTTTCAACTGGGAGAAATAAATCTAACTAGATAAGGTCTTGTGATGGTGAATTCACTGGGGAAACAAATCTAGCCAGAAGAGGTTTGTTGTTTACCTATCATTAACCGGAAGAAGTGAACCTAACCAGAAGACGTCTTTGACTTATTGATTGACTTTTCCTGCAAGGAAGAAGGTCAATTGCCTGCAAATGTATGTATGGCGTAATGATGTTCTTAAAATAAATGAGATTATGCTATATACATTTGTCATGTATGTAATATGATGAATGGATGTTATTTAAATGTATCTTTGTCTAGGAAAATAAATCCTTGACAAAATGCTAGGGAGTATTGGGAAGCTGAATCTCAGACTACCGCTAGAGATGAATAATATGTGTATCTTCAAATTTGTTTAGAATGTTTCAGCTGGGATTCCTGTTTTGTTTTTTGAGGAGAAATTTGTTGGGGAACATTGAATTTGGATCTTTACATGAGGAAACTCTGTGGGGAATGTTGATTTTTGTTTGGGGAATAGAGTTCAGGAGTTTAATTATCCGTTGCTCTACTGGGGAGCTATCTCTTGATTGGAGAGGAAGAAAGTTTAGTTGTTATCTGGTCGGATTCCAGGCTTCACAACAACTTGCTGGGGATAAAGAAGTTAACTGTTATCTGGTCAGATTCTAGGCTTTGCAGCAACTCATTGGGGATAGTGACAAACTCTACTGGGGAAGAGGAATTTTGTTAGTGATTTGAAGAAGTTAAACTATTATCTGGTCGGGTCCAGGTTTCGTTGTAACTCGAACGGTTATCTGGTCAGGTCCAGGTTTCCGCAACTCGAACTATTATCTAGTCGGGTCTAGGTTTCAGCAATTTGATCTTGAGGTTAACTGGTATCTGGTCGGGTCCAGGTTTCAGCAACTCGAACTGTTATCTGGTCGGGTCCAGGTTTCAGCAATTTGATCTTGAGGTTAACTGGTATCTGGTTGGGTCCAGGTTTCAACCACTCGAACTATTATCTGGTCGGGTCCAAGTTTCGGCAATTTGATCTTGAGGTTAAGTAGTATTTGATCGGGTCCAGTTTTCAGCAACTCGAACTATTATTTGGTCGGGTCCAGGATTTGCAGTAATTTGTTTGGATGGGATGGAGTTGAACTAGTATTTGGTCAGGTCCAGGCTTCGTAGTAAATTTCTTGAAAGGACGAGGTTGAACTGTTATCTGGTCAGATTACAGGTTTCACAGCAACTTGCGATGATAGTAACGACTCCGTTGAGGATTGTAATGATTTTGCTTGGGATTAGGGATTTTGGTCCCTTGATATTAGTCTGAGAGGTAAACTCGAGCTGGGGAATTTGCAGTTTGTTGGGGGAAATAAACCCTGCTGAAGAGAATATTTTGATGACCTATTTGGGGAAGTGAATTCTTTAATAAGAACTCCACAAGGCTTCTTCTTTTAAGACCAAACTCAACTGGGGAGAGGGTTTTTTGAGAGACTAGAATTATGGACGGGGATTGCATGAATCCGTCTATATGGGGATAATCTTCTCTTTGTGGGGATATCCCAAATCCTTAAGGAGATGCTTGTTACTGTTTTCATGTATACATTTTTTAATAGTTTAATCATGTTCATATGCATATGTTCATTAAATTTTAGTCATTGGACACTTTTTCACTCAAAATAGAAAAAATAAAAAGTTTTTACTTCAAAGTATTTTGTATTGATCTTTGCCTATAAACAGGCATTTTTTGTACAAGGAGACAAAGATCCTAGTAAGAGGAAATCGTCGAAAGAGTGAAAGGAATACAAAGTGAAAACATAAATAATAGACATGTGGAAGTAATCTCATTGGGTTCCAACTCTGCTATTTCCCACTATATCTTCGAACACCATCCCTTTCTGTTCACAGAAGTTGATTGAATTGACCTTGGACCATTGAACTTGGACCTTGGCAATAAAGCTGGTTGCAAATATCCAATGGGACATAGTCGTACGCTTTAATCCCTAAGTTTTTCCTGGACCGCCCTTTCAAGGTTTTCAGTCCACCAGGATACCCATTTTTTCCCAAGCTGCCCTTTCGGGTTTTCGACTTGTCGGCTGTACAATATTTTGCATATATCCCTAACTTTTTCCCGAACCTTTTGGTTCACCGGGATGCCCTTATTTTTGCCTAGGTATGTTAACCTAGCGGGTCACTCTTTATGCGTAGTATTTTTTAACTATGTATGTGTTCACATGATACAGGAAATCTTTGTCGTCCATAATAGTTAGCATCATGGCACCGCCAGAGAATACTTTCTTAACAACAAATGGCCTTTCATAAGTGGGATTCCATTTGCCCCTAGGGTCGCCTTGAAGAAGAATGACGCGTTTTATCACCAAATTGCCAGTCTGATACGCTCGAGGTTTAATCTTCTTGTTGAAAGCCTTAATCATACGCTTTTGATACATTTGGCCATGACAAATGATAGCCATCCTCTTTTCATCAATCAATTTTAATTGATCCAATCTAGTTTGAATCCATTCATCTTCGCCTAAATCTGCTTCTTTCATAATCCTTAAAGAAGAAATATGAACTTCCACAGGCAGGAAAACTTCCATGCCATAGACTAAAGAGAAAGGGGTTGCCCCAGTTGATGTTCTAGCCGAAGTACGATAGCTGTGAAGAGCAAATGGTAACATCTCATTCCAGTCCTTGTAGGTCACCACCATCTTTTGCACAATCTTATTTATGTTTTTATTGGCAGCTTCCACCGCGCCATTCATCTTAGGTCTGTACGGAGAAGAATTGTGATGCTTACTTTTTAATTGAGTACAAAATTCCATAATCATAGCATTATTGAGATTGGTTCCATTGTCAGTGATGATCCTTTCGGGGATACCGTAACGGTAGATGAGGTTATGCTTGATAAACCTGGCTATAATGTTTGGTAACTAAGGCATATGAGGCAGCTTCGACCCACTTGGTAAAGTAATCAATGGCAACAAGGATGAAATAATGTCCATTGGAAGCAGTAGGTTTGATCTCTCCAATCATGTCAATGCCCCACATTACAAACAACCATGTAGCAGTCATGACATTTAGAGGTACTAGAGGCATGTGAACCTTATCGGCATAGATCTGACACTTTGGCAAGTCTTTGAGTGATGGTGGAAATCAGCTTCCATAGTTGACCAATAATAACCATCCCTTAGAATCTTCTTGGCCATAGTGTTCCCACTAGAGTGAGTTATAAAGAGGCCATCATGCATGTCCTCCATGATCTTATCTGCCTCCTTCTTGTCCATACACAGGAGTAAATTTGAATCATGGATGCGCTTGTACAAGATTTCATTGCTTAGGAAAAACTTGGCTGAAAATCTTCGCAAGAATTTCTTGTCGTTGATGAAGCTCCCTCAGGATACTCTTATGCTTCAAGATATCTCTTCACCTCATGGTACCATGGCTTCTCTTTGTCAGTGTCAAACTCATAATAGTGCGCAGGTTCATCAAATCTTTTGATTGTAATTCTAGGAGCCTCGTTGTCCCAATTGACCTTGAACATAGATGACATGGTTGCTAAAGCGTCTGACAACTGATTTTCTTCCCTTGGAAAGTTTTCAAAAGTGACTTCCTCAATGTATGGGGTCAAGGTTAGCACACGCTCTTATAGGGGATCAGATTCGGATGTTTGGTATCCCATTGTCCTTTAACTTGACTGATTACTAAAGCTGCCTCTCCGTATACACTTAAGAATTTGATTCTTAGGTCAATGGAAGCCTTAAGACCCAAGCAAGATGCACGCTTCATACTCAACCATGTTGTTTGTACAATCGAAGCATAGTCTGGCAGTGAAAGGCGTATGACTACCTTCGGGGGAAATAATCACATCACCAATTCTGTTACCCAAAGCATTGAAAGCTCCATCAAAAACCATAGTCCATCGAGATCATTGTTCAGATCCGTCAAACGGTCCAGGCTTTTCACAATTAGTTATTAGCATGATATTCTCGTCTGAGAATTCAAATTTCATGGATTGGTAGTCATCAACAGCTTGATGTGCCAAATGATCTGCCATCACACTTCCTTTGATTGCTTTTTATGTAGTGTACTGGATGTCGTATTCGGTCAGAATCATTTGCTATCTAGCTATTTGTCCAGAGAGAGCCGGCTTCTCGAAGATATACTTGATAGGGTCCATCTTAGAAATCAACAAAGTGGTGTAAGTCAATATATACTGTCTTAGCCGGTGAGCAACCCATGCCAGAGCGCAACAAGTTTTCTCGAGTAGTGAATATCTAATTTCACAGTCGGTAAACTTTTTGCTTAGGTAGTATATTGCATGCTCTTTTCGGCCAGACTCGTCATGTTGGCCCAATACTCACCCTAGTGAATTCTCTAACACATTCAAGTATATAATCAGAGGCTTTCCTTCAACTGGAAGCATTAGAATGAGAGGTTCTTGTAAATATTCCTTGATCTTGTCAAAGGCAACTTGGCAATCATCGTTCCACCTGACTACTTGATCTTTCTTCAAGAGTTTGAACATTAGCTCACAAGTAGAAGTTAGGTGAGATATGAATCGAGCAATGTAGTTAAGTCGACCAAAGAAACCTCTGACTTCCTTCTCAGAGCAGTGAGCTGGAATTTCTTGTATGGCCTTAACCTTCGCAGGATCAACTTCAATTCCTTTTCTACTGACGACAAAACCTAAGAGTTTTCTAGATCTTACTCTAAAAGTGCACTTGTTAGGATTCAACCTCAACTTGTATTTCTTTAGCCTTTCAAATAGCTTGTGTAAATGATCCAGGTGTTCTTCCTCAGTCTGTGATATTGCAGTCATATCATCAACATAGACTTCTCTCTCATGATGAATCATGTCATGAAATAGGGATACCATAGATCATTGATAGGTTTCCCCTGCATTCTTCAAACCAAAAGGCATGACCTTGTAACAGAAGGTTCCCTATTGTGTAACAAAAGTGGTCTTTTCCATGTCCTCGTGAGCCATCTTCATTTGATTGTATTTAGAGAATCCATCCATGAAAGATAAGACTTTGTGTTAAGCTGTGTTGTCGACCAAGATATCAAAATGCGGTAGTGGGAAATCATCTTTGGGAATTTCCCTATTCAAATCTCTATAGACTATGCACATGCGGACATTTCCATCTTTCATTTGTATGGGGACCACATTCCCCACCCATTGGGGATATGATGTTACTTCTAAAAAACCTGCATTAAATTGCTTCATTACTTCATCTTTTATTTTCTCAGACATGTCTGGCCGCATACGAAGAACCTTTTGTTTGACAGGAGGTAAATCTTCCTTTGTCGTTAGACGATGAACCACAATGTCAGTATCTAACCCTGGCATGTCTTCATACGACCAAGCAAACACTTCAACATAGTCATGTAGCATCTGGACCAACTAGCTCTTGATACCATCTTCTAAGTTGGCGCCGATCTTGACCTATTTCTTGTTTTTCTCAGTTCCTAGGTTGATAACTTCGACTGGCTCTTCATGAGGTTGAATAGCTTTTTCCTCTTGTATTAGAAGTCTGGCTAGTTCCCCTGGCATTTTATAATCTTTTTCGCCTTCGTCTTTGGCTTGGTTAATTGGATGTTCGAAGTCATAACTGGAAATAGTAGAGTCGTTTGCAATGAGATCCAGAGTGGATGAGGATCTACAAGTGTGTGTGTGCATGTAATATACATGGCTATTTGAAAAATGCAATAAAGAAAAGAAAGACAATGAGTACAAAATTTGAATGCAAAAGAGTCCAATGTTTTTCATTAAATGATCATATGGAATATGAAAATGAATAAACCATTAACAAATGGACCATGGTGCCCCGGGTAAGGCACATGGTTGAAGTCATTGTTTGAAATTAAATTACAAACAAAGTTCTTAAATAAATAAAAACAGTAAATGGTAATTACTCCTCGTTGAAGGAGATGAGAATGAAATCCTTGACACGCCAGTTGTTGAGCTCTTTTCTAGAAGTCAGGTAGATTAATTCATCAAAGTCGCAGTCATCCTCAGAGTCTTCAATAACATTCACTCTGTGATTACAAATGCGAAGAGGTGGTTATCCTATGCGAGTACGCTTGACCTCCTTTTGAGCTTTGGTAGTGAAACCCAAACCAAACTTGTCTACTTTGAAAGGAATGTCAGAAAGTTGTCCCCAATTTGTACTACTTCCATCTTTAATCACGACACGAGAATCCTTAAGTGAAACCATCCTTGGCACAACTTCATCAGCTTTAGGAGTGTCATAAGATATTTTGGTGGAGGCAACCATAGGAGGAACAACTTTGAAATCCTGACACGAAGTTTCTATAAATTCACCATCCATTTCCACATACTTGAAGGAATTGAGGTGGCTCACCATAAATTCCTCTTCACCACAAACAGTGAAAATCTTTCCCTAGATTGGATATTTCAACTTTTGGTGAAGGGTGGACGTCACTGCTCCTGCCCCGTGTATCCAAGGGCACCCAAGTAAACAAGAGTAATCGGGACGAATGCCCATCACATAGAAAGTAGAATTGAAATTTTGTGAACCAACTTTAATAGGGAGATCTACTTCTCCAAGTACCATCCTCTTGGATCCATCGAAAGCCCTCACAACTATGCCACTTGGTTTTAACACCAGACCTTTGCAATCTAACCGGTCCAAGGCACATTTGGGTAACACATTTAAAGAAGAGCCAGTATCAACTAAGACATGAGCCATGGTAGTTCCCATGCATTCAATAGAGACATGTAAAGCCTTGTTATGATTCCTTCCAACAGGAGTCAAGTCAGTTTCAGAGAAACCTAATCCATTATCAACCGTTAAAATCACCTCATAATTCTCGAAGTGGTCAATTGTAGTCTCTTGGGGCACATGAGCTTTCTTAAAAAAAATTGATTAAAGCTTGGGCATGAGCATCAGAACAGAGTAGTAATGACATCATAGAGATTTTTGAGGGGGTTTGCCCCAGCTGTTCGACTATTTTGAGATCACTCTTCTTTATAAATTTCAGGATTTCCTCCATCTCTCAAGTGAAGGACTCTTCAGCATCAACATCTTTGGCAGATGCCTCTATCCCAATAATATCACTTTCTTTTTCTTTGCCTCTAGTGTTGGAATTAGGATTTTTATTGGTCATGTGAACAAGAGTTTTTATAGTAGTTGGAGGTGAGATGACACAGGAGAAGATACTCCCCGTTCTTGTTACCTTACTAGAACCTACAATATTTGTAACATTGTTGGTCTTGTCTTTATTGATCCATGAATCTTGCTTTATTCTATGATAGTAAACATTAACACCATAGTTCCAAGGGACTGCTTTGTCGGAGGAGTAAGGAATCGGCCAAGGAGTAGTAATTATCAAGGGAGAAATCGTTGGTTCATTGGTAATCCTAATAGGACCCTTTGAAGAGATCCTAAGAGGCTTATTAGAAATGGTTATGATGGAAATGTCTTCAGTTTTATCGGTAAAACTTTTGATGGTTGAAGTTCTTTCAAATAGGATCTAATGACTATCTATCAGGTGTTGAACACCTTCTTTCAGCCATTTGCATCCATTCACTTGTTCGGAACAACAATTACATTCTTTTAAATAGCTAGGGAAAACCCAAGCTCTCAGCAGGTTCTCTTTAACAATGGTCAGTGGAGTAGTCAAATCTTCAATGGAGGAAACAAAAGCGGTGTCTTCAATTGCATTAACACCTTTGCCATGATTTGGCATTGGTGCAGTTATAACATTCGGAGTTGTAGGTGGATCAAACTCGATAGTTTTATTGTTGATAAGATCTTGAATCTTGTTTTTTAGAGCCCAACATTGATCAGTATCATGCCCAGGTCTATTAGAGTGATAGGTGCATTTGGTGTTAGGATTGTATTTCAGAGATGGAATGTTGGGATTTGATGGTGGATCACGCAAGGTTACCAAGTTGGCCTTCAAAATATGTTGCAAGGCTTGGGACAATGACATGTTAATCCTCGTGAACTGTCTTCTTGGAACCTCAGACCTCTGATGGTTAGCTTGTCATGGTTATCTTTGAGCAGATGGAGGGTTAGAGATCAAAACAACATTAACAAATAGACGATGATCCTTTTTGGTATGGGCCCTTGACCCATATACAACACTGGCCTCTTTCTTGCCAGCAAAGGGCTTATTTATAGTGTTTGATGTAGAAGCAGATGTCATGGGAATTTTTCCACTCTTGATACCACTCTCGACCCATTCACCAGTCAGAATTAACTCAGTGAAACCGGATAATGAGTTCCCAATTAACAAGTTGAAAAATGGGCCAGTTAATGTTCCCATGAATATATCCACCAGCTCCATATCTGTCAGTGGTGGTTGTACTCTACCAGCAAGGTCTCTTCATTTTTGTGCATATTCTTTAAAACCTTCATTGGAACCCATTGTCATTTCTTGTAACTGAACTCTAGTCAGCGCCAAATCAGTGTTGTACTGATATTGGCGGTAGAATACGGTGGCCATATCTTCCCAAGTATTAATGTTGGAACCTTCCAACTGGTAAACCATTCTAACTAAGTATAAGACAGAATCTCTTGAAATAATTGTACCCAGAGCTTCTTGTCAGTGGTATGCGGTTGTATTTTGTGAACATAGGATCTCAAATGAAGCTTTGAGCACGAAACGTCGTCGTACTTAGAAAAGATTGGAACTTTGAATTTGTGGGGGATAACAACCACAGGTACTAATCCCAAATCACTAAAATCCAAGCCAGGTACGGCTTGAATTTTCACAGCTTTCAACCTATCTTCCAGTTTCTTGTACTTATCCTCAGCCGGTGGATACTGTTCATCAAAGTAATCCTCATCCTCAGAAGCTTTATTGTTTGCACCTCCAGTACGGGTACTCCTTGCATCTTCATTTTGGTTTTCATCCTCCTCGGAGGAGTGTTATTCCACTTGAACATATCGGATGGGTCCCTTGAATCTCTTCCCCATGTTGGTCACAACCTTCTTCTTGGTCTTTTTCTTCGTAACCAGAAATGGCATCATTTCTTGCTGCCCCTTTGCTAAGTTAAGCAAAGTTTGTTGAAACTGAAAGTTTTGAGTCTGCAAGTCTTTCACAGTTTTCTCGAGATCCATCTTACTGAAATAAATAGTAGAAATATGAGGCAACCCGTGTTGAAAACCTTCTTATGTCATGATGCATGTAATACGAATGCAAATGTTTTTAAGGATTTAAGGAAATTTAAATTTGCTAAACAAAGAGAAAATAACAAACATTAACTTCATTAATAATGATAGGAATTAGAAATGCCTCTCGGGTTTACAATGGAGGAAGCAAAAATAAAGAAAAATAAACTCTTAAAACAAAAAAGAATCAGGCTTCCCATGAGCGCTTCCTCTTCGGTGCAATGTAGGCGTTCAAACTTCACTCTTCATGAAGCTGTTTCGTAAGCTCCAAAACCTTCTTCTCGCTTGCGTATAACTGGGTTTCAAAGGTGTCTCTCTCTCCTTTGATTTGAATCCATGATCTTTGAAATTCCTCGAGAGTAGTTGGCATGTTAGGATGAAGAAGAGTGTAAGGGGTGTCTCCCTCAGTGATAGGCTCCATAATCACAGGTAGGATGGTGGGGTAAGCCATCATGAGACTTTGATCATGAGCTCGTACCCACTTAAAGTGAGGCTCAAGGGGGATGGAATTTTTATGCCCCAATGTCTCACTATCCACTTTGTTTACCATTCTCCAGGTCGTATGAACCTTTGATGATAGCCTTGGTCGTCGCCCTCGTAATCGAATACCAAACTTTGGATGAGCGCATCATGGGGACCATCTCTTCATGCATATCCAAACTGCCGTAATGCAAGAGAAGGGTTATAGGTGATACCTCCCCTAATGCCTAAGAGTGGGACATTGGGGAATTCCCCATAATGGTCGATGATGGTAATATCCTCCAAAGATCGAGGTAGGTGTGAAATGAACCACCTAGACAGTAATGGAATGCAACACAAAATAGTACCCCTTTTATTCATGGTGAGAGTTTGGAAACAATGTATAATGTCTCCAAGCAAGGTAGGTACGGGATTACGAGAGAGAAAAACCTTGACGGCATTCACATCTATGAGTTGGTTCGGATTGGGAAATAGAACCAAACCATAGATTAGAAGGGCCAAGACATCCTCAAAAGCTTGAAAATCCATATCTTCCCAGAACAAACGAGCCTTCTCCAACAGAAATTTGGCTAAGAAACCCTTAACCCCACTTCTTGTCTCCCAATTTGTAACAATGTCAGATCTCTTCAAATGCAAGGCTTTGGAAATAACTTCAGGCTTTGGAGTCTCCTCTAAACCGGTGAATGGTATTTGATCAAGCACATGCACTCCTAACAATTGAGAGAATTATTCTAATGTAGGCACCAATTGGTAGTCAGGAAAGGTGAAGCAATGATACATACGATCAAAGAATTGGAAAAGCACACACATCATTTCTTCTTGAAATTTTGAGGTAGCCAAGTTGAGATGTCGACCATATTTCTTGGTGAAGGAAGAATCTCCAGGCACTCTTGATGCTAACTCTTGAAGTTGTGGATGCACTTTCACGAAGTTGACTCGGATGGTATTCCTACGAGTGGAATTCATGACCTACAAAATAGAACAAAGATAAATTCCTAAATCCTTGAAATGGTTTGTGCAAATGCCATGGTATGATGTCATGATGTTTTGTGCAATTTATACATATACAAGCAAAACAGTCAAGTCCTTAGGTTTAGGCTTTCATGAGATTCATAGGTAAGTACCCTCTTGAATTTTAGTTGGTTCAACCTGTCCTAAAAAGTGACCGGGTTCAAGGGAATCTCAATATCATTGATCTTTCTTCATTGGGCATTGTCTCAGCACAATCAATCTTTTCTTGAGGCCGAAATATCCCGAAAGTCTGATCTCAATGAGCGTAGTATCGAGTATCAACCAATCTTCAGCTTTGCACTAAAGTCGGCTATCTCACTACTTCCTGATGGCCATGTTGTTCAATTAAAGGTTCTATGGTCAGTTAGTGCTTCATGACACCGCGAAGCGGCCCCGTATTCTCCCCGATTAAACACAAGGGTTACCGGTACCAACATATGCGTCACACTAACATAGCCATTGCTTCAACCATACCGGTCTACGCCGTACATTTTCCACAATCTATTGCTACTTACCTAATGATGTTCCCAGATCCGTACAAAGGATCAATAAAAACCCAAATAAGGACCCATAAATGTAAAGCAAACAAATCAAACAATGAAAGCATTTAAAGGTGATCTAGTCTCTAAGTTAACCACACTTTTAAGTATTCTTCAACAACAGAGTCGCCAGTTCTGTAATACGGTGGGAGAACTGACTTGGGTGTTTTGCGTTTGATCGCAATTGTTGTGGATAGCAAGAGTCTCCATCAACTTTTCTTTTATCCAATAAGGAAAGGGTGAAAAGAACAGGAAAGACCTTATGAGATATTTTCTTGAGTTCGGGGGTAGGTAATTAAAAGGGAAGGTGTTAGCACCCTTTTCATCCGCAGTTATTTACAGGCTCTTAGTTTCTAGTTCACTTTGAAATGATTTGTTTGAAATGTGTTTGTGATTTGGTTTTGAAAGTATTTTTGAAAAGTTCCTTCGTTTAGGCGAACATTGTAATGATTCTCGTCTCTATAAGAATGCATACAAAGTGTTGACTTTTGAAAATATTTCATGGAAAAGTGTTGGTGTATTTGAAAGATGTTTTGAAATGTTGTGAGCAAGCAAATACGAGCGTTCTACCTACTCAAAAAGTCTTTGTTCATTTCTTCCTCCTTTAGGTATTGCTATCTTACCATTGATTGATAAGAGTCCTTATCATTGGATGTGAAGGGACGAGCATGGGTCGTCGTATAGCCATAGAAGGAAACATTGTAGGATACCTTAGCAATTTGTCGTAAGGGTCTAAGATCATTTACCGTAGGCAACATCAAAGGGTCACCGAGGGACTACGATCTTTTATTCGAGGGTTTTTTCTAAAGCATCCCACATTCGAGGGACATGACTATTTTTCTTAAGGCAACAAGTGTGGATTATCCTAGAGGCGCGTGTGTGTGAGTGTATTGATTTCATGCATTTTTGTCTTGAATTAGGGTTGTCTACTCGTTGATTTTAATTCTTTCCATACACACCCTAATTACTAGCAATAATATTGAAAGCGATAAATGAGGAATTTTAAAGTTCTACGCTATTACATCTTTTTTGGGGATGGGGATACAAGTTTATGAATGGGGGATGAAAGAAATAAAGTTATAATTATACTATTACAACCATATTGAACATTGAATGACAATAAAAATATAAAGAAATATAAAGATACTGTAAAAAAGAAAAAAATTAGTTTAAGAAAAAGTTTATGTGTTGACACATGAGGTTATGCATTGATACGAAAATTTTATGTATTGACGCATGCATTGGCTCATACTGCTTTGTATTGGATCATATCATCTCTTTTCCCCTGGAAATCAAAATCAACTCAGTATGAGTCGACACATAGGGTTTTATATCGACTCATACTACTTTGTATCAATACATGCAAGCTTTGTATCGACTCATACTCATTGCTAGCTCTTGGAAGTCAAAACAACTCAGTATGAGTCGACACATATAAGTTTTGTATCGACTCATACTGCTTTGTGTCGACACATAACCGGTTTTATACATAATATGTGTCGACTCATAGTGTTTCGTATCGACTCATACTGTTGTTTTTTTGCTTTTATCAGTGTTCTGCTACATGTAAAAGTCAGTTCTCGACACACGTTTAGTAAAATTGAAAAGCAGGCATATGGTTAGCTTCAAGGCAATTATATCTACATTTTATCTTCAAAAATTAATCACTAATGATGTTTGAAATGAAGAGCTCAAAGTCAAGATGAATTACCTTGAAACTGAAATTTATGCTTTGAGTTGGAGAAGTCAAGTTGCAGGTGGTTGTTTTTGAGTTTGGAAAATAGTGATGTTATAGAAGTTGTTCTTGAGTTTGAACAACTTATATATGATGTGTGTGGAGTGTTTGGATGGTTTGTTTGGATAGAACTTGCAAGGTGTGAGAGGTTCAAACGTTATAGACTTCAAAGCTCAAAGATGGAGGTTTTTATGGACTGTTCTGTTTTTAAGAGTATAAGGGAGATTTTAGGATTTTTCAATACATAAATCTCTCTATTTTTCGGAACTCTTTCTCTTGCAAATGCTCCCTCTATTTATAGGAAAAAGGTTTGTGAACAAGGGTTGATTAGGTTTACAAGACAACATGTTATGGTTTCGTTGGGATACAAATATCAAATTATGTTAAGTATTCCATGGTCCCAAGATGAAGTACCAAAGTAGGTGATATAGAGGAGCTACTTTCCATGATTTATTGTGGAGTAAAATCAGAAGTAAAAAAGGTATGGGCTCCAGACAAATTTTGTACCAAAAGCTTGCTTTTCAAGAATAGCAATGGTGCCTTTATGCCATAAATGGAAAGATCTTTTGGACAATGGCTCAAACACTTGGGTAATAGCTCAAGAGTGGATATAAGCATTAAATTATGGTGATATTGGCAAGTTAGAAGTCCTGCAACACAAGATTATGCAGCATAGCATAAGGATTTTGTTATGTGTTCTTCAACAAAAGGACTTGCAATTCAAGGATGGATGCCCAACTTTATGCCCTTGAATCTCCTAGCTCAAGTATGGTAAATTCATGCTCTTAGATTTTTTGGAAAGCTTGAAACATCCTCTATAACTTTCATGTTGTCCATTATGACACAATCATCTTGGAACTATGTTAAAAAATGCCAAGAAGTTCGGATAAAATCCTGACCAAAATCTGTTGAAAATTTCTCTAAGTGCTAGATGAAAATGTCATGTCTTCATGGGCTTATATCTTCAAATATAAGCATTTTTGGACATCAACCCTCTAATACAAAGTTTTAGAATTCATCAAGATCTACAACTTTCATGTTGAAAGTTTCCTTTGAATCATCTTTCATCTTGGTGAAAGAATGTCATGAAGTTACGAGATTATCATGTATGAAAACAACTTAGAAAAATTTCTAAGTCTTGGAAAGTTTGACTTTTCAAATTGACTTTTGACTTTCTTGATGATGAATTTTCATATTTTTGAATGTCTTGATGAATTTTGATCTTTGAGACTTAATGTTGACCAAAAAGTCAAAGTTTGACTTTTGGCGTATCAATTGACTTTTCGTTAGTACAACTGATTTTTGGCCGTATGGTCAATTGACTGAGCAGAATTTGTGATACAAGACTTGAAACTTTCCATGAGCATTCTTGAAGGTCCATAATTATCCATGAACGATAATTTGCAGTATTAGAAGTCCAGTTGTCCTTGTGCAAGCTCAAACCCTAATTTTGAGGTATCAGTGTTGAGGAGATGGCTTGACCTAGTTAATACTTGTGCAAGCTTAAGATCTTGAAGATCTTTGTGAGAAATGTCTTGAGAAAAGAGAGGGAAAATTTTAGGGTACAACAACTATGATCATATTCCTTTATGATCTTATCAGAGTTATTAGGAACTTCCGAGACAGTTTCATTCTGAGCCTTTTATAATTTATTTTCTAGTTTAGAAATTTTTTCTTTAAGCTCAGAGTTTTATGATCTCATTTTCTTAGTTTCTTCAAAGTCAGAAACTAGATCCTTTTTCAGGTTCTTGTTTATGACTCGAAGTTGCTGATATCTTTCAAGAATTTCTGACATACTTTCTTCTAATTGAGATCTAGAAAAGTTAGGGAATACCTCTTCTGCCTCTGAGTCTGATTCTGATATAGATGATCCAGTGTCATCTTATATGTTGGCCATTAGGGATTTGTTGGCTCTTTCATCTTCTGATTCTATTTCAGCTTCAGAAGAATCTGAGTCATCCCATGTTGCCATGAGGCTTTTCTTCTTTTTCTTAAAGAACTTCTTTTTAGGTTTCTCTTTTTGAAGATTTAGAAATTCGCTCTTGTAACGCCCTTGTTCATTTCATTCGTAGTAGACAATGTCTTTGTTACTTGATTTTATGTATCTAGAAGATGGTTCAGAATGATTTCCCATTTCTTCTGGAAGTTATGAACATCCTCTGCCCGTGCTTCCACAGCTGATTGACTCTTCTAAAGAGAAGAGACAGTTCATCTTATTCTGATGAGGATCCACTAGAGTTTTCTTCTTTTACCTGTAAAAATTTCAGTTCATATTTTTTGTTAGATTTAAGAGCTAAAGACTTACCTTTCTTATGGGGCTCATCTTCTTCTAACTATATCTCATGACTTCTCATGGAGCTGACAAGTTCTTCGAGAGATATTTTGTTCATATCTTTGACCAGTTTATGAGTTGTGACCAATATGGGTCTCCATTTCTTGGGTAAACTTCTGATGATTTTCTTTACATGATCTGCAGTTGAGTACCCTTTATCCAGAAATTTTAGCCCAATAACCAGAATTTGAAATCTTGAGAACATTGTTTTAATGATTTCATCTTCTTCCATTTTGAAGGCTTCATACTTCTGAATGAGATCAAGAGCTTGGGTTTCTTTGACTTGCATGTTTCCTTCATGTGTCATTCTCAAGGAGTCAAACATGTGTTTTGTTGAATCTCTGTTTGTGATTTTCTCATACTCTGTACGAGATAACACTCAAGAGAATTGTTTTGGCCTTGTGATGATTTTTGAATTCCCTCTTTTGATGTTCTGTCATTCTTTTTCTGTCAACCTTCTGACCTCTTCTGTCAACTAGATGAATGTACCCATCAATCACCATATCCCAGAGATCAGCGTCATGAGCTAGAAAGAAACTTTCGATTCGGTCTTTCCACTAATAGAAGTTTTCACCATCAAGGATTATAGGTTTGCCGCTGATTCTGTCTTTTTCATCATGATAATCATTGCCGATGTTCTGAATTGGTCCCAACATAGTGTTTTTCTTGATTGGGTCTTTTTTTGACACAATTAAGTGTTTATACTCAGAACCAGGAGCTCTGATACCAATTGAAGAATGGAAAAACGCAAGAAGAGGGGGTTTGAATTGTTTTTTTTAAAACTTAAAATAAAAGACACGTTGGTTATCCTGGTTCGTTGGAACTCAAACTACTCCAGTCAACCCACCAAGGTGATTTCGCCTCTCTCAACAAGGTCTTAATCCACTAATCAAACTTGATTACACTTATATGATGACAACCGTCAATGTCTTCTTGAGTTTAAACCACAACCCGATTTTCTCAAGGTATTACACAATACAATATTTGAAAGCGTGTACAATATGTGTTTTTTAACAAAACAGTATCACACAAGTGATGTTTTACACAAATTAATTTTTGTAAGATGAAGGTGATGAAAAATCTCGTTTGTAGTGCATAGCCAAATCGTAAAAGATTTCTCATTCAAGTCTTGTATATATAGGAAACACATGTGAGGAGCTTTTGGAATGTTGATAAATAGTAATTAAAGAACTTTCCAAACATAGAGATTCTTGTCCTCTTTCAGCCGTTACTTTTAAATAGCCATAAATGAAATGTAACGCTTCAGAACATCCTTTCTTCAAAACGATTCAGAAGATGAATGTTACTGTTGAGACTCCGTTACTTCTTTCCAAAACTATATGAATTAGAATACTGGAGTTCATGTTTGCAGCGTTTAATGCGATCAGAAGTTGTAGCTTAAGAACTTCTCTATATAAGCGTGTTATGCAGATTGCTTTCTATATAAGATGTGTTAAATCAGAGTTTAAACAATAATATAACTCATCCTTTGTGCTTCTTCCATCAGAACTTCTCTACAAAACAAAATACTTATTTAGGGAGCATAATTGTTCTTTGAGTGTTTGTTATCATCAAAACTCTTACAAGGGTTGTAGTATCAAACTATGTTCTAACAAAGGTGCCAGCGAAGTTTAAAGTGCCTGATTTGAGAGGTACAATGGCAACTCTTACCCTCGTGACCACCTTCTGATGTATGTTAGGAAAATGTCTACCTAAACTGATGATCAGCATTTGCTAATTCATTTCTTCCAAGATAGTTTAGCTGGTGTTACTCTAAAGTGGTATTTGAGTCTGGATAGTAGTAGTATCCGTACCTTCAATGATATGGGAGAAGCCTTCATCAAGCAGTATAAGTACAATATGTTCATGGCACCTGACCGTGACCGGTTGAGGGCAATGGCTCAGATAGACAAGGAGTCGTTCAAAGAATATGCACAGAGATGGCGTGAGATAGCTGCCCAGGTGGTGCCACCTTTGGGAGAACAAGAGGTGGCCAAGGTATTCCTGAAAACCCTTAGATCATTTTATTATGAAAGGATGGTTACCAGTGCGCCGAGTGATTTTACCAAAATAGTAAGCATGGGTGTTCGTTTGGAAGAGGCTGTTAGAGAAGGGCGCTTGAGAAAAGATGAAGGGAAAAAAGGCTTCGTATGATTTCTCTCGAAAGAAAGAAAGTGAAACAAATGTTCTTATTAGAGAAAGGAAGATTAGACCAAATAGAAGGCATCAACGATACCAACAACATGTTTCTTCTATGACTCCAGTCGTCAATGTAGCTCCAACCATAGTTGCCTATCAAAGACCATCCCCCAGGGAAATCAAGGGCAGAGTTAGAAGAGAGAGGCTTAAGACTCTATTCCAATGAGCTATGCAGAGTTACTTCCGGATTTCATTCAGAAGAAGTTGGTTAAGACCAGGTCACCCCTTTTTATACCATCACCTTTTCCTTGGTATTATAAGGCAGACCAGACGTGTGCTTTTCATCAGGGAGCACCAGGGCACAATATTGAGATTTGTTATACTTTGAAATTTGAAGTACAAAAGGTGGTGAGATCTGGCCTTTTATCCTTTAAGTTGTTGGCCCTAACGTGAAAGATAATCCTTTTCTAAAGCATGGAGGAGAAAATATTGTAAACATGGTTGCTGGTTGTCCATGGGACTTTCAGATTTTTTATTTCAACCTAGTTAGAGGAGATTTGGTAAATATGCATGCTTACCTTTGTGAGTTTAGTTACTATACGCATGACCATGCTGGTTGTGGTATTTGCAATACAGATATACAACGGTGTGATAAGATAAAAGTTGGTCTTCAAGAAATGATGGACGAAGGCCTCATTCATTTAATCAGACATATGGCAAAGTATGAAGAATATGTGAATATGGTCTACAGATGTCTCGATGAATTCCAAATTTTTGACATGGATCATATGAATGATGATTTGGTGCAGTTGCACGCTACCTTTTTGCACATGGATGGTCAAGAAGAACACCATTATGGGTCTTGTCGGATCTGCTGCAGAGATTCTCGAGGTTGTTCCATTGTGAGAAGGGGTATTCATTTGTTATTGGATAATGGTACTATCAAAGTTTCACGAAATATAGATGATTACTGTGGCATTAACTTGATTGAAGAATGTTTGGATGAAACTATGTCAGATGATGAGTATGCTTCTACAAATGAATTCTTTTCCTCATATGAAGATATGTTCTCCAGCAATGATTTTGTGATGTCTAGGTATTTTGAAGAGGGGGTGAATATTATTGTGCCCTATTTTGGTTTTCCCGCCCCTATAGAGATTGAGTATCATAGCAAGCCAGTTGTTGCTCCAATGGTGATTTGCTTGTCGGATCTTGTTCCTTACAAATCAGACAAAGTCGTTCCATATAAATACAATGCTACAATCTTGGAGGATGTTGTGGAAGTTCCCATCCAACCTTTGTCCGATGTCGAGAATATTGCTGAAGCTAGCTGAGTGACCTGCAATGGCTGTTTTTTTGCACCTGTCATTCGAGGGAGTGTTAATGCTGATAAAAAGGTCGTTGAAAGTACTGAATCCAAGAAAACAGTGGGGGAATCTAGTGGTACTACTATTGAAAAAGATGTGGATGATATATTGAAGATTATCAAAATGAGCGACTACAGGATCGTAGATCAATTTTTGTAGACTCCATCAAAGATATTTATTCTTGCCTTACCAATGAATAATTCTTCCCATAGGGAATCTTTGATGAGAGTATTGGATCAAGCTTTCATGGAAAGTTATATGCCTTTGAACCAATCCAGCAGTGTGGTAGGGAATATTACATCCTGTAATAACCTAAGTTTGTGTGATGAAGGGCTTCCCGATGAAGGAAGGAATCATAACTTGGCTCTCCATATCTCCATGAACTACAAGAAAAATTCATTGTCCAATGTGCTGATTGACAATGGGTCCGCTTTAAATGTCATACCGAGGAGCACGATTATGAAGCTGAAGTACCAAGGAACTCCCATGCTTCCAAGTGGCATAATTGTGAAAGCTTTCGATGGATCAAGGAAGTCTGTCATCGCAGAAGTGGATTTTCCTATTCATATAGGCCCGCACTTATTTCAGATTACTTTCCATGTTATGGATTTTGTGCCTGCTTACAGTTGTTTACTATGACGACCATGGATACATGAGGCAGGGGTTGTCACTTCAACTTTGCACCAGAAGCTGAAGTTCGTTCGTGAAGGAAAAGTGATCATCATAAATGGAGAACATGCTTTGTTAATATCTCATATATCCTCTTTCGGTGTTATGGAAGCGACTGAAGTTGCTTTTGGAACTTAGTTCTAAGCTTTTTCCATTGGTAATATAAGGGAAAATGATAATTCTACAGCTTCGTTTAAGGATGCTCAGCAGGTAGTGCATAATGGCCCTAGTAAGGTATGGGGAAGATTGTGGGTCCACCTATGAATAAGAATAGAGCTGGTTTTAGATTCTCTATGAAGAATGATAAAGGTAAGAACATGAAGCCGGAGTATGCTTTGGGCAATTATCAAGATATCTTTTGTAGCGGGGGTTATCTTCATCCAACTGTCCCTAGGATCAATTCTATTTTGGAAGATGAAGCAGAGCAAGAGATGTTGAACTATGTGACGCATGGAGTTAGAGTCCAAAATTGGATCACCATTGACATTCCCTCTTGCATTCATGTCTCAAAGTAATTTGTTTTTTGTTAATATTTTCAAAAATCTTTCACTCTACCCAAGGTGAAATTTGATATTGTATGGGCATATATGTTGCTTTGATCTTTAAAATCAATAATAAAAGTTATCTTTGATTCCCAAATTGTGTCTTTATTTTATGCTTTTCCTTGGAAAATGGTAATCAGAAAAAACCTTTAAAATAAATAATAACTATAATTGAATTTGCATAATCACTTGCTATATGTGCCCGTTTCTAAAAGCAATCATGAATCATATGTGAAGATTAATTAAAAAAACTTGTTAAATACAATGACCCTATGCCCTCTCCAAACTTTGAATATCATGCGTATGTGGCTGAAGAAGAAGAATATGATGAAATTCTAGAAGAGGTTTCACGGATGCTTAAGTGCAAAGAAAGTTCCATTCAGCCATATAAAGAGCCGTTAGAGACAATCAATTTGGGTTCAGAGGAAGATCCAAAGGAAGTAAAGATTGGAGCATTGTTGCATCCCAACATAAAGAGCATGTTGATTAAATTATTGAAAGAGTATGTGGACATTTTTTCTTGGTCATACCAAGACATGCCTGGTTTGGATACTGATATTGTGGAACATCATTTGTCGCTAAATCCAGAATGCCCGCCAATCAAGCCGAAATTGCAAAGAACTCACCCTGATATGGCAGTGAAAATTAAAGAAGAAGTTTTAAAGCTGATTAATGTCGGTTTTCTTGTGACATCGGTGTACCCTCAGTGGATTGTTAATATTGTCCCAATACCAAAGAAAGATGAAAAAGTTCGCATGTGCGTTGATTATAGAGATTTAAACAAAGGTAGTCCAAAAGATGATTTTCCATTATAACATATTGATATGTTGGTTGATAGTACAGAATAATTCAAAGTATTCTTGTTCATGGACATGGAATAAACAATGTTTATCACACCCTGGGGAATAATTTGTTACAGAGTGATGCCCTTTGGGTTGAAGAACACTGGTGCAACGTACCAGAGGGCTATGACGACCCTATTCCATAATCTGATGCACAAGGAAATTCAGGTATACGTTGATGATATGATTGCTAAGTCCCAGACTGAAGAAGGGAATATAGAAGATTTGTTGAATTTGTTTTAGCGTTTGATGAAGTATTGTGTCCGCTTAAATCCATATAAATGCACCTTTGGTGTTCGATCATGAAAATTGTTAGGTTCATTGTCAGCCAAAAAGGAATTGAAGTTGACCCTGATAAAGTTAAGGCAATTCAAGAAATGCCTGCACCAAGAAATAAAAAGCAAGTTAGAGGCTTCCTCAGGCGTTTGAATTAAATTTCTAGATTTATTTCCCATATGACTGCTACATGTGAACTGATCTTTAAGTTGTTAAAGAAAGATCAAGGTTGTGTGTGGATAGATGATTTCCAAAGGGCATTTGAAAGTATTAAAGAGTATCTGCTTGAACCTCTTATCTTGCTCTCGCCCGTTGAAGGAAGACCATTGATTATGTATCCGACAGTGTTATATAATTCTATGGGTTGTATTTTAGGACAACAAGATGAAATAGGGAAGAATGAATATTCCATTTATTATCTCAGTAAGTAGTTTACTAACTGTGAGTCGCGTTATTCTATGCTAGAAAAGACATGTTTTGCTCTAGCCTGGGTGATAAAATGGTTGCGGCAATATATGTTGAATCATACTACTTGGTTGATTTCCAAAATTGATCCAATTAACTATATTTTTGAAAAGCTTGCTCTTACTGGGAGAATTTCCGGTTGGCAGATGTTGTTGTCTGAATATGATATTGAATACCGTACTTAGAAGGCTATAAAAGGGAATGTGTTGGCGGATTATCTTGCTCATAAACAAGTTGATGGTTATCAATCTATTAAATATGATTTCCCTGATGAGGATGTTATGTTTCTGAAAGTGAAAGATTGTGATGAACTGTTGCCTGAGGAAGGTCTTGATCCTAAATCTCGTTGGGGCATGGTGCTTGATGGAGTTGTGAATACTTATGGGAAATGAATTGGTGTTGTGATTATCACTCCCCATGGATCGCATATCCCATTTACTGCAAGCTTGGCATTTGATTGCACCAATAAGTTGGCAGAGTATGAAGCTTGTATCATGGGTCTCGAGGAGGCTATTGATCTCAAAATCAAAATTTTAGATGTGTATGGTGATTCAGCTTTGGTAATAAATCAGATTAAAGGAGAATGGGATACTCGTCACCCTGGCTTGGTTCCTTACAAATATTATGCTAGAAGATTATTACCTTTCTTTAATAAAGTTGAATTCCATCATATTCCCAGAGATGAAAATAAGATGGCGGATGCTTTGGCTACTTAGGCTTCTATGTATCAAGTGAATACCTGGAACGGTGTGCCCCGTATCATAGTACGATGTCTGGATAGGCCGGCTCATGTGTTTGCAACAGAGGAAACGTCAGACAAAAAACCTTGGTATTATGATATCAATCATTTTCTCCGGACTCAGGAATACCCATTTGGTGCGTCAAACAAAGATAAAAAGACATTGAGAAGGTTGGCAAACAACTTTTTCCTCAATGAAGATGTGCTATACAAAAGAAATTATGACATGGTCTTGCTCAGATGCATGGATAGATACGAAGCAGACATGTTGATGCATGAAGTCTATGAAGGTTCCTTTGGTACTCATGCCAACAGACATTCAATGGCAAAGAAGATGCTCAGGGCAGGTTACTATTGGCTGACAATGAAATCTGACTGTTACAAATTTGCAAAGAAGTTCCTTAAATGCCATATTTATGCTGACAAAATTCATGTGCCTCCGACGCTTCTCAATGTTATTTATTCCCCATGGCCTTTCTCTATGTGGGGTATTGACATGATTGGAATGATTGAACCTAAGGCATTGATTGGACATTGATTTATCTTTGTGGCAATTGACTACTTCATCAAATGGGTGGAAGCAGCTTCATATGCTAATGTTACTAAGCAGGTGGTAGTACGATTTATCAAGAACAATCTTATATATCGGTATGGTGTGCCAAGTAGGATTATCACTGACAACGGATCAAATCTGAATAATAAGATGATGGCAGAACTTTGTGAAGAATTCAAGATTGTTCATCACAATTCATCTTCTTACATACCAAAGATGAATGGGGTTGTTGAAGCTGCCAATAAAAACATTAAGAAGATCATCCAGAAAATGGTTTTTACTTATAAAGATTGGCATGAGATGCTCCCTTTTGCTTTGCATGGCTATCGTACACCCGCCTGCACTTCAACAGGGGCAACCCGTTCTCTCTTGTATATGGTATGGAAGTAGTGCTCCTCGTCGAGGTTGAGATTCCTTCTTTACGCGTGATAATAGAAACCAAGTTGTCAGAGGCTGAATGGGTCCAAAACAAGTTTGACCAATTGAATTTGATTGAAGAAAAGAGAATGACATATTTGTTTCATGGCCAGTTATACCAGAAGAGAATGAAGAAAGCTTTTGATAAGAAGGTCAAGCCTCGCGAATTCAGAGAAGGCGACCTCATGCTCAGGAAGATCATTTCTTTTAACGCTGATTCCATGGGCAAGTGGACTCCCAATTTTGACGGCCCATATGTTGTCAAGAAAGCCTTCTCTGGTGGTACATTAATTCTTGAAACTATGGATGGAGAGGAGTTCCCACGTCCTATGAATGTTGACGCAGTCAAGAAATACTTCACCTAAACAAATAAAAGAATAACTCGCTAAGTCGAAAACCCAAAAGGGTTTCTTAGGCAAAAAAGAGCGTCTCGGTAGGCTGAAAACCCGAAAGAGCAGTCTAGAAAATAATTAGAGACATAAACAGAATAAATTTTCCCGATAGATTGAAAACCCGCAAGGTTAACCTAAGAAAAAGTTAGGGATTTCTTGGCAAGTAACTGCGTCAGACAAGACTTGATCATTGAAGCAACAATCTTCTTGGATTATCACCACACTTCAATATAAGTCGTTGCTCAAGAATTCAAAGTTGTTAGGGAGAATAGTGGCCATTGTAATTCAATGTATCTTTTCCAATATATTACAATTTTCCAAACTTTGTAATCATTTATGGAGTCTCGCCATTCACAAACTACCTTTCTATTAATAAAGTTTGAGCTTTTATCCAATTCTTTATAATTCTTATTTTATTCTGCTTACAAAGACTCCATTTATTATTGATAGTAATTTTCAAAGCAAAAAGATTAAATAACAAAATTGTTTTTTTTTTTTAAATTTACAAATTATCTTTTACTTTAGATTTTGTGACTCAAGAAAAACAAAAATGGTGATTCCAAGGATGGACGATCTTTGAAATTCTATAGGTATGTATTCCCTAGGAAGGTTATCCTAGGTCATTTTTGCTAGTATGCATATGATCTTCTTGTGTTTCTTAGATAGTTGGAGATGATACCAATTGACGTATGGTGCGGTGTTAGGTTTGTGATCCCATTTTCCCCAGTCAAGTCCTGGTTCATTTTGATTTTGGGTTTTCATGATCTGAAGCCTTTATCCTAGATTCCCCAGCAAGGTCTTTGCGCATATGACGAAAGTTCTTTCTCCCTTTATGTGTTGAGGAAGAATCATTTGCAAAACATCACTATTTTGTAGTATTAGCATTGTTGTTTTTGTTTGTTTCCCAGGCAACTAGACAAGGGCAGTATATTTTCTAAGAAGTGTTGAAATAGTTGTCAACTTTTTTGGTTTTCTCCCGTCAAGTGTTGTGTTTGATTTAAAATCCCCATAATTTTGATTCCTTGCAGTGTTGTTTGACTTCTTAAATCCCCAAGTAAAACTGAGATAATGTTTCTTCTTGAAAGTTTGTCATCCCCATGTGATTTCATAATTTCTCCCCAGGGAAGTTTGTGTAAACATCACTTTTGGTATTGAAGAATTTATTTGGGCTCCTCTCGATAATGTGGCGTCGTACTCCCCAATGAGGTCAGCACGGGATCTCCAATTGATATCTTGACAACATGGTTTTCATCTTCCCTAGAGAAGATAATATTGTAATCTCCAGTGGAAATCTAGACGTTGAGATGTTTGTTTTCCCCCATTGAAGTCTATGTGATGTTCCCTGATGAAGCTTGGAGGAGGATGTTAGATCCCTGTATTTGCACTAATTTTATTATTTTTATTTAATTACTTTCGGATTGTGTTTCTTTCCAGTGAAGTTAAGTTGTGGAACAAGACTTTGTTTCCTCAGTTGGTGCTTACTTTCTAATAAATTTTCATCTTGGATGTGATTTAGCCGAGTGATGACTTTACCCAAGTTGGTTTTGTCTGGTTATTCCCAGTGTTGTGTGTTTGTGTTGTCAGCATATACATTATAACATTCATACATTCATACATACATCATGCATAACTGAATTTAAAATTCATTGCTCATTTTCATTCATTAATATTTTGTTAGTATATTACCCTATTTTGCAGAGTTATGTTACCCTCTCTCCAATAGAGTGTCGACCTTAAGCAAAAGTGTATATTCTTTCAATTTCCCCACTGAGTTACCCCTTATGGAAGAATTTTTCTTTAGCATTCTTATTCGGCTCGTTATCTGGTTAGATCTGTTTTCCCTTTTGAGTTTATTTCTCATCAAGTGCTATCTCGGTTGACTATTTTATTCCAGTTTATTTCTTGTTTGGATCTGTGGTTCCCGAAAACATTATTATTATGTTTTCTATAGGCTTTGAGCCCTGGTTTGAGAATGTGCATTTATTTTGCACGAGAAGACTTTTCTTCTTTATCAGGAATATATTGGAATTTCCCCAAAAAGTCATCATTCTTTCCCCAGTAGAATTATTGCAACTCCTTCTCATAACAGTAGATGGCAGGTCTCTTTATTTGAGCAACTTATACTTCCCCAGTAAGTCTGTTAGTTCCCAGAGAAAATTCAAATTTTGTTACTCCAATGAATGGTAGTCTCGTCATTATGGGATATAGTTCATTATTGAGATTTGTTACTCCAATGAATGGTAGTCTCGTCATTATGGGAGATAATTCATTGTTGAGATGTGTTACTCCGATTAAGCGTAGTCTCGCCATTATGGGAGATAGTTCGTTGTTGAGATTTGTTACTCTAATGAATGGTAGTCTTGTCATTATTGGAGATAGTTCGTTGTTGATATTTGTTAATCCAATGAAT
The DNA here is from genome assembly GCA_948472305.1 of Vicia faba. Taxonomy (NCBI): domain Eukaryota; kingdom Viridiplantae; phylum Streptophyta; class Magnoliopsida; order Fabales; family Fabaceae; genus Vicia; species Vicia faba. The sequence goes on along the minus strand of OX451740.1, from coordinate 990,770,420 downwards.
GGTAGTCTCATCATTATGGGAGATAGTTCGTTGTTGAGATTTGTTACTCCGATGGATGGTAGTCTCGTCATTATGGGAGATAGTTTGTTGTTAAGATTTGTTACTTCGATGAATGGTAGTCTCGTCATTATGGGAGATAGTTCATTTTACTATAAAGAAGTTCACATGTGTCCAGTCATAAGTACTAATGTTGATCATGTGTTTCTTACCCTAATATTGGTATTTACTTGTATTATCCTACCATTTCATCCCCGTGTGGGTCAACGTTACCTTTTTTTTGATATCTTCTCAGTAAGTGGATAGTTTCCAATTATCTGTTGATCACTGTTATCCTTTACTCTCTCTTCTTGATATTTGAGTTGATATTGCTTTATCTCCTTCTTGGGCTTTACCCAAGTAGAGTTGAGTCTTCTGTTCACTAGTGATTTATTTTCCTAATCTATTTCTCTTTTGATCTTTTATTTTTTGTTTCCCCAGTGGTGTTCCGTGTCACCTTTTGGATTTGTTTATTTGCATGCACAATCATAAGCATTACATGGCCTCTCAGGGCCAAAAATAGGGTTTGTTTTGTATTTAAGTATCTTCAATCGCGTCGAAACGAAGATTTTAAATTTTCGTATCTCCGGATAGAAGACATTTAAATAAGGGTAGCTATTGTACCCCAATTTTGGCCCCTAAGATTCCTCTATCATCTCATATCAAATCAATCATATCAAGATCACACTAGGGTTTGGTTCTTCCCCTATCTCTAGGTTTGCTCATGAGGAGTTACCAAGCACCTTGAGTTATGCATTGTGATCATCTATCATCTAGGTTTTATATTTATTAACTTTTAACTAATAAATGCAATGAGTGTTTTCTCTAATTGATGATCATATAGGTGAGGGAACAACACATTTCATCAGGTTGATCTATAGGTTCAGGAGTTTATTTCCATGCCTTCTACAATAAAGTTTCATTGAGATTTAAGCTTCATCATTAAAAGAGACTTTGAAGTGATATCATGACAAGGTCTAATATGATTCATCATGCCTCAATTTTTCAAAGAAAGTCAAAAGATGCAAGAGTTGATTGAAGAAGTTTGACCTAATTGGACAAGTTCTTGATTTCTTGATCACAAGTGCATAACTCCTTTAATTCTTAATATTTGAAGGTGGTTTTTGTTTCTATGGGTTCTTATTATCATCCAAAACAAATTCTATTCACATGACAAAAGTATTTGTTCAAGAAAGTTTGTCAAAATTGAAAGGGGTTCCCAAGGCATTTTGTTGCCCTAGGAGCTAGGGTTTTGAACTTCTAAGGGCTATACCTTGCTCATCTTTTGAGATTTTTGAGTAATTTCAAATACATGCTTCTCTTTAAAGGGTTATAAACTAATCACTTCAAAATTTTCAATAATATTTTATGTGGAAGATGCCTAATGACGAAGAAAGATTACAAGTCCTCTAGATAGGCCATCAAATTCCCTTTATGTGACTTCAAAAGACCATAACTTGGTCAATTTTTCTCTCCTTGAGCCCATTATTTTTCCACAATGATATTAAGGATGTTAACTTCAAATCTTATTTATGTGCAAAGCTTCAAAATGGATGGAGGATGCTCTAAGAATGCAAAAGATTATAGGTCAACTCATGAATTTTCACCAACTTCACAAGGCCATAACTTTTTCAATGTTTGTTATTTTTGAGTGATTTAAGTTTCAAAATAATCTTTACGGATTCCACTTAAAGCTAGAATCAATGATACAACTTAATTTTGAATAAAGGCCTTATTTGGAGTCAAAACATTATAGGACTTTTTTTTGAGAAAAAACATAGAATTTTTCTAAGTACAAAAAGTCAGCATCTTTTTCTCAACTTTGACTCATCACAAATTTTAGCTCAAGCATTCATTTGATTCCATTATTTACACATTGTAAATATTGTAATCTTATCTTTCAAATGCTTCAAGAATCATGCCCTAAGACCCTTTGAACTATGAATGCCATGGATTCAAAGTTGGTACCTTGAAACTGACTTTTTCCTCCAAGTTAGAATTTGAAATCCATAATTCAGCTTATAATCACTAAATTTCTATGCGTTTTTACTTCTAATAATGTTTAACAATCTTGTAGAAGTGATTAGCACCTTGAAACGCAAATTTTGGTTGAGTTTTGAGAAAAATAGAAGTCACACTTTTCATGCTTGCAACTTCACACGATTTCCCTCCAAACTTCATCATTCCATACACTTGAGCATTCCATTTAATTCCCTATAAATAGAGGGTTACATCTCACTCATTTTCTCAAGCTTAGACATCCAAAATCACCCTGCCAAACTCCCTGCATAACTCACTTTTATGAGATTTCGAATTCCCTTTTTCTCCACTTTTCAATCCAATTTCTTCATTGATCTTTCATCCTTGAACTTCACTGAAGCTAACAAAAGAAGAATCAAGCCTTGAGGTATCCTAAATTTTTCTAACCAAGTCCAGTTTCAGAGCATTTTTCAGTGACTTCATTCAAGTAGAATTCTCAATCAAATTGAACCAAATAAAGCCCTATTCTAATCTATTCATCCTTCTGATTCTCACACTTCTTACAGTTTGCATTTTCATTTGGAATTGAGAGAGATACTTGGGACTTTCGTGCTCACTATTTTTTATGGTTTTCTTCAAATTCAGCCTTGCATAGTTTATATAAATTTGGCGCGAAGGTACCATTAGAATCGTCTTGAAGAGACAAATCTAATGGTACCGGTCTGATTCTCTAATTTTACAGTTTGTGGAACCTCAATATAGGGCTTCTAGAGGTTGAAGACGACCTACATGTCTTGTTTCAACCAATGATTGTGTGCCACGCTATTTTTTTGAAACAGATGTAGTGTGTTTACTTTACCATGTGCGTGTCTCAGGAGCCCTTGGATCTGATTACTTTAGTGTGTCAGACTCCATCCAACGTGCCATATTTTAAGTTGTTTTTATTTAATAAAGATTGATTCAATGTGAAATTCAATAAAATCCATAACATGCACAACGCACCAGATCCATTGGATCTGTTTACTAACGCGTTGTGACAATGATCAAATGGGCCTTTTTTTTGGTTTGTTATTTTAGTTTCTAATTTTTTATTTTAATTGATTTAAACTTCAAAAAATCATAAAAAAATCATTTCTGATCCAAAAATTCTGAAACAAATTCACAAAAATATTTTTAAATATTCTGTTTCTGACTTTTATTTTTTCATAATTTTATTTTCAGATTTGATATTTTTTATAATTTTTCCTTTATTTTGATTAGTTTCTAATTATTTAAAAATACTTTTTGATGTTTTAAAATTTTAAAATTTTTTATAAAAATCATTTTAGTCATTTCTGGCTTTCTGAAATTTTTATAGAATTTTATTTTGACTTCTACTATTTTTGATTTTTTTTACTTATTTGAGTGATTTTAATTACTTTTAAAATACTTTTCTGTTTTAAAAAATTACCAAAAATTTTATAAATATATTTGAGGTCATTTCTCATTTTCTAGGGTCTTTTCAAAAATTTTTTGACACTTTGAATATAATTTTCTATTTTACCTTTTATTTTCATTTTAAAAACAATTTAAAAGTTTTTTTTCTTTTTTATTTTATTCATTAAATGCAAAAAAATAATTTATATTCTGACTATGTGATTGTTGATCAAAAAACTTCATTAACATCATTGGATCTTGGATGTTGAGTTTAACTACACCAAAATGGATGAATAATTTTAATGATATTTTGATCAAATATTTTTATTCAAATATTTCCCTTTCCTCTTCATCTCATCCTTTTCTCTCTTGTACTATATGTTGTTAGAGGATGATTTACATATCATCTCTCTAAACATATGGTACATAGATTTCTATTGACCGATCTCAAAATAGGTGTGACTTCTATATAAGTCCACTTACGATTGCTTAACATAACGCTAAATTTTGTCCAAATTCGAGAAATGATCATTCGATGCCCAAACCTATGTTTGCAAGCCCAAGCATGTTTAATTTGAAAACTTTGATCCTATAACCTTGAGATCCATTGTTAGGAGGCTTTGGTATTATCAATCCTCTAATGAATCTTCATAAATTTTTGAAATAACTGAATCATTTAAACAACATTGATCATTTATTGTTGCCTTGAGATTTTGAAATGAATGATATACTTGACAAAAAGCAAATGAAACTTGTTGTTGAGAGGCTTTGATTTTATCAATCTTCTAATGAGTTTTCAAATGAAAGTTTCAAGATGTTCATTCAACTAACCTCTAATTCCTAACAACTGGCTTTATTTTATGCTTTTACTTTATGTTTTTTATTTTGAGCATATTTATTTTAGAATTTTCATTTCATGCTACTTTCATCTTTGCTCTTTTGAGCATTTATCTTTATGTCATTTTTATATTTCTCACTTGAGCTTTTCATTTCTTTTTTAAGATACCTAATAATCAACCTGAACCATAAAAAATATTAATGTTACTTGGGCTATTTGGTTACTATCCTTGGCATTTTCGAGTTATGGACTTCTTGGACTTAGGATTAGAGACCTTGACCTACCTTGAGGTCTTGTGACTTCTATTATCATTTTGTCTGAAGCTCTTGGGGTTTACCTCAAGACACTTGGTTGTTTGTTTTCTTTGCTTGCAGGCTATTTTGATTACATGCTTTGTCTGTAATTGGGAATTCATCTGTACATAGCCGTTACTCTGCCCAATTTTTGTGAAGACTTAATGCATTTGAAGTTTGGTTTTCTTAAGAGGTTTATCATCTTTGATTGTTTGGTTTCAATTCAAAGGATGGGAATTCTACATTGACTCATTGTGTCAAGTGTTGGATTCTTGTTGGTTAGAAGGTTCTTTTCCCTAGCTTTTACTTTATGTTTTAGGATAGTCCCTTCATCTCATCCTAGCTTCTTTAATTTCAAAAATATTCTCCCTCCTTTTGAAAACTCTTCTCGTTTTTAAACTTGAATCGCTTTCATAATAAACCTGGACTTAGGTCCATGCATTTTCAAAATTCCTTTCTTAATCAAACTTTAACAAACTTAATAATACTTTGACCTTTTTGTGAGAAGACTAAAAATCAATCAATCTCATTCAAACCATTTTTTAGCCATTTTGGATTTTTATCTTAAAATTTTCTCAAAAGATTAGACTCTTGCCAATCTTTGTAATGATGCAAACTACTATACTTCTACAATATGTAGTGAAGTAAGATATTTTTCACTTGGGTGTTGAGCGAATCTTTATTGATTTTAAAATCCAAGCTATATCCTCCACTTTGAGATGATGAAAATTCTCCTTTCCCATAATCGTGGGTAATAAGTATGTTCTTCCATTCGGATACGAAGATGATGTCTCGTCTCTTAAAATTAACAAACACACTTGTGTTTTAAAATTTTTAAAAGGTGAACTACGAGTACCTTGATCCCCTATTGCATGAAAGGTGGTACGTAGGCACTAAAGGTTCGCAACCGCGACGGGTGCAAAAATTATTAAAAAAAATATTTCTTTTCTCATCCCCATAAACTATTTTGTATATAACAGTTATAGCCAAAATACACAAATTTTCAAAGAGGTTCCTGTGGAGTACCGTAGATGTTTAGGGTGCTAATACCTTCCCTTTACATAACCAACCCCGAACTTAGATTCTCTCTCCCTCTTTTTAGGTTATTCGCTTTTTACCCATTCCTCTGGAAACAATAAAGCGCGGTGGCGATTTTTATTTGATCTGTGCAAGTCAAGTCAATCCAATGGCTTAGTATCAACATTTCTACTGCTACAGTATGGAGAAAGATGCCATCAATAAAGATTGAGATTGATAAATTCACCAGAATTAATGATTTTGGTTTATCGAGCTTGAAGATGTGAGCCCTTCTTATTTAACACGGTTTGCTAGAAGCGTTGAAGGAAGTCAAAGCCATGGATGTTTCCATAACAGAGAAGGAGAAGATGACGATGACCGAGAAAGCCCACAACACCATTGTATTCAGCCTTGGTGATAAGATTCTCCGGCAAGTTTTGAAGAAGAAGACGGTTGCGAGTGAGTGGAGAAAACTCGAAGGATTGTACATGTAAATCCTTGGTAAATCATATGTACTTGAAGCAAACTTTATATTTATTCAGGATGAGTGAAGACAAAGTCTTGGGTGAGAAGTTGGATATATTCAACAAGCTGATTCTTGATCTTGAGAATATCGAGGTTAGAATCGACGACAAATATCGAGCACTATTATTATTGTGTTATTTACCTAAGTCTCATGCTCACTTCAACAAAACTCTCTTATATGGAAGAGAATCCCTGATCTTTAAAGAAGTTCAATTTTCCTTGTACTCAAAGGACTTGAACGAGAGGAATGAGCATAAACCAGCGTCAGTTAGTGAAAGTTTGTTCGTTAAGCGAAAATTCTTGAAGAAAGATGGTAGGTTTGAGAAGAAGAAGGGTAAAAGTCAGCAAAATTCTTATGGTGGTGATGCTTCTGCAATTAGGTGTTACCACTAAAAGAAAGAGGTTCACACAAGAAAAATGTAAATAGAACAATCATGGTAATAAGGATAATGGTAATGCAACCATTGTGCGAGATGATTATGAATCATCTAATGTCCTGGTAGGTTTTAGCAGCAATTCGAGCAATGAATGGATCATGGATTCAGGTTGCAATTGTCACATGACTCCAAACAAAGACGTGTTTGGGGAATTATGTGATCAAGTTGGTGGATCAATGTCGTTGGGTATTGGCTGGTATCATGTATGTACTTGATATGAATATAAATTTGATTTCTCTTAGAGAATTCGACAAGAAAGATATGTTTTCAAAGGATAGCAAGGTATCCCAAGGGTAATGAAAAGGTCAAAGGAAGTCTTAAGAGGCATCCAAAGGAAAGAAATGTATACCCTTGAGGTTGAGGTTGTAAGTGGTCCAACAAATCTGGTATCCATAAAACCTATATCAAAGACTGAGTTATGGAAAAAGAGACTTGGCTATGTCAGTGAAAGAGGTGTGCTCAAAATTTTGAAACAAAATATGTTATGTGGTGACAAGGTCGAAAAGTTGGAGTTTTGTGAACCTTGTGTATTCGGTAAATCATGTAGGGTGAAGTTTAACAAAGGTAAATAAAGAACACGTGAATCCCTTGATTATATTAACACTGATCTTTAGGGGCTGCAAGGAATCCCTCACAATCAGGTGCAAGATATTTTCTATCCATAGTTGATGATTACGCACGAAAGTTATGGGTATTCATTCAAAAAACCAAGGATGAAACTTTTAAAAATTTCAAAAGTTGGAAGACTCTGGTCGAAAACTAAACTGGCAGGAAGGTCAATAGGTTGAGGACCGACATTGGTCTTGAGTTCTGTAATGAAGCTTTCGACAACTATTGTGATGCATCTAGTATTGCAAGGCACACAACTATTATAGGTACTCCTTAGAAAATGGTTTAGCTGAGAGGTTTCATCAAACCATTTTGGAAAGATTTAGATGCATGTTAGTTAGTGTTAGATTGAAGAAGGTCTTTTAGGTTGAGGCTATTTTGACAATAACATATTTGATAAATAGATGTCCCTCGACTACCTTGGGGATGAAGGCACCTGAAGAAGTCTAGTTGAGACATCCATCTAATCTTGACAGACTTAGAGTATTTGGTTGGGTAGCATGCTCATATTAGGCAAGACAAGGTCGAACCTATAGCTCTGAGATGCATATTCCTTGGGTACCATGAAGAACTCAAAGCTTATAGGTTATGGTGCCCTGGGCCAGGTCACAAGAGGTGTATCATAATTCGAGATGTAGTTTCCAATGAAGCTAAAATGATGTTCAAGAAAACTGAATATGCCGAGTGGAGCATAGTGATGCTGAATGGCATAACCCAAATGAAGTCAAAGAAGAAGCAAAAGTTGCTGATGAAAATGAGGAAACTGAAAATGACTACTTGCTAAAAAAAATAGGGCGAGAAGAGTAATCAAGCCACCTCAAATACTAGATTATGCAGATCTCATAGTGTTTTCCTTAATCTCTACAAATGAAATTCTTGATGAAGAACCTAGAGACTACAACGAAGGTGTGAGAAGTCTAAATAAGACTGAATGTATGAAGGCCATGGATGATGAGATGAAATCTCTTCATGATAACCACACTCAAGATCTGATCAAGAAACCCATAGGGGCCAAGTTAGTCAACTGTAAGCGGATTTTGAAGGTTAAGGGAGGAATTGGAGGACTGATGTCGAAGAGATACAAGGCAAGGTTCGTAGTGAGGGGATTCCCTCAAAAAGAAGGATTCAACTTCAATGATTTATTCTCACATGTTGTAAAGCATATATCCATTAGAATGTTGATATTCATGGTGGCGAAGTTCTACCTAGAACTTGAACAAAAAAATGTGAAGACCACTTTCTTGTATGGTGATCTAGATGAAACAATCCTCATGAAGAAGCCTAAAGTATATGAAGAAAATGGCATGGAGGTTTATGTGTGAAAACTGAATAGGTCTTTGTATGTCCTAAAACAATCTCCTCCACAATGGAATATGAGATTCGACAAGTTAATGGCACACATAGGTTTCACTAGAAGTCATTTTGACCACTATGTTTACATCAGATTTTGACCTGGAAATTCACTTGTTATTTTGTTGCTTTATATGGATGGAATCCTCATAGCAAGAAATTGTGTCGAGGTGTAGTAAAGGTAATGGTTGAACTCGATAAAGGAGCTCGACATGAAGGACTGGGAGCTGCCTCAAGAATTCTTGGGATTGACATCCAGAGAGATAGAAAGCAGTTGATATTATGCTTATCTCAAGAGACATACCTAATGAATATTCTCGACAAGTTTAGCATGTCAAATCCAAAGCCTGTTGTAACACCGACTATTCCTCAATTTAAGTTGAGTACAACTAAATGTTCTAGTACTGAAGTCAAACAAACCTATATGAATAGCATTCCATATGCTAGTATATTAGGTTCTTTGATGTATGCTATGGTAGGTACAAGGTCGGACATAACGTATGGACTGAGCCTTGTAAGTAGTTATATGGCCAATCTTGGAAAGACGCACTGACAAGCATTGAAGTGGATTCTAAGGTACATAAATGGGTCTCTGGGAAGAGTCATGATTTATGTTGGAACCTATGGTGATGATAGTAAAGTAGAAATAGAAGGATATGTTGACTCTGATTATGCAGGTTGTATGGGGTAGTATGGTGGGAGAATTGACTTTTTTGTTTTACCACAAATATTGGGGTTAGCAAGAGTCGCCCACAACTTTTCTTTTATCGAACATTTAGGAAAGGTGAAAAGAATAAGAAAGACCTTTGATATAGTTTTGAAAGAAAATAAGGTTTGTTAATGGTTAATTGGTTTAATTAGTAAAAGAATTAATTAAGAAAATGGAATAAAACTAGATCTAGTAAAATAAGGAAAACAAAATGTACGGGGTGTGAGTTGAACTCACGCCCTAAGCCTCACATGTATTCCTTCCTGCCACTATGTCATGGTGTTGTTTGTGTTTATGAACGAGAACCAATCAATTTGGTATTAACATGCGTTGAAACCTAAAAAAACCAAATTATTTGACAAAAGCTGGGATCGAACCCACACCCTTTGCAATAACAAAGGTATCACTCACCACTACACCATCTATATTTCTCGTTAACTGATTGTGAAATAAACAATAAATAATAAACGCGTGTTAGTTTTGGAATTTTCATACGAGTCAAAAGTGGACCCTAGTGTCTTAAGTAAGGACCAATCATGAGGCTCCATCGCGCCATGCAAGCCCTACCGGAGTCAAACAAAACACAAAGAGACCAGAGTAAAAATCCAGTGGTCTTCTCCGGCCGCCTCAATACTCAACTGAAGGTGAGAAAACACTTAGAAGGGGGGGGGGGGGGGGGGGGTTGAATAAGTTTCTCTTTTTCTTTTTCTTAAAGGCTCAAAAATAATGGAAAGACACAATTATTTTTATCCTGGTTCGTTTGAACTCAAACTACTCCAGTCCATCCACCAAGGTGATTTCACCTTTCTCAACAAGGACTTAATTCACTATAATCAAACTGATTACAATCACACAATAATTGTTGTGACTAACAATACAATGCGCAAGTAAACTTACAAGTGACTAACACCACTAAGACTCAAACTAGTCCTAGCCTTCTTGAGAAATCTGACCAACCTTGGTCTCTCAAGGAACAATTACAAGAATTAAATCTTTACAGATAGTGAAACAAATTGCTTCTCAGAAAGCTATATCACAAACTGTGATTTTTCACTAAGATTAGTTTTGTACAAAGTGTTTGTAAAATGATTTGGGATCTTCAAAATATATTCACGTAGTTAGTCTTGTGCAGTTGGATTGTAATAAATGATCTTTTATTTATAGCATTATCAAAATGACCGTTGCTTCCTTCAAAATTGGAGAGCATTTAATGTTTGCGTGTTTGCTTACAGTATTGCATTTTCCAATGAACTAGCGTAGACACTTGAGTGCATGTAGTCGTCTTTGTAGTAAATGAACAAACGGCACTTTGTCAGAGCATGTTTCCTGAAACTTGACAAGACTTGTTAGCTTCTTTATTCTATTAGAACTAGCTTCACATCTTGCTTCAGAACATGCTTGCAAATCTTCTTATCAATGCTTGCTTTCAAAGTACTTATGAACATGGTTGCTTCACGTCTTGCTTCAGAATATGCTTGCAACTCTTCTTATCAGCGCTTGCTTTCAAAGTACTTCTGAACATGGTTTACATGGAAACTTGTTATGCTTTAGAAGATGCATAAAATAGTTTCTTATCAGAGTCAGCATCAGAACTTGCGCTAAAACAAATAGTTCTTTCATCAAAGAACTTCTTCATTTATTTTCAGCTCAGCACGTCAAAATGATTTTCATCTAGGAAAATACTTCAGTCAGAAAATTATCTGAAACAAATAAATATGCTCATCAGAGTATCAATTATATAAAATATATTTTAATGTTATCATCAAAACTCTGAGATATGATCAAAACTAATCTTGTTCTAACAATCTCCCCCTTTTTGATGATGACAAAAATATTCACATTTAGAAATAAAATTGAACAAGAGATAAGAATCTCCCCCTGAAATAAATATTTCTATAAGAAAAACTTCCTGAGAATTTTCATCAGAGCTTTGAGATTTTCCTTCTAGGATTTTTTCAGCAAGTCTTTTGAAGATAATGTTTAGTTGAATTAAACTTCCAGAGTTTAGTGATAGCTGCAAAATCCTTTTAAACATAGAAAGAAGTCTTTGTATTTTGTTAGAATGTTTGAGACTTAGTCCAATAACTGTTAATCAGAGATTAGATCAAAATACTCATTTTCTCCCCCTTTTTGTCATAATCAAAAAGTATATAAAATTAAAGAGCGTAAAAGGTTTTTCTCCCCCTTTTTTTAATAAAAAAGATTCAGAGGTACAAAACAAAACAAAAACAAGAATCAGAATGACACTTAAGATATTTTAGAAACAATAGCCATAAGAAGATTCTTGATCTCAAAACCAATTGAAGGGGTTTTACAAAAGTATTTATATGAAAACTTTTGAGAAAAAGGTTTTAAAAATAAAACTGTAAAAAATGTTTTTTTTTTAAATAATTAAAAAGAATCTAATCATTACTAGCATTTAATGATGTTGAAAATTGAGGGGAAAGCATGAGATTTGAGCAAATCATAACAATTACTTTGGAACGGCGTCAATAGCTTAGCACGCGTGACCTTTCAGAAACACACCACGTGTTCATCTCCTGAAGGTTTCATGGGACAGCTGTTTGATATAATGAACTGCTGAACTATACTTGTAATGAAACGTTAGAACATTTCAGAACTTTATATATAGCTTCTGATGTAACTTCTCTTCTAACTTCTGAAGAGTTGTTAATCAGAACATTTATTTCAGAAATTTCTGAAGGCAAACACAGAAGATAAATACAATTTTATTCAGGACATAATTCCATACAAATATTTTTCAAAATGAATTTAAATATATCTTCTGAAAGGGGTTTGGTAAAAATATTAGCCCATTGATGGTCTATTTTTACAAAGTTTAAATTTAAAATTCCTTTCTGAATGTAGTCCCTTATAAAATGATATTTAATTTCTATGTGTTTAGATTTAGAAGGTAAAATGGGATTTTTAGAAAGACAAATTGCAGAGGTATTGTCACAGAAGATAAGAATCTTACTTTCATAAAGATTAAAATCTTCTAGCGGACTTTTCATCCAGATCATCTGAGAACTACATCCAGCAGCAGATATATACTCAGCTTCTGTTGTTGAAAGTGCAATTGTTGCTTGCTTCTTGCTGTACCATGAGATAAGGTTGTCATCCAGAAACTGGAAGCTTCTAGAGGTGCTCTTTCTTTCAATTCTATCTCCAGTAAAGTCCGCATCACAATAACCTACTAGTCTGAAATCTTTTGATCTTCTGTAAGACAGACCCAGATTAGTAGTACCTTTCATATACCTCAGAATTCTCTTAACAGCAGTTAAGTGAGATTCTCTAGGATCTGATTGGAATCTAGCACATAAACATATGCTGAATAATATATTAGGTCTAGATGCAGTTAGATAGAGAAGGGATCCAATCATACCTTTGTAGAGCTTCTGATCTACCTTCATACTTACCTCATATTTTCCTAGAATGCATGTTGGATGCATTGGTGTCTTAGCATCTATGCTTTCTGACATCTGAAATTTCTTCAAAAGTTATTTAACATACTTTGTCTGATGTATGTAAGTACCTTCTGGAGTCTGGTTAATTTGTATTCCCATAAAGAACTTCAATTCTCCCATCATGCTTATCTCAAATTCTGCCTGCATGGTCTCAACAAATTCTTTTCCAAGGGAGATATTAGAGGTTCCAAAAATAATATCATCAACATAAATTTGACAAATTAAAATGTCATTTTTAAATGTCTTTCTGAATAAAGTTGTGTCCACCTTCCCTCTGGTAAAATCTTTTTCTAAAAGAAAATTACTCAAACGTTCATACCAAGCTCTGGGAGCTTGTTTTAAACCGTATAAAGACTTTTTTAATTTAAAAACATGTTCTGAATACTTTGAGTCATTAAAGCCAGGAGGTTGATGGACATAAACTTCTTCTTCTATATAGCCATTTAAAAATGCACTTTTAACATCCATTTGATATAATGAAATGTTATTTTGAACAACAAAAGAAATTAATAATCTAATAGACTCTAACCTGGCGACTGGGGCAAAGGTTTCATTATAATCAATTCCTTCTTGTTGACTATAACCCTGTGCAACCAGTCGTGCTTTGTTTTTGACCACTTCTCCTTGCTCATTTAGTTTGTTTCTAAAAACCCATTTAGTTCCTATAATGTTGAATCCTTTGGGTCTTGGAACTAGATCCCATACATCATTTCTGGAAAATTGATTGAGTTCATCTTGCATTGCTAGGATCCAATCATTATCTTCCAGAGCTTCATCAATAGAGGTTGGCTCAATCAGAGATACCAATCCAAACTATGATTCTTCATTGATTCTGAGAGAGGATCTTGTTCAGATGGAATCTTCTTTCCTTCCAATAATCACGTCTTCTTTATGAGCTGAAGAGATTCTGGGAAACCTTTTCAGAGTGGGTTGTTCAGAGATTCTGAGATTATCCAGAGCATTATCAAGAGGAGGATCTTCTGAGTCTTCATTTTCTTCTGACTTTTCCTTTGCTTCTGAGTCTTCCTTTGCTTCTGACTTTTCAGAGTTTGAGAGATGATCATCTGTACCTACAGAAATATCAATTTGCTTTGGCTGTTGCTGGCCAAGCTTGTCATCAAACCTGACTTTGATTGATTCTTCAACAATCAGAGTTTCTGTGTTGTATACTCTATAGCCTTTTGAGCGTCCAGAATATCCAAGCAGAATACACTTTTGTGCTTTAGAATCAAACTTATTCATATTATCTTTAGTGTTCAGAATAAAACAAGTACATCCAAAAGGATGGAAATAAGAAATGTTGGGTTTTCTGTTTTTCCATAATTCATAGGGAGTCTTTTCAAGAATAGGTCTTATAGAGATTCTATTCTGAATATAGCATGCTGTGTTCACAGCTTCTGCCCAAAAGTGCTTAGCTATATTTGTTTCATTGATCATGGTTCTGGCCATTTCTTGTAACGTTCTATTCTTTCGTTATACAACTCCATTTTGTTGGGGGGTTCTAGGACAAGAGAAATTATGAACAATACCATTTTCTTTAAAATATTTTTCAAAATAATGGTTTTCAAATTCTCCTCCATGATTACTTCTGACTTTCATAATTCTAATTTTTTTTTGTTTTGCACTTGGATACAGAAGTCAACGAACACAGAATGTGACTCATCCTTGTGTTTTAAAAACTTAACCCATGTCCATCTGCTGTAGTCATCAACAATGACCAATCCATACTTCTTGCCTCTGATGGATGCAGTTTTAACTGGCCCAAACAGATCAATATGAAGTAGTTCTAATGGCCTAGAGGAAGAAACAACATTTTTTTATTTAAAAGAAAGGTTTTGAAAATTTTCCTTTTTGACATGCTTCGCACAGAGCTTCTGAGTTGTACTTCAGATTGGGAAGTCCTCTGACTAAATTTAGTTTATTTAATTGAGAGATTTTTCTTAAGTTGACATGTCCCAATGTTCTGTGCCATACTCATTGCTCATCGCTAACAAACAAAAGGCATTTAACATTTTGAGTTTTAAGATCTGACAAATCAATTTTGTATATGTTGTTCTTTCTCTTACCAGAAATGAGGATTGTTCCATATTTTTGACTAACAACTCTACAGGAATTTTGATTAAAGATAATGTCATAACCGTTGTCACTTAATTGACTTATGGACATCAGGTTATGCGCTAATCCTTATACTAATAAAACATTAGAGATAGAAGGAAGGTTACAATTTCCAATGGTTCCAGAACCAATAATCTTCCCTTTCTGATTACCTCCAAACTTGACGTCTCCTCCAGCTTTAAATTCCAGGTTTTGGAACATAGACTTTCTTCCCGTCATGTGTCGTGAGCACCCAGAGTCCAAGTACCATGACTGGTGTCTCAATTGAGCTGTTAAGGACATCTGGAACAAATATTATTTTATCCTTAGGTACCCATATCTTTTTGGGTCCTCTGGGGTTAGAGTATTTAAAGTTCAGTTTGAACTTTGGATTAGCATAAGAGTTTCCAGAATGTGATGTATATTTAATATCACGTGTGTGTCCAAACTTGAATTGTTTGTTCAGATGTTTATATGAAAAAAGTCATCTTAGTAACATGTTTTGGTATATATGTCTCCTTCCCTTTGGGAGTTTCATATCCAATTCCTCTTCTGTTGTTCACACTAACTCCATAGATCATTGAAGCCATTTTGCTTCCATCTATGCTTTTAGAAAGAAAAGTTTGAAAGCTATAGTCATATTCTTTCGGAATATCTTTTGAACTTGAACCAGACACTGAAATAGAAATTTTTTGAATTTCCTTTTTAATTTTAAAATTATTTTCTTTGAGTTCAAAGTTTTTTGTTTCATGTTTCTCAAGATCAGATGCAAGACTCTTCTAGAGTTTCTTGTATTTGATTTTGAGCTGACTATAGTTTTCCAGAAGTTCTGATAAACTTTCAGCAAGTTCAGCTCTAGTAAATTCAGAGAATACCTCTTTTTGTTCTGACTCACAGTTTGAGTCATCTGTTGTGGTAGCCATCAGAGCTAGGTTGGCGTTCTCATCTTCAGAATCAGATTCATCTTCAGAGGATTCTGAATCGTCCCAGGTTGCCGTCATTCCTTTCTTTTTACCAAACTTTTTCTTTGGTCTTTCTCTTTGTAGTTTTGGACAATCACTCTTGTAGTGTCCAGGTTCTTTGCATTCATAACAGATTATCTCTCTTCTATTTGACTTTTTGTGTCCAGAAGATTCTGGTTTATCTTCTGACTTCTTGAAGTTCCTGAACTTCTTCTGTCTGTGCTTCCACATCTGATTGATCCTTTTGGAGAGCAAGGATAATTCATCTTCTTCTGAAGCAGATTCTTCAGAGTTTCCTTCTTCAGCCTAAAAAGCGTTAGTTTCATATTTTTTTAATTGATTTAAGGGAAACAGACTTACCTTTCTTTTGAGGCTCGTGCTCATCAAGTTCTATATCATGACTTCTTAGAGCGTTGATGAGTTCTTCAAGAGACACATTGTTCAGATCTTTTGAACTTTGAAAGCAGTGACCATAGGAGCCCATCTTCTGGGTAGACTTCTGATAATCTTCTTGACGTGGTCTGCCTTAGTGTATCCCTTGTTCAGAACTCTCAGGCCAGCAATCGGAGTTTGGAACCTTGAGAACATAGCTTCTATAGATTCACTTTCTTCTACTTTGAAGGCTTCATACTTCTGGATGAGAGCCAGAGCTTTAGACTCCTTCACTTGAGCGTTTCCTTCATGATTCATTTTGAGAGACTCGAACATATCATGTGCTGTATCCCTATTTGTGATCTTCTCATATTCCATTTTAGAGATAGCATTTAGAAAGATATTTCTAGCTCTATGGTGATTTTTGAAATCAACTTTTTGTTGTCTATCCATAATATTTCTATCAATCTTGTTTCCTTCTGAGTTTGTAGGATGTGTGTAACCATCCAAGACTATATCCCATAAATCACTATCATGACCTAGAAAGAAACTTTCTAGTCTATCTTTCCAATATTCAAAATCTTCTCCATCAAATACAGGAGGTTTGTTGTAGCTATTGTTGTTTTGTTCAGTTGCCATTTGTGTTTTCTTTCTGGATCTTTTCCTGACACGGTTAAGTGTTGCGCTCAGAGTCAAGCTCTGATACCAATTGAAGGTGAGAAAACACTTAGAAGGGGGGGGGGTTGAATACGTTTCTCTTTTTCTTTTTCTTAAAGGCTCAACAATAATGGAAAGACACAGTTATTTTTATCCTGGTTCGTTTGAACTCAAACTACTCCAGTCCACCCGCCAAGGTGATTTCGCCTTTCTCAACAAGGACTTAATTCACTATAATCAAACTGATTACAATCACACAACAACTGTTGTGACTAACAATCCAATGCACAATTAAACTTACAAGTGACTAACACCACTAAGACTCAAACTAGTCCTAGCCTTATTGAGAAATTTGACCAAACTTGGTTTCTCAACGAACAATTACAAGTATTAAATCTTTACAGATAGTGAAACAAAATTCTTCTTAGAAAGCTATATCACAAACTATGATTTTTCACTAAGATTAGTTTTGTACAAAGTGTTTGTAAAATGATTTGTGATCTTCAGAATATTTTCACGTAGTTGGTCTTGCGTAGTTGGCTTTTAATAAATGATCTTCTATTTATAGCATTAGCAAAATGACCGTTGCTACCTTCAAAAGTGGAGAGCATTTAATGTTTGCATGTTTGCTTGCAGTATTGCATTTTCCAATGAACTAGCATAGACACTTGAGTGCATGTAGCCGAATTTTCATTAAATGAACAAACGGCACTTTGTTAGAGCATGTTTCCTGAAACTTGATAAGACTTGTTAGCTTCTTTATTCTATCAGAACTAGCTTCACATCTTGCTTCACAACATGCTTGCAAATCTTCATATCAACGCTTGCTCTCAAAGTACTTCTGAACATGGTTGCTTCACGTCTTGCTTCAGAATATGCTTGAAACTCTTCTTATCAGCGCTTGCTTTCAAAGTACTTCTGAACATGGTTTACATGGAAACTTGTTAAGCTTTAGAAGATGCATAAAATAGTTTCTTATCAGAGTCAGCATCAGAACTTGTGCTAAAACAAATAGTTCTTTCATCAAAGAACTTCTTAATTTATTTTCAGCTCAGCACGTCAAAATGATTTTCATCTAGGAAAATACTTCAGTCAGAACATTATCTGAAACAAATAAATATGCTCATCAGAGTATCAATTATATAAAATATATTTTAATGTTATCATCAAAACTCTGAGATATGATCAGAACCAATCTTGTTCAAACATCAACCTCCAAAAACAAGAAGAATCAAAGACCAAGAGGGATCATGTCCCCCTAATTTGGTCCTCCTAAATCCATTGGTGATCTTATTTTTTCCTGAAAATGCCTGTAGAGCGAGTTTCGAAGAAAATGTTTCAGATTGCCCTAATAATGAAAGATCTTTATTCCTGCGTTAAACCTCATAAGTAATATGTCAAAACAATTCCAAACATCAATATGAACATGAATGTATGCATCAAATTCATTTAAATTGCATGAATTAAAAGTTTGAAATTCGATAATGTTACCAAATCGGTGCAGTCGAGGTGTGATGTTCTGCCGTGCTTCGAGCTCGAATAAGGATTGGAATGACTTCCTGGGAACTTCAGGAACACGATTTGAAGCTTGGTTTTTATTGAGAGTGGCAGGAAATAAGGGTTTGAGTTTGCCCTAGTTCTTGAAAAATTTGAGAGTTTTTGGGTTTGTTCTTGAGGAAGCTTGCCTGTTTTTTGATGTCTGAAGGTGTCATGTATTTATAGGAAATAATTTTAGGTCAACAAAATTGAATCAAATCTTTGTATTTCATGATGTAATATTTTATTTCAATTTTGCATGAAAAGTTTATTTTTTAGGACAACCTTGTGGCAATCATCCTCACATGATTTTGCTAGCTGGTCATGAGCTTTTCGGACCTCCAATTTGATCAAAACAAGAGTCCACACGCCTAAGTCCAATGCTTTCATATTTTATTTGATTTAATTTGAATTTAAATGAATAAAATCTAAATAAAAGAAAATAAAAATCATAAAAAATATGTAAATGGATTTAGAGGTCATGAACACGTTTGAACCTAAAAACTTAGGCCCATTAGCCAAAAAAATTCAAGTTTGCTCAATTTGAACTTCATGCATTTTCTCAAAATTGCTCAATTTGCACCAATCATAACACTCTCAATTTTTGTCATATGAAGATTATCTTGAAATTTTTTGAAACCTCAATATGTCTCCTACAAATTTCATGTTGATAATTTTTCATTTGAAGCCTTTTTCTTGATGTAAATTTCTTTGACAAAAGATGTCTTTTTGTTGACTTTTAAAATAACCTATAATATTTTGCCTCATATCTCTCAAATGAAGCATTTTTGGCCTTGATCTTAGAGAGACATAGTTGTAAAGAATTTAATTTCCCTCAAAATGGGCTTTTGTTGAGAAATTTCTGATAAAGTATGTTAAAGTCATGCTTGGTCAAAGTTCAGTTGACTTCTCCTTAAGAAAACCCTAATTTAGTAACTTTTTACTTTTGATGAATCTTGAGTTTTCTTGATGAATCATGATCAACTCTTCATCAAATGATGAATGTGACTTCAAAATATTGATGTTGACCAAAAATCTTGAAGTTTGACTGTAGATTGGTCAAAGTTGACTTTTTGTCTAATATAGTTGATTTTCAATCATCTGACTAATTAACTGAACAAACTTGTGATGTAAGGCTTGAAATTTGGCATGAGGGTACCCTGAGACATATTGGATACTATGAAATCCACTTGAGGCATTAGAAGTCCAATTTTATTTGAGAGAAGCAAAACCCTAGTTGTAGGTCAATTGCTTAGGAGGAGAGTTTGTCTAGTTAACCCCTGAGTAGTCTTGAGTGTTTGAGACCTTCATGAGTTTGAGGAGGTATCTTGAATCAATTTTCTCCAAGATGGAAGGGAGAATTTTAGGGTACAACAGCTTCCCCTGTTCTATCTTCTTAAACCTGAAGAGTTAGATTGGCATGTCTTCCTTTCGTGATCTGAAGGTGGAAGAGGATTGAACACTTAAGTGCCCAGAAATTTGCACTTGTGGATGCACGAAGTACCACTGTTTGTTGATTGTATCGGGAATGAGCTTAAATATGTCATTCATAGATGTGATTGAGTGTCATCGGAGATGGGATTATAGATGCCATCTAAAGTAAATGTTGATAGGAGTATCAGAATGCGTTTATGCATGATTATATCTGAAAAAGTATACTAGAAAAAGTCTGTGTTTGACTATATCTAATAGACGTGCTAGGTAGTGTCAGAATCAATCTTATGTCCTGATTATATCTGAATGATATTCTAGAATGAGTCAATGTCTTAAGTGTATCTATAAGAGGATTGGAATGACTCTTCGCCCAACTGTATCTAAAGGTGGATAAAAATGAGTCCCCGCCCGACTATATCTGAAAAATGTATCAGAATGAGTCTACGCTTGACTGTATCTAGAAATGGATCAGAATGAGTCTACGCTCGACTGTATCTAGAAATGGATCAAAATGAGTCTTCACCCGACTATATGTGAACAATATATTGGAATGATTCTACGCCTACCTGTATCCGAACAATGTATTCGAATGATTCTACGCCCGACTGTATCCATAAGTGGATCAAAATGAATCTTCGCCCGATTGTATATGAATAATGTACTGGAATGAGTATCAGAATGAATCTATATCTCGATCGTATCTGAATTGTATCTAGAAGATGTATTGGAATGAGTATCAGAATGAATCTAGATCTCGATTGTATCCGATTTGTATCTAGAAGAGAGTCTGGAATGAATCTTCGACTGATTGTGTTTGAAAGATGTGTTTATCAGAATGAATCACTGTCTGATTATATCTGAAAGATGACAAACTGTTGACAATATCTATCTGTTCGGGAACTAACCAGATAAGACACAGTTAGTTTTATGCAATGTCATGATGCGTGGAATGTACTTTGTAGAGATGCTCTCAAAATAAATTAGTGTTCTGGACTGGGCCCGCCCTGGCCCAGTAGCAGGAACGAAGGCCCAATCCAAGCAACTCTTCAAGGAGCGCGCGCCCGAGGATTCCCGCCAGAGTGCTGACCAGAAACCGCAGCCGTGCCCGCCGTTGCCCGCGAACACGGTGTCCTCGACCACGCGAGCTCCAGCTCGAGCCCAGCTCAGGCACCCTCCACGTAGGGAAGACTCTGACCGTTACCAAATCACCTAAACTCCGGAAAGACCGTGTCTTCGTCCCTCCTCATTTCTTGTAGAGCATCACCAGGAAGGAGACCACGTGCGGGTCCCCACTACACACGTAGAACCTGGCAGTTCCTTTATTGGGCCAATCCTGGTCGGCCCAATGAAGGGACCTTGGCCCCACGCTGGGGGCTATAAATATCCTTTGTTCCTAGAGGGTCAGGTATTCATTCTCTTACCCATACACACACTTTTTGCCTGCTCGTACCATCACTCACTTTAGCATCGAAGTGTCTTGCAGGTACCCCCCCCCCCCCCCCCCCCCCCATCTCGTTCAACTTCGGCTCGGAGCCAGTCGTGAAGGTCCAAGTCTGATCCGGTAAGATCAGTGGCGCCGTCTGTGGGAAATTAGCTTCCCCGTCTTGCAAAACCTCGAAGACCAAAACTCAAATACCCTACTACCGTCATGTATGACCAAGTTCGTGATGACCAAAACATCCGCGTCGTTAACACCAACAACGGCCTCGCCGATAAGAATGGACTCACCGACAACACCGGTAACCCCGGTCACAACACACTCCCTGGGGGAACCGCCCCCGCGCCCTCAATCCACCGCGACGGAGCTACTGCCTCATCCTCCTCAGTCCCTCCGCCACTCGAGGGAGACAACGCTGCTCCCATAAACCATCGAGCTTCCCAATTTCAAGAAGTCCATGTCCCCGCTGGGGCAGATGCCACAACCCGCGCGCTATTCGCGGCGATCAATCAGACAAATTACCTCATCTTCGCCCAAGGGGAAAGATTGAGGGCACTAGAAGACGATCGAAGACCCGCGAGGAGGCACAGGAGGCCCCAGACTCCACCTCCTCGAGTAACCGAAGTACATCTCCCGTCTCCCTCACAGAGACAATACAGAGACACCTCTCGAAGCCCGTCACCCCGACCCTCGGGGAGACGACCCCCGTTGGAGAGGCAACCCATCATCGATGCCGGCGAGCGCAACCAAGGCCCCATACGGCAAGAGAGAAGACAATCTGGAGACAGGCACAGAAGAACCGACCAACGGGCACCACTCGAGGGACGCCCAGCACGACTAGGACCGCCGGGCGCGACAATGTTATAGGTCCCCGTCCCTGTCCCCAGAATGAAGTGACGAGGATGACCCCCGCGGTCCCCTATCATAAGCCATCATGGAGGCGCCCATTCCCCCGGGCATGGAGAAGCCTCCACATCTGAAGGAATATGACGGAGTCGTAGACCCGGTCGACCATATAGATGGGTTCGAGGCTATGCTGCACTATCACAACGTCGGGGGACCCATCAAATGTCGGCTGTTCCCTACGACCCTCAGAAAGGAAGCAATGGATTGGTATAAAGGCCTCGCTCCGGGATCAATCAACTTGTGGCGAAACCTGAAGAACCAATTTATAAGTTCGTTCACTGCGTCTCAGGGACACCCAAAGACCGAGGCGGCTCTCGAGGCCATCATCCTGAGACAAGATGAGACCTTGAGAGAGTTTATTAATCGCTTCAATCGCGAAGCCATACAGGTCCCCTGCACGGACCACATGAAAAGATATTTGCTAGAGAGAGGGATCCTCCCCGGCACAGGATTCAGAAAGGCAGTGGGCATCGAGCCACCTAGAACATTCGATGCCCTCCTCGAGAAGTCCCGGGCGTACATGGGTTACGAGGAAAGGGAGGCGGCCAACAGATCCCGGGACCCTAGGACTCGCGGATCCAGCAGCAACCCGCGCCAAGAAGCTGCTCCTCCTCGACGAACCGGGGAGAAAAGAGAAGAGGACAGACCCCGAGAAGTCCGAGACCAAAGAGGACCCTCGGGGCGTTTTACCGAATACACTCCACTCACAGCTTCCTACGAGTGCATTTTGGCAGAGTGTGCCAGCACATACTTTAAAGACGGCGGCGTCAAACGCCCCCGACCTGCTCCCGCCAAGCCCAGAGCAGACAAGAGCAAGTACTGTCAGTACCACAGGAGCCATGGTCATCTGACTGAAGATTGCTTCCACCTCAAGGACGCCATCGAAACCCTCATCAAGGGAGGGAGGCTCGCCCAATACCGGCGAAACGACGCTCCTCGTCGTGACGCCCGAGAGGCAAAAGAACTGGAGGAAGACGCCCGACCATCTGACGAGTCGGTCCCCGTCCAGTCCGCCTTCTCCGTCACCAGACTCGAGGACTTCTACATCCCCTAGCACCTGCAAGAGCCTCTCACGACACACAGCAGGTGGGAATACTTTCCCTCCGCCATGGTCATCAATGGTGGCAGATTCAACGACCTGACCATCAATTCGCCTAAAAGGAAGCTGGATGAACTGGTCGACGCCGCACCTCCGCAAACAGTGACCTTTGTGAGGGTAAAAGGTAGGTCGGAGCCTATCACCTTTTACCTGGAAGAGCTCCCCGGAGGAGTCCCCAACGAGTCATTCCCCTGTTGATAAGGGCAAGAATGGCTAACTTTGATGTGCAGCACATCCTCGTCGATGAAGGAAGTTTCGTCGATGTAATGTACAACCAATTGTTCCGAACTTTGCAGCTGGACGACTCGCATCTCTCGCCATATGTAGGTTCGGACTTACAGGGCTTCAATGGCTCGACCTCCAAGCCTTGGAGATATGTCAAGCTCATGGTTACCTTCGGTGAAGGTACAATGACAAGGCAGGTTAAAGTACGCTTCCTCGTCATCGACTGCCCGTCCCTCTACAACTGCATCCTGGGGAGACCAACACTGGCAGAACTGACAGCGGTACCCTCCACCGTCCACTTGAAGATAAAGTTCTACACCAAGAGGGCACGGGTAGCTACCATCCAGGGGGACCTATCCGCTGCTCGGAGGTGTTTCAACGCCGCATCTAAGGGATGTGACACTATCGACATCGGGACAAGACCCGCCAAGAGACCGGCGACGACGCGACTGGAGCCCGACAAGCCAGAGCCCGCCAAAGAGGAAGACCAGAGAGCTCCACCAAAGGTCGACACCATAGCTCTGGATGCTCGTTTCGACCAGGACGAACCTCCCAACGACGAGCAAATCCCCCTCCGACCAATCCCGAACGGGGACTTCGAGCTAGTCCCCCTCGGCGCAGACCCGAGCAAAGGAGTGAAGATTGGCATCGACCTCCCCGACCTAGCGAGGAAGCAGATTAAATCCTGCTTGCGCGAGAATGTTGACTTGTTCGCTTGGAGCGCCGCGGAGATGCCCGGACTCGACCCTGAGGTCGCCTGTCACCGTCTCGCCATAGATCCTCCCGCTAAGGCCGTAGTACAGCGTAGGCGTAGGCAGTCTCTGGAGAAAACGGAGGCTGTTGAAAAAGCTGTAAAAGACCTCCTAGAGGCGAATTTTATTTCTGAAGCCCGGTATTTAACCTGGATGTCAAACGTTGTACTATTTAAAAAGAATAATGGAAAACGGAGGATGTGTGTTGACTATACCGATCTCAACCGGGCATGCCCGAAGGATGCTTTCCCTTTACCAAACATAGATATGCTGGTCGATAACTCGGCCGTCTACAAGACATTATCGTTCATGGATGCCTATTCAAGCTATAACAAAATCCCAATGGCCATGGGCGACAAACATTTCACTTCCTTCATGACCAGCTCGGGCAATTATTACTACAACGTAATGCCCTTTGGACTAAAGAACACAGGGGCAACTTACCAACGTATGATGAACAAGGTGTTCCACAAGCAGATCGGAGACATGCTCGAGGTCTACATGGACGACATGATCGTCAAATCCCGAGCAGGCACCGACCATATAGCACACCTCAGGGCGACCTTCGCCCAAGCAAGACAATGTAAGATGAGATTCAACCCCGAAAAATGCACGTTCGGGGTCAAGGCGGGGAAATTCCTTGGGTTCTACCTGACAGAATGAGGAATTAAAGCCAACCCCGACAAATGTCGAGCATTCTTTGACCTCCTGACACCAATTTCGAAGAAATCAATACAAGTCATGAACGGCATGCTCACATCATTGTCCTGCTTCGTCGCAAGATCCTCTCAGCACGCCCTCTCCTTCTTCAGACTCCTTCGCAAAGAAGCAGCCTTCGAATGGACCGAGGAATGTGAACAGGCACTACGCCACCTAAAACAAAGTCTATCTCAACCACCCGTGCTATCTCAACCAGTCGACGGGGAGCCATTATTCCTATACTTGGCCGTCTCGAACGAAGCCATCAGCACGGCTCTCATCCGCGAGACCACCGATGGGCAGAAACCCGTTTATTTCACGAGCAAAGCCCTAGAAGGACCCGAAAGCAGGTACCAATAGATAGAAAAAGTGGATCTAACTCTCGTCAACGCGGCGAGGAGACTCAGACACTATTTTCTGGCCCACACGGTCATCGTGTGAACCGATCAACCGGTGAAAAACCTCTTAGGTCGAATGTTGAAATGGTCCTTAGAGCTCTCTGAATTCGACATTCAGTACGAGAGCAGGAAAGCTCTGAAAGCACAAGCCCTGGCCGACTTCGTTGCGGAAATGACCGCTCACGACCCGCCCGCAGGGAAAGAACACAAATGGACCATCTTCGTCGATGGAGCCTCCAGCTCGTCCGAAAGCGGCGCGGGGATCCTCCTGGA
Source organism: Vicia faba (assembly GCA_948472305.1). Lineage (NCBI taxonomy): Eukaryota > Viridiplantae > Streptophyta > Magnoliopsida > Fabales > Fabaceae > Vicia > Vicia faba. The sequence continues at coordinate 990,744,898 of OX451740.1, read as the reverse complement.
AAATGAGGAAGGCGTAGTGATCGAACACTCGTTAACCCTCTCCTTCCCGACATCCAATAACCAGGCAAAGTACGAGGCCCTACTCGCAGGACTAAGGCTAGCCGAGGACCTGGGAGCCCGCGAGATACAAATCTTCACGGACTCACAACTCGTTGCCTCCCAAGTCCAAGGGAGTTACCAAGCCAAAAACGACAGCCTCGTCGAATACTTAAACTTAGTCAAAAAACACATGACAAAATTTGAGCGAGCAGAAATATCACACATCCCGCGCGAGCAAAACACAAGGGCAGACATATTGTCCAAACTCGCAAGCACGAGAAAGAAGGGCGGAAACAAATACGTCATACAAGAATACCTGTCACGCCCGAGCATCGAAAGGTCCTCGACACCAGTCGAGGTACACGCCATAAGAGATGCCTCATCCTGGATGACCCTGGTGTATAATTTTCTAACAAAAGGAGAACTCCCCTCGGACCAGACAGAAGCAACCACCACGAAGCGACGAGCATGCTCCTACGTGGTGCTCGAGCACAAACTATACCGCAGGGGATTCTCCATTCCCCTCCTGAAGTGCATCGATGAATCCACAGTCCTCGAGGTGTTACAGGAGATACACGAAGGGATTAACGCCCAACACATAGGCGGTAAGTCCCTAGCGAGGAAAGCCCTTCGAGCGGGGTACTATTGGCCGACAATGCAGCAGGACGCCAAGGAACACGTTAAGAAGTGTGACAAGTGCCAGAGGAACGGAGACATGCACCTCTCTCCTCCTCACGAGCTGAGCATACTGTCATCCCCGTGGCCGTTTGCGTGGTGCAGGATGGATATCCTCGGTCCTTTCGTGCAAGGAACTTACCAAAACAAGTTCCTCATTGTGGCCGTGGATTATTTCACGAAATGGATAGAGGCTGAGGCTCTCGCGAAGATCACCTCGCACAACATCCTCCGTTTCTACAAAAGAAACATCCTCGCCAAATTCAGGATCCTGAGAGCATTGGTCACCGACAACGGCACCCAATTCACCGACCACGAATTCCAAGACTTCGTCACCAAACTGGGAACAAAACAACACTTCACCTCGGTCGAGCACCCTCAAACCAATGGGAAAGCCGAGGCCGCTAACAGATTCATCCTCCGAGGACTCAAACATCGGCTTGGCGAAGCAAAGAGAGGCTGGGTCGAGGAGCTGCACAGTGTCTTGTGGGCATACCGCACCACGCCCCATTCGATAACGGGCGAGACCCCCTTTCGACTAACATACGACACCGAGGCCGTCATCCCAGTAGAAATTAGGGAACCTTCCAGGAGGACAGAAACTCCCCTCGATGAAGAAATGAATGACGAGGCACTCAGGGACGAACTCAACTTGGTCGAGGAAATTAGATCGGGGGCGGCCCATGCGCGAGGCCACCCTAAAGCAACGAGTGGCCCTGCGTCACAACGACAAGGTCATTAAACGCGAGTTCGAGATCGGCAGCCTGGTGTTACAAAGAAACCAGACTCATGCGAAGGGAAATTGGCCGCGAACTGGGAAGGGCCTTACCGCGTCCATGACACCACAGGTACCGGGGCATACTACCTCGAGCAACTAGACAGAGAACCATTTCCACGACCATGGAACGCTGCTAAACTAAAGCTGTACTATAGTTAAAAAAACCATAACACTAAGGACTCTCGTCGTCGAACATCCACATCTAGTCAACAGAGATAAATGTCTCGTCCACGTAGATAAGCCAAGGTACGGGCCCAATCTACGCCCAAACGAAATAACGTCTTTCAGCCAAACAAGAACAAACGACAGTGCTTGACATGGACACCTCAATCGAGCTCCACCGTCGAAGTACCCATATGGCAGAACACCCAGCTCACGATGGGCAGTTCACGCCACGGGCAAGTGACCCTGATCTAAGCCATACGCCAGAGCAAACGGCTTTACTCTGCATGACTGACGCATTTCGAAGTGCGTCGGACCACCAAATGGGTCGAAAGAATCTCCACTCGAGGATGTAACTTAGGAAAATTTTGCCACAAAATAACAAGCCAAGCACAAGCATGCCCCGAGCAAATAACTTAGGCAAATTTGCCACAAAGTAACAACCGAGCACAGGCGAGACTCGGGGACATAACTTAGGCAAATTTTATCACAAATATAAAAACTTAGACACGAGCAAATATCAAAGGTCGAAATAAACATTCATTCAAAGGCTCGTAAGCAAAAAACAAATAAAAATAAACCGACCAAGAAGGCCGGTGATGATCAGAAATTACAGGCACGGGCACGCAGGCCCCAAAAAATATGCATGGGCATGCAGGCCCCAAAAACAACTATCAATAAACAGGCGCGCAGGCTCGACCAGATTTCCACGGCTAGACTTCCCCGGGGCTACCAGCATCCACGACAGGAGACTCGGGAGGTGGCACGACCTGGCCGTCGATGATCTGGGACATGAAACCCACCCCCTTGGTATTCAAACCAGGATTTAATAAAGTGAGTTGGCTAACCGCGGCCTCAAAACCATCCGCCAAGGCGCCAACACAGTCCGTTTCGAGGAGATGAATACGCGCGACCAGATCCGAGCGACTCCGCAAGGGGGCTGTCTCCTCCGACTCATCTTCGGCGGGGAGCATGTCGGCCTTCAGATCCTCGACTTCTTTGGCCAGACGATCGTTGTCGGCCTCCAAGCGTTCCCGGTCCAGTCGAAAATAGTCCCTCTCCTCGGCAACCTTCCCCGAGTTCTCCTTCTCCACGACCAGCAGCTCGGCTTGCTCGCGGAACATCTCCTCAGATCGCTCCAGAGCAGCCTTCAACTTTTGAGAGCCCGCAGCAAGGGCAACTATCTCCAGCTCCAGTTCTTTGACACGGTCAGAGTCTGCCCCCTCCTCAGCGAAGACAACGGCCATCTCGGTTATCTTAACCATCCCGACCATACTGGCGGCCATATGTTTTCTTCGACTTTCTTTATTTAGCTGCCTGATGGTCTCAGCCTCCTCGGCACTTACTGTCAAGGGAAACCCCTCGAAGAATCCTTCCTCTTTAAAGCGGGGGGGCAAGCCAAAGGCCCTCACCGCGCCAGACTCGTCGCCGACTTCTGGCTGGCTCTCTACCCAGTTTCTCTTCCTCGGTATCAGATCAGTGGGCTGCTCGACATCCAGGGAGTCCGGGAACCCGCTAGAAGTATCACCCGAACTAGTCGGCGGGCCCATCCTCGTCGCCTGTGGAGCTCGCACCAACCTTTTGTTGACTTTCTTATCCTGTGTCAATTTTAAAAGCCTCTCCTTTCGCCCGACCATATTACCTGCAAAAAAGAAAACCCGGGTTAGTTACGAGCAAGCAACAAACGGAGAAACTAGAATAAAACTATAAGACAAAAAGCAACCTAGTAGGTTCGCGGCCTGCCCGTAGGACTGGAACTCGACAAGCGCCTTGGTATCTATAGGATGGGCCTCGAAGGTCGGGTAACCTTCCTCATCAAGAATGCCTTGTCCTTCCCTCGTGGCCCACCGGGCAGGGAAGAAACTGTCAACGTATTTGCAAAGGGTACCGTAGGCTTCCTAGTCCTTGGTACTAATCCCTCCCGCGGGCGTATGGTAGTGTCTGGTACCATGCTTGTAATGGCGCGAGCACCAATGCAACGGGAACTTAGACACGCGCCCTAACACCGGGCGACCCTCGTCGTCCATAAGAGGCCCCCTGTTGTCGTCAGCCACTGCGGTCTCTTCTTCATATACAGAATCCAAAGCAGTCTGGGTGATCGGCCGCATGACATACCATTTGTCCTTGAAACCCCGGACCGAATCCATGTACATCCTGAACAGCCTCTTCGACTGTTTCAGGGAAACCCAATTATGCCAGCCTCCTCGAGACTGGTGTTGCAAATGAAAAACTCTGAAGAAGAGAGGGATGGTCGCCCTGATCCTTAAAAAGTGACATGTCAGCTCGAACACCCGAAGAAAGGCAATCGAGTTGGGATGAAGCTGCGAGAGGGCCATGTCCAGATGACAAAATACCCCGACCTGGAAATCACTAAAAGGGAGCTTGAGGATGAGGTCCTTGAACGCGATTTCATACATGGGAAAACCATACTCAGAGAACTCCGAGAAGATCCGCGCGTCAAGAGACGGTCTTGTGACAACAAAGTTTTTCTGGAAGCCCGACTGACTACCGCCGTGTTCGACGATAGTGTATGCACTCCGACTTCGCCGACTATATGCCGAGGCAATCCCTATGGGCTCGGCACCCACCCAATCCAGCGAAGGATCATCAATGGTATCAACTAGAGTTACATTCTCCTCGGCACTCTGGTCCTCGACCTCGTTGCGCCCCGAAGACTCCAGTTCGTCAGCCATTTTACCTGTAAAGCACAGGAAACCGGTGAATTTCGAGAGCAAATCCATACGCTCGCCATAACTGACGGGAAGTAGTGCACAACAATCTAAGACACACTCTGCGCGCGTTGAAGACTCGAACAAGAACCTGGGTTTCGCCTCCCCGACACTAAAGAGCCACGACAAGCAGTCCTACATACCTCCTAATGGGCCAACGTCCCAGCCAGCCATTGGAGCGCTGACCTAAACTAAGAATGTGATGAGCAATATCACGAATCCTGGACCTAAAACTATGGGTTTACCGGGCAGTATCATAGATTATGCGCCCAAACCATGAATGTCCCGGGTAGCATCACGAGTCACACACCTAAAGCTATAAGTTTATCGGGTACAACATGAATGCGCCGAGCACAAACATGAATGCTCCGAGCACAAACATGAATACGCCGGGCACAAACATGAATGTATCGGGCCCTAATCCCAGATATGGGTTTCTAACATCCACATAACGGAAAAAATTACCTACAACAAAAAAAATAGGAGGGATAAAACGCTTACTTGGAAGTTAAGGAGGATGTACCACAGCGATGAAGAAAATCGACGGCGGAAGGTACGGTAAGTTTGCGAAATTCTGGAAAAACAGCGGCGGTAAAGGCAGAGGAAGAAGGAGAAGCGCGAAGAGGAAAAACAGATTATGGGACCCAAGGGTCCTATTTATAGGGATGACGTGGAATACGAAACGTCGCCTCGGGGAACCACGAGCTTCCCCTCCTCGACACCTACTTTCCTATGCAATGATGGCTCTACTTTCGCTAGGGTGGAGGCACGGTTCCCAAGGGTTGCCTCGTGTACCCAACAAACACAGCCCGCGAAGAATCCCCCGAGCACGCCTCGAAAAGGATCACCCCACGAACGCAACTCATGAGAAACTCCTAGAGCAATCACGGGGAAGCAAATATCCTGGGCCAGGAATCAGACCCCGTGGCAAAGACGAGCTGAGGTCTAGTCATAACTCCTGCTCCAGGAGCCACGACTTGGGGGGCTCCTGTTCTGGACTGGGCCCGCCCTGGCCCAAGAGCAAGAACGAAGGCCCAATCCAAGCAACTCTTCAAGGAGTGCGCGCTCGAGGATTCCTGCCAGAGCGCCGACCAGAAACCGCAGCCGTGCCCGTCGTTGCTCGCGAACACGGTGTCCTCGACCACGCGAACTCCAGCTCGAGCCCAGCTCAGGCACCCTCGACGTAGGGCAGACTCTGATCGTTACCAAATCACCTAAACTCCGGAAAGACTGCGTCTTCGTCCCTCCTCATTTCTTGTAGAGCATCACCAGGAAGGAGACCAAGTGCGGGTCCCCACTACACACGTAGAACCTGGCAGTTCCTTTATTGGGCCAATTCTGGTCGGCCCAATGAAGGGACCTTGGCCCTGCTCTGGGGGCTATAAATACCCTCTGTTCCTAGAGGGTCAGGTATTCATTCTCTTACCCATACACACACTTTTTGTTCAACTTCCGCTCGGAGCCAGTCGTGACGGTCCATGTCTGATCTGGTAAGATCAATTAGAATAATATATAACTTTCGTATGCATATGTTATGATATTTTGTAAATGATGTATGGATGGAATATGTCGTTGGAGTGTATCGATAGCTTCTTGTAACAATGTCTAGCTGGGGAAAATAAATCCCTGACTATTGCTGGGGATGAAGAAAGTGATTCTTCAACTTTAGAACGACTTTACTAGGGATTCCCGCTTTCTATTTGAGGACACTCCGCTGGAGGTCTTCGAATTTTGCTTGGGGATAGAATCATGCAAGGAGAGTCGGTCGTTCTTTGTTCTTTTTATTGAAGGATTTGATTCTTATGTACCCTGACTGGGGATAAAAGAGATATATATTCTTTTGATGTGCCATCTGACCAAGTTTCAGATATGGGTATCAGCTCTTCTGGGGAGGACGACGTTGAATGATATCTGGCTGGAGAAGAGAATTATGTTGGGGAATTTTCAATATTGGAGAAATAACCTCCATTACAGAATTAAATCATGTAGACTGCATTGAGGAAATAATCTCTTATGGGGGTTGGAAATTCATAGGTTGCGCTGAGGAAGTTTCCACTGTATGCTGGGGAAATGATCCAACTTCCTTATCCGCTAGGGGACCTATTGGGCAAGATGATCATGTCAAGCTATCCATCAGGGGTATGGAGGCGAACTGTTGGAAGAAGCCCCAATTTCTGTCTGAGGGCATATAAGATTTGTTGGGGAATATATCTCTGTCGGGAATGAGCTTATGAAGATAAATCTATAAAGATAGTTCCATGGAGATTGCTCTGTGGAGATTTATGGATAACTTGAACATTATCCCAACTCCTAGAGTCTTTAGTAAATGCTAATCCTTTTTTCATGCATATGTTTTGTAAACAGTAATCATATTCAAATGCATATGTTCATTCAACGTAATCATTGGACGTTTTTTGCAAATAAAACAGAAAAAGTGAAAACAATTTTGAATTTTGAAATATATTTAATTGCATTGGTTCTGAAAGTTTTCCTATTAGCAGACAGTTTTATGCAAGAAGACATAAATCCTAGTAAGAGAAAATCGTCGTAAAAATTAAAAAATGGGTACAAAGTGATAAACAAAGAAAAACAGCTCTATGGAAACAATCCCAATGAGTTTCAACTCTGCTATTGGCCTTATGTCTATAAGTATCTCATCACTTATTGTCGGAAAAAGATGACTGAATTGATCTGTGCCATTTGAACTTGACGTTAATAATTAAGTTGGCTATAAGTAGATGGGTGATCCAATGGGACACAGTCATACGCTTTAATCCCTAACTTTTGCCTGGACCGCCCTTTTAGGTTTTCAGTCCATCAGGATATCCTTTTTTGCCCAAGTCGCCTTTTCAGGTTTTCGAATTGCCGGATGTACAATTATTATATATATATATCCCTAATTTTTTCCTGAACCCTTTTGGTTCACAGGGATGCCCTTATTTTTGCCTAGGCGTGTCAATCTACCGAGTCTCTTTTACGCATAGTATTTTTTTACTATGTTCGCGTTCACAAGGTACGAAAAATCTTCATCGTCCATGGTGGTACGTATCATAGCACCACCAGAAAGTATATTTTTGATCACAAATGACCCTTCGTATGTGGGAGTCCATTTTCCCCTGGGATTACCTAGTGGTAGGATGATGCACTTTATTACCAAATCACCAGCCTGGTACACCTGATGTCTAACTTTGTTGTTAAAAGCCTTGATCATGTGTTTCTGATACATCTGACCATGATAAACAGCCGCAAACCTTTTTTTCATCAATCAAATTTATCTGGTCAAGTCGAATCTGAATCCATTCATCTTCATCTAAACCTACGTCTTTCATAATCCTTAGGGAAGGAATTTGGACTTTAACAAGTAAGACAACCTCCATACCGTAGGTTAGAGAGAACAAGCTTTCTCTAGTTGATGTATGTACTGAAGTGCGGTAACCATGAAGCAAATGGTAACATCTCATGCTGATCTTTGTATGTCATTGTCATCTTCTACAATATCTTCTCGATATTCTTGTTGGCAGCTTCCATTGTGCCATTCATCTTTGGTCGGTACGGAGAAGCATTGTAACGTTTAATCTTGAACTTTATGTAGAATTCCGTGATCATAGTATTGCTAAGATTGGCACCATTATTCGTGATGATCCTGTCAAGGATGCCATACTGACAGATAAGGTTATACTTAATGAACCGAGCCACAACATTCTTGGTAACAGAAGCAAATGAGGCCTCCTCTACCCACTTTGTAAAGTAATCAATAGCGATAAAGATGAAATGATGCCTATTGGAAGCAGTAGGATTAAGCTCTCCAATCATATCAATGCCCCACATTGCAAACATCCAAGGAGCAGTCAGGACATTCAAAGGAACCGGAGGCATATGTACTTTGTCAACATAAATCTGGAATTTATGGTAAGTTCTGGAGTGATGATGGTAATCGGTTTCCATGGTAGACCAATAATAACCTACTCTCTAAATCTTCTTAGCCATTGTATATCCACTGGAGTGAGTACCAAAGACACCATCATGTATATCTTCCATAATTTTCTCAGCTTTCTTCTTGTCTACACAATTAAGCAGAGTTGAATCGTGGTTGCGCATGTACATGATTTCGTTACTCAGAAAGAACTTGGTCGAGAACCTCCTTAGAAATTTCTTATCATTGATATATGCCCCTTCAGAATATTCTTGAGTTTCGAGGTATCTTTTTACTTCATGGTACCAAGGCTTTTCCTCTACTCCATCAGCATCAACTTCGTAACAGTGTGTCATTTCTTCTAGTCTCTCAATAGTAGTTCGGGGAGCTTCATTATCCCATATGACTTTGAACATAGATGACATGGTAGCTAATGTGTCTGCCAATTGATTCACTTCTTGTGGAATGAGTTCAAAAGTGATTTCTTTGAAGTACGAAGTTATTGTCAACACATGCTCTTGATAAAGAATGAGGTTTGGATGCTTTGTGTCCCATTCTCTCTTAATCTAACTAATGACTAGGGCTGAATCCCCATATACATTCATAGACTGAAAGTCATCGATAACTTGATGAGCCAAATGATCTTCCAGTACACTTCCTTTGATTGCCTTCTGAGTATTGTACTGAATTTCATATTCTATCAAGTGCATTTTCCATCTTACTATTATTTTGGAGAGAGCGGGTTTCTTGAATATGTGTTTTATTGGATTCATCTTAGAGATCAATAAAGTAGTATGAGCCAACATATACTGTCTTAGTCGGCGAGCAGCCCATGCCAAAGCGCAATAAGTTTTTTCAAGCAGTGAATATCTTGTTTCACAGTCAGTAAACTTTTTGCTAAGGTAGTTGAAATTCTGGTATCAGATATGTGATGTCGAATGAGATGTCACGACACAAATATCTGTTTGCAAGTAAGGTGCAGTAAAATCAAAAGCAGTAAAAACATAAGAGATTGTTCACCCTGTTCAGTGTACTACAACACCTACTCTGGGGGCTACCAAGCCAGGGACAAGTTCACTAAATAGTATCAATTCATAGACCCTCAGTAAACAATCGGTTTACGATCTAATCACTTAATAACTACCCAAGCTAAACTTCTATCTAAGACTCACCTAGGTATGAGGCTATCCTCAAATCCCTTCAATCACTTACAGTGAAGAACTTAACAAAATTAATAAGTTTGAAACACTTCAATCATTCAATGCTTAAAAGCTTATGAATGATACACAATTAACAACCCAAATAACAACTCAAGTATTTAAACTAATACTTAGAGTGTATTACAAATAAAAAGCCTAGACTTCTAATCATAAAGAAAGTATTCTTCTTCAAAAGTTGCTTGTCTTTAAATAAGGAAGCAAGTCCTTATATATGTGAAGCTTTGGGCTTGGGCTTAAAAACAAGCATTCAAATATTTTGAATATTTCCATAAAAACAGGCCAAGATAAAATTATGCAATTTGAAAAACATTCCTCCATATTTTTTGCAGCCTGTAGATCACAAATCCTGAATTATGCCACGCATTAAAACAAGAAACAAAAGACTTAACTGATTTTGGGATGAGATCAGTTCAGTAGGAAGATGTCAAGACATCTGCTTTGACATTATTCAAGACAGTTTTGCTCCAACTGTTAAGACATTTAGAAAAACATTAACAAGTCATTGTTTTACCAAAATTACTGCCAACAAACACTTACAAATCCCCCTTTGGAAAATTTTGGCTAAAACAATATTAGAGCATATTATCAGAGCAGTAGCACAATTATCGGAGCATTATCAGGGCAGCAACATAAGCAAGGCAATCAAAAACATACATTCAGTTAGCAGTTAGCTGTTAGCACGGGAAGATTCCAAAACATCTTCTGGGACATGAGGCTCCCCCTCAAGTATTGAGTTACCCCTTAATCAATGGTCAGTGTTAAGTGGTTAGTCAGTCACTCACTCACTTTCTGTCCCCCTTTTTAGTCATAGTATTCCAAAGAAAGGATGCAATCAGGATAATATCAGTATTAGGGTACAGATCATATAATTCAAATGTCAAGTACATGCAAGTGCCAAAAAGAGAAACAAAGAGATCAGAGAGATATCAAGTAGTCTAACTATCATCAGGACCAGTTGACTTCGTTGAACCAGGACTTCTTTCCATACACGCGTCTTCACCTTCAGAGCTCACTGTATCATCTAGATTGATGTCCTTTTGCAGGTCCTTGATCATTTTTTCAAAAATTGGCTTCCTAGCTGAGCTTACTCTGATTACATCATCTAATTCCTCGCATGCTTCCTTTAATTCATTGATCATTTCATCCTTGGTGGAGGTCTTTTTAGCAGGAGCAAATGTTAAAACAATGTCTGGGACATGTTTTCCTGGAAAAAGCTTAAAATGGAGGGTCAAGGCAGACTCCCTCTTGCACATTACATCATTTCCACTTAGGATTCCAAGATGTTGATTTAGGATAATTCCACAGAGGAGGGAAGGAAAAGCAATTGGCATCTTAATGGAACAAGTTCCTGCATGTTTAATGGTCTGATCAAAGATATAAGTCCCATAATAAAAAAGTTTCTGGTTTCTAATAACATAAATGAACTTTCCTAATCCAATGGAGATGGTTGAAGTATGATTAGTGGGAACCCAATTTGCAGCTCCAATCCTATGTAAAATTGCATATTTCACACTCAGTTTGATGACAGGAAGTTTGTTTTTCATTGGCCACTCACTTACTTGGTTATAAATAATGGCTCTAGACACTTGATTGTCTGTTACTTCCAGCTCAGAACATACATCTTCAGACCTATCTAAAAATTTGTTTATAATGGTAGGAGAAAATTCTACACACTTTCCTCTAACAAAAACCTTTCTATACTCCTTACTCTTATGGTCAGCACAATCAACAGGGATATTAACAATAAACTCCTTAACAAGAGTATCATAGCAATTGGAAAACCTGGTAACTGTTTTCATCAGTCCAGTATAGGATATCAGCTCCATGATTTCCTTATATTCCAAAGCACCAACTCCTAGTTCTCTCTCCAGGGCAATCTTTCTTTGATAGAAATACTTCCACTTTTCAGCATTCCCAACAGAGTGAAAGGAGATGTTGTCAAGTGGGGCATCAGGAACCCTAACAGACAGTTTCTTACTTGCAGATTTTTTGATAGGAGAGATGTCCTAAACATCTTGCTCGACATCATACTCAGAGTTCGTCTCTTCAACTAGAACAACTTTCTTCTTACTCTTTGACCTTTTTATAGCATCCTCATCATCATCAGTAGAGGTTACAGGTCTATCTTTTCTCTTGCTAGAGGAAGGGACCATTAGTGATGAGCTCATTATCAGACAGCTCTTCTATATTGACTATATTGTCATCCTTTTGACCTTCACCATCCTTATAGGCAGCAGCATCTTCTTTAGAAGGAGAGTTTTCTTCAACATTTTGTTCAACATTTTCCTCAACATCTTGATCAACATTTTCTTCTTCCACTTATTTTAGGGTAGAGGTAGCAAGCTTCTCAAGTTTGCTATCAGCAACATCATTCTTGGATGATTCAACAACATCATTTTTAGGATTACTTCCTTTGTCAGCAGGAGGAGGCATGCGAGCAAGGGGGGTAGAAATCCCAAGCACATCAAAGCCTTCATTTAATACTCTATCCACAAGCCTTCTGATGCTTCTATCATCATTGACAATTTCTTCTTAAGTTCTAATGTCAGTAGCAATAGAAGAGTTACCTTTATCATAATTAGATTTCTTAGCTGGTGATGATCTAGGTTTCTTGACCTTTTTCTCAAGCGGAGGGATCGTTGATAGAGGAGTAACATCTAGTATTCTGTCAAGGGAAAGATTTTCATTGGCAGATTTTGAGGAAGATGATGTGTGATGTTGAGACATGTGTGAGAATTTTTGAGCAAGGTGATGAAGAATGGAAAGGGTCCTTTTTATGTGGAGGAGAATGACGAGTTTGTGAAAGTAGAGAGAATAAATTATGTAGCGTGTGGGAAACAAATTGAGGCAGTCTTGTAATGATTGCTTTCTAACTTTTATTTGTTGGAAACACAAATAATGCAATATAACTTTAATGATATTCCCACACGCTTTTAATTGCTACAAACCCTCATATACACATATCCATAATTTTCCTCTTAAATTCTCAAATTGATTAGCATCCAAAGCTTTTGTGAATATGTCATCTAGTTGCAACTCAGTGGCTACATGTTCTAAAGCAACAATCTTTTCTTCAACAAGCTCTCTTATGAAGTGATGACGGATGTCAATAGGCTTGGTCTTGCTGTGTTGAATGGGAATCTTTGAAATTTTTATGGCGCTTAAATTATCATAGAATAATGTCATGACATCTTGTTTAACATTGTATTCTGATATCATTTGTTTCATCCAAACCAATTGAGAACAACTGCTTCCTGCAACAATGTACTCAGCCTCAGCAGTGGATAAAGACACACAATTTTTCTTCTTGCTGAACCAAGATATGAGATTATTTCCCAGAAAGAAGCATCATCTTGATGTACTCATTGTATCATCAACAATTCTTTCCCAATCAGCATCACAAAAACCAGTTAAGGCATAATTTTATCCATGATACTACAACATACCATAGTCACTTGTCCCATTCACATATTTAAGGATCCTCTTCACATGGTTGGCATGGCTAATTTTAGGATCAGCTTGATATCTTGCACACATCCCTACAGCAAAGGCAATGTCTGGTCTACTAGCTGTGAGATATAAAAGACTTCCTATCATGCTTCTGTATAGACTTTGATCTACACTTACTCCTTTTTCATCTTTAGTCAGCTTCAGATATGTGGGAGCAGAGGTTCTTTTGTGACTGGCATTCTCCATCACAAACTTCTTCACTATATTCTTGGCATACTTGCTCTGAGATAAAAATATGGAGTCTTCCATTTGTTTAACTTGCAGACCAAGAAAATAGGTTAATTCACCAACAAGACTCATTTAAAATTTAGACTTCATTTGCTTGACAAAATGTTCCACCATCTCATTTGACACCCCACCAAATATAATATCATCAACATAGATTTGAGCAATCATAATCTTCCCTTCATCTTCTTTGACAAAGAGGGTTTTGTCTATGCCACCTTTCCTATATCCATTCTCCCCAAGGAATTTTGTCACTCTCTCATACCAATCTCTTGGAGCTTGCTTCAACCCATACAGAGTTTTCTTCAATTTATAAACATGTTTAGAAAAACTTGGATCAACAAATACTTTTGGTTGTATAACAAAAACTTCTTCATTCAGGTACCCATTCAAGAATGCACTCTTTACATCCATTTGAAACAATTTAAATTTCAAAATGCATGCAACTCCCAACAGTAGTCTGATTGATTCAAGTCTAGCCACAGGAGCAAAGCTTTTATCAAAGTCCACTCCTTCAATTTGAGTGCATCCTTGTGCAACTAACCTTGCTATATTTCTAGTGACCACCCATTTTTCATCAGATTTATTCTTGTATACCCATTTAGTGTCAATCACATTTGTCCCTTCAGGTCTTGGAACCATATCCCAAACTTCATTCCTATTGAATTGTTCCAGCTCCTCTTGCATAGCATTAATCTAGAACTCATCAGTTAGGGCCTCTTTGACATTCTTAGGCTCAATTTTTGATACAAAGAAAGAGTTTGAAATCCCTTCTCTTGATCTGGTAGTAACTCCCTTGTTCGGATATCTTATGATAAGCTCCTTAGGATGATCTTTGTGAGTTCTAATTTAAGGTCCTTTATTGAGGTGACTAGGTAGGGGATCTTGTTAAGGAGGATTAGAATCAATACTTATGTCATTTGATTCAGTTGGATTATCAAGAAAAGATGTCCCAACATCTTTTGAGACATCTTCTTCAACATTCCATTCTCTATCATCAATAGTAACATTTATTGACTCCATCATAACTTGGTTCTAGAGTTAAAAACTCTGTATGCTCTGCTGTTTGTAGAGTAACCCATGAGTATTCCTTCATAACTCTTTGGGTCCATCTTCCTCCTTTGTTCATGATCAGCTAAGATGTAACATTTACTTCCAAAGACATGAAAGTATTTAACAGTTGGTTTCCTTCCCCTCCATATTTCATATAAAGTAGTTGAAGTGCCTTTTCTTAGAGTGACTCTGTTATGAATATAGCATGCAGTATTCATAGCTTCAGCCCAAAAATGGTAGGGTAACTTCTTAGCATGAATCATGACTCTAGAAGATTCTTGGAGAGTTTTATTCTTGCGTTCTACAATCCTATTCTATTGAGGAGTAATGGGAGAATATAATTCATGGTTGATTCCTTCAGAGGAGCAAAACTCAGCAAATTTGTTGTTCTCAAATTCCTTTCCATGATCACTTCTTATTCTTATGACATGGCTTTCCTTTTCCCTTTGAATTTTTTGACAAAGATCTTTGAACACTTCAAAAGTTTCTGATTTTTCTCTAATAAAGTTTATCCATGTGTATCTAGAAAAGTCATCTACAATAACATAGGCATACTTCTTACCACCAATACTATCAACCTGCATAGGTCCCATCAAGTCCATGTGGAGAAGTTCCAAAACTTTTGATGTAGTAAGATGTTGAATCTTCTGATGTGACATCTTAGTCTGCTTTCCAATTTGACAATCACCACATACCCTTACTTCTTCTATCTTGAGCTTAGGAATCCCTCTCACAACTTCTTCAGATATAATTCTCTTTATACCTTTCAGATGCAAGTGCCCCAATTTTTGGTGACATAGTTTAACTTCATTCTCTTTAGCTAAAACACATGTTGAGGAGAGGTTTAACTCTTGAGGAACCCATAGATAACATTTGTCTTTAGGTCTGATTCCTTTCATGATAACTTCATTCTTTTCATTGCACACAAGACATTCTTTCTTGGAAAAGTTAACATTGAATCCTTGATCACATAGTTGGCTTATGCTTATCAGGTTAGCTGTTAACCCTTTCACAAGTAACACATTATCAAGCTTAGGAACTCCTGAATAGTCAAGCTTTTTAATACCTTTGATTTCTCCTTTTGCTCCATCATCAAAAGTCACATAATTGGTGGAATGAGATTTTGACATCCACCAACAGATTCTTGACACCTGTCATGTGTCTAGAACAACCACTGTCAAAGTACCAGTCATCTTTGGTTGATACTCTGAGAGAGGTGTGAGCAATGGAACTACCAACCTTGATCTTGGGAACCCATTGTTTCTCCTTTTTTCTATTTTGGGGAATCTTATCAGTTTTGTGAAGATGAGAATTTTTAGGGTATCCATACAACTTGAAACAGAAAGGCCTTATATGTCTAAGCCTTCCATAGTGATGACATCTCCAGGGCTTGGGATTCTTTCTGGTGTGATTAAGCTTTTTATTCCCATGATGTTTGCCATGATGTCCTTTCTTCACACGAGGTTTCCCAAGTTGTCCTTTCTTATCATGATGTTGAGACATTTGATTCTACATCTTTAGTTTAGGCTTGGCAAGAGTGGAAACATATGAAGGTTGTTTTCCATGATGTTCTTTCTTCACATGATGTCGTCCAAGATTTCCTTTTTTACCATGATGTTTTCCCATATGTTGAGACATTTGATTCAACATCTTTGGTTTAGGCTTGGCATGAGTGGAAACAGATTAAGTCTCTTCTGAGTTAGGTTCCTTTTTCTCATTGAAACACAAACAACTCTTATGTCCTGTCACTCTTAATGCTTGCAGAATTTTATCTAATGAGTTAGACCCATTATTCAGTATCTTGAGAGATTTGACCATTCTATCAAGAGTTGAATTTAGAGAGGACACTTACTTTCTAGATCATATATAGTTTTAAGATGCTCTTCCCTTTCCTCCTCCAGCTGAGTTATAATGGCATTCTGTTTCTCCCCTTGAAGACACACTTCTGCACTTCTGAGACATAATTCTTTGTATGAAGCAACTAATTCATCAAAGGTCAGTTCCCCATCACTAGACTTTTCATCAGATACATATTTTCCTGTCAATGCTTTAACACATTTGGCAGGTTCTTCAAGATCACTCTATGAGTCCTCTTCAGACTAAGTAATAGATAAAATCTTCTTCTATTTCTTTAGATATGTAGGACATTTAGCTCTAATGTGACCAAAGCCTTCACATTTATGACATTGTATTCCCTTCCCTTGAGAAGATTTTTCTTCAGCCCTTTTTCTTCCCACCATATTTTACTTATAGATGTCAGATGGGATGTTCTTGAAATTTGATCTTTGGTTCCTGTCCATTCTTTTTATCACTTTATTAAATTTTCTTCCAAGCATAGCTAAAGTATTTGATATTCATCCATCTGTATCCAGATCACAGTCTTCTTCTTCATCATCAGTATTAGATACAAAGGTTATGCTTTTGTTTTTCTTCTCAGATCTTTCATTTATGCTTAATTAAAATGTTAGAAGGGATCCAACAAGTTCATCCACTTTCATTTTATCAATGTACTGGGCTTCTACTATAGAAGTTACTTTCATATCAAGTCTCTTGGGAAGAGACCTGAGCATCTTTCTCACCAATTAGTCTTCAGGTATTCTCTCTCCTAAAGCACTGGAGGCATTAGTAATTTCAAGGATGTTCATATGTAAGTCATTTATAATTTCATCATCTCTTATCCTCAAATTCTCAAATTTTATGGTGAGTAACTGAAGTCTTGACATCTTAACTTTGGATGTGCCATCATTAGTAGATTGAAGAATCCCATATGCATCCTTAGCAACTTCACATGTATTCACTAACCTGAAAATGTTCTTGTCAACTTCATTGAATATAGAATTCAAGGCTTTATAATTTTCCAAGAGCAATTTCATCTTTTTCCTTAGACCAATCTTCTTCAGGTTTAAATTCAGAAGTAGGTTCTGCATTTTCTCCCAATTTGACAAGGTGTTTCCATCCTCTTAAAACAGCTTTCTAAGCCCTGCTGTCTAAGGATTTTAGAAAGGTAACCATACATGGTTTCGAGTAGTCATAATTCCTTCCATCCATAATGGGTGGTATGTTCACAAATCCTCCTTCCTTGTCCATAGTACCAGAAACTATCTTCCCTGGATCTCACCCAGATAAAGAGCAGGATGCCTACTCTGATACCAATTAAAATTCTGGTATCAGATATGTGATGTCGAATGAGATGTCACGACACAAATATCTGTTTGCAAGTAAGGTGCAGTAAAATAAAAAGCAGTAAAAACACAAGAGATTGTTCACCCAGTTCAGTTTACAACAACACCTACTCTGGGGGCTACCAAGCTAGGGGAAAGTTCACTAAATAGTATCAATTCATAGACCCCCAGCAAACAAACAGTTTACAATTTAATCACTTAATCACTACCCAAGCTAAAATTCTTCCTAAGACTCACCTAGGTATGAGGCCATCCTTAAATCCTTTCAATCACTTATAGTGAAGAACTTAAAAAAATTAATAAGTTTGAAACACTTCAATCATTCAATGCTTAAAAGCTTATGAATGATACATAATTAACAACCCAAATAACAACTCAAGTATTTAAACTAATACTTAGAGTGTATTACAAATAAAAAGCCTAGACTTCTAATCAGAAAAAAAGTACTATTCTTCAAAAGTTGCTTGTCTTTGAATAAGGAAGCAAGTCCTTATATATGCGAAGCTTTGGGCTTGGGCTTCTAAAAAAATATTCAAATCCTTTAAATATTTCCATAAAAACAGGCCAAGATAAAATTATTCAATTTGAAAAATATTCCTCCATATTTTTTACAACCTATAGATCACAAATCCTGAATTATGCCACGCATGAAAACAGGAAACAAAAGACTTAACTGATTTTGGGCGGAGATCAGTTCAGTAGGCAGATGTCAAGACATCTGCTTTGACATTATTCAAAACAGTTTTGCTCCAAATGTTAAGACATTTAGAAAAACATTAACAAGTCATTATTTTACCAAAATTGCTGCCAACAAACACTTACAATAGTATATTCCATGCTCTTTTCGACCAGACTCGTCATGTTGACCTAATACACACCCCATTGAATTCTTTAATACTATCAAGTACATGATCAGAGGTCTTCCTTTAACTGGTGGCATCAGAATTGGAGGTTCCTGGAGGTACTCCTTGATTTTGTCAAAGGCTATTTAACAATTGTCATTCCACTTCACTACTTGATCTTTCTTCAGTAACTTGAAGATTGGTTCATAAGTAGCGGTCCAATGAGAAATAAAGCTGGAAATGTAGTTCAATCGTCCCAAGAAACCTTTGACCTCCTTCTTAGTACGAGGAGATGGCATTTCTTGAATGGTGTTAACCTTGGCAGGATTAACTTCAATACCTTTACCATTGGCGATGAAACCTAGGAGTTTACCTGATCTTACTCCAAAGGTTCACTTGTTTGGATTCAACCTCAACTTGTATTTCTTCAATCTCTCCAACAGCTTGTGCATGAGGTCAAGATGTTCTTCTTCAGTCTGAGACCTGGATATCATTTCATCAACATAAACCTCTACCTCATGATGGATCATACCATGGAACAAAGCTAACATAGCACACTGATATGTTGCACCGACATTCTTCAAACCAAAAGGCATAACTTTATAACAAAAAGTGCCCTACTGTGTGACAAAGTAGTCTTTTCCATGTCTTCAGGTGCTATGTTGATCTGATTATAACCAGAGAAACCATCCATGAAGGAAAATACTTTGTGCTGAGCAGTGTTGTCAACCAGAACATAAATATGTGGAAGAGGAAAGTCATCTTTGGGGCTTGCCTTATTCAAATCCTTGTAGTCTATACACATACGCACCTTACCGCCCTTCTTAGGTATCGACACCATATTTTCAACCCATTGAGGAGAGAACGTAACGACTAAGAAACCTGCATTGAATTGCTTCATGGCCTCAGCTTTTATTTTTTCAGACATCTCGGGACGCATATGACAAACCTTCTACTTTATAGGAGGACAACCTTCCTTCATCGGTAGACCGTGAACCACAGTTTCAATATCAAGCCCTAGCATGTCTTCATAAGACCAAGCAAAGATCTCAACATAGTCACATAACATCTGGATTAATCTCTTTTTGACATTGTCTTCTAGGTTAGCACCTATCTAGATTTATTTCTTGTCCTCTTCAGTATGCAAGTTCACAACCTCGACTAGCTCTTCATGTGGTTGCATGGCTCTTTCTTCCTGCTCTAACAATCTAGCAAGCTCTCCAGGTACTTCACAATCTTCCTCACCTTCTTCCTCGGCTTGGTAGATTATATTTTTGAAGTCATAATTGGCAATAGAATAATTGTTATCAATGGGACCCAGGGTGGATGTGGATCTGTAATTTGTTATGTGCTTGTATGTAAGAACACATAGCTATTTTGAAAGAAATAAAGTAAAAGAAATACAAAGAGCGCAAAATATGAATGTAAACGTCCAATGATTTATTAAATGAAAATATGTGGATGGAAAATAACAACCCTAACAAATGGACCATTGTGCCCCGAGTAAGGCACAAGGCTTAAAGTTATTGGTCAAATTACATAACCAAAAACTTGAAAGCAAGAAAACAGAAAATAGCATTTACTCCTGACTAAAGGAGATTGGTATAAAGTCTTCGGCCTTCCAATTGTTGAGCCCATAACCAGTAGTAGGTAAAATCCAATTGTCTATGTCACAGTCGCTATCAACGTCTTCCACAATGTTAACTTGATTAGACATAGATGTAGTGATCACATTAGGAGTCTCAAGAGGTTCAAATTCAATCTCCTTAGAGTCAATCATATCTTGAATCTTATTTTTCAGATTCCAACAGTTGTTAGTATCATGTCCAGGACTGTTGGAGTGATATGCACACCTTGTATTGGGATTGTAATTGGGAGAAGAAGTATTGGGATTCTGAGGGGGATCCTTCAATGTAATCAGCTCTTCCTTCAACATGTGTTGCAATGCTTGAGACAACGGCATGTTGATTTTGGTGAACTGTATTCTAGGTGCATCTTGCCTATGCTAATTATTTTGTTGTTGTTGCACTGGCGTAGGATTAAAGATTAGAACTGCCCCCACAAATTGGTTACAGTCACTCTTATGACTACCCTTCTGGTCGTACACAGCATTGGATTCTTTCTTACCATTTCATGACTTCTTTGCATTATTTGAAGACGTAGCTACCTGGATTTTACCACTTCTGATTCCATTCTCAACATGTTCCTCATTCAATATCAGTTCAGTGAAACTGGCTGAAGAACTTCCAAGTAGGTGATTATAGAAAGGACCTATTAGCGTACTTAAGAACATGTCAACAAATTCCCTATCATCCAAATAAGGTTGAACTCTTCCTACAAGATCTCTCCATTTTTGTGCATACTCTTTAAACCTTCCTCAAAACCCATGGACATACTTTGTAGTTGCATGCGGGTTGGTGCCAAATCAGAATTATACTAATACTGTCTATAGAAAGCTGCAGCCAAATCTTCCCAGGTATAGATAATGGTACCTTCGAGTTGATAATACCATTCCAATTATTTTCCAGATAGACTCTCTTGAAAGAAATTCAACCATAATTTCTTGTCATTAGTGTGTGGTTAAATTTTCTGAACATATGATCTCAAATGCAGCTTCGGGAAAGAAACACCATCATACTTAGCAAAAGTATGAGTTTTAAACTTAGGAGGAATGACGACTCTTGAGACTAAACCCAATTCTTCAAAGTTCAAGCCTTGCAATTTCTAGATCTCCATAGCTTTCAGGCACTCTTCTAACAGCTTATACTTCTCTCCAGCAGGGGGAGATTGTTCATCTAAATAATCCTCTTCCTCTTAATCAAAATATTTGTTAGAACCATGATTGCTTTTTTTAATTTTTAACACTCTTACCATATTCATCTCGTTCGTCATCTTCGTCCAATGGGATATCAAGATCTTGAGCTTTCTTGACTGGGTCTCTGAACTTTCTCCCCCTGTTAAGGATGTCGATTGGTTTCTTTGTTTTCTTCTTTTTCTCATTGATGAGTGCCTTCAGTTCTTCTCGCCCATTGGCTAAGTCTAGGAACATCTCTTGGAATTGAGCATTCTGAGCCAGGAGTTCTTTGACTGTCTGTTCGAGAGCCATTTCTGCTGAAATAAACAGCAAGAAGATGAGAAGCTTGTCTTGGAAACCTCTTATGCAATGATATGTATGGCATGTATATGCATATGCAATCTTTTCAAGGACCTCATGGGATTTAAATTTGTTGATCAAAAGGTAACAGAAATAAAGACTCTTGTTAATAAGTTCAAATTATAATTTTTTCTTAAGCTCACAATGAAAACAAAAAGGGTTACAAGGAAACAAACTGTGAAGTCCTAAGACCTAAGAATCAAGTCTCCCATGGAAGCTTCCTCTTTGTGTTGACATATGCATTAAGGATCTTCTCTTTGTGAAGTTGTTTTGTCAGCTCTAACACTTTCTTCTCACTAGCATATAATTGAGTCTCAAAGGTGTCCCTTTCTTCTTTCAGTTGAATCCCAGACTTCTATAGCTCTTCAAGGTCAGTAGGCATATCTAGATGAAAAATGGTATGGGGAATATCTCCTTCAACAACAGGTTCCACAATTACTGGTAGGACGACATGATATGGCATTATAAGATTTTGAGCACGAGATCGCACCCATATGAGGTAGGGCTCCAAAGGGATGGATTTTTTATGTTCCAAAGTATTGCTATCAACTGAGCCTTTCCTATCAGAAATTTAGCAAGAAGACCTTTAACTTCACTTCTTGTTTCCTAATTAGATGCAATGTGTGACCGCTTCAGATGTAAGGCTGCTGCAATAACTTCAGGTTTTCGAACTTTATCTAAACCGGTGAAGGGTGTCTGATCAAGAATAGGTATTCCAAGTAGCTTAGAAAACTCTTCCATTGTGGGTACCAACTGATAATCTAGGAAGGTAAAATAGTGATGCTTAGGATAAAAGAACTGGAACAGAACACTCATCATGTCTTCTTCAAAATCTGAGATGACCAAACTAAGTAGATAACCATGCCTCTTGGTGAATTGAGATTTTTCGAGAACCTTTGAGACTAACTCCTTAAGCTTGGAAGGTACCCTTACAAAGTTCATTCGGATAGTATTTCTACGAGCGGAAGCCATAACTTGCAACAAGGAACAAAGATAAATTTATAGGTGTAATACGGTGGGAGAACTGACTTGGGTGTTTTGCATTTTATCGCAATTATTGCGGATAGCAAGAGCCGACACCGACTTTTCTTTTATCCAATAAAGGAAAGGGTGAAAAGAACAAGAAAGACCTTTTGAGAATTTTCTTGAGTTCGAGGGGTAGGTTATGAAAATGGAAGATGTTAGCACCCTTTTCATTCGCAGTAATCTACGGGCTCTTAGTTGCTAGCTCACTTTGAAATACTTTGTTTGAAATGTGTTTGTGATTGGTTTTTAAAGTATTTTTGAAAGTGTGTTCGTTTAGGCGAACTTTGTAATGATTCTCGTCTCTATAAGAATGCATACAAAGTGTTGACTTTTGAAAATATTTCATTTTGAAAGTGTGGGTGTGTTTGAAATATGTTTTTGAAAATGGTTGTAAGCAAGCAGCTACGAACGTTCTACCTACTTAAAAAGTATTAGTTCTTTTCCTCCTCCTTTAGATATTGCTATCTTATGATTGTTTGGTAAGAAGCCCTATCATTAGATGTGAAGGGACATGCGTGGGCCATCGTATAGTCACAGAAAACAACGTTGTAGGATACCTTAGTAATTTTTGTAAGGGTCTAAGATCATTTATGAAGGCAATATTTGAAGGGTCATCGAGGGACTATGATCTTGTTTTTGATTGTTTTGCTAAAGTATTCCACGTTTGCGTAACATGACTATCTTTATCTTTAAGAAACAAATGAGGTTAGACCTAGAGGTGCAAGTGTGCAAAGCGTTTATTTTCATGCTCTTTGTCTTTAAATTAAGGTTTTCTACTTGTTGATTTTATGTCTTACCATACAAACCCTAATTACTAGCATTTATATTGAAAGCGATAAATTGCGGAAATATAAAATTCTACGCTATTACATCATTTGGGGATGGGGGTACAAATTTACAAATGGGGAGTGAAAGAAATTAAAACCCTAGTTTACTTTTACAACCATATTCAATATTGCAAGAATAAAATGTACAAGAATGTAAAATAATATGCAAGGAAAAGGAAATTGTTTTTTTGTTCAATTTTTTTTATATGAAAAAGGTTAGATTAATTAAATTACAAAAAAAAAGAAGAAATTAACTAATTAGTCTAAGTTAATTGAAGGAAACTAAAACTAATTAAATTAAGAAAAGAAATTAAAGTAGTTAAGGAAACAACTTTTTTAGGTTTTTATATGAAAAGGTTTTTAATGAGTATGAAGAAAGAAATTAATTAATAAAAATTCCTAAATCATAAGTTAACAAAAAGAAAATTAAAATAAAAATTAAGTCTATATTAATTAAATGAAAAGTAATTTATTAAGGAAAATGTTTTTGGATCTTTTGGTTTTTAGAAGAAATAAGATAAAAATACACTAAATATACAAATGATAAATATAAAATATTCTCTTATATTATTTTTTATTAATAAAAATAATAATAATAATAATAATAATAATAATAATAATAATAATAATAATAATAATAATAACAAAAATAATAAAAATAATAATGAAAATAAAAATATAAAATAAAATAAAATAAAATAAAATAAAATATAAAATATAAAAAGTTAGGAGGGTGTGAAAATGATTTGGGGTGTAAGTGTGTAAAACATTTTTTGTTTGACTTTAGGCCCAAAGTGTTTTGTTTTGTAATCAGAAAAATAAAAATAAAAGAGTTGGGATGCGCGGTGTTAGCAATGCAGGGGGTGAGGAAAAATGAAATGACAAGGTCCAAAGACCCAGGGCCCATTCGCGCTACCTGTTAGATAAAAATGAAGCAAAAAATATTACGAAATAATACAAAAGGTCCCTGGGATTCGAACCCAGGACCTTATATGGTAATGCCTTGTGCGCGCACTCTCTACCAGTGGGGTGGCTATACATCCGGTGTTATAAAAAAAACCATAGATATATATATATATTACAAAACCAGTTCTAATGACAAACTTCATCTTCTTCCTCGTGCCAGCCAGAGCTTCTGCGACTCATTCATTTCTCAACCATTGTCAAAAGTATGAACATCAAACTTATTAGAAATTTCATCACGATTCCAGAAATGTAAATAAATTAAACAATGGCTTAAAGATGAGCACAAATTTTAACTAGTACCAATTCTAACCTAATTTTTTCAGAAAGTTCAGGTTCAAAATTCTCACTACTCAAGCAACATAAATGAATTCTAAGGAAATGGTTAGTTTCAGGTCTATGATATCTACATTTTATCTTTGAAAATGGAAAGCTAATGATGCATGTATGAGGATTTCAAAAGTCAGAAAATTTACCTTGAAAGTGGAATTTATATTTTGAGTTTGAGCTTGTTTCAAGCTGCTGCAATGATCAGGTTAGCTTCCTTGAGTCCCTAGGAAGCTAATGCAATGCTTAGCTTGAACGGAGAGTGGATGAAATTGTCTGGAGAAGTCAAGTTATAGACCTCTGGTTTTGGTTATGGAAGATGAGAAAGATGGTGTTACAGTTATATTTCATGCATTGAGACAGCCATTATATGTGTATTAGAAGCTTTATGATTGATTAGAACTAAAAACGCACGAGTAGATTTTGTGTTTCAAGTTTCTTGGCCAGAAATGACCACAATAGAGGTTTGTGTGCAGTTTTGAGTTTCAGGGAGTTTTGGGATGCTTGGGGGCTTGTGAACTCGTGTTTTAGCTCACAAATAGTGTCTCTATTTATAATCAAGAAGTTTGGATGATTGGAGAAGTCAGAAATCAAGAATCATATGTTTGTGGATTTGCATTATTTTTAAAGCAACATTGATGAACATGGTTCCAATGCTTGTACTAGGCCCTCTAGAGTGGTTGAACACTTTAAACATGTTTCTTCTAGCCTAGTAGGTTAAGAGTGTGCAAAAGAAACAAGTTAGATGCTCAAGAAATTGACTTTGTGATTAAAGTGATCTTTACAAGAATGGAATGGTTACTTTCTTCCCAAAGTGACAATTTGGTTAGGATAATGCTTGAATCAATTGAATAATGGCTCAATAATTTGTGTAAACCATTAATTATGGAGTGAAACACAAGTTTGAGGCCTGCAAAGCAAAGATTATGCAGCATGGCTATGGATTTGGTCAAGTGTTCATCACAAAATTGACTTGTAATTCAAGTTTGAAACCCTAACTTCATCTCTTTGATTCTCCTAGCTCAAGAATTATTTTAATGAGTTATTGGACATTTTGAAAAGCTTTAAACATCCTCTACAACCTTCATGTTTTTCATTTTTGAAGAATCAGTTCGGAACTATGTGAAAAATTTCCATGAAGTTAGGTCAAAAATTTCCATGAAGTTAAGAAAAAGTGCATCACTTCATGAATTTATAACTCAAATCCAAGCATTTCTAGGACTTGATCAGTAAAGAAAAGTTGTAGATCTCATAAACATCTACAACTTTCATGTTGAAAATTTTCTTTGAATCATCTTGCATCTTGGTGAAAAGTTGGCATGAAGCCATGAAAAAATAAGACTTAAAAACACTTAGAAAAATTCTAAGTCTTGAAAAGTTTGACTTTTTAAGATGAATCTCGACTTTCTTGATTTCTTGATGATCAATTTTCAAATTTTTTAATGTCTTGATGAAATGTGATCTTTGAAACTCAATTTTGATAAAAAAAAGTCAAAGTTTTGACTTTTATTGTATTAGTTGACTTTTCATCAGTTAACTGAATTTCAACTATCAATCAATTGATCTTGAGAAATGAATTTAGAAATGCAATTAGGTCAAAATGATGCATTTGAATCCTTGAGATCATGTTTGAAACCAATAAGTCATGTGTTAGGTCAAAAGTAAAAGATTAGCCATTCTCAACCAAAACCCTAATTTTGACCATTTTGCCCTTTTGGTGATTTGAACAATTTTCTTGGGGAATTGTGATCCAAACTTGATCAATTGATACATATGACCTCAAAATGTTAATATTGGTCAAAAATCTTGAAGTTTGACTGTAGGTTGACCATAATTGACTTTTTACCCAATACAGTTGATTTTAGGTCATCTGATCAATTGATTTAGCAATTTTGTGATCCAAGAGTTGAAACTTGACATGAACAATCTGGAGGGTCCCTAATGATCCATGAAAGTCATTTTAAGTATTAGAAGTCCAATTGTCCTTGCGCAAACTCAAACCCCAATTTGAGGTATCAGTGTTGAGGAGATGGCTTGACCTAGTCAACCCTTGTGCAAGCTTGAGCTTTTGAAGATCTTTATGAGAAATGTATTGAGAAAAGAGAGGGAACATTTTAGGGTACAACAGCTTCCCCTGTTCAATCTTCTTAAACCTGAAGAGTTAGATTGGAGGTTCTGTCATTCGTGACTTGAAGGTGGAAAATGATTGAACACCAAAGTGCCCGGAAATTTGCACTCGACTATGTGTTAGTTAATTGTGTTGTGAATGGGCTTAAAGATGCCATTCAAAGAAGTGATGAAGAGTTTTTTGGTGATGGGTTTATAGATGCCATCCAGAGTGACTGTCGATAGAAACTGGAGGAAGCATAAGAATAAATCTTTGGTCGATTTATACTGAAACAACATATGTATTTTTCCTATTTTCAACTGGAATAAGTAAATCTAACCTAGAAGGGGTCTTTGCTCACCTGTCTTTAATTGGAAGAAGTAAATCTAAACTAGAAGATGTATGTTGATTTCCTATCTTTAACTGGAAGAAATAAATCTAACAAGAAGAGGGTTGTTGATTGCCTATCTTTAACTGGAAGAAATAAATCTAACCAGAGAAGGTCTGTTGAATTCTTGTCTTTTACTGGAAGAAATAAATCTAACCAGAAGAAGTCTTTGTCTTCCTGTCTTTAATCTGGAAGAAATAAATCTAACCAAAAGAGGTCTCTGTTCTCCTGTATTTAACTGGATGAAATAAATCTAACTAGAAGAGGTCTTCGTTCTCCTGTCTTTAATCTGGAAGAAATAAAACTAACCAGAAAAGTTCTGTTGATTTCCATAAGAGGTCTTCGTCTGCCTGTATTTAATCTGGAATAAATAAATCTAACTAGAAGAAGTCTTTGTTCGCCTGTCTTTAACTGGAAGAAATAAATCTAACCAGAAGAGGTCTTCGTTTGCCTGTATTTAATCTGGAAGAAATAAATCTAACCAAAAGAGGTCTGTTGATTGCCAGAAGAGGTCTTCTTCTGCCTGTATTTAATCTGGAAGAAATAAATCTAACCAGAAGAGGTCTTCGTTTGCCTTTCTTTAATCTAGAATAAATAAATCTAACTAGTATTGATTGCCTATTTTTTAATGGGAAGAAGTAAATTCAACCAGAAGAGGTCTTTTTTCATGTTGATTAATTTTTTTCCTACAAGGAAGAGGGTTAGTTGCATGCAGATGTATGCATGGCGTAATGATGTTTTCAAAATAAATGAGGTTATGATGTATGAATTTATCATGTATGTGCTATGATGTATGAATGTTACTAAAATGTATCTTTGTCTAGGAAAATAAATCCTTGACAAATGTTGGAGAGTGTTGGGAAGCAAAATCCCGGACTACTGTTGGAGATGAATAGCGTGTGTATCTTCGGCTTTGTTTAGAGTGTTCCGATGGGGATTCCTGTCTCATTGTTTTAAGGAAATTTTGTGGGGATTGCCAATTTCTTCTTGAGGGATAGAGTTCAGGAACCTTGGTTGTCCATTACTCTACTGGGGAATTATAACTTGATTGGTGAGAAGGAAAGTTAACTGGTATCTAGTCGAATTCCAGGCTTTGCAGCAACTTACCGGGGATATTGTCGACTCCGTTGGGGACAAGGGGTTTTTTTCGTTGATTTGTAATGGTCTGAGAAAAGAACTCGAGATGGGGAATTTGTAGTCTGTTGGGGAAATAAACCCTATTGAGAGGAATATATTGGTGACCTTATTGGAGAGGTGAATTCTTTTGGATACGAACTCCGCAATGTTTCTATTGTAGTTTAGGACCAACTCAAATGGGGAAATGATTGTCCGGAGATTGGAACTCCGGATGGGTACTATATGAATTCAAATCTGTGGGGATAATTTGTTGAAGTAACTTTGTAGGGATATCCCGAATCTTCAAGAAAATGTTTATTATTGTTTTTAAACATGCATTTATTAATAGTTAATCATGTTCATATGGGTATGTTCATTCAATTTTAGTCATTGGACGTTTTTGCACTCAAACAGAAAAACAAAAAGTTTGCACTTCAAAGTATATTTGTATTGATGTTTTGCCTATAAATAGGTGTTTTGTACAAGGAGACAGAGATCCTATTAAGAGGAAATCTTCTAAATAATACAAAGGGAAAACAAAAATAATAGCCATGTGGCAGTGATCTCATTGTGTTCCAACTCCGCTATTGCCCCTATGTCTTCGAACATCATCCCTTGTTGTTGAATGAAGTTGATTGAATTGATCTTACACCCAAGAACTTAGACCTTGGTAATAAAGCTGGTTGTAGTGATTTCATGGGACATAGTCATACGCTTTAATCTTTAACTTTTTCCTGGACCGCCCTTTCGGGTTTTCAGCCCACCAGGATACCCTTTTTTGTCCATGCCGACCTTTCGGGTTTTCGACTTATCGAGTGTACAATCTTTTGTATATATCCCTAATTTTTGCCCGAACCTCTTTGGTTTGCCGGATGCCCTTGTTTTTGCCTAGGTATGTCAACCTAGTGGTTCATTTTTGTGCGTAGTATTTTTTTACTGTACGCGTTCACTGGATGCAGAAAAGTTTCGTTGTCCATAGTAGTTAGCATCATATCACCGATAGAGAATACTTTCTTAACAATGAACGACCCTTCATATGTGGGAGTTCATTTGGCCTCAGGATTACCTTGAGGAGGAATGATGCACTTTATTACCAAGTCACCAGCCTGATACACTCGAGGTTTGATATTTTTGTTGAAAGTCTTGATCATACGCTTTTGATACACTTGACCATGACAAACAACAACCAGTCTCTTCTCATCAATCAAGTTCAACTAATCCAATCTAGTTTGAATCCATTCGTCTTCGCCTAAATCTGCTACTTTCATAATCCTTAAGGAAGGAATCTGAACTTCCACAGGCAAAACAGCTTCCATGCCATAGACTAAGGAGAATGGGGTTGCCCTAGTTGAGCTTTGGGCCAAAGTACAATAGCCAAGGAGAGAAAACGGTAGCATCTCATTCCAGTCTTTGTAGGTCACTACCATCTTTTGCACAATCTTCTTTATGTTTTTATTGGCAGCTTCCACTGCGTCATTCATCTTAGGTCTGTATGGAGAAGAATTGTGTGGCTTGATCTTGAACTGTGTACAAAGTTCCGTAATCATAACATTGTTGAGATTGGTTCCGTTTTCAGTGATAATCCTCTCAGGGATACCATACCGGTATATGAGGTTGTGCTTAATAAATCGGGCTACAACGTTCTTAGTGACTGAGGCAAATGAAGCAGCATCGACTCATTTGATGAAGTAGTTGATAGCAACAAGGATAAAGTGATGTCTTTTAGAGGCAGTGGGCTTAATATCTCCAATCATGTCAATGCCCCACGTTGCAAACAGCCACAGAGCAGTCATGACGTTTAGTGGTACCGGAGGCATATGAACCTTATCGCTATAGATCTGACACTTATGGCAAGTCCTTGAGTGATAGTTACAATTAGTTTCCATTGTTGACCAATAATAACCAGCCCTCATAATCTTCTTGGCCATAGTGTGCCCACTAGAGTAAGTTCCAAAAAGTCCACCATGCATGTCCTCATTGATCTCCTCTGCCTCCTTCTTGTCCATACACCGGAGTAGAGTTGAATCATGGTTGCGCTTGTACAGGATTCCATTGCTTAGGAAGAATTTGGCTGAAAACCTTCACAGGAATTTCTTATCGTTGTTGGAAGCTCCTTCAGGATACTCTTGTGCTTCCAAATATCTCTTCATTTCCAGAAAACCTACATTGAATTACTTCACTACCTCATCTTTTATCTTTTAAGACATGTCTTGCCGCATATGACGAACTTTTTGCTTGACTGGAGGATAATCTTCCTTTGTTGGTAGACGAAGAACCAAAATGACAGTATCGAGTCCTGAAATATCTTTATATGACCAAGGAAACACCTCAACATAGTTGTGTAACATCTGGAACAATCTGCTTTTTACAACATCTTCCATGTTGGCGCCAATATTGACATCCCTCTTGTCTGCCTCAGTACCTAAGTTGATCACTTCAACTGGCTCCTAATGCGGTTGAATGGCTTTTTCTTCTTGCATCAAAAGTCTGTCTAGTTTCCCAGGTATTTCACAATCTTCTTCGCCTTCATCTTTGGCTTGGTAGATTGGATGTTCAAAGTCATAGATGGAAATAGCAAAGTCATTGTCAATGAGATCCGGAGTGGATGTGGATCTACAAATATGTGTGTGTGCATGTTCGATCACATGGCTATTTTGAAAATGCAATAAAGTGAAATAAAGACAATGAGCACAAAATTTGAATGCAAAAGAGTCCAATTTTTTTCATTAAATGATCATATGGCATATGAAAATGAACACACCCTTAACAAATGGACCATGGTGCCCCGGGCATGGCACATGGCTTAAAGTCATTGTTTCAATAAAATTACAGACAAATTTCTTAAATTGATAAAACATTAAATGATAATTACTCCTTGTTGAAGGAGATGGGAATGAAGTCCTTAGCATGTTAGTTGTTGAGTCCTTCCTCGGAAGTCGGGTAGATCCAGTTTTCAAAGTCATAGTCATCTTCAGAGTCTTCAAGGGCATTCACTTCATGATTACTGATGCGAAGAGGTGGTTTTCCTATGCGAGCACGTCTGACCTCCTTTTGAGCTTTGGCAGTGAAGCCCAAACCACATTTGTTTGATTTGAATGGGATGTCAGGGAGTTGCCCCCAAATGGTACAACTTCCATCTTCAATCACAGTGTTAGCATCTTTGAGGGAAGCAATCCTAGGCACACCTTTAACAGCTTTTGGAACATCAAGAGTAGCCTTGGCAGCATCAACCATGGTAGAGACCACTTCGAAGGCTTTGCAGGGAGTTTCTATGAACTCTCCATCCATCTCAACATACTTAAACGAATTTAGATGGCTAACCATAAACTCTTCTTCACCACAGACAGTAACAATCTTTCCTTTGACTTGATATTTCAACTTTTGATGAAGAGTGGAAGTCACAGCTCCTGCCCCATGTATCCAAGGGCGTTCAAGTAGGAAAGAGTACAAGATGGATATCCATCACGTAGAGAGTTGAATTGAAAATTTGAGACACAACTTTGATGGATAGATCAACTTCCCCATGGACCATCCTTTTTTATCTTTCAAAAGCCTTTACCATAATGTGACTTGGCTTCAGCACCAAACCTTCACAATCCAACTGATCTAGGGCACCTTTGGGTAGGTGTAGAAACTGGTTTTTTAATCAAGAGTCACCACTATTATTTTTTATCCTAGGGAAGTGAACCTAACAGAAAACCCTAATTCGCAGACAGAGATTCTAGGTTTCAGAATCAATTAGACGAAAGGAAAGTGTTAGGAACCTTTCAACCACTTTGTTCACAAGGATATTAAGCTCTAGGTTTAAATTTGGGATAAACAGGGTTTTAAGTTTTAATTAGCAAGACTCGCCACGATTTTAGATTGCGTGCCTACGTATCCTCTTATGAGGAATAAGAGTCCCAATTCGTAGTTAATATGGGTTGTGTTTTTTAGGGGTTTGCAAGCATATTTTGAATCACTTCGCACTCGGTCGGGAGTAGTGATTACGGAGATTTTGGCTGAGTACGCAGTAAGTCAAAATTAGTTTGAAACCCATTTGCAAAAATAGTTGGTTAGTTTAGTTTATTGCGAAAATAGAATTTGATGTTTGGTTTGTATTATTAATTGTACTATTTGTGAAGATCTCAATTAATGCATGATGGGAAAAAAGATTTAATGCAAATAATATAGAAAATAATATAAGAATTTTTTGAATAAAAATGATTTATTTGATCATATAATAATACTTAATAGTAAATATATTAATAATATTTAAAACATGATAATAATAAAAATTAATAATAAGAATAATAATTATAAATGAAAAAAAGAATAAATGATTAATAAAATATAATATAAAAAATAATATAAAAAGAAATAATAAAAAAAATATTAATAATTTAGGTAAACCTGGGGGGGTGTATTTTCTTGTTAAGAAGTAAATACTGGTGGTGCCGGCTGGCCCAAATGTTTCTGGACAGAAGGGGGGTGCAAAAGGTTTTGAGATTTTAGTAAATAATTGGAAGGAGGCTGTGTATATCAGTGGGCTTAGGCCCAACGCATTTTTGAAGAAGGCTGGGGGGTTTGTGTGTTGCACGGTGCGTGAGAGTTACGGTACAGCCTTGGCCTAACGGCCGTCTGATGATGATCAAACAAATCTAATTAGAGGGTTATGCTAGTTACAGTGGGCGCACAGGTATAGGATTAGACGGATAATAGATTTTTATTTTAACTTTTGTTCATTTTCATTTTCAACTTCATTTCACAGAACTTATCCCTTTCTCTCACGCCATTGTCAAAACCTTTTTTATCTTCTTCCCCAAATCCCCAAATCCCCAAAACCCTAGCTCGTTCT
Organism: Vicia faba; assembly: GCA_948472305.1. Classification (NCBI taxonomy): domain Eukaryota; kingdom Viridiplantae; phylum Streptophyta; class Magnoliopsida; order Fabales; family Fabaceae; genus Vicia; species Vicia faba. The sequence goes on along the minus strand of OX451740.1, from coordinate 990,711,825 downwards.
GACCTCCGGAGGAGGTTGAAAGACCAACCCTATCTCCACCGCCAAGAAACCCTAACACAACCCACAAACAAAATCAAACAAAAAATTAGCTAAGTTGTTTTACGCCATTCGCGATTTTCTGTTCTCGAGCGTGTTTGATTTGCTACTGACCTCCCTCTCTTCCTCTTAGTTTGTAGGACAACGATGGCGAAGGCGATGGAGGGTAGCGATTCAGCGGTGTCCAAGAGCAACAGCGAGGGTTCTCAATGGTGGTTCAAGGGACGATTAGGGTTTCCGATCTGGAAACTCTAATCACCTTCTCTTCTGGTTTTTAATGGTGCAAGCGGGTTTGCTCTTCTGTGTTTCGATCTCTTCTCTCCAATTTTCGTCTCAACCTCTGTTTTGTGTTAGATAGCCACCTTCGCTCTGTTCTTGTTCTGTAAAGAGAATCACCGTCCCCCTTTTCTGTAAACGGTCCCCCCCTCTCTCTGATTTTCTGTTTATTTATATAGTTAGGAATTCTAGAGTTTTTCGTTTTGCTGTTACCATTATCCCCTTAGCTTCAATTAGGGATCATCCATTTATTGTAATTGATTCGTTATAATTTGTAATGAGATTTAATTTTTCTACATAATTTTATTCTGTAAGATTTGTATTCCTATATTATAAGATTTGATTTTCAGATTCGTACTGTAATTCTAGATTTTGTGAAGATTTTCTGGATTTGTTGTTATATTCTGGTTTGATTCTGGAGATTTGGATTTGGGTTAGATCTGAACAATATCCGTTATTCCTCCAAACGATGCACATAATCCTTGGTGAATTGGTACAATAACGGTTTTTTTTGTGATTATTGGGTCAAATTCTTTTCCTTGTTTACAACAACAACAAAAAACAATTGGGCCCTGCGTTTTTTGGTCCAACACCTTCATACACTTGTTTTTTTTATGCGACTAGGCCCAATTGGCCCTTTCGTAACCCAATGTTTTAAACAAACTTTTAATAAATAATGAAATTCTTAAACAATGACTATTGCAGTAAGAAAAAGTCTAACATCATTTTAGAACACACATCGTGTTCTCTTATTATTCACTATATATATTTTTTAATTAAAATAATAACAACAATCTTAATAATTTTTTCTTAATAAAAAAGCATCAAATGGGCTAACCTAGAGATTGTTTAAACTTCCCATTACTCTTCTTAATAACAATTGTTCAATAATTAAGAACTTAATAGTTTCTCGAATAATTGATTTTCGAATTGCATGGGACATTGGCCAACATGCCTCCCGAATGGATTTATTAGTCTTTTCGATTTAGAAATCCCCACTCTCCTGGATTAAGATACACCCCCTAGTCTTGGATAAAGATAGGCCATCAGATACTGGTGTACCATCTTAAATTAAATATTTCTTCTATTTTAATCTCGAAAGATGAAATCATCGAGGTAGGACAAATTTGGGTTACGACAGCAGGACATTCAAAAAGGAACTAGTATACACCAATACATGGGCTAGAGTGGTTCCTTTGCATTCAATGGGGACATGCAAAGCTTTGTTATGATTTCTTCCGGAGGGAGTTAAATGAGAATTCGATAATCCCAATCCATTATCGGCAGTCAAACTCGCTACACAATTTTAAAACTGATCGGTTGTAGTCCCTTGAGGAACATGAGCTTTCTTCAGAAATTTTATCAATGCTTGAGCATGCGCATTAGAGCAATGTAATAAAGATAGCATAAAAATATTAGAGGGGGTTTTCCCCAACTGCTCTACTATCTTATAAACATTTTTCCTTATAATCTTTAAAATCTCCTCCATCTCTTGGCTAGAGGGTTCCTCAGTAATAATGTCTTTGGAAGGTGCCTCCATCCTGGCAGGCTCAGTCATCTTTTCTTTGACCCTATCATCAGTACCATGTTTATCAACAGTAATGTGAACAAGTGTGGTTGTGGTGGTTGGAGGTGAAATATCAGGAATGAAAATTCTCCATGTTCTAGTCACCTTGCTAGACCCAACAATGCTTGTAATATCAGCAGTCTTGTCTTCATCAATCCAGTATTCTTGTCTAATACCATGGTAGTATACTTCAGTGCCATAATTCTAAGGTACCGCCTTATCAGAAGAATAAGGGACTGGCCTTGGTGTGGTAATTATCAATGAAGCTATCTTCAGTTCATTGGAAATCCTAATAGGACCTTTTAAAGTGATCCTAATAGGTTTTTTAGAGGTATTGATGATGGATATGTCTTCAACTTCTTGAGGTACAACTTCAGTCAAACTTTTTATGGATGGAATTCTTTCAAATAGGATCTCATGGCTGTCCATTAGGTGTTGGACACCACTTTTCATCCATTCACAACCATTGATTTGCACAGCACAGTAACAATAATCTTCAAGGCAACCATGGAAAACCCCAGCTTTCAACAAATTGTTTTTGACAAACTTCAATGGATTGGTTAAGTCATAAACAGAGGAAACACAAGCAGTATCTTCAATAGCATTGACACCTTTGCCATGGTTTGGCATAGGTGCGGTGATTACATTCGGAGTTGGAGGAGGATCAAATTCAATGGTCTTGTTGTCAATGAGGTCTTGGATCTTGCATTTTAATGCCCAACAATGATTAATGTCATGTTTGGGACTATTAGAGTGGTAAATACATTTGGTGTTCGGGTTATACTTTGGAGATGAAACATTGTGATTTGATGGGGGGTCACACAATGTTACCAAATTAGCCTTCAACCGATGTTGTAGGGCTTGAGATAATGACATGTTGATCCTTGTAAATTGTCTTCTTAGAATATCAGGTCTTTGGTAGCCAGCTTATTGTTGTGGTCTTTGAGTAGAGGTCAAATTGGAGATTAGAATTGCATTTACAGATTGATGATGGTCCTTCTTGATATGGCCCCTTGACCGATACACGGCATTAGTTTCTTTTTTACCGGTAAAAGGTTTCTTCACAGTATTTGATGTAGAGGTAGAGGCCATGGGAATATTTCCACTTTTAATACCGCTCTCGACCCTTTCACCAGTCAAGATTAACTCAATGAAACCAGATGATGAACTCCAAATTAGTAAGTTGAAAAATGGCTCAGTCAATGTTCCCATGAACATATCTATCAATTCCTTGTCAATCAATGGTGGTTGCACCCTGCCAGCCAGGTCTCTCCATTTCTGCGCGTACTCTTTGAAGCCTTCATTGGAACCCATGGTCATTACTTGTAATTGTACTTTAGTTGGCTCTAGATCGGCATTGTACTGATATTGACGGTAGAAGGCGGTGGCCAAGTCTTCCTAGGTATGGATGTTGGAACCCTCTAACTGATAAAACCACTCCAATTGAGTCCCAGATAGACTCTCTTGAAATAATTGCACCCATAACTTATTATCAGTGGTATGCGGTAGAATTTTATGGATGTAAGATCTCAAGTGAAGCTTTGAGCACGAAACACCATCTTAGTTGGCAAAAACTGGAATCTTGAATTTGTCGGGGATTGCCACCCCAGGAACCAAACCCAAATCACCAAATTCTAGGCCAGGCACAGCTTGAACTTCCATAGCCTTCAATCTATCCTCCAGTTGCTTATACTTGTCTTCAGCCGGTGGATATTATTCGTCAAAATAGTCCTCATCCTCAGAGACTGGATTGTTACCACCCCTAGCACGTGTGCTCCTTGCATCTTCATCCTGATTCTCATCCTCCTCGGAGGAGTCTTCTACCACTTGAACTTGTCGAACGGGGCCCTTGAACCTCTTCCCCATTTTGATCAAAGCTTTCTTTTTGGTCTTCTTTTTTGCAACCAGAAGTTACATCAGCTCTTGCTTCCCTTTAGACAAGTTGAGCAAGATTTCTTGAAATTGAGAATTTTGTGTCTACAAGTCTTTCATAGTTTGCTCGATATCCATCTTACTGAAATAAATAGTAGAAAGATGAGGAAAATTTGTGTCATAAAACCTGCTTTTGTTATGATGCATGTAATGTGAATGCAAATGTTTTCAAGGACCTTTAAGATTTTAAATTTGTTTAAATAAATAAGGAACAAACATTATTGTATTAATAAGTTCAAACGGTTTAGAAAAAATTCCTTTTGGGATTACAATGAAAGAAGCACAAATAATACAAAATAAACTCCTAAAACAAAAAGGACTCAAGCTTCCCATGAGCGCATCCTCTTCGTGCAATGTAAGCTTTCAAGCTTCGCTCTTCGTGAAGTTGTCTCGTGAGCTCCAAAACCTTCTTCTTGCTTGCGTAGAATTGGGTTTCAAAGATGTATCGCTCCCCTTTCAGTTGAATCCACGATCTTTGCAACTCCTCGAGAGTAGTAGGTATGTCAGGATGAAGAATAATGTAGGGAACATCTCCTTCGGCAATCAGCTCCATGATGATAGGTAGGATGACCTGATATGGCATCATGAGATTTTGAGCGCGAGCTCGCACCCACTAGAGATAAGGCTCCAAAGGAATGGAGTTCTTATGCCTCAACGTATTGTTATCAACTTTGTTCACCATGCTCCAATCTCGTACAAATATTTGACGATAACCTTGAACATTATTCTCATAGTCAAATACAATTCCTTGGACAAGCGTGTCATGAGGGCCATCCCTCCGAGCATACCCAAACTGTCGTAGAGTTAAGCAAGGATTATAAGTGATACCTCCCCTAATTCCAAGGAGAGAGACATTAGGGAATTCCCCACAATGGTCAATAATGATAGCATCCTCCAAAGATCGAGAACACCAATGAATATATGAATGTGAGAGTGACATCAACCTATTAGACCATTTCATGCCTTGGTCATTCTTCAAAACAGATCGAGGAAGGTGCGAAATAAACCACCTAGCCAACTGAGGAGTGCAACTCATAAGGGCCCCCTTTCTCTTCATGGTGCGAGTGTGAAGATATTGCAAAATGTCTCCAAGTAAGGTAGGCACCGGGTTACGAGATAGAAAAACTTTGACCGCATTCACATCTATGAGTTGGTCCGGGTAAGGAAATAATACCATCCTATAGATTAGAAGAGACAAAATCACTTCAAAAGCTTGCAAATCCAGAGCATCCCAAAAGATTTGAGCCTTCTCAATTAGAAACTTGGCTAGAAAAACCTTAACACCACTTCTTGTTTCCCAATTTTCTACAACGTCGGACCGTTGAAAATGTAAAGCTAGAACAATCTCCTCAGGTCTTATGTCTTTCTCAATACTGGTGAAGGGTAATTGATCAAGAATAGGAACTCCTAAGAGTTGAGAAAACTCCTCCATGGTGGGCACTAATTGGTAATAAGGAAATGTAAAGCAATGGTATAAAGGGTTAAAGAACTGAAGGATCACTTTCATCATGTCTTCATAAAGGCTTGAGGTAACCAGATTGAGAAGTCGGCCATGTCTCTTGGTAAATGGAGAATTCTCAAGAGGTTTACTCGGATAGTATTCCTGCGAGTGGAAGCCATGTCCTACAAAACAAAACTAAGATAAATCTCTAGGTCCTTGAAATGGCTAGTGAAAATGCCATGGTATGATGTTATGATGTTATGTACAAATAATCATATACAAGCATACAAACAAGTCCTTAGGTTCAGGCTTGCATGGGGTTTATAGGTAAGTACCCTCTTGAAGTTTAGTTGGTTTAACATGTCCTAGAAAGTAATCGGGTTCTAGGGAATCTCAATATCACTAATCTTTCTTCATCAGACATTGTTTCAGCGCAAGCCTCTTTATTGGCGACCGAAGCCGGCTATCTCACTACTTCCTAATGGCCAAGTTGTTCAATTAAAGGTTCTATGGTCAGTTAGTGCTTCATGAAACCACACAACTGCCCCGTATTCTCCTTGACTGGACTCAAGGGATACTGGTACCAACAAATGTGTCACACTAACATAGCCATCACTTCAAGCATGTCGGTATACCCCGCACAGTCTTCACGATCTTTTTCTACTTACCTAATAATATCCCCAGATCCGGGTAGAGGATCAATACAAAACCTAACCAAGGACCCAAAATGTAAATCAAACAAGTCAAACAATGAAAGCATTTAAAGGTGATCTAGTCTCTAAGGTAACTCCACTCTTAAGTATTCCTTAGCATAGTTTCCAGTTCTGTAATACGGTGGGAGAATTGACTTGGATATTTTGCGTTTTATCACAATTGTTGCAGATAGAAAGAGTCTCCACTGAATTTTATTTTATCCAATAAAGGAAAGGGTGAAAAGAATATGAAAGACCTTTTGAGAATTTTCTTGATTTCGGGGAGTAGGTTATGAAAAGGGTAGGTGTTAGCACCCTTTTCATCTGTAGTTATCTACGGGCTCTTAGTTTCTAACTCACTTTGAAATGTGTTTGTGATTGGTTTTGAAAGTATTTTTGAATGTGCCTTCGTTTAGGTGGACTTTGTAATGATTCTCGTCTCTATAAGAATACATACAAAGTGTTGACTTTTGAAAATATTTCACTTTGAAAGTGTGGGTGTGTTCGAAAGATTTTTTTGAAAATGGTTGTGAGCAAGCAACTACAAACGTTCTACCTACTCAAAAATTATTAGTTCTTTTCCTACTCCTTTAGATATTACTATCTTACCATTGATTGGTAAGAAGCCCTATCATTGAATGTGAAGGGACAGGCGTAGATCATCGTATAGTCATAGAAAGCAACATTGTAGGATACCTTATAAATTTTTATAAGGGTCTAACATCATTTATGAAGGCAACATTTGAAGGGTCATCGAGGGACTATGATCTTGTTTTTTATTGTTTTGCTAAAGTATCCCATGTTTGTGTAACATGACTATCTTTATCTTTAAGAAACAAATGAGGTTAGCCCTAGAGGTGCAAGTGTGTAAAGTGTTTGATTTCATGCTCTTTGTCTTTGAATTAAGGTTTTCTACTTGTTGATTTTATGTCTTGCCATACAAACCCTAATTACTAACATTTATATTGAAATCGATAAATTATGGAAAATGTAAAGTCTACACTATTACATCGGGGATGAGGGTACAAATTTACAAATGGGGAGTGAAAGCAATTAAAACCCTAATTTACTATTACAACCATATTGAATATTTCAAGAATAAAATGTATAAGAATGTAAAATAATATGCAAGGAAAAGGAAATTGTTTTTTTGTTCAAGTTTTTTTATATGAAAAAGGTTAGCTTAATTAAATTACTAAAAAATAAGAAATTAACTAATTAGTCTAAGTTAGTTGAAGGAAACTAAAATTAAATTAAATTAAGAAAATAAATTAATTTAGTTAAGGAAATAAATTTTTTTAGGTTTTTATATGAAAAGGTTTTTAATGAATATGAAGAAAGAAAGTAATTAATAAAAATTCCTAAATCCTAACTTAATAAAAAGAAAATTAAAATAAAAATTAAGTCTATATTAATTAAAAAGAAAAGGAATTTATTAAGGAAAATGTTTTTGGATCTTTTGGTTTTTAGAAGAAATAAGATAAAAATACACTAAATATACAAATGATAAATATAAAATATTCTCTTATATTATTTTTGATTAATAATAATAATAATAATAATAATAATAATAATAATAATAATAATAATAATAATAATAATAATAATAATAATAATAATAATAATAATAATATTTAAATTAAAAATATAAAAGAAAATAAAATAAAATATAAAATATAAAAAGTCAGGAGGGTGTGAAAATGATTAGGTGTGTAAGTGTGTAAAACGGTTTTTGTTTGACTTTAGGCCCAAAGTGTTTTGTTTTGTAATCAGAAAAATGAAAATAAAAGAGTTGGGCTGCGTGGTGTTAGCAATGCATGGGGTGAGGAAAAATAAAATGACAAGGCCAAAAGACCCAGGGCCCATGTGCGCTACCTGTTGGACAAAAATGAAGCAAAAAAATGTTAAGAAATAAAACAAAAGGTCCTTGGGGTTCGACCCCAGGACCTTATAGGGCAATGCCTTACGCGCGCGCTCTCTACCAATGGGGTGGATATACATCTGGTGTTATAAACAAAACCATAGATATATATTACAAAACCAGTTCTAATGACAAACTTCATCTTCTTCCTCGCACCAGCCAGAGTTTCTACAACTCATTCATTTCTCAACCATTCTCAAAAGTATGAACATCAAACTTATTAGAAATTTCAACATGATTCCAGAAATGTAAATAACTTAAACAATGGCTCAAATATGAGCACAAATTTTAAGTAGTACAAATTCTAACTTAATTTTTTTAGAAAGTTCAGGTTCAAAATTCTCACTACTCAAGCAACATAAATGAATTCTAAGGACATGGTTAGTTTCAGGGCTATGATATCTACATTTTATCTTTGGAAATGGAAAGCTAATGGTACCTGTATAAAGATTTCAAAAGTCAGAAAACTTACCTTGAAAATGGAATTTGTATTTTGAGTTTGAGCTTGTTTCAAGGTGTTGCAATGATCAGGTTAGCTTCCTTGAGTCCCTAGGAAGATAATGCAATACTTAGCTTGAATGGAGAGTGGCTGAAATGGTCTGGAAAAGTCAAGTTACATACCTCTGTTTTTGGTTATGGAAGATGAGGAAGATGGTTTTACAGTTACATTACAGGTATTGGGACCACCTCTATATGTGTATTAGAAACACTGTGATTGATTAGAACTAAAAATGCACGAGTAGATTTTATGTTTCAGGTTTCTTGGCCAGAAATGACAACAATGGAGGTTTGTGTGCTGTTTTGAGTTTCAGGGAGTTTTGGGATGCTTGAGGGCTTCTGAACTTGTGTTTTAACTCACAAATAGTGTCTCTATTTATAAGCAAGAAGTTTGGATTCTTGGAGAAGTCAGAAATCAAGAATAACATGTTTGTGGATTTGCCTTGTTTTTGAAGAAACATTGATGAACATGGTTCCAATGCTTGTACCAGGCCCTCTACAATGGTTGAACACTTTAAACATGTTTCTTCTGTCCTATTAGGTTAATAGTGTGCAGAAGAAAGAAGTTAGAGGCTCAACAAATTGACTTTGTGATTAAAATGATCTTTATAAGAATGGAATGGTTACTTTCTTCCCAAAGTGGCAATTTGGTTTGGATAATGCTTGAATCAATTGGATAATGGCTCAATCAGTTGTTTAAACCATTAATTCTGGAGTGATACACAAGTTTGAGTCCTTCAAATCAAAGATTATGCAGCATGGCTATGGATTTGGTCAAGTGTTCATCACAAAATTGACTTGTAATTCAAGTTTGAAACCCTAAATTCACCTCTTATATTCTCCTAGCTCAAGAATGATTTTAATGAGTTCTTGGACATTTTGAAAATATTGGAACATCCTCTACAAAATTCATGTTTTTCATTTTTAAAGAATCAATTTGGAACTATGTGAAAATTTTCCATGAAGTTATGTCAAAAATCTGCCTAAACTAGGTCAAATTTTCACAAGTGTTTTAAGAAAAAGTGCATCACTTCATGAATTTATAACATAAAATCCAAGCATTTCTAGTAATTGATCAGTAAAGAAAAGTTGTATGTCTCATCAAGATCTACAACTTTCATGTTGCAAATTTTCTTTGAATCATCTTGCATCTTGGTGAAAAATTGACATGAAGTCATGAAAAAATAAGACTTAAAAACACTTAGAAAAGTCAAAGTTTGACTTTTGGTGTATTAGTTGACTTTTCATCAGTTGACTGAATTTCAACTATCAATCAATTGATCTTGAGAAATGAATTGAGATAAGAAATTAGGTAAAATGATGCATTTGAATCCTTGAGATAATTTTTCAAACCAATAAGTCATGTATTAGGTCAAAAGTCAAGGATTAGCCATTTTGAGTCAAAACCCTAATTTTGACCATTTTGCCCTTTTGGTGATTTGAACAATTTTCTTGGGGAATTGTGATCCAAACTTGATCAATTGATACATATGATCTAAAAATTTTGATGTTGGTCCAAAATATTGAAGTTTGACTGTAGGTTGACCACAATTGACTTTTTACCCAATATAACTGATTTTAAGTCATTTGATCAATTGACTGAGCAACTTTGTGATCCAAGACTTGAAACTTGACATGAGTAATCTTGAGGGTCCATAATTATCCATGAAAGTCATTTTAAGTATTAGAAGTCCAATTGTACTTGTGCAAACACAAACCCTAATTTGAGGTATCAGTGTTGAGGATATGGCTTGATCTAGTCAACCCTTGTTCAAGCTTGAGCTTTTGAAGATCTTTGTTAGAAATGTCTTGAGAAAAGAGAGGGAAAATTTTGGGGTACAACAGTAGGTCCTTGAAATGGTTAGTGAAAATTGTTATGATTATATGATGTTATGTTCATGTTTAAATAAGGAAACACAAACAAGTTATACAAGAGCCTTATGTTTAAAGGCTTGCATGAAGTCCATAGGTAAATAACCTTCCCCACTGAAGTTAAGTTGGCTTAACTTGTCCTAAAATAGTAACCTGGTTCTAAGAATATCATATCACAGATTTTTCTCGCAGGATTTATTTTAGCACGACAACCGGCTTGCCACCAAAACATCCCGAAAGTCGAATCTCACTGAGCGTAGCCTCGAGTATCAACCAACTTTGGACTGCACCAAAGCCATCTACCTCACTAATTTCTAATGGAGAAGATGGGTCAATTAAGGTTCTAAAAGTAAGTAAGTGTTAACGGCACCACACAGAAGCCTAATGTTATCCTTGATTGACTCAAGGAACATCAGTACAAACCAAAGTGTCACACTAACTGTAGCTATCATGTTAACCATATCGGTGTACACCGTACAGTCTTTTTAATTTATTGTTACTTACCTAAGGATCACTAGATTCGGGTGTATGATCTTTCAATCAAGAAATAATACCCAAGCATGAACCCTTAAAGTAAAGAAAATAATTCAAACAATTAAAGCAAGTAAAAGTGATCTAAACTCTAAGGTAACCCCTCTTTTTTAAGTAAATCCCCAACAGAGTCTACAGTTCTGTAATACGGTAGGAGAACTGATTTTTTTTGTTTTATCATAAATGTTGCATTTAGCAAGAGTCGCCACCGACTTTTCTTTTGTCCAACAATTAGGAAAGGTTAAAAGAACAGGAAAGACCTTTAATAGATTTTGAGTTCGGGGGGTAAGTTATGAAAAAGGAAGGTGTTAGCACCCTTTTCATCCGTAGTTATCTACGGGCTCTTAATTTCTTATCTCACTTTTAAAAAAAACTTGCTTTGTGTGTGTGTGTGTGATCTGTTTGAAAATATTTTGAAATGCCAATGTAAGGTAGACTGTGTAATAATTCTTGTATCAGTCCTAAAGAATCTATACAAAGTGTCTTTGAAAATATTTGTTTGAAAGTGTAATGGGAAAAATGTTTTGTTTGTGAGAAAGCATTCAAGATTTCTTACCCACTAAAGTCTTTCTTATTATTTTCCTTCTCCTTTGGAGATAGTGTTATCCATATCATTAGTTGGTAGGTAATCCTATCTATTGGATGTGAAGGGACATGCGTAGGGTCATCGTATGGTCATCGAAGGCAACATGTAAGGATACTTTAGAATTGTATTAAAGGGACTATCATTATTTTACTCGTAGGGTCATCGAAGGGAATATATCATTTTATGGGTAACTCAGAGGGTCGTCGAGGGATTATGATTTTATTCGAAAGGGACCATGATGATATTGTTAAATTGAGGGTCTTTTACTAAAGTATCCCCACTTTCGAGGGACATGACCAATATTTGTAAGGAAATAAGAGAGGTTACCCTAGAGGTGAAGTGTGCAAAGTGTATTAGTTTCAGTTATCTTATCTTGGGAATTACGGTTGTCTAGATTGCTTTTAGTCTTGCCATACAAACCTTAATTACTAATAGTTAAAAATATAACGTGCGGAATGTAAAGTCATATGCTATTACATCTTGTGAGCAGTTACATAATCATAAAAATACGAGAAAAGATAAATCTACGCAATTACAATTGAGAGTGTGGCCTATACATTTGTTCTAGGAATTTATATAGCAAGAAGAAATAAGAAAAATGTTGAAGTGTTTTTGTGTTTTTTTTTGTAGAAAATAATTTAAGTTAATAATTAATAAAGACCCTAATTATTTCTAATTAATTTTAATATTTAGAAACAGTCTAATTAACTTAATTAATTAATAAATGAATAAATAATTACTAACTAAAAAAACCTAATCCTAATTTGTTATAGTTTTGAAAAAAAATAGGTTTGTTAATGGTTCATTGGTTTAGTTAGTAAAATAATTAATTAAGGAAATGGAATAAAACTAGGGTTAGTAAAATAAGGAAAACAAAATGCATGGGGTGGGAGTTGAACCCACGCCCTAAGCCTCACAAATATGCCTTCCTACCACTACGCCATGGTGTTGTTTGTGTTTATGAACAAGAACCAATCAATTTGATATTAACCTGCCTTGAAACCTGAAAAAAGAAAAATTATTTGACAAAATTTGAGATCGAACCCATGCCCTTTGCAATAACAAACGTATCACTCACCACTACACCATATGTGTTTCACGGTAACTGATTGTGAATTAAACAATAAATAATAAATGCACGTTAGTTTTGGAATGTTCAAACGATTTAAAAGTGGACCCCAATGGCTTAAGTGAGGACCAATCATAAGGCACCCTCACGTCATGCAAGCCCTACCGGAGTCAAACAAAACACAGAGACACCAGAGTCAAACAACAGTCATCTTCTCCGGCAGCCTCAAAACTCAACCTGAAAAGACAACAAGAATCAAAGACCAAGAGATATCATGTCCCCTTAATTTGGACCTCCTGGATCCATTCGTGATCTTATTTTGTCTTGAAAACGCCTGTAGAGTGAGTTTTGAAGAAATGTTTCAAACTTCCATAACAATGGCAGATCTTTATTCCTGCATCAAACCTCACAAGTAATATGTCAAAACAATTCCACAAATCAATATGAACATGAATATATGCATCAAATTCATTTAAATTGCATGAATTAGAAGTTTGAAATTCAAGAATGTTACCAAACCAGTGCAGTCGGGGTCTGTTGTTCTGGTGTGCTTCGAGCTTGAATAAGGATTGGAATGACATCCTGCGAACTTCAGGAACACGATTTGAGGATTCGTTTTGATTGAGAGTGGATAGAAATAAGGGTTTGAGTTTGCCATAAGTATTGAAAAATTTGAGATTTTTTAGGTTTGTTCTTGAGGCAGCTTGCCTGTTTTTTGATGTCTGAAGGTGTCATGTATTTATAGAAAAGAATTTTAGGTCAACAGAATTGAATCAAATTTTTGTATTTCAAGATGTAATATTTGATTTCAATTTTGCATGAAAAGTTTCTTTTTTAGGAAAACCTTGGGCCAATCAGCCTCACACGTTTTTGCTAGCTGGTCATGAACTTTTCGGGCCTCCAATTTGATCAAAACAAGAGTCCACACGCCTAAGTCCAATGCTTTCATATTTTATTTGATTTAATTTGTATTTAAATGAATAAAATCCAAATAAAAGAAAATAAAAATCATAAAAAATATGTGAATGGATTTAGACGTCTAATATGTGGTCATGAACATGTTTGAACCTGAAAACTTAGGCCCATTAGCCCAAAAGTTCAAGTTTGCTCAATTTGAACTTCATTCATTTTCTCAAAATTGCTCAATTTGCACCAATCATAACTCTCTCAATTTTTGTCATACGAAGATGATCTTAGACTTCTTGAAAACCTCAAGATGTCTCCTACAACTTTCATGTTGGTCATTTTTCATTTGAATTCTTTGTCTTGATGTAAATTGCTTTGACAAAATATTTCTTTTTGTTGACTTTTAAAATGACCTGTAATGTTTTTGCTCATATTTCTCAAAAGAAGCATTTTTTGCCTTGATCTTAGAGAGACAAAGTTGTAGGAACTGAATTTCCTTCAAAGCGGGCTTTGGTTGAGAAATTTCTGATGAAGTATGTGAAAGTTATGCTTGGTCAAAGTTCAATTGACTTCTCCTTAAGAAAACCATAATTTAGTAACTTTTGACTTTTGATGAATCTTGAGTTTTTCTTGATGAATCATGATTAACCCTTGATCAAATGATGAATGTGACTTCAAAATATTCATGTTGACCAAAAATCTTAAAGTTTGACTGTAGATTGGTCAAAGTTGACTTTTTATCCAATATAGTTGATTTTCAATCATCTGACTAATTGATTGAGTAATCTTGTGATGTAAGGCTTAAAATTTGGCATGAGGGTACCTTGAGACATATGGGATACCATGAAATCCACTTGAGGTATTAGAAGTCCAATTTTATTTGAGAGAACTAAAACTCTAGTTGTAGGTCAATTGCTTAGGAGGAGAGTTTGTCTGGTCAACGCTTGAGTAGGCTTGAGTGTTTGAGACATTCATGAGCATGAGGAGGTATCTTTAATCAATTTGTCTCCAATATGAGAGGGGAAATTTTAGGGTACAACATATGGATTCCAAAAAATTTATTTCTGGATATGTGTTTTCTAAGTTTGACACATCAATCAATTAGAAAGTTGCACTTCATAATGTTGTTGCCTTATCAACCAATGAAGAGGAATATTCACCCTCACTGAAGTTGTGGAAGAAGCATTATGGCTTGAAGGTTTTTCTAAGGAACTTAAACTTTAAGGTCGAGCTATCATTGTTAAATGTGACAGCCAAAGTGTTATACACGTGACAAAGAATTCAACCTATCATTAGTGAACCAAGCACATCAATGTAAGGATGCATTTCATCAAAGAAATAATCAAGGATGGAGAAGTCCAAGTGCTGAAGGTTTAGAATAAAGATAATGTTTCTTATATGATCACCAAGAAAATGCCAAGCTGCAAGTGTTTCCACTATATGCAGTTGATAAAGTTGCATGATTAAAGCTAGTTTGTTCCTATGATGTTGTAGAGTTTGATCCAAGGTGGATATTTATGGTATATTGAATTAAACTCTTGTCGACAGGGGTAGCTTTCATGGTTTGAAAGAGGTTAAACATGAAGCCGAAGTTTGTTCACATGTTGTTGTTGAAAATATGCTAAGTTGTTAACATGTTGAACTGGACCAGCTTCTTATCCTCATTGTTTAAGATAGTTTGTTACTTAAGTTAGCCTAGTAGTCTATGAATAGACTAGTTCTCTTAGGTTGTTGAGAGAAGTTTTTGGTTGTTGGTATTCACTTGTAATCTGTAAACCCTAATAGAGAAAGTGAATATTAAAAAAGTTATAACCAATCCTGATATTTCTTTCTTCTTCTTCTATCTTCTCTCTCTTTTTCAAAATATAATAGGGTTTCTTGTGTTTATTCAAGAAAATTAATCTTTCTCATAGTTTTGAGTTGTTCTTGGAGGCACTCTGTTACAACAGTTTATATGGAATTTAATAGAAATGTCTTATGAGAGATAAGATAAATTAAATTATCAGATCAAGGAAAAGAGAGAAAAATGACGAAGTATTGAGAGTTGTTTAATATAAATAAAATTAAACCCACATAATTCAAATCTAATTGAATTAACTATTAGTTTTGTTATTACTTTATTTATTTTTAATTTTATTATTGTTATTTAAATTTTTGTTGTTGTTGATGTCTATTTGTGTCAAAATATTTTTTAATTGATTAACGACAAGCAACAATTTTTTTATTACACGACAAGCGACAATTTGAGCACTGAGAATTTTATTCTGAAAATTTACTGCTTTTAAGTCCTTATTTTAATTTGATAACTTTAAATGAATTTTTAGAATATACTTACTACGTTTTATTTTAACATGGTTTTTATGAGCAAAATGAAAGTTGAAGGTGTTTATGAAAGAAGACCATATAGAAGGAACACACCAGATGTGCGTCATTGGTATATTGTGTTATTTTTCTATGTAGGGGTGGCAAACGGGCATGTCCACCACATTTCATGTTAATTCTTGCGCCTGTAAAAGCCCTCAAGAAAATGGGGGAATAACATGCATATTAGAGAGTGTGGCTCTAAAACATTGCCCTTACCCTGTTGTACCCCAATTTTTGCCCCTAAGATTCCTCTATCATCTCATAACAACTCAATTATACCAAGATCACACTAGGGTTTAGTTCTTCTCCCTATCTTTAGGTTTGCTCATGAGAAATCACCAAGCACCTTGATTTGTATATGTTTTGTATTGATTAACTTTTAACTAACATATGAAGTGAATGTTTTCTCTAATTGATGATACTATAGGTGAGGGTATAACACATTTCATCAGGTGAATTCATAGGATTCATGGATTTATTTATGTGCCTTCTTCAATAAAGCTTCATTTAGATTCAAGCTTCACAAATGAGGATTATTTAAAGTAATATCATGAAAAGGTCTACTATGACTCATCATGCCTCAATTTGTCAAAGAAAGTCAAAAGGTGCAAGGATTGATTGAAGAAGTTTGACCTAATTTGATAAGTTTTTGATTCCTTGATCACAAGTGTATAACTCTTTCAATTCTTAATATTTGGAAGTGGTTATTATTTCTATGGTTTCTTATTATTACCCACAACAACTTATATTCACATAACAAAAGTGATTGTGCACGAAAGTTTGTCAAAAATTTGAAATAGGTTTCCGAGTCACTTTGGTGCTTTAAAATAGGGTTTTGAACTTCTAAGGGCTATATCTTGTTCATATTTTGATATTTTTGAGTGATTGAAAAGAAATGCTTATTTCTAAAGGGTTATCAACAAATCACTTCAAAAGTTTCAAGAAAAGTTTATGTGGAAGATGCCTAATGATGAAGAAACATTACAAGTCCTCTAGATAGGCCATCAAATTTCCTTATGTGAATTCAAAAGATCATAACTTGGTCAATTTTTATCTCCTTGGGACCATTCGTTTTACACAATGATCTTAAGGATGTGAACTTCAACTTTTATTTTATGTGCAAGACTTGAAAATTGTTGGAAGATTCCTTAAGAACTTAAAATATTATAGGTCACCTCATTGATTTTCACCAATTTGACAAGGCCATAACTTTTTCAATACTTGGTAGTTTTGAGTGATTCAAGTTTAAAAATGCTCTTTAAGAAGTCTACTTCAATCTAGCATCAATGATCAAAGCTCAATTTTTTAGGAAGGCTTTGTTTGAACTCAAAACATTATAAGTCACTTTTGAAGAAAAACTTAGAATTTTTCTAAGTACAACAAGTCAGCATCTTTTTCTCAAATTTGACTCATCACAAGTCTTAGCTCAAGCATCCATTTGACCTCATTCTTGGCACATTGAAAATATGGTGACCTTATCTTTCAAAAGCTTCAAGAATCATGCCATAAGATCCCTTGAGCTGTGAACACCATTGCTTCAAAATGGGTACCTCGGAATTGAAGTTTCACTTCAAGTCAGAATTTGAAATCCATAATCCAGCTTCTAAACACCAATTTAGCACGCGTTTTTGATTTAAACTTGTTTAACCAAGTTCCCAAAGTTGAATTAAGGAGCAAAACACAAGAGTTAGTTGAGTTTTAAGCCAATCCAAGTCACATTTTTCTCATTTTCGCGATTCCTTCATTTTCCCTTCAAACTTCACTTTTGCTTCCCATTCTTTTCACCATTAATTCTTCTATAAATAGAGGGATATATTGCATTCATTTTCTCAAGCTTGAACAACCAGAATCACCCTTCCAAACAGTCTCCCTAACCCGCATTTCTGCAACTTCAAATTCAGTTTTACAACCTTCTTCAATCCATTTTCTTTGTTAATTCTTCATCCTTGAACTTCACTGAAGCTAACTGAAGAAGAACCAAGCCTTAAAGCATCCTAAACCATGCTAGCTAAGTCATGTTTCAGAGCTCTGAATTTGAACTTCCATAGGTAGATTACTTCATCAATTCCCTCAAAATTTGTTACTACAATGAATCTCTCATCATTCTGATACTCATCACATCATTTGTTTTAAACTGGAAGTGAGTTTTGGCCATGAATTTTAAAATCCCTATTCAACTTTTTCCTTCTGGTTTTTTGCAATTCGCCTGAGCTACACTTTAAATAAATTTTTCGCGAGGGTACGATTGTCTTCGTCTTGATGAGACAAAGCGAATGGCATAGGTCTGAGCTCCTGATTTTACAGTTTGAGACCTGCAATTCGTGTGGATGGAGGTTGAATATGACAAACGTGTCATCTCTCAACCAATGATAAGGCGCCACTTGTTTTTTTGAAAATCTGATTTAATATTTGATCCAATGGTTTATTCACTAATGATCATGATATGCACAGTGCGCCATATCCCTTGGATTTGATTACTAACGAGTTTTGACATTCATCCAATGGTCTATATATTTTTGTTTTATTTTTATTTTCTGATTTTTATATTTTAATTGATTTAAACTTCAAAAATTTATAAAAAATTCATTTCTGACTAAACAAATCTGAATAAATTCTTAAAAATATTTTGGATTTTTATCTTTGTGATTTTTATTTTTTGACAATTTTATTTTATGATTTGGTATTTTTTATAATTTTTCACTTTAATTAACTTGTTTAAATTGATTAAAAATATTTTTCTTCATTTTTAAATTTCCGGAAATATTATGGAAGGAACCAATGGCCTCTTGACAAATATTGGTGACCTAGTTTTATTTTTATTTCTGATTTTACTATTTTCACAAATTTTGGTTTATTTTGCTTATTTTCTTCGATTTTAAAAAATAGTTTCTGACTTCAAAGAATTCTAAATTTTTTTTTCAACCTTGATTAAATCATGTTTGACCTCTGACTATTTTTTAGGATTTTTATTTGGTATTTTAATATGCTTTGTGTATTTTACCATTGATTTTCCTTTTTATTAACCATTTTTATTTTGTTTTATTAAATATTATTTTATTATTTTTATTTTGGTTCTGACTTGGACTCCATTTGGTGACAAATTCCTCTAGTTCATTGGATCTTGAGTGTTGATAGGTTGAGAAACCAAATCCACCAAAATGGATCAATGATGTTGATGATATTTGAAACCCTAATTTCATACAATGCCTCCTCTCCCTCTTCATCTTATCCCCTTCTCATTGTGCTACTGATGTTAGAGGATGATCTACATATCATATCTTCAAGCATATGGCACATATATTTCTATTGATCAGCCTCAAAATAGGTGTGATTTCTATATAAGTCCACTTACGATTGCTTAACATAGTGCTAAATTTTGTCCCGATTCGAGAAATGATCATTCGTGGCCAAAACTCATGTTTGCAAGCCCAAGTATGATTAATTTGAAACATTGATCCAATAACCTTGAGATTCATTGTTAGGAGGCTTTGGTCTTATCAATCCTCTAATGAATCTTCATAAACTTTGGTCTAAGTGAATCATTTAAACATCGTTGATCATTTATTGTTGCCTTGAGATTTCGAAATGAATGATATACTTGACAAAAAGCAAATGAAACTTGTTGTTGAGAGGCTTTGATTTTATCAATCTTCTAAAGAGTTTTCAAATGCAAGATTCAAGATGGTCATTCAACTAACCTCTAATTTCTAATTTATTAACAATTGACTTTTATTTTTATGCTTTTACTTTACGCCTTTACTTTTGCGCACCATTTATTTTAGCATATTTATTTCATGCTATTTTCATCTTTGATCACTTGAGTATTTATTTTGTATGCCATTTTTATTTTGCTCACTTGAGTTTTTCATTTTCTTTTTTAAGATACCTAATAACCAACTTGAACAATAAAATTTTTAAGGTTACTTGGACTATTTGGTTACTATCCTTGACATGCTGGAGTTATGGACTTGTTGGACTTAGGAGTAAATACCTTGACCACCTTGAAACCTTGTGACTTCTATTGTTATTTTGTCTAGAGTTCTTGGGGTTTACCCCGAGATACTGGGTTGTTTGTTATCTTTGTGTGCAGGTTATTCTAATTATATGTTTTATCTGTGATTGGGAATTCCTCTTTATATAGCTGTTACTCTGCCTAATTTTTGTGAAGACATAATTCATATGAAGCTTGGTTTTCTTAAGAGGTTTATTATCTTTTATTTGTTTGGTTTAAATCCAAAGGATGGAAATTCTACATTGACTCATTATGTCAAGTGTTGGATTCTTATTGGTTAGACGGTTCTTTTCCCTAGCTTTTACCTTATGCTTTAGGATAGTCCCTTCATCTCCTCCCATCTTCTTTAATTTCAAAAATCTTCTCCCTCCTTTTCAAAATTATTCTTGTTTTCTAAACATGAATCTCTTTCACAATAAACTTGGACTTAGGTACATGCATTTTAAAAATTATTTTCTTAATAAAATTTTAAATAACTTAATATTACTTTGACATTTTTGTGAGAAGACTAAAAGTCAATCAATCTCATTAAAACCATTTTGCCACTTTGGTTTTTTACCATTAAAATTTTCTCAAAAATATTAGACTCTTGTCAATCCTTGTAGTAATGCGAGCTAATATACATCTACAATATGTAGTAAAGTGAGATATTTTCCACTTGGGTGTTGAGAGTGGATTTGTTGATTTTAAAATCCAACCTATATCCTCCACTTTGAGATGAAGAAAATTCTCCTTTCTCATGATTTTGGGTAGTAAGTATGTTTTTCCACTCGGAGATGATGATGATGTCTCGTCTCTTGAAATTAACCAACCAACTAGTGTTTTAAAATATTTAAAGGTGAACTATGAGTACCCTGATCCCCTATTTGGGTGTTGAGCGAGGATTTGTTGATTTTAAAATCCAACCTATATCCTCCACTTTGAGATGAAGAAAATTCTCCTTTCTCATGATTGTGGATAGTAAGTATGTTTTTCCACTCGGAGATGATGATGATGTCTCGTCTCTTGAAATTAACCAACACACTTGTGTTTTAAAATTTTTAAAGGTGAACTACGAGTACCCTGGTCCCCTATTTCACGGAAGGTGGTACCTAGGCACTAAAGGTTCGCAACCACGACGAGTGCAAAAATTGTAAAAAATACTTTTTTTCTCATCCCCACAATCTATTTTTGTATACAACTGTTATAGCCAAAATACACAAATTTTCAAAGAGGTTCCTACGGAGTATCGTAGATGTTTAGGGTGCTAATACCTTCCTTTTGCATAACCAACCTCCGAACTTAGATTCACTCCCACTCTTTTTGGGTTATTCGCTCTTTTCCTATTCTTTGGAAACAATAAAGTGCAGTGGCAATTTTTATTTGATCTGTGCGAGTTAATTCAATCTAATGGCTTAGTCTCAACATTTCTACTACTATAGAAAAATGGCAACTCTGCTGAGGAGAGATTGACCAATTGTTGGTCCATCCCTAAGTGAATTGAGCCTATCTTTGTTTATTTGTGTATGTGTTACTATTTGTTGTATATTATATGTTGTATATATGTTTGTCTGGATTTTTCTGGTTTACAGGGTGCTTGGTGATTTCTCATAAGTCCTTTACCCGGACTTGGGAAAACTTAAGATAGGACGGGCGGTATAGTCATGTTAACTTTGAGGGAGTAATCCCAAAAAAGGAGACATGAGATCCCCCATTCAGTGGATGCCCCTTTGACTATAGTATCGTTTACCGAGTAATCGGGAAGATGTGTTGCTTACAACCTGGGAGTCTTCTTAAACTGAGGACCGTAGAATCTTTAAACACCTCTTGGCCTTTTAGGTGTAGTGCGGAAGCTATGACGGGGTAATCTAGAAATGGTTGTCACATGATACTACACTCAGACGGGTTTATCTTGAGAATATTACTAATTACCGAGTTAATCAGGACGTTGGTAATATCCAAAGGAAGGATGTAGACCATGGGAACTTATTCTAACCTTGTTCTGTAGGTGATAAACTATTAGTCCATGCCCTGTGGGTAGTACCTTTGACCTTATGCTCGTCACGTCGAACCTATGAACCCCCCATGTTTGTGATCTTGTGTGTGATTGTTACATCATGCATTCATGCACCCATGAGCATCCTTCAAAACACTTGTTTCAAGGGACTTAAAGTTGACTTTTTGCGAATATTTCAGGTACTTTTTTACCATGGATTATGGAAAAAGATAGACTCAGAAGTTCAATTTAAAGGATCCTAATATAGATGAATTGACGAGTCTGATTCCCGAGATCGAGAGTTCTATAGATTTTTGGTATGGATCCATCGTGTCTCTTATGAAGCTCGGGATGAAGGAGGGTATTCTCTCGACTTTGGTCCAGTTATATGATCGGATGTATAGATGTTTCACTTTCACTGATTATCAATTTATTCCTACACTGTAGGAGTATTCTTACATGCTGGGTTTACATGTTACCGGTCGTGTTTCTTTCACCGGGTTAGAGGGAGAGCCCGAGTCTCATGAGATTGTTGCTATGATTCATTTTGGGATGTCTGAGATTGAGGCCAACATGACTCCCAAGGGAGGAATCAGAGGCTTACCCGCTCAGTTCTTAATTAGAGAACGCTCGCTACTTTGATAGGATGAAGAATACAGTTGCTTTTGAAGCTATCTTTGCTCTACTTGCCTATGGGTTATTCTTATTTCCGAACATCGAAAAATTTATGGATATCAACGCCATCAGGATCTTTTTTATTGGGAACCCAATTCCTACATTATTAAGAGATGCTTATTACTCCATTCATCTTCGGGATTCTAATCATGGAGGGATGATCATTTGTTGCACGCCTTTGTTGCATCAGTGGTTTATTTCTAACTTACCTTGGTCCGATGCCTTTTGGGATATCAAGAAGAAGCCTTATTAGGCTCCAAAGATTATGGCCCTCGCTTATTCCGACATTGTTTGGTATCATCAGGCTTACTATAATATGGATATTGTCGATAGTTGTGGTAGTTTCCCTAATGTACATCTTCTTGGTACAAAGGGAGGAATTAACTACAATCATGTTCTTGCATGACGTCAGCTTGGGTATCCAATGAGAGACAAGCCAAATAATATTCATCTGAGTGGTTTCTTTCTTAAAGAGGGAGAGGATCATAAGGAAGCTAAGGAGGAGATTGCAAAGGCTTGGCTCTATATTCACAAGAAGAGTAGAAAGGACTTGGGACCAAGAGGAGTTGTTTCTTTGGAACCTTATCTTCGGTGGGTACAGGCAAGGGCAATTCAGTTGAAGATGCCATATTCCCATGAAGAACCCATGCCTGATATGTTTGTGAAGACCACTCCTCCCCTTTTAGATGATGTGGAAGAGCTTCAGCTTGCCCTAGTCAGGATGCAGTAGGAGAAAGAGGCTTGGAAGAATAAGTGTCCGACTTTAGAGATGTCCTACCGAGTAGACCTGAAAGAGAAGGATAACCTGATAGAGATTCTTGAGAGTCGGCTGTAGAGATGTTGGAGAGAAAAGAGGATTTATTTTACTCTTGAGCTTGATCAAGACTTAGTCATTCACTTCCTGATTCTGGTAATTGGTAAGGGTTCACCGGCAGGTATGCAGAAGAGAACAAGCAGTTGAAGGCTCAAATTGCAAGACTCACGGGAAAGCGTCATTGTGTGGAGAGATCTTCGTCAGCTTTTCCTTATTAGGATTTTAGATTATATATTCTCTTGTACTTGGGATTGTTGAAACTTGTACTAAAAAATCGTAATCCATTTTGAAGTTATTATAATGAAATTTTCAGTATTTCAAAATGTGTTAGTACTTTAATATTTGCAAATTGTCTATAAATCTTTGAGTTCCTTGAAATATTAATAATAAAATAAATCATGTGCATTGCATATCATGCATCATCTTGTACATATTTCTTACATTTCTGTTCATACCCATGTGTATTACTGTGTTTTGCTACTTTGTTTGGCAAGTTATCTCACTGGTACCATACTCGGGCTAATTCCAGGAAGAAAATAGAGAATCTTGAACAGGAGAATCGTGAGCTACGCAATGAGGTTACTGCTTTGGAGGCAGGTATGGCCAGTTTGACTACTTTAATGGAATCATTGGTGGCTACTCAGAATCAGCCACCACTTGTTCCTCCTTCTACTCAGCCACAACAAGCAACAATTACTCCTGAAGGTCCATCAGTTTCCGTTTTTGTTACTCCAGTTACTGTTGATCAAAACCGTATGCCTCAGGGTCGACCGTGGGGAATGCTAGAAAATTTCATGCCAGAAGGTTACAACCTCGATGCTCAAGTTGCTCCAATTGCTCAAGCTGCTGCTACTCTTACACCCCATATGGTGCACGTTACTCCTGCTTCTAGAAATGAGATCCATCATAATACACCTCCTTCGGTGAATGTTATTACATTTTTTAATGATGAAGTTTATTGTCCTGTTCCTCCACCAAGTGAAAGTATGGGTTTCTATGACCGTTTGGATGACTTTCAAGACTAGTTCAATGATATGCAGAAGGAAGTGAAGGCCCTTCGGGGAAATGAATGTTTTGGACAGAACTTCAGTGAACTCTGCCTAGTTCCCAATGTAAAGGTGCCAGCGAAGTTTAAAGTGTCGGAATTTGAAAGGTACAAGGGTAACTCTTGTCCTCGTGACCACCTGGTGATGTATATCAGGAAAATGTCCACCCATACTAATGATCAACGTTTGCTCATTCATTTCTTCCAAGATAGTTTAACTGGTGCTACTCTGAAGTGGTATATAAGTCTGGACAGTAGCAGTATTCGCACCTTCAATGATCTAGGGGAAGCCTTTATCAAGCAGTATAAGTATAATATGTTCATGGCGCCTGACCGTGACAAGTTGAGGGTAATGACACTGAGAGACAAGGAGTCGTTTAAAGAATATGCACAACGTTGGCGCGAGATAGCTGCCCAGGTGGTGCCACCTATGGAACAACAAGAAATGACCAAGGTCTTCCTAAAAACCCTTGGATCATTTTATTATGAAAGGATGGTCTTCAGTGTGCTGAGTGATTTCACCGAGATGGTGAGCATGGGTGTTCGTTTAGAAGAGGCTGTCAGAGAAGGCCGCTCAACAAAAGATGAAGGGACAAAGAAGTCATCATACAGGTTCTCTCGAAAGAAAGAAAGTGAAGTGAATGTTTTTATTGGGGACAGGAAGATTAGTCCACCTAGAAGACATCATCGGTACCAGCAACTGGTTGCTTATGTGACTCCAGTCGTTAATGTAGCTCCAACCACTATTGCCTATTAGAGATCATCTTCTCAAGGGAATCAAGGGCAAACTCAGAAGAGAGAAGCTTTTGACTCCATTATAATGAGCTATACAGAGTTGTTCCCGAATTTGATTCAGAAGAACTTGGTTCAGACTAGGCCTCCCCTGATGTGCCTTCACCTTTACCCTGGTATTATAAGGTAGACCAGACATACTCTTTTCATCAAGGAGCACTAGAGCACAACATCGAGAACTGTTATCCTTCGAAATCGGAAGTACAAAAGATGGTGAGATCTGGCCTCTTATCCTTTAAAGATGTTGGACCTAACGTGAAAGATAATTCTTTGCCTAAGCATAAAGGAGAAGATGATGTAAACATGGTTGCATGTTTTCCTGGGGACTTCCAAATTTTTGATATCAACCTGGTTAGAGGATATTTGGTAAAAATGCATACTGACCTCTGTGAATTCAGCTATTATATGCACAACCATGTTGGTTGTGGTATTTGCAATACTGATATCTAGGGATGTGATAAGATAAAATCTGATCTTCAGAAAATGATGGACGAAGGCCTCATTCATATAATTAGGCCAAGGGCAGAGTATGAAGAAGATGTGAATATGGTCTTTGGATGTCCTAGAGAATTCCATATTTTTGACGTGAATCATATGAATGACGATTTGGTACAGTTACACGCTACCTTCTGTCACATGGATGGTCAAGAAGAACACCATTATGGGTCTTGCCAGATCTACTACAGAAATTCTCGTGGTTGTTCCATTATGAGAAGGAGTGTTCAGTTGTTATTGGAAAATGGTACTATCAAAGTTTTGGGCAATAGAGGTGATTATCGTGGGATTAACGTGATTGAAGGTTATTCGGCCAAAATTATGTCAGATGATGAGTATGCTTCTGCAAATGAGTTCTTTTTTTCTGAAGATATGTTCTCCAACAATGATTCTGTGATGTCTAAGTATTCTGAAGAAGGGGTGAATATTTTTGTTCCTTGTTTTGGTGTTCCTGCCCCTATAGAAATTGAGTACCATAGCAAGCCAGTTGTTTCCCCAGTGGTTATTTGCTTGTCGGGTCATGTTCCTTACGAATCAGACAAGGTCGTACCGTATAAATACAATGCTACAATCTTGGAGGATGGTGTGGAAGTTCCCATCCAACCTTTGTCTGATGTCAAGAATATTTTCAAGGCCAGCTGAGTAACCCGTAATGGCTGTGTTTTTCACCTATCATTCGGGGGAATGTTAATGCTGATAAAAAGGTTGTTGAGAGTACTAAACCTAAGAAAGCAATTTGGAAACCTAGCGGTGCTGCTTTGGAAAAATATGTGGATGATATATTGAAGATTATCAAGATGAGTGACTACAGGATTGTAGATCAATTGTTGCAGACTCCAACAAAGATATATATTCTAGCCTTGATAATGAACTCTTCTGCCTACAGGGAATCTTTGATGAGAGTGTTGGATCAAGCTTTTGTGGAAAGTGATATGTCTCTAGACCAATTCAGTAATGTTGTAGGAAATATTACATCCCGTAATAACCTGAGTTTTTATGATGACGAATTGTCCGATGAAAGAAGGAATCACAACCTAGCTCTCTATATCTTCATGAATTGTAAGAATGACTCGTTTCCCAACATGCTGATTGATAATGGGTCTGCTTTAAATGTCATACCAAGGAGAACGCTCATGAAGCTGAAGTACCAAGGAACTCTCATGCACCCGAGTGGCATAATTGTGAAATATTTTGATGGATCGAGGAAGTCTGTCATCGGGGAAGTAGATTTGCTTATTCACATAGGCCCGCACCTATTTCAGATTACTTCCAGGTGATGAATATTGTTCCCGCTTACAGTTGTTTACTTGGACGACCGTGGATCCACGAGGTAGGGGGTGTTGCTTCAACTTTGCACGAGAAGATGAAGTTTGTTCGTGAAGGAAAGGTGGACATCATAAATGGAGAACATGCTTTTTTAATATCTCATTTATCCTCTTTCAATCTTGTGGAAGCGGATTAAGTTGTTGTTGGAACTCAGTTTCATGCTTTATCCATTGATAATGTAAGGGAAAATTAGAATTTTATAGCTTCGTTTAAGGATGCTCAACAGGTAGTGCATAATTGCCCTAGTAAGGTGTGGGGGCAGATATTTGATCCACCTGTGAATAAAAATAGTGCTGGTTTGGGATTCTCTGTTAAGAGTAATAAAGGTGAGGTTATGAAGCCGAAGCCTGCTTTGGGCAAATATCAAGACATCTTTCACAGTGGAGGTTACCTTCATCCAACTGTTCCTAAGATCAATGCTATTTTGGAAGGTGAATCAGACAAGAAATGTTGAACTACGTGACGCATGGAGTCAGAGTCCAAAATTGGATCACTATTGATGTTCCCTCTTGCATTCATATTTCAAAGTAATTTGTTTTTTGTTAATCTTTTCAAAAATCTTTCACTATGCCCAAGGTGAAAGTATTGATATTGTACGGGCATATCTGTTTTCTTTGATCTTTAAAATCAATAATAAAAGTTGTCTTTGATTCCAAAATTATGTCTTTTTCTTTGATTTTTCTTGGAAAATGGTAATCAAAAAAATCCTTTCAAAATAAATAATAATTGTAATGAATCTGCATAATCACTTTCTATAAGTGTCGGTTTCTAAAAGCAATCATAAATCATATGTGCAGATTAATTCAAAAACCCGTTGAGTGTAATGACCCTGCACCCTCTCCCAACTTTGAATATCCTGCTTATGTGGCTGAAGAAGAAGAATATGATGAAATCCCAGAAGATGTTTCATGGTTTCTTGAGCGTGAGGTAAGTACCATTCAGTTATATAAAGAGCCGTTGGAGACGATTAATTTGGGTTCAGAGAAATATCCAAAAGAAGTCAAGATCAGAGCATTGCTTCATTTCAATGAAAATAGCAGGTTGATTAAATTGTTGAAAGAGTATGTGGACATCTTTGCTTGGTTATGCCAAGACATGCCTAGTTTGGATACTGATATTGTGGAACATCATTTGCCGCTAAAGCCAGAATGCCCTCCAATCAAGAAGAAGTTGCGAAGAACTCACCCTGATATGGTAGTGAAAATTAAAGAAGAAGTTTTAAAGCAGATTAATGTTGGTTTTCATGTGACATCAGTGTATCCTCAGTGGATTTCCAATATTGTCCCAGTACCAAAGAAAGACAGAAAAGTTTGCATGTGCGTTGATTATAGAGATCCAAACAAAGCTAGTCCAAAAGATGAATTTCCATTGCCACATATTGATATGTTGGTTGACCGTACAAAAAAATTCAAAGTATTCTCATTTATGGATGGATTTTCCGGATATAATCTAATCAGAATGGCTCCTGAGCACATGGAAAAACCAACGTTTATCATACCCTGGGGAATATTCTATTACAGAGTGATGCCCTTTGGGTTGAAGAACGCTGGTGCAACATACCAGAGGGCTTTGGCAACCCTATTCCATGATCTGATGCACAAGGAAATTGAGGTATATATTGATGATATGATTGTCAAATCCCAGACTGAAGAAGGGCATATAGAAGATATGTTAAAAAAATTTCAGTGTTTGAGGAAGTATCATCTCCGCTTGAATCCAAATAAATGCACCTTTGGTGTCCGATCAAGAAAATTGTTGGGTTTCATTGTCAGCCAAAAAGGAATTGAAGTTGATCCTGATAAAGTTAAGGCAATTCAAGAAATGCATGCACCAAGAACTAAAAATCTAGTTAGAGGCTTCGTTGGGCGGTTGAATTATTGTCGTACCCCAAATTTTCTCTACCTCGACGATTATATTTTCAAGATTTAAAGATAGAAGAAGATATCTTAATTAAGGATGGTTCAGCAATATCTGATGACTCATTCTTAAATCTAAGACAACCAGTGGTGAATTTTAATTCAAGGGAGTGGGGCTTTCTAAATTAGAAAGACCCATATACCCATAGGCCCATTCGCGAAGCTTGTTGGCCAATGGCCCATGAGATTCTTATATGAAGGTATATTTTATTTCAAAAGGAAATTAAGTTGTTAATTATATAAAGGCCCTTTAGGTCACGTTTTTAGTAAAGGGAGGGGTGAAATTGCAATTTAAAGCCCATTAGAATTTGGGTCCATTTTGTTTTGGGTAATTACATAGCAAGGTGGGGGTAAGATTAGAAACTGCAGGCCCATTAAAGTTTTTGGCTAGCCCATTTGGCGTTTCTATTATTATTATTTCATTTTAGAAAAAAGATTATTATTAAAAAATTGTTGTTATTATTATTAAAAATATTTCTTTACAAAGTATTAAGAGGTTTATTATAATTATTTTGGTATTCATCATTAAAAGATTTTATAAACTATTAGATTTTTTTAAGGGTTTAGTGCTTGGAAAAAAAGAGATATGTATTATGTTGGATCAAGGAGGCCAGGTAGGCCCAGTCCGTATCAAAGGTACAAAAAAGTATATGATGTTGTTTCAATAAAAGCAGTAACATGTTGAGCTGGGTAGTAGGAGGCCCAAAAGTTGTCATGCGCAGATCTGTTTGGAAAATAATGGAAACAACTCACGTATCAATTTACCAAGAAATACACATGTTTTTCATTCATTTAACTAATATTGTACAAATCAAATTTGAATCAAATCTTGGAAATTAAAACAAATCCCAGTTTTCTTGTTACGATAAAAGAGATTATAATAAAATCTTGATATCAATAACAATCCAAACCTAGAATTCCAAAACCTAACTCAATCAAATCTTCAGCAAAATCTTGTAAATTACAACAACACAAATCTCAGAAAATTGTACAGAATATTTATAACTAAATCAAATCTTCTTCTAAAAATAACAAAATCAATGTTATAGACCAAACCAATTCCATCCAAATCGAATCAATTATAAAAACGAATCAAAAATTACAGAAAACATAATCAATTACATAAATCTAATCCCTAAATATAAGCTAAAGACTAATTCGTAACGACAATTTGCAAAGCCCTAGAAAACCCTATAAATACTAGAGGGCTGGAATACAGACGGAGAGGGGGAACTTTAAAATTGATATAGAGACGGAGAGAAGATTTGAAGATGAACGGAAGAACGAGGAAAAACCCTGTTTACTGTTGAAGAATAAGGAGTGATTAGGGTTTCAATATCTGAAACCCTAATCACTATCACCGCCGCCAGCCTTGCCATCCGCCGCTGCTACTCCACTCGAACTTTACAGAACCTACAAGTACAGAAATATAGAGAATCGGGGGCGGAATTGAAAGTTCGAAATCGGGAACGAAATCGCAAGAAAGGGGTAAAATGCTTAGATTTATCTGATTTTTGTGTTTGGTTGTTGTTTGAGGGTATGGGTTTGCGCTAGGGAGGGGGTTATTGTTGCGCCGCGTTTGTGTTGTAGCCCTTAGGGTTTGAAGAAGAAACAGGAGAGGGTTTGTTATTTGCGAGAGAGAGGGAAGACTGTAAATTGAAGCGATGAATGAAAATAAAATGTAAACATAACTTGTTATATTTCATTATGATACAGTACATGTGCGCATACGATAGACATCATGCTCCCTTAAGTTTTGTCCGTGTGATCATTACTGGATGGTCGTAGGCCAAGTCCCACGTAACAACCGTGCACCCTCGCCACGCCCAATACTTTGGCCTTCAAAAATATGATGTGGGATTCCAAATTGCGAAACTCACCCCCATTCCCTATTTTGCTAAAACATAGAACAACAACACACCCCAGGCATTTGGGCCTAACCCAGCGTGACTATTAAAACCCTTATCATTTTACTTTTAAACTAAAACTGCACCCCATGAACTAAATTATTTTCTTTTTTTTTAATCTATTTTTCATTTATAATTATCGTTATTATTTTTTTATTATTATCGTTTCTTATTATTTATAATAATTGTTACTATTACTAATTGTTATTTGTTTATATATATATTATTTATTTATTATCATTTAGAATAATTATTTTATATAAAAAACACATATATGATTTTCTATATTATTGCATTAAAACATTTTTTTAATCATGCATTAATTAGAATTTTTGCAATTAATATTATTAAAAATATATAACAAATCTCAAATTCTTTTTCGCAATAAACTAATCTAAACAAACTATTTTTGCTAAAGGGTTATAAACGTATTTTGACTAATCGCGCACTAAGTCCAAAAATTCCGCGATCTCTACACCTGGTCTAAGTGCGAGGAAATCCCTAAAAAACACAAACCCCATATGAACTACGAATTGTGACTCTGATTCCTCATAAGAGGATACGTAGGCATACGATTAAAATCGTGGCGAGTTCCCCTATTAAAATTTAAAATCCTATTTCACCCGAAACCTAAACCTAAAACCTAATATCTTTAAGAATAAGGTTGATGAAAGGTTCCTAACACCTTCCTTTCGTCTAATGAGGTATGAAACTTAGAATCTCTGTCTTTGCGAATTAGGGTTTCCTATTAGACGCCCTTCCTTAGGATAAAAACTAGTAGTGGCGACTCTCATTAAAAAACCAGTCGCAACAGCTGGTGACTCTGCTGGGGATCTCAACCTTAGGTTTTAGGTTTTATTTTAAGTTTTTATTTTTGTTTATTTATTTGTTGCATTTATTTATTTCTTGTCTATTTTTTTTATCATTATATATTTTCTATGTGGCGGGGTTTTATTTCAAAAAATATATATTCTCAAATAACCCTTAGAAAGAAAGTTCGTATATTAGCTTAGGGGATACATCATCCCTGTGAGTTTATTTGACGACTTCGCCTAGAGTCGGTGGGATTCTGCAAAAGGAATGCTTATCGAGAGATATCCTCTTGACGAGTAGGACTTTGGAATGCCACCCATGACTCTTTGTAACGACCTTAACCAAAATCTCATGACGAGACCTTTCACGACTTAGAGACGAAAAGCTCGGTCCGTAAAGAGGCTCCACCTAAGGAAGGCCCTTGTGTCTTTTCCCTCTGGTGTTATTCATGATACCCTTAAGAAAACCACATTTTGGGAGGGTAGATTAACCGTAGGTAAAAATTAAGGAGCTTACCTTATGAGGGTACCTATCACAAAATCCCGTCACTCAACCCTACATACATGCATTCATACATTTCATATATCCATCATATGTTTCTTTTATTTGTCTTATTCACAGGGTAAAAAAAATAATAAAATCAATATTTTGGTGATTATCTTCGAAAATGGATACCGAAGGAAATAACTTGTCCGCGTTAATGCACCCGACATGTCTGAAATCAAAGCCACAAAAGGGAAATTATATGAAAGAGCTCTACAGATGTTCGCTCGCTGCTATGGAGATACCCTTGATCCTAAGGATATTGAATACTTTCTCAAGCTGTGTCAAGCAATGGTTAATGGTTTCAGAGAAAACATCTGCAAGCGTACCTAGAAGATTTATTTCCCTTTTCTTAATTTCATGCAAACAAGTTTTTGTTTAAGATTGTAATATATTTCAATATCTGGATTATGTTACTTTCAATAAAGACATTTTGTTTCCGTATCTCGATTGCGTATCTATTTCTAAGATATTCACCAAATAAAGATAAAAGAAGCAAAAAGATAAATATACACTCAAGTGAATAAGACATTTAACCCTTTTCATTTGCATACATAATCATTCGCATGCATGCATTTGCAAACACCTGCATTTCATATCAAAACTCATTCTTTTCAAACAAACAAAAATCTCTCCATTTAAACCATTGGTAGAAGAAGATCACCACCTCCTTGGCCTCTATATCAAACAAGGGCCTACCAACAAAAAGAAATGGAAAAGATTGAGGAGAATCAGGCTGCATTCAAAGAGGATCTCAACCAAGTAAAAGGTGATATGAGTTCCATGAAAGGAGATCTGAGTCAAGTTCTCCTGACTCTAAAGAACATCATTGACAGACAGGATCAGATTCCCAGGGTAGCTTTCGAAGAAATAGCTTAAACTATTGGTGCATCAAGAGGTAACCAACTAAGGAAAGAGCCAGAGACAAGACCCCAAAAGTCCGTCATGGCCCAACAAGAGACAAGAGAAGCTGAAACTGAAGAGTTTGTCTCACCGCCATCAAAAGCAGGGGCATCACATACCTTACAAATTCCAATCAACAATGTCGACCACTACTTGGACCTGCAGTATGGAGACCACAACCTAGAGGATGGAAATAAAGCACCCTTAAAGACAATTGTTACTCATGTTGTCGATAATCCACTGGTGATGAATCAATATAAGGCTCTAGAAGAAAGGTTGAAAGTTGTTGAGGTTTTTGACGCTTTTGAGGTAGACGCTCTCGAAATGGGTCTAGTTCCTGATGTGGTAATTCTTCCGAAGTTCAAAGTGCTTGACTTTGGGAAGTACAAGGGGCTCACTTGTCCATGAAATAATTTGTGCATGTATTGCAGGAAGATGCATGCCCATGCCCACGATCAAAAGCTGATGGTTCA
Organism: Vicia faba; assembly: GCA_948472305.1. Classification (NCBI taxonomy): domain Eukaryota; kingdom Viridiplantae; phylum Streptophyta; class Magnoliopsida; order Fabales; family Fabaceae; genus Vicia; species Vicia faba. The sequence continues at coordinate 990,678,445 of OX451740.1, read as the reverse complement.
CTATATTTAAGACAACTTAAATGGGGCATCTCTAGATTGGTATATGCAGCTGGAACGAGTTCACATTCAAACCTGGGAAGATCTTGCTAATGCTTTCTTAAAGCATTATAAATATAACCTGGACATGGCTCCTACTCGCATGCAAATCCAGAATCTCTCACAAAAGAAAGAAGAGTCCTTCAAGGAATATGATCATAGATAGAGGGAAATAGCGTCCCGTGTGAAACCACCGTTGTTGGAAAAGGAGTTATTCGATATGTTCATGGGAACCTTACAAGGGTTATATTATGAGAAGATGGCTGGAAGTATCTCCTCGGGATTCGTGGATCTAGTGACCATCAGAGAAAGAATTGAGACTGGGATAAAGAATGGGAAACTAACAGGGGGACCATCCAATGCCCCCTACAATTCAAAACGACCTGCTTCGAACATCCCCAAAAGAAAATAGGGAGAAATTAATGTTGTAGCCTCACAACCAAGGGCACAACAACCATTAATGATCCCACAAGGAAAGCAACAAGGTAGGTTCGGAAGGCCGCAAAGAAATTTTGATCCACTCCCTATGCCACCTAGCCAGTTATTACATCACCTGGTCAAGGCATCATTGGTGGAACTCAAGCCTCTAGCTCCTCTAGTCGAGCCTCTCCCGCGAAAGTACAATGCCGATGCCAGATGCAAATACCATGCAAACTCTCCTGGGCACACCATAGAACAATGTTGGGCATTCAAGCACAAGGTACAAGATTTGTTAGAATCTTAAGACATCACTTTTGAGAAGCCTAACATAAAATCAAACCATATGCCTTTACATAGGGGACGGACAATAAATGCAATTGAGGTAGACACTAACTTTGGGGCAGTCAGGCTGGCAAAGGCCCTTGTAAACTTGATGAAGGAATATTTGTGGGAATGTGGGTTCCTGTTGGAACATAATAAAGCCTTTGAAAGTACTCTGCAAAAGCTAGTGGACCAGGGGATAGTCCAATTCAGACCATACCCTGAAGAAAAATATGTAGCGGCGATTGAAGGGAAGAAGCCATTGGTAATCCCTTTCCAAGGCCCAAATATTAACAAGAAGACTCTGGTGATCTCGTGGGAAGAATCGGTATAAACCCCAATAATAACACCAAAGAAGACTTTGCAGATGTCAGTAGTTCCAAAGTCCATGATGATAATTAAGGGACCGTCACCTATCCATTATGAAAGTAACAAAGCAGTGTCGTGGAGTTACGACTCAGTCGTGTACATTAATGGAATGAAACAAGAAAATGAGTCATCGCCAAGTCAAATACCTGCAATTTCAAATATAGTAGGGACAGGGGGTATGACTCGCAGTGGTCGAGCCTTTGGATCCGAACCACCAAAGAAGAAAGATGAAACCTCGATAAATGATAAGGGAAAAATAGTGGTGGAAACGAGTTAAGAGAAAGAGTCCTTGAGCAAAAAATGTATCGATCAAGAGGCAAAGGAGTTTCTAAAAATAATTAAAAGAAGTGACTACAGGGTGGTGGATCAGCTTCACCAAACTCCAGCAAAAATCTCCATACTCTCACTACTCATCAACTTTGAAGTGCAACGAGACTCTTTAATGAAGGTAATAAGTTCAGCACACGTGGAAGAAGAAATTACTTTGAATCAATTTGACAATGTTGTAGCAAATCTAACATCCAGATCATACCTGGGTTTTAGTAACAATGAATTACCACCTCAAGGCCGAGCTCACAACAAAGCACTCCATATCTCTATGCAAATAGGTACTACCAGCCTATCCAGAGTACTCATTGATACTGGCTCTGCCCTCAACGTGCTACCAAAATCAAGTCTGATAAAATTAATGATAGAGGATGTTGTGATGAGGCCAAGCTCTATAATAGTGAAAGCATTTGACGGTTCTCAAAGCACGATATTAGGATAAGTGGACCTCCCAGTCAAAATTGGGCCACATATCTTCTATATCACTTTCCAAGTCATGGATATAGAACCGACGTACACTTGTTTACTGGGAAGACCTTGAATTCATGCAGCAGGGGCAGTTACTCCGACATTACATCAAAAATTAAAGTTTTTGGTGGAAGGGAAATTAATCATAATTGACGGTGAGGAGGACATCTTCGTAAGACACATCAAATCGTATAGATATATCACTGTCGACGAAGACTGTATAGCCACCCCATTTCAAGCCTTGGAAATTGCTTCAATGGTGACTTTACCAGTGGAGAAAAGTAATAAGCTTAAAGTGACTTCATGGAGAGATTTGCAAACAACCATGGAAGGTGATGCCTCTAAAAGTTGGGGAAATCTCCCAGAAATTCCTGAGAAGAAGAATCGCTTCGGTTTGGGCTATGAACTATCGAAAGCTACTCTGAAGGGTAAATCATGGTTTCCTCCAATCCAAGAGACCTTCATCGACAAGGGAATAGAGCATGGCGGACATGTGGCGATGATATCCAACAAAGTCAACACCAAAAGGGCAACTGACTTCATCCGAGAATACGCCCCAAGAGAAAGACTCAAAAGATGGACTACCGTGGAGATTGTCGAGATATTTTTCTTTCCTAAGTAATTTTTCTTTGTTTTAAAAAGAACCTATGTCAAGCCCAAGGCATGGGGGTTGCTTGTACGGGTCCCCCCGTTTTGTTTCAGACAATATTTGCAATTAATAAAATTTATATTTTATTTTCAATTAAGATCCTTGCTTTTCTCTTGCATTTATCTCTCAAATTCAAAAATGGAAATACTTTCTTTGCATATGAATTTTCGAAACTCACATACTAAAATATGCACCAAAACATGATAAATATGCAAATCCATGCCCAAAACCACCGATAATGTTACTGTTGTGACCCGATATAATTTTGATGCTCCCATCAACCAAGCTGAAGAGGAAGGTGATGAAGATATTGAACTCTCTAAGGAAATGGCAAGGGAAATAGAGCGAAAGGCTGACAATATACAACCATATCAAGAGGCTATTGATACCAATAATCGGGGCACAGAGGCGGATCCAAAAAAAATCAAGCTAGGGGAAATGTTAGAGCAGAGCGTAAAAGAGAGGTTGATCAAGTTATTGCATGAGTACGTGGATATATTTTCCTGGTCCTATAGAGACGTTCCAGGGTTAGACACAGACATTGTGGTGCATAGACTACCTCTCAAAGAAGGTTGTTCTCTAGTTAGGAAAAAATAAGTGACTACGAAATACCAGGACGTGACAAAGGACCCGAGCCAGGGGCACGTTGGACACTCATGTTCGATGGGGCTTCAAATGCATTGGGGCACAGTATAAGGGCAGTTTTGACTTCTCCAAGAAACCATCACAAGCCATATACTGCAAGATTGTGTTTTGACTTCACTAATAATGTCGCCGAATACGAAGCTTGTATACTAAGACTGGAAGCTTCCATTGATATGAGAATAAATCACCTCGAAGTATTTGGAGACTCTGCATTAGTCATATACCAAGTCAATGGTGAATGGGATACTAAACATCCAAAATTGATTCCATATCGGGGTCATGTTTTAAAGTTGGCTACAGACTTCACGGAGATCACTTTCAGCCACATTCCACGAGAAGAAAATCAAATGGCAGATGCCCTGGAAACTCTCTCAACTATGTCGAAAGTAAATTGGCTAAATCATGAACTGCGTATCATGATCAGACACTTCGAAGAGCCTGCACATTCCCTTGCTATTGAAGAAGGGCCGGATGCCAAGCCTTGGTTGTACGACGTTAAGAAATACCTCGAAAAGCAAGAATATATAGAAAATGCCTCTATCATTGACAAACGGACCCTACGAAAGTTCGTCCTCAAATATTCAAAGAAGGGGATTTAGTACTCAAGAAGATTCTGCTACCTCGCCTCAATTCATGTGGTAAATGGACACCCAACTATGAAGGTTCATACGTAGTCAAAACAGCATTCCTCGGTGGTGGTCTCATCCTCACAACAATGGATGGCGAAGAACTACCGCATCCGAAAAATTCAGACGCAGTCAAAAAATACTATGTATAACAAGATTTCTATGCTCGAAGCCTAAACGGGTGACTTAGGAAAAAAGGAGCGTCCCGGTGGATTGAAAACCCTATAGGGCAATTCAGGCAAAAATTAGGGGCATATAACAAAAAAATTATCCTGGTGGATTGAAAACCCGAAAGGGCGATCCAGGCAAAAATTAGGGATCTTATTAAAAAATAAATAAAGAACAAAAAGACTGCGATCTAAGAACTACGACTACGAACAACGAAGGGAGAGATGGATCTGAATCATACAACTCAAAAGCAAAGGAGACAGGAGCCATTAAAAGGAAATTCGGGAAACAACAGTAACAATTATCATTTTCATTGCCATTTACAGTCTTTAAAATTTCTATAACTATCTCTTTTAAGGAATTACATCATATACATTCGCCTATTCAGAGGCATAATCAATAAAACATTCACTTTTCTTTTCATCTTTCAAATTGTTTTTTTCTTTTCTCATACTTGTTTACAAAATATTGTGCTTACTTTTTATGGTGTTTCCTCAAGTGACTTTCTAGTATGTATACTTGAGAGGGATAAGAGGTCTTTCTAGACTCTTAGAGGTTATTGTGATCTTTTAAGATTAGTGGATTAAGTCCTTTTCTAAAGCAAAATCACCTGAGGAGGATGGACAAGATGTAGCCTTAGTTGAGAAGGTGAACTTGTATAAAAATGAATGTGTTCTTTACTGCTATTAATTTCTACTTGCTCAAAGGCTTTTGCAAAATATTTAGAAAGGGAAAAAGTTTCTATCAACACAATTAAAACCCCCATTTCTTGTGTTTTTCTCCACCTTCAGTTAGGTCTAAAGACAATTTTTATTTGTGGGTACCACAAGAAACTACTTGCTCATCCATATGTTTAATGTCCAAAGAAGATTAAGTCAAGCTATGGCACCAGAAGCTTGGACATCTGGAGCCCAATAGTAATGAAGTGATATTTATAGGTTATTCTATCAATAACAGAGCTTATAAAGATTTTAACTCCAGAACCAAAGTCATGATGTAATCCATTAATGTAGTGGTGAATGATTCAATCATTATGAAAGGGACTAATGTCGATAAATATGTTGGAACATCATCTCAGCAGACTGATGATTAAGAAAATATGGAAGACATTGAGTCCAACAATGATCTAACAGGTACTGAACCAGAATACTCTCAAGCCAACAAAGGTACCTCTATTAGAGTTCATAAAAATCATCCAAAGGAACTTATGATTGGGAATCTTAATGAAGGGATCACCACTAGATCCAGAGATGTGATATCCAATTTGTGTATTGTCTCAAAGTTTGAACCTAAAAATGTGAAAGAGGCCTTGAGTGAGGAAGTTTGGGTCAATGCTATGCAAAAAGAACTAGGTCAGTTTAGAAGGAATGAAGTTTGAGATGTAGTGCCCAGACTTGAAGGAATGAATGTTATTGGCACAAAATAGATTTACAAGAACAAATCTGATGAAAAAGGAATTGTGACCAAAAACAAAGCCAGGCTTATAGCTTAGATATATGACACTGATTTTATAGGAATATCAAACCAGATGGTCCAACATTTTATCAAGCAGATGCAATCTGAACTTGAGATGAGTCTTGTTGGTAAATTGGCACATTTTCTTGGTCGTAAAGTTAAACAAATGGATGATATTATCTTCATTTCTAAAAACAAGTATGCTAAGAATATAGTAAATAAATATGGTCTAGAAAGTGCTAGTCACAAAAGGACACCTGCTGCAACACACTTGAAAGTAACCAAGGATGAAAAAGGAGTTGATCTGGATCAAAGGTTGTACAAAAGCATGATTGATAGTCTTTTGTATTTTATATCTAAGAGACCTGACATCACTTTTGCTGAAAGCGTTTGTGTAAGATATCATGTTGAGCCTAAAATAAGTCACATTACTCAAGTGAAGAGGATCTTGAAATACATCAATGGTACTAGTGATTATGGCAAGTTGTATTCCTATAGTACTAATTCCATGTTTGTAGGGTATTGTTATGCAGATTGGGCAAGTTGTGATGATGATAGAAAAAGAACTTTTGGAGGATGTTTCTTCTTTGGAAAAAATCTTATCTCTTGGTTTAGCAAGAAGCAAAGTTGTGTGTCCTTGTCTACAACTGAGGCTGAGTATATTATAGCAGGAAACATTTGTTCTCAATTGAATTAAATGAAACAAATGTTAAAGGAATACAATGTCGATCAGGATATCATGACACTGTATTATGACAATCTAAGTCCAATTAATATATCCTAGAATCCTATTTAACATAGTAGGATAAAGCATATTGACATTCGTCACCATTTTATTAGGGATCTTATGGAATTACAATCTAAGGAAAGTCTTATGGATTTCTTTCGAGCATCTGATGGAGTCATTCTATTTAGACAAAGGGTGTGCGTACCCAATTGTTGTACCCCAAAATTTTCCCTCCCATATTCTTCAAGAAATTGCCAAGTCATGCTTCAAAATTCCCCAAGGGTTGCACAGTTCAAGGGCCTCCTAAACAGTCAAAATTAGGGTTTTGATTCTGATCAAGAAAGTGAAGTTTCCAAAGGTCCAATCAAGTCTCACATGCCTACAAATATGGTCAAGTATCCTCATATCAAGTTTCAAGACTTTCAGCACAAAATTGCACAGTCAAAAACCCTAATTGCACTACAGTCAACTGTAGGGGCAAAATGGTCATTTGACAGTCAAAAGTTCAAATTTTTGGTCAACATCTCATTTTGAAGCCACAAACATCATTTGATCAATGCTTGATCATGATTCTGAAAGCTTGGCTCAAAAATCATCAAGATGCAAAAGTTTCCTTATTTGGGCAGTTGAAAAAGTCAACTGTAAATTGACCAGGGCATAACTTTCACATGGATTATCAGAAAAATTCCATCCAAATCTCATTTTGAAGAGAAAGACATTTCCTACAACTCATATTCATACTTCAAGTCCAAGAAATGCTCTCACAAAAAGTTATCAATTTCAACATTATAGGTCATTTTCAAAAGTCAACAAAAAGGGACTTTAAGTCAAAGGCCATAACTTGAGATTGGTAAATCAAAATGACATGGGACCAAAGACATTGGTTAGAGGACTCAAAGACCTTTCCAAAATGTCCAAGAACATGAGCAAAGCTTAAAAATTGAGCAAGTTATGCCTTGTGGAAGTTGGGAAATTTTTGGATATTTTGAAAAGTCAACATTGATTCAAAAGACCTAAAATTGCTAATGGGCCCATTTTTCTTCCACATCCAAGGCATGTGCACGACCACTTGGCCCAAAGGGAAGTTTTTATTCATTTTTTATTTATTTATTTGAATTTTTATTAATAATAATTCATTTAAATCAATTAAATACATGAAAAATACTTAACCTACTATTTCAAATCTTTTTGTGCATATAATATCTTCAAAAATTCGTGCATGATCAGATATGGAAGAATTGGAATTGATTGGATATGATTTGTACAAGAAGTGCATGAAAAAGATTGAAAAACTAATGCTTGAAAATCAAATCTTCCAAACCATCAATGCATGGATTTTGATCAAATTTCTTGACCTAATTCACTCATACATAAGTTAAGAATGCAACCCTAGTAAGGAGGACCACTAAGCTGCGCAGAAAACACCATTGGCAAACTTGAAAATTATCAAAAAATCTCAAAACTGAAAACAGGGTTAGAGATCGTTTCAAGCCACAAAACTCTTTCCATTGCATTCCTAGGACATCAAGCAACCTTCCTGGATCAAAAACATCAATCCTAACACCTTGAAACGGTATACAGAAGTCAGGCTTTTTCCACTTTTTCTCATAATCGTATTTTACATTCTATGCACATTCATGGCATTTTGTTTATAGATTCATGATCAGTGATGTGTTTTAAAGCTAACCATATGATTTGATTGGATTTTTATGCGCTATACAAGAAATTGCCATGGTCGTATTTTAGGGTTTTCAGAACCTCAAATTGGGGGTTTTAAAATTAGGAAAAATTGGAGCACAAGACTTGGACCACTGAAACCAACACGATGAGACGATCATGAATCCATCCTCGCGCCTAATTTATGATGCTCCAGGAGCTGTTCGCTATTTTCTCTAAGGGTGCCTAAGGGAACACTTGAAAAACCGTGGCTTATTGTCCTTGTATTTCAGAAAAAAAAATAAACAACGAGGAAGATGACCTCGTGGCATCAGTGGATTGGCTAGTTCAAATTTCGCGCGTAAAGCGCCCCACTAACCATTATTTATTTTATATTTATTGTTTGATATTTAAGGTACAACACGCGCGTTTGGCTTGATTGGTAAAGCATGAGACTGGTAAACTATAGGACCTGGGTTAGATCCCAGGTCCTCACCCCCTTTCATATTTTTCTTCATTTGATATTCGCGTGCAGATTCAGTGTAAAGACACACCATACACCTTCAAGATCAAGCTGTTCACGTGGCTAATGAATTCAATCAACGGCCAGGATCTGGGGGAACATGATGCACTCCAGTCAACGCGTACACGCAAGTGTCAGAGTCAACGAGGCCATGCTGATTTGGGCTCAAAATTGATGGGCTTAACCTCCATATTAAGGGGCAGACCCCCTAGGTTTGCAAACTTTATACTTTCTTTATTTTTTTTTATTATTATACTTTCTTTTAATTATTGTTTATTAATTAATTTCATATTTTCATAATATATAAAAAAACATCAAAAAATCAGAAAAGACAAGAAAAAATAATAAATATTTTTATTCTAAGTACTTTTGTAAATAAATTCATTAATTAACTAGTTAAATTAGGTTTTAATTTTAACTCTTTTAATAAAAATATAAAAAATGTAGAACTAGGGTTTAGGATAATTTTTATTCCTTTTTATTTTTCTTCCATAATAATTAAAATATTAAATATTTATTTTTGTAATTAAATTGCATATAAAATAATTAGGGTTAATTTTAGGTTAAAATTTAATCTTCTTTTTTTTTTCATAAATTAAAAACAACTAGAATTAGGGTTAGCATTTAATTTCAATTATTTCTTTTTCCATTAAAATCATAAAAAACCAAAAAATACCAAAAACAATTTCTTTTTTCTTTTAATTAATTAATTCCATCATTTAATTTAATTTAGTTAAAAAGGGTCCAACGCCCTCGTCTTAATTCTTATTCGCATATTTATTTTATTTCTTTTAATATTTATGTATCTCTCCCGAAGCCGTGTAATTAATTTCTCGTACTTTATCTTCATTAATTCTTTATTTTTTCTGTCAAATCGGGTTCGAGAAATTTTGGCGATGTGGACCCGCGCCTTTTGTAATAGCTTAGAATCTTTACTTCTCGCAAATATTTTAACTGTTAATTGATGCATGCAAGAATGAATGACCATAAATAAAAACAAGCGTAGAACACCAATAACATGACAAGATAAATACAAATGAACATGACACACAAAATCACACACCACCCCTAGGGTACGCCTCACTGTTGCCTTGCCTCGAAAGGTGATCGTCGAGTAGAGGATGTCTTAGTAAGTCCTCATGATCCGGGAACCTGGCATGAGGGTAGCTTCTAAGGTGTCTTCCCATTGCTCTGGTGATCACCATGTCCCGAACCCCGAATTGACCCGAATACCTCCAACAGTGGTGCTACCTACCTCTCAATGGTGGGATGGCACTACTTTAAAGGACATTTACACAGACGAATTCCTTAGGGTAGGTAGGTTCTCGTAGATACTTGCTCTAATTTCAAAACAAATCAAAAATACTTTTCACACCAACACATTTTCAAAAAGCTTTCGAAAGCAACTTTTCAAACACTCTTGAGGACCGATACAAGAGTCGAACTGGAATTTTCAAAGAAACTTTTTAAAACCCACATTTGAAAAGCAAACAAACCATTTTTGAAAACACAAGTGAGCAAGTATCTAAGAGCCCATAGATAACTATGGATAGAAAGGGTGCTAACACCTTCCCTTTCTATAACCTACCTCCCGAACCGAGAGCAATCTCTTTAAGGAATTTTTCTGTGCTTTTGTCCTTTCCATTTGGAGAAAATAAAAGACGGTGGCGACTCTTGCTTCCGCGACATTTTGCGAACCAGCGTTAAACAGTCAGTTCCAGATCCACCGATCACAGAACTGGCGACTCTGCTGGGGACTAAAACTTAAAGTGAGGTGTACCTTAGGGCTAGTTCATAACTGTGTTTTCAATTGTATTGATTTGTTTGCTTTACTATTGTGGGTTGCATGGGAGTTACATAGATCCTAACCCGGATCTGGGGATACCCTGTTTAGGTAGCATAAGCTGTGAGGGACCTGTCCGGCATAGACCGACACGGGTGAAGCAGTGGCTACGTTGGTGTGGCACCTTGGTCTGTACCGATATCCCTTGTGTTGCAACGAGGAGAATATGGGTCTTCTGAGGAGTCATTAAGAACCAACAACCTTAGAACCTTAATTGACGCGACTTGGCCATTAGAACAGTAGCAGTATGCTACGCCCATTGAGGCTAAACTCTCGTGATGGTTCTGGCCTCAAGAAAAGATTGCGATGCTGGAGTTATGATCGATTGAGGGTAGTCAATGATATTGGGATCCTCCAAGAACCCGGTTACTTTTGATAGGACAGGTATGAACCAACAAACTGAAAGAGGGTAATACCTAGACCTCATGCTGGCCTTAAACTCTAAGGGCTTCTCTTGTGTGACTTGTGTGCCTTCGTACTTGACTATTTGCATGCTTGTTATCTAACACAGGAACTACTTGCAGGGTTTGCTTATAGTCCTTAATTGGGACTCATAGCAGGGTTTGCCAAGTTTTTGCAGGTTTTGTCCATAGCCCTTAATTAGGACCCATGGCAGGTTTACTGAGTTTGCTTGCAGGTTTTGTTTATAGTCCTTAACTAGGACTCATAACAGGGTTTACTGAATTTCCTACAGGTTTTTGTTTTAGTCCTTAACCAGGACTCATAACAAGGTTTACCAAGTCCTTGCAGGGTTTGTTTATAGTCCTTAACTGGGACTCATGACAGGTTTTACTTGAGCTTCTTGCAGGTTTTGGTTTGCAGTCCTTAATAAGGGCTCATAACAGGGTTTATCTATACTACCCCATGCATCATGACATCATACCATTGCATGCATCCCACATAAAGGCTAATCCATTTCAAGGACCTCAAGGGCTTGTGATGCAGGTCATGATGAATCAAACATCTAGCAAGGGGCAAAGAGGATTTATTTTCCTCTAGCCAAAGTTGTCAGGGGCTATTACCCACTTGATATGGTGAGCTCTGACTCTTGAAGAAGGTTCCCCTAACCAAGTTTGTTTGGAAATCAAAACCAGACATGATGATTAAAGTCAGGGGCTATGACCCACTGGATATGGTGAGCCTTTGACCCTTGGAAGAAAAGATTCTCAACAAATATGAAGTTCTTTCAATCAAGCTACCTAGTTCTAACGATTTTGGTTTACCCCGCGAGATCCTTGAAAACATTGCATATATATCATACATATCATTGCATTACAGGTACCCTTGTTGCAGGTCACTTACCTTTCCCGCTGTTTATTTCAGCAATGGCTTCCCAACAAGACCACCAGGACTTTCTTGCTCAAGAGACCAGGTTCGGGAAAATCCTCCTGAATCTATCCAAGGGGCAGGAAGAGCTAAGGACACTTCTCATGGAGACCTTTATCAGGAACAGTGCTGAGGATGAAAGACTGAATCACCTACAGGCTGAGATGGATGCATTGAGGGTCCAGATGCTGGGGCAGGTGACTTCCATTAAAGGGTTATCTCAAAGACAGGATGAGCTCTGGTTTCTCGTCAACCAACTGCTTCAGGGTAACCAACTGGGGCAAAAGTCTAAGGGTAAAAAGCCAGTCATCGTTCAACCACCTTTGAGACAAGGAGGTAAGGGGAGAGCTCCTCAAATGGCTCCAGTGTCACAAATTCAACATCACAACCAACAGAAGAGCGAGAGAAGGCAGTTCACTCGGCTCAGCATGACCTTATCCCAAATATTACCACAGTTGCTGGAGACCAAGCTGGTAACTCTAAAAGAAGCTCCGAAGAGCCAAAATACAATGTCACCGAAGTATAACCCCAACGCCCGCTGCGCTTATCACTCTGACAGCCCGGGGCATACTACAGATGATTGTTGGAGCTTGAAAAATAAGATCCAAGACATGATCGACGCTGGAGAAATTCAGTTTAAAGTACCCAAGACTCCCCACGTGATCACTGCTCCCTTGCCAAAACATGGCTAGGATTGAGAAATTTTTGTTCATTCGAATGTTCAAGTTGCAATCCTCTTTTGTTCAAACATTTACTCATGTTAAACATTGTTATTTCATTAATGCATCGCATTTGTCTGTTCTAAAGCAATATATTCGTATTCACTATACGCAAGTTATTTTCATATTTTTTCTGATGTCAACTCTTGATCTAAAATTCTAAGCCTCTTGAGGGAGGATGACGAAAACGATACCATAATCTGCAGTATGCTTTTGAACAGACCCCGCTGATGAGGTACAGGCATTGTTTCAATCCCTGAATACTGGAGTTATAAGGATGATAATCTCTCGTCAACCCCTCTGAGCCAAAGAAGTAGGAGTTTTTCTTTTCGAAATTTAAAACCCTTAATCATAACCTGGGGCAGGGTAGTCTCTCAGTTGATCCAAGTGCATAACGAATGGCACCAAAGAAGTCCTTACAAAACGAAGAAAGACAGTGATGGTTCCGAATAATCAATAAAGAAAGGCAGTCATTATCTCAAAAAAAATAAAAAAAACCATTAGGTCAAAACCCATGAAGGAGACTTACAAAACTGGGGCATCCCGCTGACTGTGATTCCAAAAAAGGAAACAGCTCAGGCAAAAAAGAAAGGGATAACAAAAAAATCAGAAAAGAAAGAGGTCTCACAAACCCTCAACAAAAACAAAAATGACTGCCTATTCAGAATAAATCATCAATATCTGAACCATCATTGGAACACCAAGCAAAGACCCAAACAAGGTCTAACGTATGATCAACTGAGCTTAGGTTTGGAGAACATCACGAAGAGCGGGTGGGTACAAATAATTTGAGCCTTTATCCTTTGTTTCTTAAAACATGAACCAGGCCACGTTATAACCCTTAAAAGTCCTAGCTGAAGCATGGGTTAGTTCGAAAGCATACTGTTACGAAAGGTATCCTGACTCCTTAAGGCTTATGGTAAATACAGAGTTGACATCACGTTTTACAAACAATCACTGGTTTTATGAAAAAAGAATGCATTTTCAAAATCTTCAAAACAGACATAGGCTTTGCATTTTTAACATAACTTTGTTCGCATCTGACTTTTTGTTTGAACAACATAGAAGTTCGCACGACGAATGCCTAATGAACAGAAGTACTTCCAATCAAGGGGCATGATATGATCATGGTCCAATCATCTGGGGCAGTCCAATCAAGATTCGGAGAATCTCTCAAAGGCCAAATAGCCTGGGGCAAATCTCCGCATGAGTCACCTGGGGCATTTCAACAATAAATCTTGCCTGATCAAACACCTTCCGGTGGCATGGCAACACAACAACAAGGGCACTTCCCTACATTCTGAGAACATGGACCTAGTCGGAAAAAATACTACGCATCATCAAAGACCCGCTAGGTTGATATACCTAGGCAAAAATAAGGGCTTCCCGGCGAACCAAAAGGGTTCGGGCAAAATGAAGGGATGAAATGAAAAAAATCTGTACACCCGGCAAGTCGAAAACCTGAAAAGGCGGCTTGGGCAAAAATGGGTATCCCGGTGGACTAAAAACCCGAAAGGGCGGTCCAGGCAAAAGTTAGGGATCAAAAGCGTACGACTATGTCCTGTCATCTTGTCACCGGCCCACCGGAAGAAGGTTTGACCCTCAACAACTGTCAGCACCTCACAGGTCTTCTTCTCCAACCTCAGAAACAAGGGCAATAAAGAGTTGTCCAAGCGATCTAATTGTTCTGTCCTCTAAGGTATCAAGGTAGGTTCAGCTAAAGAACATAACCAGATATCTCAATTCCCCAGAGAGTGAGCCAGCAAGTCAGTGCACTCTCTCCAAGCTATATTATCAAATCTTAAGGAAGTTGAGTATCCTCCAGCAGATATCAACATTCCCCAGCAGTATACATATATTCTTAACAAGCATCCCCGGCAGTCTTGGTCTAAATATTGTTCCCCGGTGGCATATCAACATTCAAAGGAATCACTTCCCCAGCATATCAAAACTTCCCCAGGAGAGCCCAATCTGGTTCCCCAGGAAAGTTGGAATTCATCTCCCCAAGCAGTAAGCTTATCCCCAGTAGATTCTGGGAGCTTATCCCTGCAGAGCACGAACGCGTCACCCGACTTTATTCAAAGAGTTATTCCCTCACCAGGATATAACTGGGTTATCCTCAGCCAAAAGCCATGGAAAGATCGTCGTCGACAAAGTCTTCTTATCCCCAGCGAAGTCCAGTAACACTTCCAACGCAACAAGAGTGTCCTCAGCAAGTTACTACCAACAATTCAGCAAGATATCTCTCTCCCCACAGAGTATTGCTCCCCAACAAGATCGTTAGAGTGCTTTCCTCCCCGCAGAGTTATTTCATTCGCCAAGTTTATTCCCCAACGGAGTCATCTTCTCCTACCGGTATTCTTGCAACTAGCATCCCCAGCGGAAGCGAAATCTATTCTTCAACATCAGCCCAGGAGATGACTTCCCGGCACCCGTCAAGGATTTACTTTCCTAGATGAAAACATACATTCCTAAATATCACATACATCATTATAGCATGCATGGACGCATCATATCTTACAAATCTCATTTATGGTGAGAACATCATTTCTTGACCCATATCATGCATTGCATATGACTGACCTTTACCTTTCAGGAAAGTTTCAGCTAAATTCTCAATCATATTTCAAGACTCTAAGACCTTATCTGGTTCAGTTAATCGACTCCAAAGATTTCTTATCCAGTCCAAGGCCTTCTCTAGTCCAGCTAAATCGACCCCAAACAGATTTTTCTGATGAAGACTCAGTAGAAGTCATCAAAGGTTTTTCTCAGACGTCCGCTTTTGAGATTATAATTTCCTATGGTTCTCTCCCCGATGTTGTGGAGACGATAATTCCATCCCAGGTTTTTCTCAAAACGTCCGCTTTTGAGATTATAATTTCCTATGGTTCTCTCCCCAATGTTGCGGAGATGATAATTCCATTCCAGGTTTTTCTCAAACGCCCGCTTTTGAGATTATAATTTCCTATGGTTCTCTCCCCAATGTTGCGGAGACGATAATTCCATCCCAGGTTTTTCTCAAACGTCCGCTTTTGAGATTATAATTTCCTATGGTTCTCTCCCCAATGCGGCGGAGATGATAATTCCATCCCAGGTTTTTCTCAAACGTCCGCTTTTGAGATTATAATTTCCTATGGTTCTCTCCCCAATGTTGTGGAGATGATAATTCCATCCCAGGTTTTTCTCAAACGTCCGCTTTTGAGATTATAATTTCCTATGGTTCTCTTCCCAATGTTGCGAAGATGATAATTCCATTCCAGGTTTTTCTCAAACGTCCGCTTTTGAGATTATAATTTCCTATGGTTCTCTTCCCAATGTTGCGAAGATGATAATTCCATTCCAGGTTTTTCTCAAACGTCCGCTTTTGAGATTATAATTTCCTATGGTTCTCTCCCCGATCCTGCGGAGATGGTAATTCCCACCAAGATTTGCTCAAATTGCTGTTGAAGCTGAAGTTATCCTAGGTTCTCTCACCGTTCCCGCTGAGGTAGTAACCATCCCTGGTTCATTCATCATCTTTTGAAGCTCCAGATCCAGCTCCTGTAACCAGTCAGGACATATCTATACAAAGCATCTGAAGACCAGCTCCTGCAACATGTCAGGTACTCATTTTTTTCTTTTGCAGGTATGCAGGTTCTCGCTAAGGAATCTCTTACGCGATCAACATCCAGATGGCATCTATAAGCCCATCATCCTATCCATCAATCTCCAAATGGCATCTATAAGCCCATTCCCATCATCACACTGCTACTATGTGAGCGCAAATTTCTGGGCACTCTAGTGTTCAATCATCTTCTACCTTCGGATTACGAAAGGCACGTCAGCCAATCTGCATCCTCAGGTCTAAGAAGATTGAACAGGGGCAACTGTTGTACCCCAAAATTTGCCCTCCCATATTCTTCAAGAAATTGCCAAGTCATGCTTCAAAATTCCCCAAGGGTTGCACAGTTCAAGGGCCTCCTAAACAGTCAAAATTAGGGTTTTGATTCTGATCAAGAAAGTGAAGTTTCCAAAGGTCCAATCAAGTCTCACATGCCTACAAATATGGTCAAGTATCCTCATATCAAGTTTCAAGACTTTCAGCACAAAATTGCACAGTCAAAAACCCTAATTGCACTACAGTCAACTGTAGGGGCAAAATGGTCATTTGACAGTCAAAAGTTCAAATTTTTGGTCAACATCTCATTTTGAAGCCACAAACATCATTTGATCAATGCTTGATCATGATTCTCAAAGCTTGGCTCAAAAATCATCAAGATGCAAAAGTTTCCTTATTTGGGCAGCTGAAAAAGTCAACTGTAAATTGACCAGGGCATAAATTTCACATGGATTATCAGAAAAATTCCATCCAAAGCTCATTTTGAAGAGAAAGACATTTCCTACAACTCATATTCATACTTCAAGTCCAAGAAATGCTCTCACAAAAAGTTATCAATTTCAACATTATAGGTCATTTTCAAAAGTCAACAAAAAGTGACTTTAAGTCAAAGGCCATAACTTGAGATTGGTAAATCAAAATGACATGGGACCAAAGACATTGGTTAGAGGACTCAAAGACATTTCCAAAATGTCCAAGAACATGAGCAAAGCTTAAAAATTGAGCAAGTTATGCCTTGTGGAAGTTGGGAAAGTTTTGGATATTTTGAAAAGTCAACATTGATTCAAAAGACCTAAAATTGCTAATGGGCCCATTTTTCTTCCACATCCAAGGCATGTGCACGACCACTTGGCCCAAAGGGAAGTTTTTATTCATTTTTTATTTATTTATTTGAATTTTTATTAATAATAATTCATTTAAATCAATTAAATACATGAAAAATACTTAACCTACTATTTCAAATCTTTTTGTGCATATAATATCTTCAAAAATTCGTGCATGATCAGATATGGAAGAATTGGAATTGATTGGATATGATTTGTACAAGAAGTGCATGAAAAAGATTGAAAAACTAATGCTTGAAAATCAAATCTTCCAAACCATCAATGCATGGATTTTGATCAAATTTCTTGACCTAATTCACTCATACATAAGTTCAGAATGCAGCCCTAGTTAGGAGGACCACTAAGCTGCGCAGAAAACACCATTGGCAAACTTGAAAATTATCAAAAAATCTCAAAACTGAAAACAGGGTTAGAGATCATTTCAAGCCACAAAACTCTTTCCATTGCATTCCTAGGACATCAAGCAACCTTCCTGGATCAAAAATATCAATCCTAACACCTTGAAACGGTATACAGAAGTCAGGCTTTTTCCACTTTTTCTCATAATCATATTTTACATTCTATGCACATTCATGGCATTTTGTTTATAGATTCATGATCAGTGATGTGTTTTAAAGCTAACCATGTGATTTGATTGGATTTTTATGCGCTATACAAGAAATTGCCATGGTCGTATTTTAGGGTTTTCAGAACCTCAAATTGGGGGTTTTAAAATAAGGAAAAATTGGAGCACAAGACTTGGACCACTGAAACCAACACGATGAGACGATCATGAATCCATCCTCGCGCCTAATTTATGATGCTCCAGGAGCTGTTCGCTATTTTCTCTAAGGGTGCCTAAGGGAACACTTGAAAAACCGTGGCTTATTGTCCTTGTATTTCAGAAAAAAAATAAACAACGAGGAAGATGACCTCGTGGCATCAGTGGATTGGCTAGTTCAAATTTCGCGCGTAAAGCGCCCCACTAACCATTATTTATTTTATATTTATTGTTTGATATTTAAGGTACAACACGCGCGTTTGGCTTGATTGGTAAAGCATGAGACTGGTAAACTATAGGACCTGGGTTCGATCCCAGGTCCTCACCCCCTTTCATATTTTTCTTCATTTGATATTCGCGTGCAGATTCAGTGTAAAGACACACCATACACCTTCAAGATCAAGCTGTTCACGTGGCTAATGAATTCAATCAACGGCCAGGATCTGGGGGAACATGATGCACTCCAGTCAACGCGTATACACGCAAGTGTCAGAGTCAACGAGGCCATGCTGATTTGGGCTCAAAATTGATGGGCTTAACCTCCATATTAAGGGGCAGACCCCCTAGGTTTGCAAACTTTATACTTTCTTTATTTTTTTTTATTATTATACTTTCTTTTAATTATTGTTTATTAATTAATTTCATATTTTCATAATATATAAAAAAACATCAAAAAATCAGAAAAGACAAGAAAAAATAATAAATATTTTTATTCTAAGTACTTTTGTAAATAAATTCATTAATTAACTAGTTAAATTAGGTTTTAATTTTAACTCTTTTAATAAAAATCTAAAAAATGTAGAACTAGGGTTTAGGATAATTTTTATTCCTTTTTATTTTTCTTCCATAATAATTAAAATATTAAATATTTATTTTTGTAATTAAATTGCATATAAAATAATTAGGGTTAATTTTAGGTTAAAATTTAATCTTCTTTTTTTTTAATAAATTAAAAACAACTAGAATTAGGGTTAGCATTTAATTTCAATTATTTCTTTTTCCATTAAAATCATAAAAAACCAAAAAATACCAAAAACAATTTCTTTTTTCTTTTAATTAATTAATTCCATCATTTAATTTAATTTAGTTAAAAAGGGTCCAACGCCCTCGTCTTAATTCTTATTCGCATATTTATTTTATTTCTTTTAATATTTATGTATCTCTCCCGAAGCCGTGTAATTAATTTCTCGTACTTTATCTTCATTAATTCTTTATTTTTTCTGTCAAATCGGGTTCGAGAAATTTTGGCGATGTGGACCCGCGCCTTTTGTAATAGCTTAGAATCTTTACTTCTCGCAAATATTTTAACTGTTAATTGATGCATGCAAGAATGAATGACCATAAATAAAAACAAGTGTAGAACACCAATAACATGACAAGATAAATACAAATGAACATGACACACAAAATCACACACCACCCCTAGGGTACGCCTCACTGTTGCCTTGCCTCGAAAGGTGATCGTCGAGTAGAGGATGTCTTAGTAAGTCCTCATGATCCGGGAACCTGGCATGAGGGTAGCTTCTAAGGTGTCTTCCCATTGCTCTGGTGATCACCATGTCCCGAACCCCGAATTGACCCGAATACCTCCAACAGTGGTGCTACCTACCTCTCAATGGTGGGATGGCACTACTTTAAAGGACATTTACACAGACGAATTCCTTAGGGTAGGTAGGTTCTCGTAGATACTTGCTCTAATTTCAAAACAAATCAAAAATACTTTTCACACCAACACATTTTCAAAAAGCTTTCGAAAGCAACTTTTCAAACACTCTTGAGGACCGATACAAGAGTCGAACTGGAATTTTCAAAGAAACTTTTTAAAACCCACATTTGAAAAGCAAACAAACCATTTTTGAAAACACAAGTGAGCAAGTATCTAAGAGCCCATAGATAACTATGGATAGAAAGGGTGCTAACACCTTCCCTTTCTATAACCTACCTCCCGAACCGAGAGCAATCTCTTTAAGGAATTTTTCTGTGCTTTTGTCCTTTCCATTTAGAGAAAATAAAAGACAGTGGCGACTCTTGCTTCCGCGACATTTCGCGAACCAGCGTTAAACAGTCAGTTCCAGATCCACCGATCACACCAATGATGCAGTGTTAAAGAGAATGATTATGTATGAAGCTCACAAGATCAAGTTTACCATTCATCTTGGATCAATCAAAATGTACCAAGACCTGAAGAAACATTTTTGGTGGCCTGGCATGAAAGTAGATGTTGCAAACTATGTGGCAAAGTGTGTGATTTGTCAACAAGTGAAGATAGAATACCAAAGGCTCGGTGGTATATTACAACCATTGGATGTTCCAATATGGAAATGGGACATCATATCCATGGATTTCATTGTAGGATTACCACGTACTTTGGGTGGACATGATTCCATATGGGTGATTGTAGACTGATTGACGAAGTCCACACATTTCTTATCGGTTAAGGGTAAACACAAAGCTCTTCACCTGGAAAGACTTTTTGCATCTGAAATTGTTAGATTTCATGGTGTGCCATCTAGCATTGTATCAGATAGAGACCCAAAGTTCACTTCACGGTTTTGGAAGGCATTTCATCGTGAAATGGGAGCAAAGTTGAATTTGAGTACTTCTAACCATCCTCAAACTGATTGGAAAACAAAGAGAACTATCCAAACCATCGAAGATATGTTAAGAGATTGTATTCTTGAAAGTGGGGGATGTTGGAAAGATCATTTTCCTTTGATTGAATTTGCATACAACAATAGTTATCATGTGAGTATCGGTATGACACTCTATGAAGCTTTGATTGGAAGGAAATGTCGATCACTGTTGTGTTGGTCAGAAGATGGTGAGAGAGGAATTCTTGCACTAGAAATAATTCAAGAAACAACAGAAAAGATTAAGACGATCCAAGAAAAGATGAAGAAAGCGCAAGATTGTCAAAAAAGTTATACGGATAAAAGGAGAAGGCCTTTGGAATTTGAGGAAGGTGATCATGTCTTTTTGAAAGTTACTCAGAGGCTAAAGTTGAAAGGACCGTTTTAGATGTAGAAGCTTAGCCTGAGATATGTGGGATCTTATCAGATCATGGTACGGGTAGGTGAAGTTGCATACTAGTTAGCTTGCCTCCTTCACTATTTGGTCAACATGATGTATTTCACGTATCTCATCTCTGAAAGTTTGTGCCAGATTCTTCTCATCCTATCCTTCCAAATGCTATTAAGATAGAACCAAATCTTTCCTATCAGACGCAACCCATTTGCATTTTGGAACATCCTATCAAATCCTTGAGAAGTAAGTAGATACCTCTTGTGAAGGTTTTATGGGAAGAGTCTCGCCCGGAGGAAGCTACTTGGGAGCTCGAATCGGAGATGCGAGAGTTGTACCCTCATCTTTTCTGGTAAGTTTTTTAATTCGAGGATGAATTCTAATCTAAGGGTGGGAGAATGTAATACCCAGTATACTTATTCCCTAATAGACACTACTGATTTTATTAGTGATGAACATTAGTGGGATAACTATATTAAACATGCTTTATTATTATGGAGAAATAAATATTTAATGATAACAAGGGTATTATGGTCCTTGTGCCTTTAAATGAAAAATTAAGGGAGTGTTTGACTTGACATTTCCTTGTCCATTATTCCAAAATCAGATTATGTTGGGAGGAATAGAAAGAAAAGAAGGAAGCATGAAAGAGAGGATGGGAGGAAAAAGAAGAAGAGATCAATCTCTATCATTCCATCTTGCATGCTTCAAATTATGCTCCATCATCATCAATCTCTCCTCATTTCTGTTCCAGCTCCTTCACATCACTAATTTCAGGTGAGTTTCATTAGATATAGAGACTTGGGGTTTGGGAATTCTTGATGGGATAAGGATTTTGTGAGATACATGTTTCCAATCCTCTTTGAAAAATGCATGATTGTGACCCTATTTTTGAAATAGTATGTATATACATCACTAATCTAAGGAATTGATGCATATTCCTATTTACATGTGGGAAATTAGGGTTTTGAGGACCCCAAGTCTGAATTCTGTGTTTTCTGGTTTTTATGAGCACAGTATAGTTTTCTTAGCAAACTATAGTTCGCTTAGCGAAAGTATGGAACTAAAAGGGGAATTATGCAGCAAAGTTTGTTTAGGGAACTAGGATTGGTGTAGAGAAATAGCTTTCGCTATAAAGTTTTCATAGCGACGGTCTAGGACTGAAAGAAAAGAAATTAATAAGTATTCGCTGCTAGTTCGCTTAGCTAATCGGGCATTCACTAGGAGTTTGCGTAGAGAACTGTGACTTCCAAAACTTAGTGAACCTACTAACTTCATTCGCTGGGACTTCACTTAGTAAATCGGGGCTTCGCTGGGAGTTCGCTTAGTGAACCTGTCCTGACAGAAACTTATAACTTTCTCCCGAAGTACAGAAATGTTCCAGAATTAGAAACGGAGGGCCTTTGTAGCTATCTAATGATATTGTATGCATGTCTAAGGCTGAGGTACTGCTATGTATGCTCTTTAAATGTTCATGAATTATGTTTTTGCTTAATACGTGTTGTTGTAATAATGTATTATATGATGCATGAATTGATATGAACAATTGTAGTTTCCCGTCGTCCTGGTATAACATTCGGATGTATTTGCCTGTGTAGCTTGATGTTCTTGATTTCATGATATATGCTTGAATCGAAGTAGGCCTGCTTATAGATTGTAAATCACTTATGACCACGACTAATGTAGTGTGTTCTTTAGTTTGTGTCTTGTTGTGTGTTCTGGAATACCTTGTTGTGTGTTCTAGGTATGTCATACACACTTGAGCTACCATTGTGATGTGCAGTTAGGGGTCCTTTGGGGGCGTTTCTCTACTTGTGGAGATCACATTGGAGTTCTTGGTATGGTGGGGAAGAAAATTTATATGTAGGCAATCCTTGGTTTAACTCACCTCTAATGGTGCCACGTATGCAAAACCATTAGGCTTTCACCCAGTTGGCTTGTGTTGTCAAGACAGAGTTTTTGTACCTAATAGTGGCTTTGTGCCGAATAGGCTTATACGTGTAGGTGTGATGATAGACGAGGAGGAGATTCTATAGAGGCAATGCCACCTTGGGTTTTAACTCGTCATAGATGGAATTCCAATTAAGAATGATCTGATTCATCATGCAGTGTGCTCGTACAAGTCTCTTGATGCGATGCACGGGAGTAACTCTTCGAGGGTGCGAATGTGTAGTCTATTGAGTAGATAGAATATACTTCTGGATTCCTCGTACACGAGTATGTGTTTGCATATTGTTTGTGGCCATTGTGCCGATTATTTTTTCTTGTTACCTCATTGGATAGTTATGGGACTTCCAATGATGGTGTACCACTGTTGTGTATTTGCACCTAGCTGTGAGATAAAACCTCGGATCCACGGCGGATCCGTTTGATGTATGCACCTTGTAGAATTGAGGGAACCCGTAAGATAGGGAGATTCACTGAGATTTAGTAATCTCACCATATTCCAATTATATTTTTCAGGTTCTTCGAGGCATGACAAAGGCGAGGGTAAGATGGCTTAGTCTTGCAATGGTGTTTCATTAACGACGTTCTTTTTCTCTTTGGATCTTTCTACTATGTATTTTTTGGACTATGTATTAGTACTCTTATGTGAATATTGTATCTTTTGGCCATGACGGTTTCAGAAAAAATTTGTAATCTGTACTAATACTTATTTCCATTCCACTACTAATATAATATTGTTTATGTACCATTTTAATACCATATGCATATATCCTATGAAAAGTATATGTGGGGTGTTACACAATGCTCCAAATAGGCATGAATACCCACCAAATAAATGAAAAACTATCAACCGATACATTAATTACATAAAAACACAAATATACACAATATGTACACATTTACACAAAAGTTGAGGTTTATTCAAGGATTTTAACAAACAAGAGTCGATAAGTGCCACAAAAATATATACAAAAAAGAATATAATTCGTCACTTATCAAACTCTCCTCAACTTAGACTTATTAGTCCTCAAACAAGAATCAATCAATCCTAAAGAAACAAGAGTAATCAACAAGAATCATGAGTCAATAAGTTTAGAAAAACAAAAACAAATGTATGGCTTAAGAATCAACATTGTACACGCAAAATAATGCTTACCACTATACTACAACAACAACAACATGAGAATGAAACATATCCTAAGTACAAAAACCATACCAAACTTTCTAAAACAACACAAGCTAAATCATGAATCACACCTAACAAAAATTCATTGAGTGATGAAAAACACATAAAAGTGAGGGACTTGACACTCATCCAACAATCTTGTAAACAAAAGACTAAATTATGCATTCATCCTAAAAACTCATATTGAAAACATAAAAGCAAGAATTACAAGGGTTTTCAAGGTTGTAATGTGGCTTGGTTAATAAACAAGGGTCAATTTTTAAAGGTAACTTAAATAAAAACTTGCATAATCCTAAGGGAGTGATCAATTCACAAAGTCTCGAGCACCTAAACTTCAATCACACTTTTTCTTCTTTCCCAAGTGTTACACCAAACACAAAACTTATTTAGCACAATTATTTGATACCTTTTTTTCTTTTTCAAAGCTTTTTTTATTTTTTATTTTTTTTTCTTTTTTTTCACTTTTTTTTCCTTTTTCTTATTCTCAACCTCATAGAAACCAACAAATAAGCAAGCAATCAGTTTTCTCCCTAACTTTAATTTAACTAAACATCATAGTGTGAATGCTCCCTACTTTCTAAGGTAAGATAAAAATTAAAATCACAAATCATGGTTGAGGGTTCAAGAAACAAAAATCAAAATCCATTCAAAAGTAAGTGAACTAAATAGTCATGGACAAGCATCCTATTTTAAATACAACATGGATATTGACAAAAAGGCTCAAAGGGGGTTATGAATTCTCGCTCACTCAAAAGGTAAATTGACTATTTGGTCAAGTGGTTGTGCTTATAATTAAAGAAAGAGCCTTGATCCTTTTCATGCTTTTATATAATCAACACAAATAAAATATTAAACATAATAAAATCTAATTAAAACAAGAATGTTGGTCTCCTGCATATATGAACAATGAAAAGCTTTCTCACATTTGGGGTAGGAACTAAAGTGATTTATTTCTTGAACAAGTAATACAAAAGAATGAATGACATGGTAATTGTACAAATTACAAGTTTCTTAATCATGTTATGCTATAGAAAGTGATAAAAGAATACCTTGTGTGATACCAACTTCAATTACTATCATTATCATACATCTATAAGTTAAAACGATCAAACTTGAAAAATCACCTCGAAATTCGTCAACTTAACAGACCAAAATTGGAGTCCAAAAAACAAACAAAAGAATTTGAAAATACTACTATTATTTACTAATCTAAAAAGCCTTGGTGGAAGTGGGAAAAATGAGGTCAAGTGAAAAAATATATCACTGGCCAACACAGCTAAGCTCCCTAAGCAGCAGTAGGGCATGCTAAGCGGCTGCAAAAAAAAAAGAGCGTGCTAAGCCATAGCAGAAAAGTGCAGAAAAATCATAACAACCTCTGAATCTTGTTGCCAACCTCCACTAACACCTACACAAATCAACTACAAAATATACAAAATTTACAACTGTTGGGGTGCCTCCCAACAATTTCTTGTTTTACGTCGTTAGCTTGACGCCTTTACTGTGCTTGAATAGTAACTTCCTCTTGCCACCCGATGTTTTTCTTCAATGAGCAACCCGAAAACAAGTGTCATAACCAAACACTTAAACAAACATTATGTAAACAAGAAAATCTACAATAACACAAGAGGGGTAACATATATATACACAAACTTGAACACAACAAAAATAAATACATAAACAAGTATGGAAAAAAAACACAAACATACAAGTATGCATGAATACCTACCAAATGAATTAAAAACGATCAATCGATACATTAATTACAGAAAAACACAAATATAAACTATGTACACATTCACACAAAAGTTGAAGTTTATTCAAGGATTTTAAAAAAACATGAGTCGATAAGTGCCACAAAACAATATACAAAAATAACTATAATTTGGAATTTATCACTCTCTTAAAAGCAAGCAAAAGCATAACAACATTTTATCCATGATTAAAGAGGATGGTACCACCATCACTAAACAAGAGGAGTTTGAAGAAGAGATCTTTATATTTTAAGTAAAACTGGTGGGTATGACATCTACAAATCTTAAAGGAGTCAATATTATGCATATGAGGCAAGGGAATCAAATCACTATGGATCAGGGTAACTATCTGATTGCTCCTATTACTGTCAAATATATTCAAAATGCGCTTAATAGAATTAGTGATGTAACAACTCCAAGAATAGATGGTTATGGAGCAAAGTTGTTCAAGGGGACTTGGAAGATTATTCAGATTGACATAATCAATATTGTGAGAGAGTTCTTTAAGAAGGAAGATATGTATTATCTGTGAACTGCACTCTTGTCACCCTCATCCCTAAAGTTGCAAATGCTTCTATGGTGAAAGACTTCAAGCCAATACCTTGTTGTAATATTGTATACAAGATTATATCAAAGATCATTATAGCCATATTGAACAAGGTGTTGTGAAGTATAATTGATTATAGCCAGGTGCATTTGTTCCAGGGATCCATATCCATAACCACACCCTCATTTCATATGAGTTGATAAAAGGTTATAACACCAAAGTTGGACCTCCCAAATGTATGCTTCAGATGGACCTCCAAAAGGCCTATGACATTGTAGATTGGTGTCCCCTAGAAACCATTATCATAGTGTTAAGTTTTCCAAACTATTCATCAGAGGGATTATGTTATCAGTCACTACAATGTCATACAAATATAAGATCAACGGGGAGCAAACCAATCTTCTCAAGGCCAAAAGAGGCTTGAGACAAGGGGATCCCCTATCCCCATTACTTCTTGTCATAATGATGGAGTACCTTCATAGGACTGTGCAAATCCTGCAAAGCAACCACAACTTTAATTACCATTCAAAGTATAAGAAATTAAGAGTGATTAACTTGATTTTGCTGATGATCTACTCATTTTCTCTAGGGGTGATCATGTGTCCATAGACTTGGTGATGAAAACCTTCTCCGATTTCTCTCAGTCCACGGGCTTGGAAGTAAATCCCAACAAATGCAAAGTCTTCTTTGGCAATGTTGAGACATCACATCAATAGGTAATTCAATCTCTAACTAAGTTCTCTATAGGGGTCTTGCATTTTAGATATTTATGAATTCCTCTTTCTAAAAAAAAGTTAGAAGTCCATGAGTGAATGTTGTTGTCTGAAAAAATTGTTTCTCGTATCAAACATTGGAGTTCTAGACTCATTAGCTTTGCTAGGAGAGTTCAATTAATCAAAAGCGTTATATTTTCCAATGCCAACTACTGGATGAACTGTCTACCTATCCCCAAGAGAGTCATTAAAAATGTTGAAGCATTTTGTAGATCTTTTCTCTAGTTTGGCTCTGAAAAAATCACAAAAAAATCTCCTATAGCCTGGAAAAGAGTGTGTACTCTGAGGAAGCAAGGGAGCATGAATATTATTGGGCTTGAGGATTGGGATAAAGCTAGTCTCTTAAAGTTGTTGTGGAACTTAAGTGGTAAAGCAGAGAGTCTTTAGGTGAAGTTGATTCATGTATACTATACAAAAGGGGTGAACATCATGAATGTGCTTGTGAGGACATCTTGTTCATGGATTCTCAAGGCAATTCTGAAGCAGGTGGATTATACTAAGCTAAGTCAGACCTGGTGGCAACTTATGCAGGGAGAAAATTTTAAAATTAGTCTGATGTACAATGAGATCAAAGAGTAGCATCAAATTGTCAACTGGAGGAAAATGTTATATGTGAATCCAACTTGTCCTTGTGCTTTGTTTACTCTTTGGGTAGCTTGTCATAAAAGACTAGCTACGAAATATATACCCTCTAAATATGGCTTTATTGACAACAACAATTGTGTTTTCTGCAGACAAAATGAGACTATTAAACACCTTCTTTTATCTTGTACAAAGCTAAAAGATATTTGGTTATATGTCTTGAAGTGATTGCAGGTTGGGCATTCTCCTCGTAGGTGGATTGAAGAACTTAGTTGATTGATTGATAATAGTAAGGGCAAAGGATGGAAAGTTTATATCCTAAAATGTGTGATTGATGAGGATATTCAAGAGTTGTGGAAATCCAGAAATGAGGGTTGCTTTGGTAAAAAAAAACCTGAGTCAGGCAATTGGTCTCAAAATTATTGATTGCATTGTCTATTAAACTTGAATGAGACCCAAACTTAGGAAGTATGTTAGTAAGTTAATGATTCCTTAGGTGCTAGTTTCTTAAGTTGGTTAGCTGGATCTTTTGAGTCGCTTTATTTTGTATTATTTTTTGGAGTTAATAAAATTTCTTTTATTAAAAAGAATAAAAAAAGATTTCCGATAATTTTTAGTAAGTTATTTGAAAAGTCTAAAACAAAATAAGTTTATGTAACACAAGAAAATTGTGGTCTAAAGTGAGCAAGCGTTGCATAAAGGCAACTATACCCTTTTAGCAACAAGTCTAAACCGTTGTACACAAATTTGAGAAAATTTTAACGAACATAAAATAAGACGACTTTAGGCAACACAAGAATTATGTGGCCTGAAGTGAACAATAAATTAAATCACCATATCCTAAAGACACTTTAGCCACGTTTTAAACGGTTGCCTAAAGTTTAAAATTTTGAAAAAAATTAAATCGCCAAACCACTAATTAAGTTGTTCGGTGAGAAATAAAATTTATTTACTACGACTCTTTCACCACATCTTCTGATTCATTAAAAATTAAAAATTTATTTATCGAAACTCTTTGTCAAGTCTTCCGATTCATTAAAATTAAAAATTTTAATTATCGAAATTTTTTTACCAAATATTTTTGTTCATTAAAAATTGAAAATTTAGCTATCAATTAATACAAGGTTACACAATTTTTCAATTTCAAAATATTTAATAGAAAATAAAAATATATAATTGAAATATTTTGATATTTATTAATAACACAAACTTAATAAGTAAGCCCCACTCAATCCACTTGCAGAAAAGTAAATAAATGTCATGAAAACAACATGTTGCTAGTTTTTGTTAACAACTCCAAGTCTCTAAAATTTAAGCTCGAAACATGAAACAAAGACCTTTTTGAGGATGTTCACAAGAATGTTAAGATTGGCTTTGATAATTAAATAACAATGTTATTGAATTAGTGTTGATGGCTCTACTTCATAGCCGTCAAGATTTTTTTTTATTAGTCCAATAAACTCTTTAATAATTGAAAAAAATGGAATATATTTCATTATGACTCTCAATTACTACTATATAAAATATATTTTATGATAATATTTTCATCTTATTTAATAATAAATTGAGATACAATTTTTAGACGTGTCACTTTTAATTTTTATTTTAAAATATCATGTATTTTTTTGGTTTTAGTAGATAATCGAAGAGAAAATTGATTCAGATGACATGTTTCAAATTTCAATGATTGAAATTTATGTTTTTATTTTTTTAAAAGTAGCGTCTTTCTTTTTTTTTTTTTTTTATTTTAAAAATAAATAATTTATTTTTTTGGTTTAATTAATAATTGAGAGGTTAGATATCCTAATTTAATTATAAAAGCACATGTTCATTAAAGTGTACCCTAAATCAAACTCATCTACAATCGTCCTAAACTCGTAAATATTATTCTTTTAGATGGAATACAAGATAAAAAAATCTTTAAAGTTTCTTAATTAGTTAAAAAATCTTTTAAGTTATGTGTTGTTGTTTCTAAAATCAACCTTGAACAAATCATTTTTTGTTCTTGCAATCTATTTCACATAATTGTGTTGTTTTATTATTGTTGTTGTTATTTTCACTTCTTTCAAGACTACTATTATATTTTGGAATAACTCCTCAACGTTGTCAGTTAAAGAATATATTCTATAATTTATTATTTTCCTCGACTGACAACATTGAAAAATTTATTCATAATCATTCTAATAATATTACAAGCAATATTGTTATTTCACCAAACAAAATCTTGAAAATTTTATTTTGAATATTACAACACACAAATAAATTGGTGAACGATAAAAAATTGAAAAAGAAAACAACACATCTTACTTTCAATTTTTTTTACCATTCATAATTTTTTTGCAATAGATTTAAAAACCGAGGAAAAATCCATATTTAATTCCTTTTTATAATGGAAAAATAAATAATCTTTTACTTCAATTTTATATAAAAATTGATGGAAAAAATAACTCAAGTTTTATTTAAAACTAATCTTTGTCCTATATCTTAAAATAACAATGCTCAAAATATTATCAACAAATCAATTTAATAAAAAAAATCTTTGTTTTATTAAAATCGTGCATGAATAGAGTCTCGATAAGCCTATGATAAAGGTTATGCTTGAACACCGTGTGGTTAAAGTTGTAGTAAAGGTTCTGCCAAAAAGTATATTTGCTTTTGTTATGGTATCAGAACAACGAATGATGTAATCGCCTTCATGGTTCCACTAGGTGTGTTATTTTTTCGAACTCGTGTGAAATTTAGTGCTCAGTTGAATATCCATTTGATCAACTGCTTAGTTGAATACTTACTCAATTCTTCAAGCTCATTTAGACTTGATAGCCACGTTTAGCTTACAATTGATTTAGTAGTTTAGTCGATCGTGCATCAAGATTTCATTGTCTCTTGATTAATGTTGATGATAGGAAAATAATTTCAATATGAACAATAGCAGCCTCAAAATCTATTTGGACTTGGTATCCTTATTCATTCGTTAGCCAAATTGGTTTGGGACTTTGGTATGGAGGTAGGATTAGTAAAAAATGGGGAAGAAGGGGAAGTGTTACCATAATTAGTGAACCTCGAAGTTAGGGAATGAGAGGCAGCAGCTAGCCAAAACGCAAAGGTGGTAGGAGACTCCTAATTCTGGGGTCTTTCGAATGTAGAGGGAGTTTTAGACTGGGTTATAATGATTTTGTCGTATAACGTGAGTGGTCCTTGGAGGGTTAGCAAAGAAGAGTGGAATCAAAAACCTTGTTGCAAAGCACAAACCTGCAGTAATTTGTATCCAGGAATCAAAGATGGAATTTTTCAATGAAGTTGATTGTGTAAGATTGTGGGGTTTCAACGAGCTCCAATTTGTTTCCAAGCAAGTAGTTGATCATTCAAGGGGATTGATTAACTTTTGGGATTCAACTATTTTATCTAACACGAATACGTATCTGGGAAGTCACTTCGTGTGCGTGAAAGGTTTTTGGGGAAATAAAAATCTTGAAGTGTTAATTATAAACGTGTACACCCCTTGCGAAGCTAACATGAAGAAAGATCTTTGGAAAGAATTACTATTGTTTTTGATATAGAAAATAATCAAGAGATTGTAAGAATAAGATTTAGTTTTGTATCTGGCCTTGAGTTTTGATGATAACACTACATGGATGATTAGATAACAATTTAGTATCCTGATGGTTTGTTTAGTGTGTAGTTTTTGCTAACATGTTCTGGCTCTGAAGAATTGACGTGTGACGTCATCATATTCTGAACACAACACACTGGAGGATACAAGTGTGTGTCATTATGTAGAATACTTCTTAAAACAATGGTACTGATAAATGTTAGTTTTATTGCTTCTAATTGTGACTCTGTAGTAGAGCTTCTGAAGGGTTCTTAAGCTCTGAAGATTTCAAGCTCTCTTGTTTCAAGGTTCCGAAGATTCTAAAGACGATGTTCTGAAGATTATGAAAACATAGCTCTGAAGACCAACGTGTTGAAGATTCTGGAGACAAGGTTCAGTTGAACAAGTTCTGAAAATTCTAAAGACTGAGGTTCTGACGAATGATTTTGATCCTTCTAAGCATGCTTCAACTCTTACATACTCTGAAACCTATGAATACTAGAAGAGAAGATCATCGATGTCATGTGAAGTGATAGTATAAAGTCACATCCTTCCACTACCCTATTTTTATGGTACAAGGACTGTACTATTGGTACTATATTGTCTACCACTCACACTGGTCATTGCAAGAAGACAGCTGGAATTTTGGTATTCATATTCTACCCTCCAACGATTTTCTTTTCAGCTATAAAAGGAAGACTTGGAAGAATTGGAAAAGTTGAACAATTTTGAAGAAACTCACGCTAATTCAAATTGCTGAAACGCTGCCAAAATAACTTTGTAATTTTTATAAAGTAAGGAACTTTTGTTCATTAAATTTCTAGTAAGGAACTATTGTTCGTTAACTTGCTTAACACTGTTGTGTTATTATTTGTTCTTCATTTCTTATGTAATCTGTTTTTGAGAAGCAATCTTGTAAACATAAAAACTTATATTCAACATTGAGTTGATTGTTCCTTGAGTGACTAAGTGTTAGTCTGTATACTTAAGAAGTCATTGACGGTATGTCTTTGAGGTTATGTTCCTTGAGTGACTAAGAATTAATTTGTATACTCAAGAAGTCATTGACAGTTTGTCTTTGAGGTTTTGTTCTTTGAGAGGCTACGGATTTAGTTAGGATTCTCAAGAAGGCATTGGAAATTTGTCTTTGTGGATTGTAATCAATTTGGTTATAGTAGATTAAGTCCTTGATTGAGAAAGCAAAATCACCTTGGTGAATGGACTGAATTAACTTCGTTAATAGTGAACCAGGATAAAAATAATCATGTCCATTTATTTTTGTTCTTGTGTTAACTTCTTGTGGTTGATTTCAAAAAGATTTTATTTCTAGAAACTCAATTCAAACCTATTTTCTTGTGCTTCTTGCACCTTCAGAGGTTGTGCATATCGGGTGACTTTAACTTCATTAGAAATGAGCAAAAAAGAAAAACTAATTCTCCTTTTCATCGTCGGAGAGAAATGAAGCAGTTCGACGATTTTATAATCAGCTCTGAGGCAGTCAATTTACCACTTATGGGAAGAAGAAGATTCACTTTGTACAAAGATGGAGGCGTCTCAATGAGCCATATTGATAGATTCCTAATTTAGGAAGATTGGTTATCTACGTGGCCTGATAATTCACAGTGGGGTTTAGAAAGAGAAATGTCGGATCATTGTCCAATTCTTCTAAAATAAGTTGTGAGAGATTGGGGACCCAAGCCTTCAAGATGTTGAAATGTTGGAAAGAAGTCGATGCGTATAATAGTATGGTAAAAGAACTATGGGGAGGTCTGAATCTTGAAGGGTGGGAAGGATACGTTCTTAAGGAAAAATTAAAGGCCTTGAAGAAGGGGTTGCGGGACTGGCATAGAAAACATTATCAAAACTTAGGAGAACGAGTCATTGAAGTTAAAAATAAAATAAAAAGTCTATAATTAAAAGGAGAGGAACTTGATTTATCGACTTCGGAAATTGAGTGTCTGAGAAATTGTAACGCCAATCTCTACCAACTATCATCCTTGCACAATAGCATTCTTCACTAAAACTCAAAACAAAAACGGATAAAAGAAGGCGATGCAAATTCAAAGTTCTTTTATAGATGCATCAATCAGAGATGAAGGAGGAATGAAGTTATAAGTTTGGTTCTGGAAGGAGGGTATCTTCAGTTGAAGAAATAAGAACAAAATTCTCTAACACTTTGAAGATCACTTTGGAAATAAAGGCGAGAATGTACTTTTGTTAAAAAATTTCACCTTTAATAAAATTTCGGAGGCAAACCTCTTTTCTTATGGTAGAATTCTCGAAAACAGAAATTAAATAAGCATTGCGGGATTGTAAAGATTCAAAAATCTCGGGGCCAGAAGGAGTCACGTTTGATTTTATAAAAGAGTTTTGAGAGGATTTTAAAGGAGATTTTGTGAGGTTCATGTCTGAATTCTGAGTAAATAGCAGAATCACAAAAGGAGACAACATCTCTTTCATTGTATTGGTTCCAAAAAACGACAGCCCCCAGTGTGCAGGGGACTTATGTCCTATATCTCTAATCAGGTTTATGTACAAGGTCTTATCCATATTATTGGTAACTAGGCTTAGACGTGTGTTGGGGAAAATCATTATCGGAGAATCAAACTATCTTTGTCAAGGGTAGGAAAATGATGGACGGAGTTCTGATAGCAAATGAATTAGTCGAAGACGCAAAGAAAAAAGGGAAGCAAATAATGTTGTTCAAGGTCGATTTCGATAAGGAGTTTGATTCAGTAAACTTGAAATACCTTTAAGAAATGATACAATGTATGGGTTTCTGCCATCAATGGGGGATATGGGTCCAAGAATGTTTGGCATCAGCTTCGATCTTCGTCCTTGTAAATGGAAGTCCAACAGGGGAGTTTCGAGTTAAAAGGGGCCTAAGGTAAGGTGACCCCTTATCATCGTTCTTTTTTTTCATATCGGCGGAGGGGTTATGAATGCTATTAAATAAAGCCTCTAATAATGGTAGCTTTATAGGCTTTTCATTTGGAAGAAAAACATAAAGACTAACTCATCTCCAATTCGCTGACGATACTCTAATAATGAGACCCAACACTTTGGAGAATGTTGTTACTATTAAAGCAATTCTCCACCTATTCGAGTTGGTATCAGGTATGAAAGTAAATTTTCATTAAAGCATACTAGTTGGAATCAAGGTTTGGGTGAATTTTCAAATGTTTGGGTGAATGAAGCAGCGAAGGTGTTGAATTGAAAAGTGGACTCGCTACCATTCATGTATTTGGGTTTGCTGGCTGGTGCAAACCCGAGGCAAACAAGCACATGGGTTCCAATTATTAATAAGGTGAAGCTGATATTTTCGAGATAGTGGTGTCATAACCTTCCTATGAGAGGTTGGTTGGTGTTATTACGATCTATTTTGTCTGCAATTCCAGTGTTCCATCTCTCGTTCTTCAAAGCCCCTTCATGTATTATCTCTAAACTCGAATCTCTTTTTAAGGAATTTCTTTGGGGAGGGAGTGAGAATATCAAAAGAGTGATATGTGTTAAATGGGGTAGAGTGTGTATGGACAAAGAAAGTGGTGGGTTGTGCATTAAAATATTTAATGTGGCTCTTTTGGGGAAATGGATGTGGAGGACGAGGGTAGAGAAGGAAAATATTTGGCTCAAAGTTCTTAAACATAAATGCAGAGAGGAGGATGGAAAAATTAGGATAAAAGGTAGTTGTGTGTCTACTTGGCTAAATGACATCAAGAAGGTGGAAGGGGGAACAATCATAATTGGTTTGAGGGGTTTGAAAGTAGAATATTAGGGGAGGGGAGGAAATATTATTTTCGAGTGATTATTGGTTAAGAGGTTGTTTAAAAAGGAGATACAAATGTCTGTTTTCAATATCCTTAAATAAAAAAGCTATAATGGCTGACATGAGAAGAGGAGATGATGATATTAGAGAATGGCAATTCTGTTGGAGGAGAGACCTATTTGAATGGGAGGTAGAGTTGTTGCGATACATAATTGAAGAAATTAGCTCAGCCTCATTTCGGTCAGAGAGAAGGGACAATATCATATGGCTTGCAAATTCTTCGAATTGCTACTCTGTTAAATCAACCTACTATGTTTTATTGCATGATAGTAATTCGGGGGAACAATCTCTTCATAACAAGTGTGGAACAAGTTCATTCCACTAAAAGTAGCGATGTTTGTTTGGAAAACCATTAAAAACTCCATCAGAAGAAAACCTTATTAAAAGAGTGATATTAAGCATTTTTAACTCATTATGTGAAGGAGGGTGTGGATTAATAGAATCCACAATACACATTTTCTTCAAATGTCATTTTTCAGTCAAAGTTTGGTCAGATATTGCTAGATAGCTAGATGGCTAGGGGTGACCATAGTATTTCCTAACTCTACTATTGTCAATGTTAATGCCTTTCTATGAGTATTACAAGGAAAAAGGGCTAGGTCCTCGAATTATCACCATTTGGTTCATCTGTTTGTGGAGCATTTGAAAATCTAGAAACGCGAAGATTTTTCAAAACAAAGAAATCTCTTGCTCAACGATTGTACAAGAAACTAAGCTCATATCTTGGAATTAGTTTAGAGTTAAATCAAGAGGTTTCACCTACTCTATTTCTCAGTGGTTAGCTTCTCTGTTTGCATGTCTTGAAGTAGTGAAATGACGTCTTAGTAATTCAATATTGACTAATATTTATCTATTGTTGTACCATTCTTGTTGATGTAGTTGTTGCATTTCTGGTGTTTTTGCTCGTTTATCCCATTAGTTCCTTCAAGAAGTCAATCAGGTAGGTTGTCATTGGTGTTTCCATAATATGCAATATCCATTGTTTTCCAATATCTATTCCTATCCTGATTGTGTTCCTATTTTATCGGGGTTTGTTATATGCTAAGAAGAGATTGTGATCAAGATGTCTATTAGTGACTAATTTTTGGGGTTGTGCGAATATTCTGGTTGTGAGGGGAGACCTTAATTAACATCATCCTTTCCTATTTTGGATTTGTTGTCTCCTCAATTGCAAGTATATTGTGGCATCCTGTTCTTTTATTTCTGATCATCGATCGTCGCAGTAGCATTATAGAACGGCTTCCTAGTTTCTCTCATATCAATCTTGGCGAAGCTTATGATCTAAATCTACATCCAATATTATTGGATCCATGATTTTATGATTGGCCTAAATTTTGCTAAAACATGGTTCATAGAAGATATTGAGCAAGATGTCATGAGATCTTGACAAACTGGTACAACAGAGTCTACTGTTAGTATTTTTTTACAGATGTTGTGACATGCTACACCAGAACATCAGTACAATCTATTATAATTCTTGACAGATTTGATTTGATTTTGTGATATTCCTTTTAGATATATCTCAGTTAATTGTGCAGGTCAAGAAGATTTAACCAGGAACAATTAATTTGATCTTCAATTGTAGAAAAGTTTCTAAAATTGGATTTTAAGACAATTTAGGAAACTTAATAATTTGTTCCAAGATTTAAGGAGATTTTTCAGCATAATTGGTGCAGCCCTCAGCTTGTGGATCAAGAAATATTTGGATAAGGATTTCGACGCCCGTGGATTGTTGAGGAGTATATAAAGAGAAATATAAACCTAATGTAATAAGGCTTTCACAAATTTGTAAAATAAGGTAAGATTAGAGTCTTAGGTTTTGAGAGTCTCTTGTGTGTTTTGTGTGTCACCCTTGTATATTTTGATACATTGAGGTCGAGTTGTGTTTATTATTACTTGATAATCACTTATAAGCTTTTAAGCAAAGAGTTAATTGTATATCAAGTTATTGTTATTAGTTGAAGCTTTTAAGAAAAACTAAGTATTATTCTCACTCATGAGCTTTTAAGCAAAAGAGTTGATTATTATTTATTGGAAGTGTAATCTTATGTTTTTGATTTTTTCACGGGTTTGTGACTGGTTTTATC
The DNA here is from genome assembly GCA_948472305.1 of Vicia faba. Lineage (NCBI taxonomy): Eukaryota > Viridiplantae > Streptophyta > Magnoliopsida > Fabales > Fabaceae > Vicia > Vicia faba. Next base: position 990,641,376 of record OX451740.1, on the reverse strand, counting down.
ACTGAAGTGATTGTGGAAATTGAGAGGGGGAACTCATATCTAGAGGGTTCTAGGTAGAAGATGCACAAGGTAATGATTAGGAAATAAGTTGTAAACTGGGATTGTTTAGGATTTGAACTAATATTATCATAGTGAATTTCCTTCCTGGCTTGGTAGCCCCCAGAGTAGGTGACATTGCACCGAACTGGGTTAACAATTACATGTGTTATTTATCATTTTGTAATTTATTTCTGCATAAGTTACAGTTTTGATATATTTGTTCTGTCAGTAAGCAGATGTCGTAACATATGTCTTGATATTGTGTTCTAATGTCGGGACATCAGTATTAACATTTTATAAAATTTCTAGAATTTCAATTGGCATCAGATCAGGCACCCATGTTTGTTTATTGGGTGAGCTTTAGGGAAAATATTTCTAGCACTATATGTATTTTGGAAGGATATAATGATGACATTTTTGAAATAAATGGACAGTAGAACCTGGAAACTAGACATATTGGTAGAATCCTAGTGCTAAATATATATAAGGAAAGAGTATATGTATTAGCTCTTGTTAAATCTAAAGCTTTGAATTCCATATTCAATGGAGTTGATAAAGATAGGTTCAGACTTTTAACACATGTGTTATGGCCAAAAGATGCTTGGGAATTTCTCAAGATCACTTATGAAGGCACATCTGGTCAGGAAGATGATGAGGTCTCTACCCAAGAGATTTTTCATGGAAGTGACAAACTTTGAAGAAGATCAGTTCTCAACAGCATGGATGAACTTTTTTTAGCTGCTTTTTAAAATGACATATCTAAATAGAAGAACAAGAGCATCGTTGTAGTCTCCAAATCTGAAGGAGCATGTGACCTAGTTTATGACAAAGGTTTATTCATTGTTTTTGTGTTCCTTAGGAGGTAATTCCACTAGGCTATAAGGAAAGTGGATATAAAGTCAAGGACAAATGTCAAGAACATTAGTCCTAACATCAACAAGAATTATGTTGTTCAAAGATAAGATGGAACAAATGGAAAGGCTAATCCAAGTAAAGGCATTTAGTGTCATGAATTTGAAGTATGTGGACACATGTCCTACCCTTATCAAGAATCATCTTAAAGGGGTTTCTATTCCTTGGTCTAATGAGGGAAGTGTTCCTGATGGTGAATCTGTCAAGCCTGTTACTGCCTTAAAGGTATATTATGGTGAGTTAGATGCTTCTTTCAAAGAACTGTGCATCATATATGATGATGTCTGTCAACAAGGAGAAAAACATAAGGTAACTATTTTTCAACTACACGTTGATAAGGAAGAATGTTTGTCTACTATCTTTAACTTGCAGGATGATGTGATTTTATTGACCTCCAAACTTGAAATCATGATCAATACTAAAGTTAAAGGCAAGCTATTGCACTGAAGATATCTCTTATGTGGCAATGTTGGTCATATCATGCATTTTGTTTTGTTTCAAATTGTATGGCTATCCCAAAGGTCTAATTCAGCCTAAGAATAACCAAGCAGTGGTTAAAACTCATAGAAGGTTTTTTTTGTGGTTGTTCCAGACACGTGAATGGAGTAAAGAAGGTTTTGGTATTCATTAAGTCTTATTCTATAAGTTTTGTTAGTTTTGGTGATTGTGCCAAAATGTGAAATTAAGGGTCTTGGACAACTGGATTAATGATGTTCTCTTTGATTAAAAGTCTGACAACTAATATGAAAATCATAAATCAGTTATGTGATCAAGTTCTAAAGGTAAATCCCATCAAGGGAGAATGTTTTCGTCCCTAATGAGAAGAGTGAAGTTTTGTTGAGGAAGTTAGGTTCAAAGACAATTGATATTAGTGGATACCACAAAAATCTACTAGAACATCTGCATTCTTAATGACCTAGGAAGATAAAGTCAAGATGTAATACCATAAGTTGCAACATCCGACTGCTGAAACAGTTCTAGAACTTCCATATATGAATCTAATGAGGCCAATGCAAAGCGAGAGTCTTGGTGGATAGATATATGTCTATGTGGTTGTTGATTTTTCTAAATTTACTAGGGTAATCTATAGCAAAGAAAAATCAGATATATGTGAGGTTTTCACAGTCTTTATCAACTTCTTCAGGGAAAGATGAGTACCGAATGTGATGAAGTAATTTTTCTGGGTTTCTCTACTGATAGCATATCATATATAGATGTTCACTCCAGAATTAAAGTCAATGATTCAATCAATAAGAAAGTGACAAATGATAAAGAAAATGTTGAAACATCATTGTAGTAGTCTTATATTTCAGAAAATAAGGTAGACTTTGAAAAGCTAGTAGACATTGTTTTAGAGTGCTCTTAAGTCAACAAAGTTCCCTCTTGTGTTCAGGAAGTTTATTCAAAGGAATTAATTATTTCTTTTTATGAAGAGATCACCACTAGACTATGAGATCTATTGGCACAAAATGGTTTTACCAGAACAAGTCTGTTGGAGTTAGTGTTAATGGGGAATGTTTCTTCTTGGGGGAAAATATTGTCTCTTAGATCAGTAATAAGTTAATTTATGTATCCTAGTCTCTCTCTAAGGCTAAGTATTATGCTGAAGGAAGCTATTGCTCTCAATTATTTTGGATGCTAAAGGAATACAATGTCCAAAAGGATGTCATGACATTGTACTGTGGAAAGTTGGTTTAAGTCTAGAGATTCAAGGATGTCCGTTTTCATAGCATGACAAAGCTCATTAATATTGGGGTCTTGCTACAGGCAATAGTGTTTCTCCTAAGCTTGGGACTTATAAGAATCTACATGGAGATATATTTTTCTTAAGACTTTGGATGCAAATCACATTAAGAAATTGAGGGATGTTTTTGGAAAGTTGTACTGTTGATAGATGAGAGTATTCACAGGATAGGATGAGGTTATCTCTGACCAAGTTAAATTCAGTTCAAATGTTGGTTGAATCTATAGTAGTGAAATCTTGGGAAGAGAGAAAGAAGAACAAGAAAGTGTCGCTCTCCTATAGTAAGTAGTACGCTGATAACAAGAATGATTATACTTCTTTTAAAGAATTCTCCTTTACTGGTCAGGTGTTACAAGAAAGGTCCATCTTATTGGTAAGATAAGAAAATTATTGCCTCTCCCTTCTCTCAAGTTGTGTTTCAACATGAATCTTTCATCCAAAAAGGCTAATGCTAAAAAGTTCCATTTGCTGGAAGTCAAGTAAGGAAAGAAGGATAAGAGTATTTATCCAAAGAAGGTTGAATCCAAGGTGGAAACATTTGTTGGATCATCTGCTGGATCATCTAGGGAAGAAAATAAGTATGTTACAAAGGTGGAGTCATTCGAGAAGGTCATGCTAAAGGAGATGATTCTGACTCAGATGCTGATGAAGATTAGGTCAATTTCATTGACTCGGGTGGTTGATCTGGATAGTTGGTTTAAAAGACGACAATTTCTTTTTGCTATTTGGATTTGTATTAATTTACTAACTTTGGTTTTCTTCCATCAGTTTTTGGTTTTTTCCGCTTTCATTAGTTTTTGTTTCCATCTGTTTGTTTCCATTACTAGTGTGTGCTTCCATTTGTTGTTTATGCTTGTATGCATTATGTTCTTCCAATTGTGTTTACATTTACTTTATTTTTTATCTATTTTTGCCAAAAAGGGGGAGTAAATTGTTAGTGTATTTAGCTTGTCATGATGTCATGATAGATGTCTTCATATGTTAATAGAATTGTACTATTGGTAAGGGAAGAGTAGTCTATTGTGATTGCTTGTTGTATGCAACTATTTAGGGGGATCATTATTGTCTGTCATACTTATTGGTGCTTCTGCTGTTGCTGGTTGTCTTTGTGAAATCATGTCAAATCACATGTTCTGACATCCTGCATGATGTGTTTTTGGAGAACCCTGGTTATTCTTTGGTAATTTATTACTCTGGTGATGAGTTATTTGTGAGGCTTCTGTTGCATGTGTTTCTAATGTGTGAACTTGGATAATTCAAGTTTAGTTTTCTTGTGATTTGGGTTTTCCCCTTGGGGGAGAATTCATTATGTGTGACAGGGGGAGTACTTCTCCTATCTGAACTTGGAGATGTGTTGGTGTGATGTCAGATCATATGTCTTGACATCTGACTCCTGGAGTGTTTGTAACTGCAATGTATCTTTGATATATATTTTATTACCGCAGTTTGTACATAGTTTACATGTTTTCATGTAACTTGTTTTATATGAATGTGGTTTTATTCCTCTCTCCAAAATTGATTGTTTTAAGGTTGTTTTAGCCAAAATTTGCCAAAGGGGGAGATTGTGGGATCCATGGTTTTATGATTGGCCTAAATTGTGCTAAAACATGGTTCATAATATATGTTGAGCAAGATGTCATGATATCTTGACCAACTGGTACAACAGAGTCTGTTGTTAGTATTTTTTACAGATGTTCTAACAGATGTTATAACATGCTATACCAGAATATCAATACAGGCTATTATTATTATTGAAAAATTTCATTTGATTCAGTGATATTCCTTTTGGATATATCTCAATTAATTGCACAGGTCAAGAAGATTTAATCTGGAACAATTGATTTGATCTTCAATTATACAAAAGTTTCTAAAATTGGATGTTGAGACAATTTAGAAAACTTAATAATTTGTTCCAAGATTTAAGGAGATTTTTCTGCATAATTGGTGCAACCCTCAGCTTGTGGATCAAGAAATATTTGGATAAAGATTTCGAAGCCCATGGACTGTTGAGGAGTATATAAAGAGAAATCTAAACCTAATGTAGTAAGGCTTTCACAAATTTGTAAAATTATGAGAAGTTTAGATTCTTAGGTTTTGAGAGTCTCTTATGTGTTTTGTGTGTCACCCTTGTATCTTTTGATACATTGAGGTCGACTATGTGTTTATTTTTACTTGACAATCACTTATAAGCTTTTAAGCAAAGAGTTGATTGTGTACTAAGTTATTGTTTTTAGTTGAAGCTTTTAAGCAAAACTAAGTATTGTTCTCACTCATGAGATTTTAAGCAAAAGAGTTGAGTATTATTTTTTGGAAGTGTAATCTTCTGGTTTTGATTTTATTGCGGCTTTATGACTAGTTTTATCATTGAGGTGATTGTGGGAAGTGAGAGGGGGATCTCCTATCTAGAGGGTTCTAGGTAGAAGTTGCACAAGGTAGTGATTAGGTGATAAGTTGTAAATTAGGATTGTTTAGGCTTTGAACTAATACTATCATAGTGAATTTCCTTCCTACCTTGGTAGCCCATAGAGTAGGTGACGTTGCACTGAACTAGGTTAAGAAGTATTTGTGTTATTTTTAATTCTGCAATTTATTTCTGCATAAGTTACAATTTTGATATATTTGTTTTGTCAGTAAGCAGATGTTGTAACATTTGTCTTATCATTATGTTCATATGTTGGGACATCAGTATTAACATTTTTAAAAGTTCCTGAATTTCAAATGTTATCAGTTATATATAAGATAAGTTTGGGGACTAGAATAGGCAATGGGTTGTTGGCTGTGTACTCTATGTTTATATATTTAAGCACATGGACCAAAACTTCATTAATCTAAACCGTGTCTTATTCACCATGTTCTGTGATTATTGCTGGTATCAGCTCAACACTCTCTCAAGCTAATTGTTTCGACCTCGTTATTCGATAGCCATGTGGTAGCCCTCTGGTTTGTAATTTTTTTATGTTGAATCTCGCAGGATCTAACCGTTTTACTCCATTATTGTCTTGATGCTTGAACGTTGGTGGCCTTTTTTATCTTAGTAGTGTCAGTTTGTTGTTTCAAGATATTTGGCATGTCTTTTTAGTTCTGGTGGCAGTCTGTTGATTCATCTCGGATGTTGGTTTTGTTTTATGGTGTTATAAGTATGTAGTTCTACTGCATCATCAGGTTATAATATTTCTAGTGGCATTTCTTTTGCCATGCATTTTAATATAATGTTATGTTTTCCTTTTCGAAAAAATTGATTATGTTAGTTCTCTATTTTTAAGATTGGCATTAATTTTAGTAAAATAAATATAGCAACAATGTGTTAAATAGGATGTGATTACTTGCTATAAAGAACATTCTAAGCAAGAAATCATATTTTATGAAGAACATGTTGAGTTGAAATATTTTAAGATCTGGAGCAACATGTTGGATAAGAAGTCCTATGCAGAGTCATTCGACATCGCGCCTGTGTTGAGCTTTACAGCTGGATTTTTTTATTCTGTTAAGATGGTACAAAGGCAAAATATTTTGATGATATTATGTTATCCTATGTGGCACTTTTTTTATAGTTCTGGAAGATTTAAGTCAGAATCAAGAAGAATATGCACTTCCTATGTGTTATCCTATTTTGTTGCAGAATCTTCTGCTGATTTGTAACAACAGAATCTTCTTAGTCAAGAGTCTTGGCTAGGTATTGTTTTAGAAGTGAGTCTTCTAATATTTTCATGGAAGTGTGTCTTCTAGTTTGTCGTCATGGAAGTGTGTCTTCCTGTTGTGTCCAATCATTGTATATGATTGATGAGGAAGTTGAGGAGGGCCCCATATCTAGGTGAGTCTTAGATAGAAAGTTAGCACGGGTAGTGATTAAGTGAGAAGTTGTAAACTTAGGACTAGTTTAGATTCGAATTTATGCTACTATAATGGACTTTATCCCTTGTTTGGTATGCCCCCAGAGTAGGAGAGTTGCTATGAACTGGGCTAATAATTATGGTGTGTTGTTTATTCTTTTCAGTATTGTTTTGTATGTTTATATCTTGTCATGTTTTTTTGGTCGGATTCATATGTCTCAACATGTCATAGGACATCTGAAGTATGATATACCAGAATTTCAATTGGTATCAGAGCAGGCATCTTGTTCTGTTTCTTGGTGAGATCCTGGGGTGATACTTTCTGGTTCACGGGCAAGGAAGGAGGTATCTACTGAATTGTTTTTGAACTTGGATAGTTCATATTGTTGGTTGAATGGTCCCTTGAAGTTGAGGATGGAATATTCATGACAAGTTGTGTATTGGCCCAGTCTGTTGTTGTTGTGCTTGTAGCTTTGATGGAGAGCTATTGTGTTGTGGTTTGATTTATTTTGAAACCTCTATTTTTTTTGCACCTAGATTGTGATGTTTGTGTGCAAGGATGATCAAGCTGGGCCTGAAGGTTATTGAGGAGTTATTTTGGTTTGTTTTATGTTGCATGGCATCTAATGTAACCCTGGTTGTTCCTTGTATTTCTGGTGTTGAGATTTTTAGTAAGGTATGTATCTAGAATACTAATAAGGGTAGAGCATCATGTTTTTATCTCCTCAACAGTTTATCCTATGATGGGAGATGTGGAAGACAACTTCAACTAGCTTTGTAAATTTGCCAAATATACTTGAGGTTCATTTCAAGTCCACTCATAAAGGCACTTTTGGATGAGTTTGTTGAAAAGAGATCTGAAGAAAGCATAAAGGATCTCTTAGTGTCTTCACTAGAATGATGTCCTACCAGATGTTAGAACATCACATCAGAGTTATGAAGAATTCTATTGTAAAAAAGGACGGGATAACAGATGCTTTGGGTGCTAAATAAATGTGTGTTGATCACATATGGTTGGAACCTTCTCCTGATCTGGAAGAGAATGCATCTGGATTGGGTGTCTAAGATGTTTCTGGCATAGAAACATGGCTTAGATAAGTGTGTTGATCAAGGTATGATCATCATGTTATTTACTCCTGAGGTTAGTTTATTTCTGATCAAACAAGCATGAGGGAAGAAGCTGAGTTTCAAGGTCTAGTGGAGATTTGTCACCTCAACAGGATTCTTGTATATGGAGGCCAAGGACATTCTCTTTGTCATCTGGGTAGGCCCTTCTGTTGAAAGAAGCCATATGTGTCTGATCTTGTTCAATTGGAACAAGTTCTGATGGAGTTGGAACAGAGCGAGTATTGTGTTGGTGTGCACTGACCACGGGTTGTACTTCTATTAAAGGATGAGAATGTATGATTCTCAAGGTGTTCCTAGCAGTTTATGAAGAAGATTCCCTAATCTAGAGTTGGATATTCTTGAAGAAATGTCAGATATAATGTCTTAACATCTTTGTGTTGAGAATTTATTTTTCTCAACTTGTATGGTTGGTGCTCTTCATAAACATAATGGATGTTGTTTACTTTAACTTGATATTGTCAAGTCTATGAGAGCATGGAACTCTTGTTCTGTTGTAATAGAAGATAACTTCAAGGGGTTGTATGCGTTGGAGATGTATCAACCTGAGTTTAGTGGTTGATTAGTTTCTACACTTTGAAGTTTAATCTAATCCACCTAAGATGAGTATTTCAGTTTTTGTCAAGAGCAAGGAGGAGTTGGTAAATCTATCAGAGACCAAAGGACCATGGCTCACAAGAAAGGAAGTCTGATTATTCTTTCCTGTTATCTGGATAGAAAGGTTCTCCTAATGCTGAGGGCTGAATTATGTGGTGTCCTCACTGTGATACGGTGGGAGAACTGACTTGGTTGTTTTGCGTTTTATCATAAATGTTATGGTTAGCAAGAGTCTTCGCCGACTTTTCTTTTATCCAAAAGGAAAGGTGAAAAAGCACAGGAAAGACCTTTGAGATTATTTCTTGAGTTCGGGGGGTAGATTATGAAAAGGGAAGGTATTAGCACCCTTTTCATCTATGGTTTTCCATGGGCTCTTAGTTACTTGCTAGATCACTTGATTTTGTTTGAAAATATGCTTTATGTGGTTTTTGAAAGTATTTTTGAAAAGAGGCCATTGTTTAGGAAAACTTTTGTAATGATTCTCATTCATAAGAATGTATACAAAGGTGTTGATCTTTTGAAAATGTTTTAAAGTTTGAAAAGGTGTTTTGAAATTGTAGGTGTTAGTTTTAAAAATGTCAAGGATGTTTTTGTTTTGGAATGAAGCAAGTAACTAGGAATATTCTACCTACTCAAAAGTCCTTCATGTTTATTTCCTCTTTCCTTTGACATTGTTATCTTACCGTTGATTTGGTAGGAAACCCTATCTTTGGATGTAAAGGGACGGGCGTGGGTTATTGTATAGCCATGATTAGCAATGTTGCAAGGTATCTTAGCATCTTTCTTTAGGGACTAAGATCATTTTGAAAAGGCAACATAGGTAGTGTCATCGAGGGACTATGATCTTGTAATTTTGCTTATTTTTGCTAAGATACCTCACATGCATAATATGGCCATTCTTATAAGGCAACCAAGTGGATTTTACCCTAGGGGTACTTGTGTGCAAGTGTATTGATTTTCATGCTTTGTTTAATCTTTGATTGGGGTTTGCTACTTGTTGATTTATCTTCTCATACAAACTCTAATTACTAGCATTTATATAAAGTGATAAATTGCGAAAAAGAAAATTACTACGCTATTACATCATTAGGGGAGGGGTGTACAAATTTACAAATGAGGATTGAAAGAAAATTAAACCTAATTATCTATTACAACCATATTGAATATTGTACAAAATTGAAAACAAAATGCAAGAATACAAATGAAAAAAGAAGTGATTTTTGTTGTTTTTATGAAAGGGGTTTTGTCTTGTCCTAATTAAAGAAAATGATTAATTAAAATTAAATAAAATTAACTTAAACTAATTTAGAAAAGAAAAGAAATTAATTTGAAAAGGATTTTTAGGGTTTTTTATGAAAAGGTTTTTAATTAAGGAAAATAAAATGAAGATTAATTAATTAAAATAGCCTAAGTTCTAAATTAATTTTAACTAAGAAAATAAAATAATATATTAATTTAACCTAAGTCTAAAAATTATATTATTTAAGAAAAAAAATAAACTAAATTGTTTAAGAAAGTGTTTTTTAGTCTTTTTGTTTTATGGGAAAAAATAAAATATATAAGTATAAATAATAAATAAAAATAAATTTGGATTTTTTATGATTTATGAAAATAATAATAGTAATAATAATAATAACAATATTTTTATTAATAATAATAATAATAATAATAATAATAATAATAATAATAATAATAATAATAATAATAATAATAATAATAATAATGAAGAAAAATAAAATAAAAATAAAAATATAAAGAAAAGTCAGGGGGGGTAGAAAATGAAACAGAGAGTAAAATTAAGCAAAAAAGTTAGGCCCAACAAAGGCGAGCCCAGCGCTGCAAAAATCCAAAAAAATTGTAAAAATATGAAAAGAAAAAGCAAAAGGCAGTGTTGGGTCTTGAACCCGTGACCTTAAAGTTACCAGCGCGCAGCCTTACCACTAGGGTGGATATACATCCGTTCATTTATGTGAAAGGATAAATACATAACTCAAAATGCACCCTGAATACACTTCATCTTCAACCTCCACCCTAAGGACATGTATCTTCTTCATCTCTCAACAAAATTGAAAAGTTCAAACATGAAAGTTGTGGTATTTCTTCCCACGAATCCAACCATGTAAATAACTTAAGCTAACAGTCAAAGATGAATGAGAATTTTTCTGGCCCTAATTCAAAACCTAAAAATTTCAAAAAACTTCAACTCTAAATTTCTCTAAGCTCAGGCCATATAAATGCAAACTATGGATATGTACAACTTCGTGGCAATGGTATCTACATTTTATCTTCACAAATAAAAATCAAATGATGCTTGTATGAAGAAGTTTGAAAACTTACCTCTTGCGGCTGGAGTCGTGTATGGAGTTTGAGCAACCTTTGTGATGGCCTGATGATTTCTGTAGCTTACCTGGACCTCCTTGAGTATGTTCTAACTCATACTTTGCTTTGAGGATGGCTGAAACTCCCAACTCAAGTCAAGTTGCAAGCTTCAAATTTGGAAATGGTGGATAGTGATGGAGGAGTTACAATCAAGAAACAGGGGTCCAGATCACTTTGATATGATGTATATTAAGTGTTTGGATGGTTAAAACTCAATACGCACAAGTGGATTTGGAGATGGCTATGTGAGGTTCAAAACTGTCAAGTTATGGCAGATTCCGAGTTGTAGAGTGCTTGGGAGTGTTTTGGGGTCTTAACCTTTGTGTGTTATGTTGCAATAGACTTGTGTATATGTATGGAAAAGGTTAGAGATCAAATGCACTCAAGGTTTCTGAGTTCTAGCCTTTTGGCTCTATGACTTGCTTTTGAAGAAAAGTGAGAAGACAAAACTCAAAGTGTTGTACAAGCATGTTCTGAGCTCAAAGAGGCTTTAGACACATTGCTTTTGGTTTATAGGGTTTAGGTGTGCAGAAATAACAAGTGCAAAGCTCAAGAAGTTGACAATTGCAAAAGTAGTGCTTTATCAAAATGGAAATGGCAACTTTGTGCCATAAATGGAAATGTAACTTGGATAAAGGCTCAAGTGCTTGGATTAAAGCTCTATCAGCTGTGTAAACATTTAATTATGGAGTGACAAATAAGTTTGAGGCCTGAAAAGCAAAGATTATGCAGCCCAGGCATGGATTTGAATTTTTGTTCATCATGAAATGGCTTGTAATTTAAGTTTGAAAACCCTAACTTTATCTCTTCGATTCTCCTTGTTCACAAATTATCTCAAGGAGTTCTTGGAAATTATTGAAAGCTTGTAATGTTACTACAACCCCTCTTTGAATCAAATTTGAAAATTCCCTTTGAAACTATATGAAAAAGTGCCATGAAGTTAGGTCAAAATCCGGACCAAAACTAGGGCAAAATTTCACTAAGTGTTCAATTTCAAGACCATGACTTTATGAATTAATAACTTGAGATCCAAGCATTTTTAGAATAAGTTGTGTAAACCAAAGTTTTAGATATCATGGATATCTACAACTTTCATGTTGAAAGTTTTTTTTGAATCCTCTTGCATCATGGTGAAAAATTTACTCAAAGTTGTGAATAAACATGAAGTTTTAAACACTTAGAAAATTTTCTAAGTTAGAAAACTTTGACTTTTCAAAATGAAATCTTGACTTTTTGATTTATTGATAAATAAGTTTCATATTTTGACATGTTTTGATGAGTTGTGATCTTTGACATTGAAGTTTGACCAAAAAGTCAAAGTTTGACTTTTTAGTGTACAATTGACTTTTGATTTGTTGATTGAGAATTCATTATCAATCCAATTGATCTTGAGCAGTGTTTTAGGTCATGCCATTAAGTTAGAAAGATGCCATTGAACTCTTGAAACCATGATTCAAACCAACTGACCATTTGCTAGGTCAAAAATCAGAAATTGCCCTTTCTCAGTCAAAACCCTAATTTTGACCATTTTGCCCTTTTGATGATTTGATCAAATTTATTGAGGAATTATGGTCCAAACTTGATCAAATGATACATATGAGTTTATAATATTGATATGGATAAAAAATTATGAAGTTTGACTGTAAATTGGCCATAGTTGACTTTTTCCCCAATACAACTGATTTTTAGGTCATCTGCTCAATTGACTGAGCAAAAGTGTGATCCAAGGCTTGAAACTTGACATGATTAATATTGGGGGTCCATAATGATCCATGAAATTCATATGAAGCATTGAAAGTTCAATTATCCTTGTGCAATCTCAAACCCTAATTTTGGTCATTAATACTTAAGGAGGTGTCTTGAGCTGATCAAACCTAATGCAGTATTGAACTGAAGGAGATCTTATGAGAGATTACTTGATAAATGAGAGGGAAAATTTTGGGGTACAACAGCTTCCCCTGTTCAATCTTCTTAAACCCGAAGAGTTAGATTGGCGGATCCACCATTCGTGACTTGAAGGTGAAAGATGATTGAACACTAGAGTGCCCAGAAATTTGCAATCGAAGATGGATGGTGAATGGGATTATAGATACCATTTGGAGGAATGTTGGTAAACACTAGTAGAAGTATCATCACAAATTTCTTGTTGATTTATACTAAAACTTGATGTTTTACCTGTGAGAAAAAGAGTTAGTAAAATGCAGATGCCTGCATGATATTCACCAGATGTGGTATTATGTTAAATGCATATGGTATGTACATGCTATGATGTATGAATGTGAGATGTATGTTTTTGTCCGGGAAACTAAATCCCTGACTGCTGCTGAGGAAATTCTGGGGGGTTGAATCCCTGATTGCCGTTGGGGATAAAGAATATGCATATCTTCAAACTTTGTTGAAAGGATGCTTTCACTGGAGAATATCTCTTGAATGCCAGTTGTTATTTGGTCGGATCCAGGTTTCACAATTTGCTGAGGATGAAGTAGTCAACTGCTATCTGGTCGGATCCAGGCTTCATGGAAACTTATTGGGGGAAGAGACGAATTAACTGTTATCTGGTCAGATTCCAGGCTCTGCAGAAAATTTTCTTGAAATTAAATAGTTATCTGGTCGGATCCAGGCTTCACAACAACTTGCTGAGGATACGGAAGTTAACTGTTATCTGGTCGGATCTAGGCTTCACAGTAACTTGAAGTGGTAACTACTATCTGGTCGCGTGCAGGTTTCATGGTTTTTGGAAAGTTATACTATTATCTGGTCGAGTCCAAACTTCGTAGTGTCTCTCTGGGGATCATAGTTAGTTGTTATCTGGTCGGGCTCCAGGTTTCACAATAAAATGTTTGAAAAACTGTTATCTGGTCGGGTCCAGGCTTTGCAAATTTCTGAGGTTGATGAGGTCTATTGCTATCTGGTCGGGTCTAGGTTTCACCATAAACTGTTTGGGGATTTAGTTGTTATCTGGTCAGTTTCCAGGTTTCACAATGAATCTCTGAGGGTAATTGACATCTGGTCAAATCCAGGCTTCACAACAACTTGCTTGAAAAGATGAAATTGAAAACTGATATCTGGTCGGATCCAGGTTTCACAGTAATTTGTTGGGGCAGAGGAAAATGCTAATGGGGAAAAGAAGTTAAACCTTGGTCGGGTTGAGTCTAGGTTCTTCTATATCTTTGAAGAGTTATACTATTATCTGGCCAGGTCCAAGTTTCATAGTATCTTGAAATTGAGATCAATTGTTATCTCGTCGGGTCCAGGTTTCAGATACTCAAACTGTTATCTGGTCGGGTCCAGGTTTCAGTAATTCACTAGGGATAGTGGCAAACTCTACTGGAGAAGAGGAGTTTTGCTAATGATTTTGTAGGAATTAAACTGATGTCTGGTCGGGCCCAGGCTTTGGCAATTGAAGATGTCAAACTATTATCTGGTCGGGTCCAGGCTTCAGTAATAACTTGAAAATTGTGCTAATAGCTGGTCGGGTCCAGGCTTCAGTAATAACTTGAAAATTGTGCTAATATCTGGTCGGGTCTAGGCTTCATAGTATCTTTTTGGAAATAGTAAAGGCTTTGTTGACGGCTTTACTAGGGATCAGGGGTTGTGACCCTATGATTTGCAATAATCTGAAAGGAAAATTCAAACTGGAGAGTGTAGACTCGGTCGGGTAGGACAAACTCAGCTTGGGGAGGATATACACAGCTGGGGATAATAGGCTCAGCTGGGGAAGATATACACAGCTGGGGATAACAGGCTCAACTGGGGAAGATAGACTATGTCGGGGGAATACAGACTCGATTGGGAAGGATGTACTTGGCTGGGGAATTTTGTGGTTCCTCAATTGTTGTTGGGGAAATAAAAACTGTTGGGGAAATAAACCTTGTTGGGGAAGTGAGTTTCTTTTAGGAAGAGATCCACGAGGCTTCAACTTGTAAAAATCAACTTAGCTGGAGAGAGGGCTGCCAAGAGATTGAGACTCTGGTCGGGGATTATCCTATGAAAAGAGACTTTGTGGGCAACTCTGTTGGGGAAAGGTTTATTGTAGCCGTCCTTGTGGGGATAATGATAATGACATAACTCTGTGGGGGTATTTCATATACATTAAAGAGATGCTTGATGCTGCTTAGCAGGACACATGTGCCAAATAGTTTTAATTATGTTCATTCAATTTTAGTCATTGGACAAATTTGCATTCAAAACAAAGACAAAAATTTTACACTTCAAAGTATATTTGTATTGATATTTTGCCCATGAATAGGCGTTTTTGTACAGAGAGACGGAGATCCTAGTAAGAGGAAATCGTCGAAAGGAAAACAAAATTGAGAATGAAAACAAATAGCCATGTGAAATGATCTAATTTCCTTCCAATTCTACTATTGCCCCAATGTCTTTGAATGTCCCTTGCCATTGATAGAAGTTAATTGGATTGATCTTGGACCATTTGAACTTGGACCTTGGTAATAAAATTGACTTTGTTGATTCCACGGGACATAGTCATACACTTTTAATCCTTAACTTTTGCCTTGACCGCCCTTTCGGGTTTTCAGCCCACCAGGATACCTTTTTTGCCCAAGTCGCCCTTTCGGGTTTTCAATTTGTCGGGTGTACAATCTTTTGCATATATCCCTAATTTTTGCCGAAACCTTTTGGTTTGCCGGGATGCCCTTATTTTTCCTAGGTGTGTCAACCTAACGGGTCTCTTATGCATAGTATTTTTTAACTATGTCCACGTTTATAGGATGTGGGAAATCTTCACCATCTATGGTAGTAAGCATCATGGCACCGCCAGAGAAAACTCTCTTGACAACAAATGGCCCTTCATAGGTGGGAGTCCATTTGCCTCTGGAGCCTCCTTGTGGTAGAATGATGCATTTTATCACCAAGTCACCAACTTGATATACTCGAGGCTTGATTTTTTTGTTGAAAGCCTTGATCATCCGTTTTTGGTACGTCTGACCATGGCAAACAACAGCTAACCGTTTTTCGTCAATCAAGTTTAGCTGATCCAATCTCGTTTGAATCCACTCGTCTTCTCCTAGGCCTGCCTCATTCATAATTCTCAGCGAGGGAATCTGAACTTCTACTGGAAAAACAGCTTCCATGCCATAGACTAGAGAAAAGGGAGTTGCCCCAATTGATGTTCTAGCTGAAGTACGGTAGCCATGTAGAGAAAATGGCAACATCTCATGCCAATCCTTATAGGTTACTACCATTTTCTACACAATCTTCTTGATATTTTTGTTGGCCGCTTCGACTGCGCCATTCACTTTCGGTCTATACGTAGAAGAATTTTGATGCTTGATCTTAAACTGAGTGCAAAGCTCAGTGATCATAGCATTGTTGATGTTAGTCCCATTTTCGGTGATGATCCTTTCGGGGATGCCATAATGGCAGATGAGGTTTTGTCTGATGAATCTGGATACCACATTCTTGGTGACTGAGGCAAATGAGGCGGCTTTGACCCATTTGGTAAAATAGTAGATAACAACAAGAATGAAGCGATGTCGGTTGGAAGCGGTGGGTTTGATCTCTCCAATCATGTCAATACCCCATATTGCAAATGGCCACGAAGCGGTTATGACATTCAGAGGGATATGAGGTACATGGAACTTGTCAGCGTAGATTTGGCATTTGTGACAAGTTCTTGAATGTTGATGGCAATCAGTCTCCATCGCTGACCAATAGTAACCGGCTCTTAAGATTTTCTTAGCCAACGTATGTCCACTTTAGTAAGTACCAAAGAGACCATCGTGCATGTCTTCCATGATCTCCTTCGCCTCCTTCTTGTCCATACATCGGAGTAGAGTTGAATCATGGTTGTGCTTATACAATATACCGTTACTTAGGAAAAATTTGGATACAAATCTTCGCAAGAACTTTCTGTCATTGATAGATGCCCCCTCTGGATACTCTTTTGCTTAAAGGTATGTCATCACCTCATGGTACCATGGCTTTTCCACATCGGTGTCAAGCTCATAGCAATGTGCAGGTTCATCGAATCTTTCAATTGTTATCATAGGGGCTTTGTTGTCCCATCTGACCTTGAACATTGAAGACATGGTTGCCAAAGTGTCAGCCAACTGGTTTTCTTCCCTAGGGAAGTGCTCAAAAGTGATCTCTTCGAATTAAGGAATTAGGGACAACACAAGTTCCTTGTAAGGGATAAGATTAGGGTGTTTAGTGTCCCAATCTTCTTTTACTTGGCTGATCACTAGGGCGGAATCCCCGAACACAACCAAATGCTTGACCCTTAAGTCAATAGCAGCTTTCAGACCTAAGATGCATGCTTCATACTCGGCCATATTGTTTGTACAATCGAAGCATAGTATGGCAGTGAAAGGAGTGTGGCAAACTTCAAGAAAGATGATCACAACACCAATTCCGTTACCTAAGGCGTTCGAAGCCCCATCGAATACCATAGTCCATCGGGATCCTTGTTCAGGTCCGTCATATGGTCCAGGTTTCGCATAGTCGGTTACCAGCATGATGTTCTCATCAGGGAAGTCGAAGTTCATTGACTGATAATCATCCACAGCTTGATGGGCCAAATGATCTGCTAGTACACTTCTTTCGATGGCCTTTTGAGTCGTGTATTAAATGTCATACTCAGTAAAGATCATTTGCCATCTGGCTATCCGTCCGGAAAGGGAAGGCTTCTCGAAGATGTACTTGATTGGGTCCATCTTAGAAATCAACAGAGTGGTATAAGTCAACATTTACTGTCTTAGCCGGCGAGCAGCCCATGCCAGAGTGCAGCATGTTTTCTCGAGCAGTGAATATCTGGTTTCATAGTCGGTAAACTTTTTGCTCAGGTAATAAATAGCATGCTCTTTTTGACCAGACTCGTCATGTTGGCCCAAAACACACCCCATAAAGTTCTCTAATACTGTCAAGTACATGATCAAAGGTCTTCCTTCAACTGGAGGCATGAGAATATGAGGTTCTTTTAGGTATTCTTTGATTTTGTCAAATGCAATCTGGCACTCATCATTCCATCTGACTATCTGATCCTTCTTCAAGAGATTGAAGATTGGCTCACAAGTGGCAGTCAAGTGTGATATGAAGCGAGCAATGTAATTGAGACGACCCAGGAATCCTCTGACTTCTTTTACAGAATGAGGGACTTGCATTTCTTGGATGGCCTTTACCTTGGAAGGATCAACTTCAATGCCTTTATTGCTGACAACAAAACCTATAAGCTTTCCATATCGTACTCCAAACGTGCATTTGTTAGGGTTTAACCTTAGTTTGTACTTCTTCAGCCTCTCGAATAATTTGTACAGATGATCGAGATGCTCTTCTTCGGTTTGTGATCTGGAAATCATATCATCCACATATACCTCTATCTCATGATGAATCATGTCGTGAAATAAAGCTACCATAGCCTGTTAATATGTTGCCCCTGCATTCTTTAATCCGAACAGCATGACCTTGTAGCAGAAGGTGCCCCATTGTGTAACGAAAGTAGTCTTCTCCATGTCTTCGGGAGCCATCCTTATTTGATTATAGCCTGAGAAGCCATCCATGAAAGAGAAGACTTTATGCTGAGCAGTATTATCAACTAAGACGTCAATGTGTGGTAGAGGGAAGTCATCCTTGGGGCTTGCCCTATTCAGATCCATATAGTCTACGCACATGCGAACTTTTCCGTCCTTTTTCGACACCGGTACCACATTGGCAAACCATTAAGGATAGGATGTCACAGCTAGGAACCCTGCATCAAATTGTTTCATCACTTCAGCTTTGATCTTTTCAGACATATCAGGCCTCATGCGACGAACCTTTTGTTTAATAGGAGGGCAGTCCTCTCTTGTCGGTAGACGATGAACTACGATGTCGGTATCCAACCCAGGCATATCTTCATAAGACCAAGCAAATACTTCCACATATTCATGCAACATCTGAACTAACCTTCTCTTAACACTATTTCCAAATTAGCGCCGATCCTGATTTCCTTCTTATCTAACTCAGTACCCAGGTTGATAACTTCAATTGACTCTTTGTGCGATTGAATAGATTTTTCCTCTTGTAATAGAAGTCTGGATACCTCTCCCGGTATGTCTCAATCTTCCTCGCCTTCGTCTTCGACTTGGTTGAGAGGACATTCAAAGTCATAGTCGGCAATAGTAGAGTCATTGGCAATAGGATCCAGAGTGGATGTGGACCTGCAAGAGTGTGTGTGTGCGCATGT
Organism: Vicia faba; assembly: GCA_948472305.1. Taxonomy (NCBI): domain Eukaryota; kingdom Viridiplantae; phylum Streptophyta; class Magnoliopsida; order Fabales; family Fabaceae; genus Vicia; species Vicia faba. Next base: position 990,622,568 of record OX451740.1, on the reverse strand, counting down.
AAGATACAAGGCTATTTTTTTTGAAAAATGTATTTGCAAGAAAGGAAAGACAACGAACATAAATATTTGAATGGAAAAGAGTCCAATGTACTGAATGATCATATGATTAGATGAACATAAATAAAACCCTTGACAAATGTACCAAAGTTCCCCGGGCCAGGCGAATGGCTGAAAAGTCATTGTTAAAATATTACAGACAACATGTTCTTGAATTGAAATAAAAGCAATAACAAGTAGATTACTCCTCAATGAAGGAGATGGGCACAAGGTCTTTTGTACGCCAATTCTTCAGCTCTGTTGTAGTTGTATACACCCTGTTGTACCCCAAAATTTTCCCTCTCATATATCAAACTTTTCCTCACAAGACTTCTTGGACTCAAGACAAGACGAGGGTTTGTCAGCTCTAGACACCTCCTCTTGCACTGATGACCTGAAATTAGGGTTTGAGTTTTCATAAGGATTTTTGGACTTTCAATGCTTCATGTTACTTTCATACTTCATGTTGGACTCCTAAGATTGCTCATACCAAGTTTCAAGCCTTGAATCACATTTTTGACCAGTCAATTGGACATTTGACCTAAAAATCAGCTGTATTGGGGAAAAAGTCAACCATGGCCAATTTACCGTCAAACCTCATAATTTTTGACCCACATCAACATTATAGACTTATACGAACCATTTGATCAAGTTTGGACCATAACTCCTCAAGAAATTTGATCAGATCATCAAAAGGGCAAAATGGTCAAAATTAGGGTTTTGATTGAAGAAGGGCAATTTATGATTTTTGACCTAGCCAATGGCCAATTGGGTTCAAGAATGGTTTCAAGGACTCAATGGCATCATCTTGACCTAATCAAAAGGTTCAAAAGATCTCAAATGTATTAGATTGACAGATGAATTTTCCAGTCAACTGATCAAAAAATCAACTGTACACTGAAAAGTCAAACTTTGACTTTTTGGTCAAAATCAAGTGCCAAAGGTCATAATTCATCAAAACATGTCAAAATGTGAAACTTGTTGACCAATAAACCTAAAATTGCAAATTAGGGTTTTAATTTGAAATTTTTCATAACTTAGAATTTTTCTAAGTATGGGAATTTTCTTATTTTTTCCCAACTTTGCCCAACTTTTTCACCATGATGCAATTGGATTCAAAGAAAACCTCCAACATGAAAGTTGTAGTCCTTCATGAAATATACAACTTTTCCTCACAAATTTTTCTCAAAAGATGCTTGGATCTCAAGTTATGGTTTTGTGAATAGGGGTTCATAAACTAAATAACTTAGTGAAATTTTGCCCTATTTTAGGCAGGTTTTTGACCTAACTTCATGGTAACTTTTCACCTAGTTCCAAGAAGTATCTCAAGTTGCATTTCAAATATGGATTGTAGAGAATGTTTCAAGCTTTCCAAAATGTCTAAGAACTCTCCAAGATCATTTGTGGTTAGGGAGAATCGAAGAAGAGAAAATGGCATTTTGTCACTTTTGTTCAAGCCATTTTTACAATGCTTCAAGTTGCAAATCAGATCCTAGCATGCTTGTACCTTGCATTACAGGTCCTAACTCCTTCTACACTCCATAATTTAATGCTAACTCAGTGGCTAAAGCTTTTGTTTTCACCTTTGGAGCATTGTACAAGAGATTAATCCATAAATGGCCAAAAGTGTACATTGCCATTTTCATAAAGCTAGCTTTTTGAACTTTATCAGCCTTGAGCCTTGGACTTGTTCCTTGGATGCAGGAATTTTCCGCAGATAACAAGCAACTTGTACCAACTATTATCAGCCCTAGAACTAGAAAGTACAACATTTTGTCTTAAGTCATTTCAACTTTCTTCAAATACAAGAAAAGTGGCAAAAGTCAAGGGGGTTGGTGCATCTGATAAAGAGAGGACTTGGCCTCATTCTATACACATTCACAAAACTTGTAACAAGCAAAAACATGAATACACAACATTCAAAACTCTCCCAAAATACAAAACCACATTTCTGCCCAAAACAAGGCAGCTTCTGCAAAACACAAGCCATCTCAATATTTGCTCGTGCGTTTTGCTTTGTAACACATCAAACATATTCCATACACCCTACCTAAGCTATCTAAGCCCTTGTCCTGGTTCTGGAAGCTCATTTTCATACATCACCATTTTCATTTTGGAAGGTTGCAGGTTGACTCGTGCAGGGAGTTTCAAGCATCCTCAAGGCAAGCTGAGCATTGGAAAAGCTTGAGGGAACTTCAAGGAAGCTCACACGATCTTCAGGCCTCACTCAAAGTCCCCACATTGCCATATCCAAACTTAGCTGAACAAGGTATTTGTCAAAACTCTATCTCTCTATTTAGGAATCCTCAAGCTTTGATTTGTGAAGCAAAAATGCAGTCCTTAATTTGCTTAAGCTGTACATATGCATAGTTGTAATTTATATTAATTGAGTAGTGAGAATTTGAAGCTTTAAGTTCATGAAAAAACTAGGTCAGAAATTAGGGGTGATTAAATTCTCCATGATCCTTGAGAGTTAGATTATGTTTTTTATATCACTGGAATCGTGAGATCATAAGCTACATTTTTTGTGTTATGAGTTTTTGATTTTATGCAAGCTAGAGCAAGATACAGGTTTGAACTCAGGAACGCGCGCGCAGGAAGCCAAGGACAGGGATGAAGATGATGTTTTGGGCTTTGGCGCCTTTGGGCCTCTTGTTTTGACTATCCACACCCCCTGATCCACTATCCACACCCCCTGGCTTTATTTTATTTTTTTTTCATATTTTTTTTTTCTTTTTATATTTATTGACTTATTTATTTTTCCTGAACCATAAAAAATCATAAAAAAATGTTTTCTTTATTTTTGCATTTTTTTATTTTTTTTTTATTTTTTGACATAAAAAATAGTTTATTAGTAATAATATACTTTATTTTCTTAAATAAAACTTGTAAATAATTTAAAAAATACTATACATTTTTATTTTTATTATTCATACACATAAGATATTATTTTCATACATATTTTAATTTTTAACATTTTGTACATAATATTTATTATTTTTCTTGAACAAAAATGGATAAAATGAATAATATAGAACATAATTTTCTTTTAAAACAAAATTAGGGTTTTTCACCCTTTCAAAAATAATAATATCATTTTTCTTATTTTTAGGACTTAAATAATTTATTTTTCTCATAATAAAATAAATACAAAAACATTTTTGCATACATACATTTTATTGCATATTTAAATAATTGTTTATTTATTTATTGTACAATAAATTCAATTGGGTTGTAATAGTTTTTAGGGTTTTATTTTGAGCAATATCCCCCATTCAAAACTTGTATCCCCCCTCCCATAATATTGTTGTAATAGCTTAGATTTACTTTACGCAATTTATCGCATTATATACATGTTTAGTAAATTAGGGTTTGTATGATAAGACAAAAATCAAACAAATAGCATGACCTAATACAAGACAAACAAAATGCATGAAAATGACAACACATTGCACACAAGCACTCTCTAGGGTTTCACCCACTTTGTTGCCTTAAAAATGGCCATTTTACGCACGCGAAGTATCTTGGCAAAACAAAACAAAACAAAAGATCATAGTCCCTCGATGACGCTAGCCAAGGTTGCCTAAAAACAAATGATCTTGGTCCCTCGAAAAAAATGCCAAGATACCTAGCAACATTGCTATCATGGTTATACGATGACCTGCGCCCGTCCCATTTAACATCCAAAGATGGGGTTGCCTACCGAATCAATGGTAGGTCAACAACATCAAAGGAATAAAAAATGTACAAGAAAGACTTTTGAGTAGGTAGATGGTTCTAAGTTACTTGCTCCAATTCAAAAACAAATCCTTGCTATTTTCAAAGCAAGCACACACACACATTTCCAAACAACTTTCAAAAAACATTGAAAAAATTTTCAAAAAGACAAACACCTTCGTATACATTCTTACGAACAAGAATCATTACAAAGGTTGCCTAGACAAAGGGCCTCTTTTACAAATACTTTTCAAAACCACACCAAAAGCACCATTTCAAATAATTTCAAAAGCAAAGCAAGTGATCTAAGCAAGTAACTAAGAGCCCATGGAAAACCATGGATGAAAAGGGTGCTAGCATCTTCCCTTTTCATAATCTACCCCCCGAACTCAAGAAAACATCTCAAAGGTCTTTCCTGTGCTTTTTACCTTTCCTTTTGGATAAAATAAAAGTCGGTGGCGACTCTTGCTAACCGCGACATTTTGCGACCACAAACGCAAACCTTCAAATCAGTTCTCCCACCGTATCACACACCCACTCTTCAAATGCAGCTCCTTCTTCAGAATCACCCACGGCGTTGACTTCTTGCTTCCAATGCGGAGAGGTGGCTTTCTAGCACGAGCACGCCTCACTTCCTTCTGAGCTTTGACGGTGAAGCCCAAATCAAACTTGTCTGCTTTAAATGGGATATCGAGGAGTTGCCCCCAAGTATCGAAGTTTCCTTCTTCAATTGATGCACATGCGTCTTTGACTGAAACCATATCTGGTGTGGCCATAACAACTTTAGACTCATCAGAAGAACATTTGGTAGCAGCAATCAACGGTGGTACAACCTCAAAGGCTTGACACGGGGTCTCAATGAATTCTCCATCCATATCTACGTACTTGAAAGAGTTAAGGTGGCTCACCATAAACTCTTATTCTCCATAGACGGTGATTATTCTGCCCTTGACTGGATATTTGAGTTTCTGGTGGAGGGTTAAGGTTACAGCCCCAACTTTATGGATCCACAGGCGACCTAACAGACAAGAATAGGCAGGACAAATATCCATAATATAGAAGGTGGAGTTGAAGATTTGGGAGCCCACTTTGATTGGAAGATCTACCTCCCCATGAACAGTCCTCTTTGATCCGTCAAATGCCCTTACAATGACATCGCTTTGCTTCAAAACTAAACCTTCACAGTCTAGACGGTCTAACGCCCCCTTGGGTAATACATTCAGAGAAGAACCATTGTCGACTAGCACATGTTCTAAGGTAGTCCCTTTGCACTCGATAGAAACATGTAAAGCTTTATTGTGATTCTTCCCGAGAGGTGTTAAGTCAGCATCTGAAATTCCCAAGCCATTATCAACTGTTAGGCTAGCCATGCAATTCTCAAATTGGTTTGTTGTTGTCTCATGGGGGACATGAGCCTTTTTCAGGAACTTGATTAATGTTCGAGCATGGGCATAGGAGCAAAGTAGTAATGACAACATTGAAATCTTAGAAGGTTTTTCCCCAACTATTCTACAATCTTGAAGTCACTTCTTTTTATGATCTTCAAAATCTCGTCCATCTCGCGAGCGGAAGGTTCTTCACCAGCTACATCCTTGGAGGGTAATTCAATTACATCAGGCTCAACAACCTTCTCCTTCCCTCTTGTATTAGTACTTGGCTTGGCAGTAGTAATGCGGATGGGCGTCCTTGTAACAACTGGTGGTGAGATATTGGGTGAAAATATTCTCCCAGTTCTAGTTACTTTGCTTGAACCAGCTATGTTACTGACATCGTCATCTTTTCCTTCATCGATACACGCGTCTTGTTTAATCCCGTGATAGAACACTTCAACACCATAATTCCATGGTACTGCCTTATTTGAAGAGTAGGGAATCACCCAGGGACTGGTAATTATTAAGGGAGCAATAGTGGGTTCATTTGAAATCCTAATAGGACCTTTGGAGGTGATCCTAAGAGGCTTGTTTGAGATGGTAATAATGGAGAGGTCTTCACATTTGTTAGTCAAACTTTTGGCAAGTGGGGTCTTCTCGAATAGAATTTTGTGGCTATTCATCAAGCGTTGTATGCCTTTCTTCAGCCCTTCACATCCATTGAGTTGTCTTGTATATCATACGCAGTCCTTTACGCAGCCAAGGAAAATCCCGGCTTTCAACAGGTTGTTTTTGATTATATTCAACGGAGTAGTCAATTCTTCAATAGAGGCGACAAAAATTGCATCTTCGACAATATTAACACCTTTGTCATGCTTCGGCATTGGAGCAGTGATTACATTCGGCGTTCGAGGAAGATCAAATTCAATAGTTCTTTTATCAATCAAATCCTGGATTTTTTCTTCAAGGCCCAGCACTGGTCAGTCTCGTGCTCGGGGCTGCTTGAATGGTAAGCACACTTAGCGTTCAGATTATACTTTGGTGACGAGGTGTCAGGATTGGTGGGAGGATCGCGCAATGTCACTAAATTAGCCTTGAGCAAATGTTGAAGGGCTTGAGACGGTGACATGCCTAACCTCGTAAATTGTCTTCTTGGAGTTTCAAAACGTTGATGAGTTGCAGATGGTCTTGGAGTAGGAGTTGGATTAGAGATTCAGACAACATTGACAAACGAGTGATCATTCTTCTTGGTATGGGCCCTTGACCCGTACACAACATTGACTTCCTTCTTTGTAGCAAAAGGTTTCTTGATAGGATTGGGAGTGGAGGTAGATGCCACAGAGATCTTCCCACTTTTGATTCCACTTTCAACTCTTTCGCCGGTTAAGATCAATTCGATGAAACCAGAAGAAGAGCAGCCAACCAACAGATTAAAGAAAGGACCAGATAAAGTGCCCATGAATATGTTGATGTGCTCCCTATCAGTAAAGGGAGGTTGGACCCTACTAGCAAGGTCTCTCCACTTTTATGCATATTCCTTAAATCATTCATTCTTCCTCGTGGTCATATCTTGCAACTGAACCCTCGTTGGTGCCAAGTCAGTGTTGTACTGATACTGATGGTAGAAGGCAGTAGCTAAATCCTCCCAGGTATTGATACGAGAACCATCTAACTGATAGAACCATTCAAGTTATGTTCCAGCCAAGCCTTCTTGGAAAAAGTGAACCCAGAGCTTCTTATCAGTAGTGTGCGGCTGTATCTTGCGCACATATGATTTCAAATGGAGTTTTGGACAAGAAACCCCATCGCACTTTGCAAAGATTTGTATTTTGAATTGGTGGGTAATTACTACCCTAGAGATCAAACCCAAATCATCAAAATCTAAACCGGGGACGGCTTAGATTTCAACATCTTTCAATCTATCTTCTAATTGCTTGTATTTGATATCAGCGGGTGGATACTGCTCGTTGAAATAATCATCATCGGATACTTGATCATTGGTACAGTCAGCCTGAGTACTCTTGACCTCACCAATCTGGTTCTCGTCCTCTTCAGATGAATCTCCTCCTACTGGGATTTGACGGATTGTCTCCTTGAACCTTCTACCCATGTTGAGTAGAGCTTTCTTCTTTGGCTTCTTCTTAACGGCCAGTAAAGCCATCATATCTTGCTGCCCCTTGGCTAGGGCTAGTAGAGTCTCCTGAAACTAAGAATTTTGGGTTTGGAGATCCTTCACAGTTTTCTCTAGATCCATCTTGCTGAAATAAACAGCATAAAGATAAGGAAACTTGTTATGCAAAAACATATCATGTTATGATGCATGGAATATGTATATGCAAATGATTTCAAGGATAATGAAATTTAAATTTGTATATACAAAAGAATGAACAAACGTTAATTCTCATTAGACAAAACAAGAAAGATTACATCATTCCTCTTGGGCTTACAAAATAACTTTCTAAGATAAAAAGACCGAACACATCCTCTTTGGCGCGAGATAAGCGTTCACACTTTGCTCATCTTGTAGTTGCTTCGTAAGCTCCAAGACCCTCTTCTCACTATCATAGAATTGAGCTTCGAAAGTATCTCGTTCTTCCTTAAGCTGAATCCAACCCTTTTGTAAGTCTTCGAGAGAGGTAGGCATGTCGGGATGGAGGATAGTGTAGGGAACATCTCCTTCGACCACAGGGTCCACGATGACTGGTAAGATGGAGGGATAAGGCATCGCAAGTTTCTGAGCACGAGCTTGTACCCATTTAAGGTAAGGCTTGAGAGGAATGGAATTCTTGTGTCCTAGTGTCTTGCTATCCACCTTGTTCATCATCCTCCATGCTCGGATAAACCTATGGCGGTAACCTTGATTGTCATTCTCGTAGTCGAATACTAATCCTTGGATAAGTATCTCATGGGGGCCATCCCTCCGGGAGTAACAAAACTTTCGTAGGGCTAAGCAGGGGTTATAAGTGATACCTCCTCTGATGCCAAGCAAAGGGACATTAGGGAATTCTACACAACGGTCGACGATAGTAACATTTTCCAAAGAGCGGGAACACCAATGAATATCTGAATGTCTGAGCGTCATCAACCTATGGAACCATCTTGAACCTTGATCATTTTTCAACACGGATTGGGGAAGATGTGAAATAAACCATCTTGCCAAGAGAGGAGTGAAACACATGAGGATACCTCTCTTCCTCAAAGTGCGAGAGTAAAAAGAATGTAGGATCTCTCCTAACAAAGTAGGCACCGGGTTACGAGACATAAAGATTTTTATGGCGCTTATATCTATGAGTTGGTTAGGATTTGGAAACAAAACCATCCCATAGATGAGAATGGCCATTATTTCATCAAAAGCTCGTAAGTCCAAGGAGTTCCAAAAATCTTGAGCCTTCTCAAACAAAAACTTGGCTAAGAAACCTTTGACACCACTCCTTATTTCTGAATTAGTTGTGACATTAGATTGTTGCAAATTTAAGGCTTGAGCATTCTCTTCTGGTTTTGGATCTCTTTCCGTACCGTTGTAGGGTAGTTGATTGAGAATGGGAATTCTCAAGAGTTGGGAGAATTCCTCCAAAGTTGGCACAAGTTGATAATCGGGAAAAGTGAAGAAATGGTGTAGAGGATCAAAGAACTGGAAGAGCACCTTCATCATTACTTCATCAGTGTTGGAGGTAACCAAGTTTAGTAGGAGACCATGTCTTTCAGTAAATGGAGAATTTTCAGGAATCCTTGATGCTATCTCTTTAAGTTAGGGAGGGATCCTTACAAGATTGACTTGAATGGTTTTCCTGCGAATAGAATCCATGTCCTACAAAACAGAACAAAGATAAATCCCAAGATCCTTGAAATGGTTAGTGAGCATGAGTATGATGTTATGATGTTTATGATGTTATGTACAAGTATCTATACACAAACAAAGCAAAGAAGTCCTTAGGTTTAGGCTTGCATGGAGTCTTATAGGTAAGTACCCTCTTGAAGTTTAGTTGGCTCAAACCTGTCCTAGTAATAGTAACCGGGTTCTAAGGGAGCTCAATATCACTGGTTTGTTTCCTTAGGCATTGTTTCAGCGCAAGCCTCTTTAATGGCGACCAAAATATCCCAAAAAACCAAACCTCAATGAGTGTAGTATCAAGGATCTACCAACTTCGGACTGCACCAAAGCCGGTCATCTCACAACGTCCTAATGGCCAAGTTGGTCAAGTAAAGGTTCTAAAAGTTCATTAGTGCTTCATGACATCACTCAGCGGCCCTGTATTCTCCTTGAATACTCAAGGGGTACCGGTCCCCACAAATATGTTGCACTAACGTAGCTATTTCTTAGACCGTGTTGGTATACCCCGCACCGTTTCCACAACGCATTGCTACTTACCTATAAGGTATCCCAAATCTAGGTAGAGGATTCAAACCCAAAAAAAGAACCATAATGTAAAGCATACAAGTCAAACAAAGAAAGCAAGTAAATGTGATCTAGCCCTAAGGTAACCCCACTTTTCATCCCTAGCAGAGTCGCCAGTTCTGTGATACGGTGGGAGAACTGAATTTGTTGTTTTGCATTTCATCGCAAATGTTGCGGTTAGCAAGAGTCGCCACCTATTTTTCTTTTATCCAAAAGGTAAGGTGAAAAAGCACAGGAAAGACCTTTGAGATTATTTCTTGAGTTCGGGGGGTAGATTGTGAAAAGGGAAGGTATTAGCACCCTTTTCATCCATGGTTTTCCATGGGCTCTTAGTTACTTGCTAGATCACTTGCTTTTGTTTGAAAATGTGCTTTGTGTGGTTTTTGAAAGTATTTTTGAAAAGAGACCATTGTTTAGGCAAACTTTTGTAATTATTCTCGTTCGTAAGAATGTATACAAAGGTGCTGATCTTTTGAAAATGTTTTCAAGTTTGAAAAGGTGTTTTGAAAGTGTAGGTGTTAGTTTTGAAAATAACAAGGATGTTTTTGTTTTGGAATGGAACAAGTAACTAGGAACATTCTACCTACTCAAAAGTCTTTCATGTTTATTTCCTCTTTCCTTTGATATTGTTATCTTACCGTTGATTTGGTAGGAAACTCTATCTTTGGATGTAAAGGGATGGATGCGGGTCATCGTATAGCCATGATTAGCAATGTTGCAAGGTATCTTAGCATCTTTCTTTAGGGACTAAGATCATTTTGAAAAGGCAAGATAGGTATCGTCATCGAGGGACTATGATCTTGTATTTTTGCTTGTTTTTGCTAAGATACATCACATGCATAATATGGCCATTCTTATAAGCCAACCAAGTGGATTTTACCCTAGGGGTGCTTGTGTGCAAGTGTATTGATTTTCATGCTTTGTTTAGTCTTGATTAGGGTTTGCTACTTGTTGATTTTATCTTGTCATACAAACTCTAATTACTAGCATTTATATAAAGCGATAAATTACGAAAAGTAAAATTACTACACTATTACATTATTAGGGGAGGGGGTGTACAAATTTACAAATGGGGATTGCAAGAAAATTAAACCTAATTATCTATTACAACCATATTGAATATTGTATGAAATTGAAAACAAAATGCAAGAATACAAATGAAAAAAGAAGTGATTTTTATTGTTTTTATGAAAGGGGTTTTGTCTTGACCTAATTAAAGAAAATGATTAATTAAAATTAAATGAAATTAACTTAAACTAATTAAGAAAAGAAATTAATTTAAAAAGGATTTTTAGGGTTTTTTATGAAAAGGTTTTAAATTAATGAAAATAAAATGAAGATTAATTAATTAAAATAGCCTAAGTTCTAAATTAAGTTTAACTAAGAAAATAAAATAATATATTAATTTAACCTAAGTCTAAAAATTATATTATTTAAGAAAAAAAAAAGAAATTAATTTGTTTAAGAAAGTGTTTTTTAGTCTTTTTGTTTTATGGAAAAAAAATAAAATATATAAGTATAAATAATAAATAAAAATAAATTTGGATTTTTTATGATTTATGAAAATAATAATAGTAATAATAATAATAACAATATTAATAATAATAATAATAATGAAGAAAAATAAAATAAAAATAAAAATATAAAGAAAAGTCAGGGGGGGTTAGAAAATGAAGCAGGGAGTAAAAATAAGCAAAAAAGTTAGGCCCAACAAAGGGGAGCCCAGCGCTGCAAAAATCCAAAAAAAAACTGTAAAAATGTGAAAAGAAAAAGCAAAAGGTCTTGAACCCGTGACCTTGAGGTTACCAGCACGCTGCCTTACCACTGGGGTGACTATAAATCTGTTAATTTATGTGAAAGGATAAATACATAACACAAAATACACCCTGATTACACTTCATCTTCAACCTCCAGCAAAAGGACCTGTATCTTCTTCATCTCTCAACAAAAATGAAAAGTTCAAACATGAAAGTTGTGGTATTTCTTCCCACGAATCCAACCATGTAAATAACTTAAGCTAACAATCAAAGATGAATGAGAATTTTTCTGGCCCTAATTCAAAACCTAAAAATTTCAGAAAACTTCAGCTCTAAAATTCTCTAAGCTCAGGCCATATAAATGCAAACTATGGATATGTACAGCTTCATGGCAATGGTATCTACATTTTATCTTCACAAATCAAAATCAAATGATGCATGTATGAAGAGATAGAAGTTTGAAAACCTACCTCTTGCAGCTGGAGTCTTGTATGGAGTTTGAGCAACCTTTGTGATGGCCTGATGATTTTTGTAGCTTGCCTGGACCTCCTTAAGTATGTTCCAACTCCTACTTTGCTTTGAGGATGGCTGAAACTCCCAACTTAAGTTAAGTTACAAGCTTCAAATTTGGAAATGGTGGATAGTGATGGATGAGTTACAGTCAAGAAACAGGGGTCTGGATCACTTTGATATGATGTATATTAAGTGTTTGGATGGTTAAAACTCAATACACACGAGTGGATTCGGAGATGGCTATGTGAGGTTCAAAACTGTCAAGTTATGACAAATTCTGAGTTGCAGAGTGCTTTAGAGTGTTTTGGGGTCTTAGCTTTTGTGTGTTATGTTGCACTAGACTTGTGTATATCTATGGAAAAGGTTAGAGATCAAATGCACTCAAGGTTTATGAGTTCTAGCCTTTTGGCTCTATGACTTGCTTTTGAAGAAAAGTGAGAAGACAAAACTCAAAGTGTTGTACAAGCATCTTATGAGCTTAAAGAGGCTTTAGACACATTGATTTTGGTTTATAGGGATTGTGTGTGCAGAAAGAACAAGTGCAAAGCTCAAGAAGTTGACAATTGTAAAAGTAGTGCTTTATCAAAATGGAAATGGCAACTTTGTGCCATAAATGGAAATGTAACTTGGATAAAGACTCAAGTGCTTGGATTAAAGCTCTATCAGCTGTGTAAACATTTAATTATGGAGTGACAAACAAGTTTGAGGCCTGCAAAAAAAGATTATGCAGCCTAGGCTTGGATTAGAATTTTTGTTCATCATGAAATGGCTTGTAATTTAAGTTTGAAAACCCTAACTTCATCTCTTCGATTCTCCTTGCTCACAAATGATATCAAAAATTTCTTGGACATTTTGGAAATATTGTAATGTTCCCTACAACCCCTCTTTGAATCACTTTTGATATTTCCCTTCGGAACTATATGAAAAAGTGCCATGAAGTTAGGTCAAAATCCTTACCAAAACTAGGGCAAAATTTCACTTAGTATTCAATTTCAAGACCATGACTTTATGAATTAATAACTTGAGATCCAAGCAGTTTTAAAAGAACTTTTGTAAAGAAACGTTGTAGATATCATGGAGCTCTTCAACTTTCATGTTGAAAGTTTCTTTTGAATCCTCTTGCATCAAGGTGAAAAATATACTCAAAGTTGTGAAAAAACATGAAGTTTTAAACACTTGGAAAATTTTCCAAGTTAGAAAACTTTGACTTTTCAAAATGAAATCTTGACTTTTTGATTTCTTGATGAATAAGTTTCATATTTTGACATGTTTTGATGAGTTGTGATCTTTGAAATTGGATTTTGACCAAAAAGTCAAAGTTTGTCTTTTCAGTGTACATTTGACTTTTTATTAGTTGACTAAGAATTCATTATCAATCCAATTGATATTGAGAAATGTTTTAGGTCATGCCATTAGGTCAAAAAGATGCAATTGAACTCTTGAAACCATTATTCAAACCAATTGACCATTTTCTAGGTCAAAAATCAGAAATTGCCCTTTCTCAGTCAAAACCCTAATTTTGACCATTTTGCCCTTTTGATGATTTGATCAAATTTCTTGAGGAATTATGGTCCAAACTTGACTAAATGATATATATGAGTTTATAATATTGATGTGGATAAAAAATTATGAAGTTTGACTGTAAATTGGCCATAGTTGACTTTTTCCCCAATACAACTGATTTTTAGGTCAACTGCTCAATTGCCTGAGCAAAAGTGTGATCCAAGGCTTGAAACATGACATGGGTAAAAACCTTGTCGGGAGCTGGGTAATTATCTGATGTTGTTGCAAATCTGCTTTCTGAACTCTTTTCTTCAGAAAATTTTTGAGAGTTTATTTCTCTCTATGACACTCAGGTGTTTGTGTTTACCTGAATGAGCTGCAGAAGGGGTGATCTTTTGAGATCTTCTTGTGTGAAAGGACATTCTAGTATAATGAGTTCTTTGGATGATGAATCAAGAACCAAATTATTAGGTTTTGTGATGTGAAGTTGATGTCCTAAATGATGTTGTAACATCATTCTTGGTCATTTTTCTTGGAAGATGCTTGGATTGTGGATGAGAAGTATGGTGCCCAGCAGTATGTCAGAAGAAGAACTTCTAACTGGGTGAATTAGGATGAGAAGATTATGATCTTGTTTATAGTAGTATGTTATGGAAATACATGACTATTATCAGTTTGAGGAATCCACTAGTGTTGTACCCCAAAATTTGCCCTCCCTTTTTCACAAGAAATCACAACTTCAGGGTTTTCCCTGTTTTTTCAGACCGGCTCAAGAATCGGTCGAACAGACTTTTCTTTATCAAGTAAATCCAGAATTAGGGTTTCCACTGATTTTGTTGAGATTGGCTCAGGAATTGATCAAGCAGACTTTTCTTTGACGACAAATCTAGAATTAGGGTTTTCGCTCGTATTTCTCAGAAGAAATTGAATCCACAATAATTCAATTGACTGTTACATTACTTTTACGCATGTTCCAGATTACCGTTTGTTTCTCAAAACCTAAATATCTGGGATAGGAGTTGAGGCTTTGTTTGAAATTTTGAGGCATTGGTTTGATCAGTGGAGTGAAAAATGTATGGAAGGCTTGTTTGTTTAACTATACAAGGCATATGCTAATTGGAATGCCAGGCGTATTGTGATTAATGCAAGATTGCAAAACAACAAAGTTTGTTGATTATTTATTTCATCTGGATTAAAGTTATTGGGATGCATTTCCAGTTGTTTTAATTTAAGACACTTAAATAATTAAATAGACAGTGCAAGGAAAGATTGGAATATCTGACAGTAGATAATTCTTATTTGACAAAGACTTTTTTATTTATTTATTTCAAATATTGTTACAAATTTTATTCGAATGTTGTAAATTTATAATTTACAGTATTTACAATAATATTTTTTACAATAAATGAAAAGAAAATAAATCTAAAGCCTAAATCTCTTGAAACTTTGATCTTCTACTGCTTCTTCCATTATTCAACTGGTACCTACCTGCAAAGGACAGAAGAAAAAGGAAATCAGTGCAATTAACTGAAAAGCATTTTCAAGCAGATAAATAAAAAGGTAATCATTAAAGCTTGTTGGCCGGAATCAGATTGTTATTGGGTTCATCATGTTTTACTTATTCTCTTTGCAAATCATAAGAAGATTTCTCTTGTTGGTTCACAAAGAGGAAAGTAAAAACAATTTGCAAGCATACAATTAACTCAAAATGCAAAGATATAAGGCAGCAATGCAAAGCAAACTGGATTCCCAAACTGCATTAGTCAACCAAAGGCACAAGGCTGCACACAAAAGCAAACTAAGTTGCAAAACTGTCAAACCAAGTTGCAAAGCTGTCAAAGTACACAAAGCTGTCCAAGAAAGTACAATGCAGGAAATATGGAAACAAGTACAACAATGTAGGAGAAGAACCAAGTTACAAGCAAGAAGGCTTGTCAAATTCATCATCATATTCTGGCCAACAAGCTTTTCAGAAAAAGATATAATAAGCAATTTAAAAATGCTTTTATAGAGAGAGAAAGAGAGAACCAGAAAAGGTTTGGCAGTTTTGGCAGACTGTAAAAGGCAGTAAGAGAACAAAAGATATAAAAAAAGAACAAGACTGTAAATAGTCCAGCAAGAGGAGGAGATAGAGAAAAATATTGCATAACCTCCAAACTTGCAAGCAAAACTCCACAGCCTGAACTTACAAAAACTGCAAGTTACAAGCCTGCATAACCTACATGCCTGTTTCAAAAAACCAGAACTCACAAGCCTTCAAGCCTGCTTTCAAAACCAAAAAACCTGTAAAACTGCATCTAAAACTGGCCTCCACAACACCAACCTGTTTTAAACTGCATAAACTGTTAAACCTGTTCAAAAGTCCAAACGGCCTCACAAAAACAGCAAGCCTGCCTTCTCCACACAAAAAAACTTCCCAACCTGTAAACAACAAACTGGCCTGAACATCAAGCAAGCCAAAGCTTTCAGTCCTGCATTACCAGTCTGCAAAACTACTCAAGCCTACATTACAAGTACTCAGGCCCAACTACAAGCTCAAACAACAAAAAAACCTGCAATTAAAACTTACAAACCCAAAACTTGCAAATCAACACTACAAGTCTGCAAAACCATTCAAACTTGTCAAAACTGAAAACACACAGGCCAAAACTCAAACCTGCAAAACTCAAAACCATTCAAACGTATCCAAACTGCCTAGCCTATAAGCAAACTCATAAACTTACAGCCTGTAACTCAAACAAATCCAAACAAGTCAAATAACAACCCCATCTCCAACAAGAGAAAGGAAGAACTTGCAGAACAAGAAAAACAACTGTTGCACCCCAAAATTTGCCCTCCCATATTCTTCAAGAAATTGCCAAACCAAGTCACAAAATTCCCCAAAGGTTGCACAGCTCAACTGTCTCTTATACAGTCAAAACTAGGGTTTGGGTTCTGATCAAGAAAATGAAGTTTTCAAAGGCCCAATCAAGTCTCATATGCTTACAAACATGGTCAAACATCCTCATATCAAGTTTCAAGGCATTCAGCTCAAAATTGCACATTCAAAACCCTAAATTGCACTACAGTCAACTATAGGGGCAAAATGGTCATTTGACAGTCAAAAGTTCAAATTTTTGGTCAACATACCATTTTGAAGCCACAAACATCATTTGATCAATGCTTGATCATGATTCTCAAAATTTGGCTCAGAAAATCATCAAGATGCAAAAGTTTCCTTATTTGGACAGCTGAAAAAGTCAACTGAAATTGACCAGGGCATAACTTTCACATGGATTATCAGAAAAATTCCATCCAAAGCTCATTTTGAAGAGAAAGACATTTCCTACAACTCATCTTCATACTTCAAGTCCAAGAAATGCTCTCACAAAAAGTTATCAATTTCAACATTATAGGTCATTTTCAAAAGTCAACAAAAAGGGACTTTAAGTCAAAGGCCATAACTTGAGATTGGAAAATCAAAATGACATGGGACCAAAGGAATTGGTTAAAGGACTCAAAGACCTTTCTAAAATGTCCAAGAACATGAGAAAAGCTTAAAAATTGAGCAAGTTATGCCTTGTAGAAGTTGGGAAATTTTTGTGAAATGGCAAAAGTCAACTATCCTTGAAACTTCAATTTTTGACAAAAGGGCCCACTTTCTTCCACTTGATTCAGCCTTGTCATGCCACACACGTGTCCCATGATTAATTTCAAGATCAAACATTGATTTTTCTATTTTATTTAATTTTTATTAATTTAATTCATTTTAAATCTTTAATAATTCAAATAAAATTTAAAAATCAATGGAATAGTGTCATTTGAATTTGGATAGCTTCCATATATCATGTGCCAGCTCACAAACTCATGCTAGGGTTAGGTTGTACACCAAGTCTTGGTTTTGCTTAAAAAAAGGGAAAGTTTGTTAATGGTGAAAAACCTAAGACTAGTTCTCTCATGGGCATGGATAAAGGCCAGCTAATGACCTAATTCCCTTCCCTCATAAGTGCTGAGTCAAAACCTAATGCCCACACACTCTCAGCTGCGCAAAAAAGGCTAGTACCAATTTGAAATTTTCTCCATAAAAGTCAATTCTGAAAACGTGGTTAGGAGAGGATTCAGGTCTTAATTCTTGTTTCAAAGGCTTCCTCAAGGCTCCCAGAAGCGATTCCAATCGTTAGCATCCATTCAGACTCCAAGAATTGGTAGAATGAACATGAACTGTATAGAAAAATATTGATCATCGTGTTTCATATTTTAAGCATTTTTTTAACATTTGATTCATGGATTCTTGTTCCTCATAATGTTCTGATGCTAACCAATGCCTTTAATTGCATTTTTATGCCATACACGCGATTTCACCATGTTCATATTCTAGGGTTTGCAAGATTTCGAATTGGGGATTTCTTGGTACTGTAAAATTAGCCAGTCATAATACCATTATCAAAACCAGGGAGCTTGGACGAAGAGATTGCAATGGTCGCGCTTAATTTATATACACATGTGGCCTATTCGCTATTCTGTAAATAAACCTATTTTGGGGGGGTTTAAAACCCCCGTTAAATATTTGACAAATTTGTTTCAGGCAGACACGATGAAGAAGATGAGTCCGTGGCACGCCTTGGTTGGTTGCTTTTGAATTTCGCGCGTTTTCCAGTATTAATCTTGTTTTTCTATTATATTATTTGTTTGTTAATTATATTACAAAAGCGCGAATTGGCACAGTTGGTTGGAGAAAGCGCTGGTAACCCTCATGACCTGGGTTCAAGTCCCAGGTCTTGCATATTTCCATATTATTTTGCTATAATAATTCCCATGCAGTTTCAGTGCTATGGTTCACCATATTCCCTCACAATCAAGAGGTCCACGTGCCCCTGAAGATTAAACCAACGGCATGGATCTGAAGAACACGTTAAGTCCTGGTCAATGCACTAATACACGAATTGAAAAAGTCAGCGAACTTCCATGCTTGTTGGGCCAAATTGCTGAGCCCTTACCTCCATCTAGGGCCTGAACCCCCCCTGGTTTGCCTTCTCCATATTTTCCTTATTTTATTTTTAATTGCTATTATATTTTCTTTTTTTGCTTTAATTGATTGTTTTTTTACCAAATACAAAAAATACCTTAAAAAACTCAGAAAAGGATAAAAAAATATAATGATTATTTATTTTGATATTTTCTTGTAAATAAATTAACATGTAATAAATATTAGTTTAATTAGGTTTATCTTGATCCTTTTCATAATAAAACATAAAAAATATAGAATTTAGGCTTAATTTTTATCCTTTTTAATTTTTCCTTTTATCATAATATTATTTATTTATTTATTTTTATAATTAAATTGTACATAAAAATTAGGGTTTCATTTAGTTAAAAATTTCAACATTTTCTTAATAACTAAAATCCAAAAATATAGCATTAGGTTTAATGACTTTTTATTCCTTTTAGTTTTCCTTTTTTTTTGCCATAATATTAGTGATTTATTTATTTTCATAATTAAACTTGTAAACTAATTAGGGTTGCATTTAGGTTAAATTTTAATACTTTCATAATAAACTTAAAAATAACTAGAACTAGGTTTAACATTTCATTTTGGTTTTTAATTAATTCTTTTTTATTAAATCTCAAAAAACACAAAAATACTAAAAAACATTTTCTTTTAATTCTTAATTTTAATTCCTTATTAATAATATTTTGCAAAAGGGTCCAACGCCCTCGTTCGTAATTTATTTTATTCGCACATTTGTTTTACTTCGCTTAATTCATTATGTATCTCTCTCGAAGCATTGTAACTTAAACTTCTCGCACTTTTATTTCTTTTGCTTTATTTACTTTCCGTCAAATCGGGTCCGGTTTAATTTTGGCGATGTGGACCCGCGCCATTTGTAATAGTTTAGAATTTATTTTCCCGCAAATATTAACTGTTAAATAAGCATGCAAGAATGAATCGACATAATAAAATCAAGCGTAGATCACTTTAACATGACAAGACAAAAATCAATGAAAACGACACACGAACCGCACACACCACCCCTAGGGTACGCCTCATTGTTGCCTTTCGAAAGGTGATCGTCGAGTAGAGGATGTTTTAGTAAGTCCTCATGATCCGGGAACCTGGCATGAGGGTAGCTTCTAAGGTGTCTTCCCATTGCTCTGGTGATCACCATGTCCCTACAAACTCGAATTGACCCGAACACCTCCAACGGTGGTGCTATCTACCTCTCAATGGTGGGATGGCACTACTTTAAAGGACATTTACACAGACGAATTCCTTAGGGTAGGTAGACGACTCATGGATACTTGCTCTCTTCAAAACAAAAACTCAAAGACTTTTCACACCAACACTTTTCAAAATTTTTCAAACACCCTGACGTACGAGTCGAACTGAAATTTTTCAAAGAAACTTTGTTAACCCACATAGAAAAGCAAACAAACATTTTTGAAAACACAATGAGCAAGTATCTAAGAGCCCATGGATAACCATGGATAGAAAGGGTGCTAACACCTTCCTTTTCTATAATCTACCTCCCGAACCGAGAGCAATCTCTTTAAGGAATTTTTCTGTTCTTTTGTCCTTTCCATTTGGAGAAAATAAAAGACGGTGGCGACTCTTGCTTCCGCGACATTTCGCGAACCAGCTTTAAAACAGTCAGTTCCAGATCCACCGATCATAACAACAATACTGACTTTCAGGTTCACCATCACAAAACATCAACAAATTCAAATCCAAGCTAACAACAAGCCATATTTCAGAAAACATATGTTCATCATCAAATAAACAGGGCCCACAAAGAGGAAGAGTTTAGAAGCAAGCAATATCACAGAAAATCATCATCATTGACAAAACCAAAGAGAGGAAAAGTGTAGAAGCAAAGGAACAAACAAGTTCATCATTATCAAGCGTCATCAACTCAAATCAGAACAACAAACAAGCAATAAGTCTCAAAATCTTCATCATCAACGAAAGTTCAACTCAGAAGCATAGTTTTCAGAAAACATCATCATTAAACGATTCAAAAAGAAGTTAAAGATACAGAAATACCAGGAGCCCAAAGCAATCGTCATGCTCCTCCCTCCGCTCCAGCCACCAAGGAGGCTCCACCAAGCCCTTTCCCTCTCTCCTTCAATTTACAGAAGCAAAACACCAAAGGTATAGTCTTTTCCTCTCAAACTATCGTTGTATCTCACACACCAAAACATCAAAGATTAAGCTTTGCAAAACGATAAGCATGCAAGAACCAAATGTTGAAACTGTAAAAAACCTAACAAAGATAAAATTCATACCGTCCGAGCATAGCCAACATGGATCGCTGTGAAGACGAAAGAGATGGGAGGCAACGCTCCGGCGACTAGGGCGTGAAGGAATCAGTTGTCCATGGTTGAGAACGAGGAAGAGAGAACGAAGAAGGCGAGAGGAGCGGCGCCGTTGTAACAAATTGCCAAACCTTAAGTTCTGAAACAACCCTAAAAATGTTGTACAACTGGGCCCGTGCGCCCCATTCTGCCTAAGCCCAAACACTTCCTAGCGCCTACACCCCCTGATTTTCGTTCTCCTCCCCATTGTTTTCATTTTTTTGGGCCATAACCCTAGGCCCATCACCCTTCTTTTTGATTTTTAAAATAATACTCTTTTCTCTTCTTTACTAATTAATTTACTTTCTTTAGAAAAATTAATACTTTTATTTTTATTTTTTATTCTAAAAATATTTTGTTTTGTTAATAATAAAAAGAACTAATAATAGATTAAAGTTTTGTTTTGATATAATTTCTTTAAATATTTGTATATTTAATTAAATATAAAAAATACTATGTTTAATTAACCTTTTTTTATATAAGTTCCTAAAAAACATAAAATACAAAAAATAATAATAAATACTTAAGTCTTTAATTTGGTTAATTTTTATTTGAGCATTTGTAAATAAATATACGCATCTCATATTTCTTCGATTTTCATTATCTTATACTTTGTTATAATTATACATTGAGAATGCGACAGTTCGATTTGGTTGTAATATATACTTGGACATTACTATTCTGATAAGACTCATCCCCATTTGTAAACATTTGTACCCCCATCCCCGAATACTTATTTGT
The DNA here is from genome assembly GCA_948472305.1 of Vicia faba. Taxonomy (NCBI): domain Eukaryota; kingdom Viridiplantae; phylum Streptophyta; class Magnoliopsida; order Fabales; family Fabaceae; genus Vicia; species Vicia faba. Next base: position 990,601,203 of record OX451740.1, on the reverse strand, counting down.
AATAACTTAGACTTTAAATTCCCGCAATTTATCGCTTTCAATATACTGTATAGTAATTAGGGTTTGTATGCGAAGATTCAAAATCAATCGCTAGATGACCTAATATAGGATAAATGCATGAAAATCAATACACAATTCACACTTGAACCCCTAGGGTAACCTCGCTTGTTGCCTCGGAAAATACAATCATGTCCCTCGAGTATGAGACACTCTAGCAAATGCCCCTTCGATAAACAAAGATCGCAGTCCCTCGATGACCCTCGATGTTGCCTTCGATAAAACGATCTCGTCCCTTACAAAATTTCTAAAGTGTCTCACAAGTTGCCTTCAATGATTGTATGGGATGACCCGCGCCTATCCCATTTAACATCCTAACACAAGGTTGTTCACCAAATACAATGGTGAAACAACACTATTAAAAGGGTTAAAAACATAAGAGAAATCTTTGAGTAAAATAGGGTAGATAGATCTTAGTTACTTGATCAAGCTTGCAAAAACATCCTTGCTATTTCTTTAAAACACACTTCACAACACAATTTCAAAACCCTACTTTCAAACATTGAAAACTTTTCAAAAGACAAAAACACCTTTGTATACATTCAAACAAGAATCATTACAAAGGTTGCCACAACGATGGCCTCTTTTCAAAACATCTTTCAAAATCACACACAAAGCACCATTTCAAACCATTAAATAGCACCATTTCAAACAATTGAAAAGCAAAGCAAGTGATCTAAGCAAGTAACTAAGAGCCCATGGATAACCATGGATAGAAAGGGTGCTAATACCTTCCCTTTCTATAATCTACTCCCCGAACCCAAGAAAATATATCAAAGGTCTTTCCTGTGCTTTTTAACCTTTCCTTAGGATAAAATAAAAAGTCGGTGGCGACTCTTGCTAAACTGAAACATTTGCAAACACAAACGCAAAATCCCAAGTCAGTTCTCCCACCGTATCACAGAACTGGCGACTCTGTTGGGGACTTCTAAAAGTGGGGTTACCTTAGGGTTTTAGATCACCTTTACATGCTTACCTTGATTGCTTTGATTGCTTTACTTTTTGGGTTCCTTGTTTGGGTTTGTTTTAAATCCTACACACGGATTTGGGGACACCTTTTAGGTAAGTTGCAATAAACTGTGAGGGAACTGTGCGGGGTATACCGACATGGTTGAAGCAGTAGCTACGTTAGTGTGACATAGTTGTGGGTACCAGTAGTCTTTGAGTTAATCAAAGAGAATACGGGGCCGCTGAGTGATGTCGTGAAGCATTAACGAACTCTTAGAACCTTACTTGACCATCTTGGCCTTTTTAGGGGTAGTGAGATGACCGACTTTGGTGCAGTCCGAAGTTGGTAGATACTCGATACTACACTCATTGAGGATTGTTTTCTTGGAATATTTTGGTCGCCAGTTAAGTGGCTAAACCAAAAAAATGAACACAGAAAATGATCCAGTGATATTGAGCTCCTTAGAACCCGGTTTCTATTTTAGGACAGGTTGAGCCAACCAACTTCAAGAGGGTATTTACCTATAAACCCCATGCAAGCCTAAACCTAAGGACTTGTCTGCTTTGTGTGAATGTGATCATCTGTATATACACTTGCTTACTTTTGCATACCTGTACATAACATCATAACATCATAACATCATACCATAGCATTTTCAATGACCATTTCAAGGATCTCGAGGATCTTTAATGCAGGGTCACGTTGAACCAGGCGTCTACCAAAGGACAAGAGGATTTTCCTCTAAACAAACACCGTCAAAGATCAAGTGCAACAACTTGAATCAGGAGCTATGACCCACTCGACATGGTGAGCTTGATTCTCGTGGAAAGACATCCACCAATACAAAGTTCTCCAATCAAATATGTTGATCAAAGTTCAACCTCTAACATTTTCTTGTGTTTATCCCGCGAGATCCTTGAAAACATGCATCCACATATCATGCATTGTATCATAACAGGTTTTCCTTTTCAGGTTTCCTTATTCTCCTACTGTTTATTTCAATAGAGATGGCTCTAGAGAGGACTGTCAAAGATATCCAGGATCAAAACGCTCAGCTTCAGGAAATGTTCTTGAACCTGTCCCAGGGGCAAGAAGAAGTGAAAGCTCTCCTTACAAGGGGCATGGTCCTAGGGAATTCAGGCAGTGTCAGGAATGATCAGTTGGAAGAACTATAGATTGAGCTGGCAACAATGAATATCCAGATGATGGGACAACTGGTGGGCCAGATGGCTCTCATTCAAGACCTGGCTCAAAGACAAGAGGAGCTCAGGGTTCTCGTCAACAAACTACTTCGAGATAACCAAGTGGGGCAAACAACTAGGGTTGAAGATCAAGCTATCATTCAACCTCCTTTGAGACAAGAAGACAATGGAAAGGCTCCCCAACTTGCTTCAGGTTCACAAGCCCAGCAACAACCTCGCCAGCGTCAACGGGGTAATCGGTGTAAGAAGGATACGTCTGGAAGACATTTCTATGAAACTGACATACCATCATCTTTAATACTGAAACGCATGTTGGAGGTCAATCTGATTGCTTTAAAGAATCCTATTCGGAAGCCCAATACCTCTACTCCTAGCTATCACCCCGATGCATTTTGTGTATACCACTCCCATAGTCCTGGACATGACACCGATGACTGTTGGGCTTTGAAAAACAAGATCCAAGACTTGATTGACGAAGGAGTGCTGGAATTCATGCCGGATGGCGCGATGAAAATCTTCCGCTAAGGGTTCTCCGCCTGAATTGACAAAGTTCGAACTAAGAGACTTTTGTTTCATTTGAATTTTCAAGTTGTAATTTCTTTTGTTATTCAAACAATTATCTGTTGATGTCAAAATCTGTTTCATTAATGCATTGCATATGTTTGTATTGAATTCACCCATTCGTTTTCACTATTCTTGAATTATGCTTTCTACTTTCTTTATGACATTTAACTCTTGCAAAAAAGCTACAAGCCTTTAGAGGGAGGATGACGAAAACAATGCCATAATCTCATACAGTATGCTTTTGGATAGACCTTACTGACGATGTACATGCGTTTCTTTCAAATCCTAAACACTGGAGTTATAAGGAAGATAATCCCTAGTCAACCCCCTTCGAGCCAAATAAGTAGGAATTTTCTGTTTTAAACACAAATTGAAACCTTTGATTAAACCTGGGGCAGGGTAGTCTCTCAGTTAATTCAAAAGATGCGTATTGAAGTCGCAAACTCTCAGTTCGTAATACAACGAATGACATCAAAAACATTCCTTTGGAACAAAAAGACAGTGATGGTTCCTTATCTCATAGGCAGTCATTATCTTTCAAAAGAGAAAAGTCCACTGAGCCAAAACCTATGAAGGAGGCTTAAGAAAGTTGGGGCATCCCACTGACTGTAATCTCAAAAATAAGAACAGTCAGGCAAAAATTAGGGATAACAAATCCAAAAGAAAGAGGTAATTATAAATCCTCAACAACATGAAAAATGTTGCAAAAAATGACTACCTTCCAATAAATTCAACTTGTGTGTACCATCACCAAAACGTCATTCCAAACTCGAATAGAGTTTGACGCACAATTAACTGAGTTTAGGATTGAAGAACGTCATGAAGAGCGGGTGGGTACAAATATACTTTGAGCCTTTATCTTTTGTTTCTTAAACCGTGAACCCGACCATGTTACAACCCTTCAAAAGTCCTAATTGAAGCATGGGTTAGTTCGAAAGCATACTGCTACAAAAGGTATCCTGACTCCTGTAAGGCTTTGCTCTAAATCTTGTGTTGAATTTGTCTTATAAAAGGTTTTCTGCTAAAAAACGAATTTTTCAAAACTTCGAGACAAGCATAAACTTTGCATTTTTTGAATATCGTTGTTTGCACATGGTTATTTGTTTGACAGTGAAGAAATTCATACAGTGAATGTTCGGAGGAACGAAAGCTCTCTCAGTGAATTAAATCACTTCAAGCGGGATGACACTCCCATTGCAAAGATCTCCTATCAACAAGAAGGGGAATTGGTTTGGTATGGTCCAGAAATCTGGGGCAGTCCAGTCAAGATTTCAACAAATCTTTCAAAGTTCAGTAAATCTGGGGCAGTCCAGTCAAGATTTCAACAAATCTTTCAAAGTTCAGTAAACCTGGGGCAATCCAGTCAAGATTTCAAAAAATATCTCAAGTGCAGAGTAACCTGGGGCAAGTCTCCCTCACCATCATTTGAGGCATTAAAACGTCAATCTCATCAAAGGGTTACGAACAGTCTAAGTTTCCTGGCAGTGCCACAAGCATCTGATACTAGGGGCAGTGATGAACCTCTCCGAAATCTTTCCGAAAAGAAGATTCAAGCGTCCCCGAGAAGTTTATCACCTCTCTAAGCAGACCAGCAGTCATGGGTTTATTTCTCCAACATTTGTCAAGGATTTATTCTCCAAAACAAATTACATTTCAAATTGATCGGTCGTTCAAAAGTTCCTTCATCACCTGTTGGAAGTTATGGTCGTCAAAGATCAAATTCTCACAAAATTCAAGTTATGAAGCCCAGATTCGACCGGATAGCATCTTGATCTCTACAACATATTGTGAAGCCCGGATCACGACCGGATAATAGTGTCAGACTACCGCGAAGCCTGGATTACGACCAGATAGTGGTATCTCATAAGAGCAAGCTGTGAAGCCTGGATTACAACCAGATAGCAGCCAAGAATACTACAAAGTCTGGAGTCGACCAGATAGTGGTATATCTTTAACACAAGTTGTGAAGCCCGGATTCGACCGGATAACAGCTCAACAAGTTATTGTGAAGCCTGGATTACGACCAGATAGCAATACAAGTTTCTGTGAAGCCTGGATTACGACCAGATAGCAGCCAAGAATACTACGAAGACTGGAGTCGACCAGGTAGTGGTATATCTTTAATACAAGTTATGAAGCTCGGATTCGACCGGATAATATCTTGATATCTCCAAACTCCATGAAGCCTGGATTCGACCGGATAATGGTATGATACATATTGAAGCCTGGAGATCAACCAGATGACAGTTAACCGTTAACAGAATGAAGATTCTCATCCTTGAAACCTCAAGAGATTGGCATACTCCCAAGCTCTTGATACCCACCAACAGAATAACGGACAACTGAAGCTCCTAAAAATCTGTTTCTCTCAAGAATGAAGATTCTCATCCTTGAAACCTCAAGAGATTGGTATACTCCCAAGCTCCTGATACCGTTAACATAATGAAGACTCTCATCCTTAAAACCTCAGAAGATTGGTATACTCCCAACTTCCTGACCCTTAACAGAATGAAGATTCTCATCCTTAAAACCTCAGAAGATTGGTATACTCCCAAGCTCCTGATACCGTTAACAGAATGAAAATTCTCATCCTTAAAACCCCAGCAGATTGGCATACACCCAATTTTCTGACCCAAGACCTAAATGAAGATTCTCATTCTGGCTTCCCCAGTAGATTGGCATACACCCAACCTCCTGATATTCCCGACAGAATGAAGATTCTCATTTCTCAAAGTGGTATAACATCTGGATTTCTGATATTCCCGACAGAGTGAAGATTCTCATTCTTAAAGTGACATACAACCTAAACCTGAACTTCTTCCAGACAGGAATAAGCTTTTTCCAGAATCCTGAGTTTTACTCTCCAACAGGATAGCTACTTTACAACAGTATGGCTATTCCCCACAAAGTTTCTTATTCCCCAACAAAATCAAGATTCTCATCCTTGATTCTCCAAAATTTTCTTTACTCTCAGTTTGAATTTGTCAGAATTTCAAATCCCCTGCAGATCGAAGATTCTCGTTTCTTGGCTCCTCAACACTAATTCCTCAAGCAGAATGAAGACTCTCATTCTCAATTCCTCACGGAGTTTTTTCAGATATTCCTCGGCGAAGATCTCCTCAAAGCAGGAATCCCCAGTAGATTGGCATACAACCCAAACTCCTGATTTCCCCAACAGCGGTCCCGGGACTTCTCATTTTCATTGATCAAAGGATTTTCAATCCCCAACAGCAGCCAAGGGGATTTGTCCAAATCAAGGATTTATTTTCCCCGACAGCGGTCCGAAATTTTATTATCTCCGACTATCCAGGATTTATCTTCCTCAGCAAGACAGCTACTCAACTTACATACACATCCATTACATTCATATATCATAAACATTGATGAAGTACAATTCATTGCATCATACATATCATGCAACATGACTTTATGTTTCAGCTAACATTTTACCCTTTTCAAGATAAGATTAAAAGGCTATCGTTAACGATTAGACAAATACAGTACAAATATACCCCAGACACGGCGGTCATTCTACTACTCATTCAGACTTCAGCAATCAAATACAGTACAGGTATACCCCAGACACGGCGGTCATTCTACTACTCATTCAGACTTCAGCAATCCGATACAGACTAGATATTCTCCAGACACGGCGGCCATTCTATCTCTCATTCAGATTCAACTATCAACTTCAAGTTCAGATATGCTCCAAACACGGATGCCATTATGGCCTTTGCACCAGCAGTTTGATTTTCCCCAGTGCATTCTCCATGGAAGTCATTCTATCACTTATTCAGATCCCAATTATAGTCTCAGATATACTCCAGACACGGAAGTCATTCTGCTACTCATACAGACCTCAACTTCTGAAAACAGTTTACGGATTCTCCAAACACGGATGTTAATCTATCGCTTGTTCAGATTCAACTTATGAAAACAGTTTACGGATTCTCCAAACACGGACGTTAATTTATCGCTTATTCAGATTCAACTTTTGAAAACAGTTTACGGATGCTTCCCAATATGGATGTCAATCTATTGCTTATCCAGACCCCCAGCTCAGAGATTTTCCAAACACGGATACTTTTCTGATACTCATTCTTTCACCTATAACATACAACTCAACAAACATTTTTTGATGCCATCTTTAAGCCCATCTCCGACAAGATTCTGTCACATCTCCAAATGGCATCTTTAAGCCCATCTCCAGCAAGATTCTATCACATCTCCAAATGGCATCTTTAAGCCCATTCCCTCAGCTATATTTTGACGAGTGAAAATTTTTGGGCACTCTAGTATCCAATCATTCTTTTACCTTTGAGTCGCGAATGACAAGATTACCGATCTAACTCTTCAGGTTCAAGAAGATTGAATAGGGGCAACTGTTGTACCACAAAATTTGCCCTCCCCTTTTCACAAGAAATCACAACTTCAGGGTTTTCCCTGATTTTTCAGACCGGCTCAAGAATCGGTCGAACAGACTTTTCTTTATCAAGTAAATCCATAATTAGGGTTTCCACTGATTTTGTTGAGATTGGCTCAGGAATTGATCAAGCAGACTTTTCTTTGACGACAAATCTGGAATTAGGGTTTTCGCTCGTATTTCTCAGAAGAAATTGAATCCACAATAATTCAATTGACTGTTACATTATTTTTACGCTTGTTCCAGATTACCGGTTGTTTCTCAAAACCTAAATATCTGGGATAGGAGCTGAGGCTTTGTTTGAAATTTTGAGGCATTGGTTTGATCAGTGGAGTGAAAAATGTATGGAAGGCTTGTTTGTTTAACTATACAAGGCATATGCTAATTGGAATGCCAGGCGTATTGTGATTAATGCAAGATTGCAAAACGACAAAGTTTGTTGATTATTTATTTCATCTGGATTAAAGTTATTGGGATGCATTTCCAGTTGTTTTAATTTAAGATACTTAAATAATTAAATAGACAGTGCAAGGAAAGATTGGAATATCTGACAGTAGAAAATTCTTATTTGACAAAGACTTTTTATTTATTTATTTCAAATATTGTTACAAATTTTATTCGAATGTTGTACATTTATAATTTACAGTATTTACAATAATATTTTTTACAATAAATGAAAAGAAAATAAATCTAAAGCCTAAATCTCTTGAAACTTTGATCTTCTACTGCTTCTTCCATTATTCATCTGGTACCTACCTGCAAAGGACAGAAGAAAAAGGAAATCAGTGCAATTAACTGAAAAGCATTTTCAAGCAGATAAATAAAAAAGGTCATCATTAAAGCTTGTTGGCCGGAATCAGATTGTTATTGGGTTCATCATGTTTTACTTATTCTCTTTGCAAATCACAAGAAGATTTCTCTTCTTGGTTCACAAAGAGGAAAGTAAAAACAATTTGCAAGCATACAATTAACTCAAAATGCAAAGATATAAGGCAGCAAGGCAAAGCAAACTGGATTCCCAAACTGCATTAGTCAACCAAAGGCACAAGGCTGCACACAAAAGCAAATTAAGTTGCAAAACTGTCAAACCAAGCTGCAAAGCTGTCAAAGTACACAAAGCTGTCCAAGAAAGTACAATGCAGGAAATATGGAAACAAGTACAACAATACAGGAGAAGAACCAAGTTACAAGCAAGCAGGCTTGTCAAATTCATCATCATATTCTGGCCAACAAGCTTTTCAGAAAAAGATATAATAAGCAATTTAAAAATGCTTTTATAGAGAGAGAAAGAGAGAACCAGAAAAGGTTTGGCAGTTTTGGCAGGCTGTAAAAGGCAGTAAGAGAACAAAAGATATCAAAAAAGAACAAGATTGTAAACAGTCCAGCAAGAGGAGGAGATAGAGAAAAATATTACATAACCTCCAAACTTGCAAGCAAAACTCCACAGCCTGAACTTACAAAAAACTGCAAGTTACAAGCCTGCATAACCTACAGGCCTGTTTCAAAAAACCAGAACTCACAAGCCTTCAAGCCTGCTTTCAAAACCAAAAAACCTGTAAAACTGCATCTAAAACTGGCCCCCACAACACCAACCTGTTTTAAACTGCATAAACTGCTAAACCTGTTCAAAAGTCCAAACGGCCTCACAAAAACAGCAAGCCTGCCTTCTCCACACAAAAAAACTTCCCAACCTGTAAACAACAAACTGGCCTGAACATCAAGCAAGCCAAAGCTTACAGTCCTGCATTACCAGTCTGCAAAACTACTCAAGCCTGCATTACAAGTACTCAGGCCCAACTACAAGCTCAGATAACAAAAAAACCTGCAAGTAAAACTTACAACCCCAAAACTTGCAAATCAACACTACAAGTCTGCAAAACCATTCAAACTTGTCAAAAATGAAAACACACAGGCCAAAACTCAAACCTGCAAAACTCAAAACCATTCAAACCTATCCAAACTGCCTAGCCTGTAAGCCTGCAAAATCACAAACTTAAAGCCTGCAACTCAAAAAAATCCAAACAAGTCAACTAACAACCTCATCTACAACAAGAGAAAGAAAGAACTTACAGAACAAGCAAAACAACAATACTGATTTTCAGGTTCACCATTACAAAACATAAGCAAATTCAAATCCAAGCTAATAACAAGCCATATTTTAGAATACATATGTTCATCACCAAATAAATAGGGCCCACAAAGAGGAAGAGTTTAGAAGCAAGCAATATCTCAGAAAATCATCATCATTGACAAAACCAAAGAGAGGAAAAGTGTAGAAGCAAAGGAACAAACAAGTTCATCATTATCAAGCGTCATCAACTCAAATCAGAACAACAAACAAGCAATAAGTCTCAGAAAATCTTCATCATCAACGAAAGTTCAACTCAGAAGCATAGTTTTCAGAAAACATCATCATTAGACGATTCAAAAAGAAGTTAAAGATACAGAAATACCAGGAGCCCAAAGCAATCGTCACTCTCCTCCCTCCGCTCCGGCCACCAAGGAGGCGCCACCAAGCCCTTTCCCTCTCTCCTTCAGTTTATAGAAGCAAAACGCCAAAGGTATAGTCTTTTCCTCTCAAACTATCATTGTATCTCACACACCAAAACATCAAAGATTAAGCTTTGCAAAACGATAAGCATGCAAGAACCAAATGTTGAAACTGTAAAAAACCTAAACAAAGATAAAATTCATACCGTCCGAGCATAGCCAACATGGATCATCGTGAAGACGAGAGAGATGGGAGGCAACGCTCCGGCGGCTAGGGCGTGAAGGAATCAGTTGTCCATGGTTGAAAACGAGGAAGAGAGAACGAAGAAGGCGAGAGGAGCGACGCCGTTGTAACAAATTGCCAAACCCTAAGTTCTGAAACAACCCTAAAAATGTTGTACAACATTTCAATTGGGCCCATGCGCCCCATTCTGCCTAAGCCCAAACACTTCCTAGCGCCTACACCCCCTGATTTTCGTTCTCCTCCCCATTGTTTTCATTTTTTTTTGGGCCATAACCCTAGGCCCATCACCCTTCTTTTTGATTTTTAAAATAATACTCTTTTCTCTTCTTTACTAATTAATTTACTTTCTTTAGAAAAATTAATACTTTTCTTTTTATTTTTTATTCTAAAATTCTTTTTTTTTGTTAATAATAAAAAGAACTAATAATATATTAAAGTTTTGTTTTGATATAATTTCTTTAAATATTTGTATATTTAATTAAATATAAAAAATACTATGTTTAATTAACCTTTTTTTATATAAGTTCCTAAAAAACATAAAATACAAAAAATAATAATAAATACTTAAGTCTTTAATTAGGTTAATTTTTATTTGAGCATTTGTAAATAAATATACGCATCTCATATTTCTTCGATTTTCATTATCTTATACTTTGTTATAATTTTACATTGAGAATGCGACAGTTCGATTTGGTTGTAATATATACTTGGACATTACTATTCTGATAAGACTCATCCCCATTTGTAAACATTTGTACCCCCATCCCCGGATACTTATTTGTAATAACTTAGACTTTAAATTCCTGCAATTTATCACTTTCAATATACTGTATAGAAATAAGGGTTTGTATGCGAAGATTAAAAATCAATCGCTAGATGACCTAATATAGGATAAATGCATGAAAATCAATACACAATTCACACTTGCACCCCTAGGGTAACCTCACTTGTTGCCTCGGAAAATACAAGCATGTCCCTCGAGTATGAGACACTCTAGCAAATGCCCCTTCGATAAACAAAGATCACAGTCCCTCGATGACCCTCGATGTTGCCTTCGATAAAATGATCTCGTCTCTAACAAAATTGCTAGAGCGTCTCACAATTTGCCTTCAATGATTGTATGCGATGACCCGCACCTATCCCGTTTAACATCCTAACACAAGGTTGTTCACCAAATACAATGGTGAAACAACATTGTTAAAAGGGTTAAAAACATAAGAAAAATATTTGAGTAAAATAGGGTAGATAGCTCTTAGTTACTTGATCAAGCTTGCAAAAACATCCTTGCTATTTCTTCAAAACACACTCCACAACACAATTTCAAAACCCTACTTTCAAACATTGAAAACTTTTCAAAAGACAAAAACACCTTTGTATACATTTAAACAAGAATCATTACAAAGGTTGCCACAATGATGGCCTCTTTTCAAAACATCTTTCAAAATCACATACAAAGCACCATTTCAAACCATTGAAGAGCACCATTTCAAACAATTGAAAAGCAAAGCAAGTGATCTAAGCAAGTAACTAAGAGCCCATGGATAACCATGGATAGAAAGGGTGCTAATACCTTCCCTTTCTATAATCTACTCCCCGAACCCAAGAAAACATCTCAAAGGTCTTTCCTGTGCTTTTTGACCTTTCCTTAGGATAAAATAAAAAGTCGGTGGTGACTCTTGCTAAACCGAAACATTTGCAAACACAAACGCAAAATCCCAAGTCAGTTCTCCCACCGTATCACAACTAGTATCAACAATTGCTAGTGAATGTAAGGGCAGAAGAATATTGGCAGATAGGATGATCTGATTAGGATATTTTAAAGGTGTTTTGTCTTCTGCTGCAAGTAACTTCAAGAAGAAATTGTGTTAGTCTGGATCTCAGTAAAGCTAATGTGAGTATTTGGAGTTTGTAAGTGAAGACTTACCAAGAGTGCATGACATCTTGATCATCTTAAGAGTCATGATAAGGTGTGTGTATTTGTGTGAGCTTTCAGTAGAAGCGTCATTTTTGATCAGGGTATTTGGATGTACTATAAAGGAGATTGAGATTTTGATTTTGGATTGATTGTTCTTCATTATGTGCATGTGAGAATCTTCATATGTTTCCATCTGGTGCTGAAGTTGCTATGATCAGAAGGAGCATTGATTATCCATGAAATAGGGAGTTAGTACTTGTCTATGGGATATTGATGTAATGATGAAGATTTTTTGAAGCTTGCGTGTTGTTAAAGTTATGAGGTTTTGATCTCAAACAACATGTTGTGACATTGGGCTGCTGAATGTTGTTATGGTTTATTCTCATTAATAGTGCATGGTGTTTCCAGTGATTTCTGGTAAACAACCGCTAGTCTTCCAAACTATCGAATAATCTTTCTTACTGTTATTCAATCCCTCTGGTAACTCACAGGATCGACTAGATTGATCCTAGGACTCCTTGGATATTAAGGTTACTCTCACAATCAAACAGATATTCATGGTTGATATTGTATAAGTGTTTGGCTTGTTTCGATCTCTCTCTCTAAGAGTCTAAAGATGTAATCAAAATGTGTATGAAAACTAAGTTATACGAATAAATGCTAATTGTAATGCTAATTGTAAAGACATATAAACTGCATGAAAATGAAGTAAATGGTTTCGACTTACAAAACGGTTAACATAAAAGGTTTCTGGAACGTAAAAGTTTGAAATGTAAAGAAAGCGTTTAATGCAAGAAATCTGTAAATGATTTTAAGTAAAAGTATGCATTCGAAAGACAAGACTTGAAAGTAAAGGTATGGAAAAATGTGACAGTTTTCTGAAATATAAAGTGCTCGAAATATAAAGAAAACAATAAAACGTAAAACTTTGAGGAAGGGACTTCGAAGTGAAAAGACTGTAAATAAGAAAACTTGTAAATGTTGTTTGACAAAAAGAATAAAGGAAAGTACTGGAAATGGTAAAAGGTTTTCATTAAATCAGAAATACATGGTGCTATCATACATACATTTCTCTTGCATTCGTTTCCCTTGCCATGTGGTAGTTTGAATGTTATTGAGTATTTTGTATAATAGATATGACACACCGAAATCCTAATACTAAGACTTCTATTTATACTAATTCGACCCTAACGGTCTCGCTATAGGATTATGCCACGTTTCGAACATGCAGGACAATGCTTCTTTCATCTTTCCACGTGTCCCCAAATGCTCCAACACATAACTTTCAAACTTTGAAAATCCCGCTTCCATTTGAATTTTAAATGCTTTGGTGTTTCTCCGTTTCGAACGCTCTTCCCAAACACAGCCTCGCTGTTGTTTCGAGACTCCTTTAGATATGCTCCCATAATTGCCGCTCGAAGCTCCAAGCTTTGACACACTTATTCGAAACACTGCTTCTGCTAATTCGAAATATGACGTTTAATTCCATTCCGATCAAAAAAACATTTAACTTTACTTGGCTTCTAAATAACATTATCAAAATCTTCAGCCAACACATGGTTGGTTCTAGCTTAGTAAAGCTATTTGTTTCAATCAAGTGCACACATGCCTCTTAAAAGGAGTCTGAAGCGCAGTTATATTTGTGTCTGTGAGAATTTATGCTTCTTTACAGTTTCTTGGAAAGACTCTATTAGAGATTTTGGTTGAACGGGAGTTGTTACAGGTGATGGTTTTTGTACCCCAAAATTTACCCTCCCTTTTCACAAGACATTTCTCACAAAAGATCTCAAATGCTCAAGGATTCTCAAAGAGTTGATCAGACAAGCTCACCTCTTAAGCATTGAGACCACAAATTGGGGTTTTGGTTTTCTCAAGGATAATTGGACTTTTGATGCCTCAAATTACTTTCATGGTCCATTATAGGTCTCCAAGAATTCTCATGCCAACTTTCAAGTCTTGCATCCCAAAATTGCTCAGATGATTGAAAATCAACTGTATTGGGTAAAAAGTCAATTGTGGAAAATATACAGTCAAACTTCATGATTTTTGGAAAACATCAACATTTTGGAGTCATATTCATCAAATTATCAAGGGTTGGTCTTAATTCCACAAGGAAAGCATTCAGATCATCGAAGGGGAAAAATGGTCAAAATTAAGGTTTTGACTGAGAATGACTGATCAGTGACTTTTGACCTAGTACATGATCTAATGGCTTGAAGCATGATCTAAAGGACTTAAACACAATATCTTGACCTAATTTCATGTCTCAAATCTTTTCTTAAGATCAATGAATTGATAGTTGAAATTTGATCAATTGATGAAAAGTCAACTAACACACAAAAAGTCAAACTTTGACTTTTTGGTCAACATTGAATTTCAAAGATCAAGATTCTTCAAGACATTCAAAAATATCAAAATTGATCATCAAGAATCAAGAAAGTCAAGAAAGTCAACAAAAGTCAACAAAAGTCAACAAAAGTCAAGATTTTCAAGACTTAGAAAAAATTCTACGTATTTTTATCCTTGATAATTTCACTACTTCATGACAATTTTTCACCAAGATGCAAGATGATTCAAGGAAAACTTTCAACATGAAAGTTGTAGATATTGATGAATTCTATAACTTTATCCCTTATGGTTTATGTCCAAAAAATGCTTAGATTATGATATATAGGCCCATGAAGTCATGATTTTTTATAAAAAACACTTAGTGAAATTTTCATCAAGTTAGGCAGATTTTTTGTCCCAACTTCTTGGTAATTTTTCACCAAGTTTCAAGTTTATTTAGCCAAAGTGGTAAACATGAGGGTTGTAGACAATGTTTCAAGCTTTCCAAAATATTTAAGAACTTGAAGAGATCATGCTTGATCTAGTAGAATTGAAGAAAAGAAGTTGAGCATTCATTCTTGAATTACAAGGCATTTTCATGAAGAACGCTTGATCAGATCTCAAGCCATGCTGCATAAGTCTTGCTTTGCAGGCTTCTAACTTTCAAATCACTCCATAATAAATTGTTTACACAATTTATTGAGGTATGATCCAAGTTATTAAGCCATTATCCAAAGCAATTTTCCATTTTTGGAAGAAAGGCACCATTGTCATTCTTGAAAAGAAAGCTTTATCACAATTGTCAACTCCTTGAGCCTCTCAATTGTTTACTTCTGCATAAACTTAACCTACAAGATCAAAAGAAGTATGTTTAAAGTGTTCAACCACTTTAGAAGGCATAGTACAAGCATTGGAACTATGTTCTTCAATGTTGCTTCAAAATTAAGTAACCTAGCCATAACATGTGATCTCTTGAATCTAATGTTATCCTTCCCTCAAACCTTTCTTCTATAAATAAACAGCTTATTTACAAGCCAAGGGTCGAACTCACAAGCCTTGAAATACCCACAAACTCCCTGAACTCAGAATTTTCATTTCAAACCTCCATTGTTGCATATTCTGACCTTGAACTTCAAATTCAAAATCTACTCGTGCTTTTTCACTTCTAATCAATCACAAAGCTTCCATACCTCATTTACAACTCATCCCCACCCCTATTTCATAAATGTAACTCCACTTTCCTCATCTTCCAAACTCAAAACAGTCACCTGCAACTTGACTTCTCCAAGAAGATTCAGGCATTTCCAGCATAAAGTAAGAGTTACATTAGCTTCCTAGGAGTTCGGTGAAGCTATCCAGATCATCACAACACCTCCAGAAGTGCTCAAACTCCATATACGATTTGCAGTTTTGAGTTAAGTTTTCTCAACTTTGAACACTCTATACAAGCATTATTAATGGTTACATTGTGAATGAAAAATGTAGACATCACTGCCCTGAAGCTTACCATGCATTTAGTTTTCATTTATGTTGCATGAGTGATGCGAATTTTGAAGTTGAACTTTCTGAAAAAATTAGATTTTATTTGGTACCAAATAAAATTCTCATTCATCTTCGATTTATAGCTTATGAAATTTATATGGTTGAAATCATGTTGAAAAAGGGAACAACTTTCATGTTTACATTTTTAAAAATGGTTGAGAAATGAGAAAGATCAGAAATTCAAAAATGGTTTTGTTGTTGACTGGTGCGAGGATAGGGATAAAATGCCATTCAGAAACAAGTTTATTTTAAATTTATTGCAACATGTATTATGACCAGATGAAACAACTACCCCAGTGGCAGAGGAAGCGCGCGTAAGGCATTAGTGTATAGGGACCTGGATTCGAGCCCTAATGGTACCCATTTATTTCTTTTATATTCGTTTCTTTCAGATTCTATGCAAGCAGGCTATGCGCGCCTATCATGAGCCTCACATAAACACCATTGGATGTTCAATAATTCAAATCTAGTGCTCCACATGAGCAAGACCATGGTGCCTCATCACAAGTCAGCCACACATGATCCATACAGGCGCTAGACTTTGTTCTGGGATTGGATCATTTTTGAATTCTCACCCCCCTTTTTACTTTTTAATGCGCAGACCCGTCTTTTTATTTTTATTTTATTTTCTGAACCAAAAAAAAATCATATTGGGCTTGACAAAAATGATTTCTCACACCTCTTTTACTTTTTAACACCCAGCCCAATTATTTATATTTTCATTATATTTATTTATTTATTCATTTATTTATTTAACCAAAAATATATTTTCTTAAATAATTAAATTAAAAACATTTTAATGTAAATATTTTATTTTATTAAATTAAATTTTATTATTTCTTTTACAAATTGATATTGGCATTAACCTTCAAATTATTTTCTAAACAAATTATTTAGACTTAGGTTTTTATTTTCTCCTTAATTTCAATTAACTTAGATTTTAGGTTTTGTTAAAAATTAATTAACTTTTCTTGTAATTAAAATTAATTAGTTTAATTAGGTTAATCTTGAAACCTTTTTCTCTATCAAAAAAACCCTAAAAATAATTTCTTTCTTCCTCTATACATTTTGTACTTTCTATTATTATAAGTATTCAATGGTTTGTAATAGATAATTAAACTTTATTGCTTTCTTACCCTATTCACAAAGTTGCACCCCCCATTCCCAAAGCATTGTAATACCGTAGGATATTTGAATTCCGCAATTTATCGTTTTTCTTATTATTGTTAGTAATTAGGGTTTGCATGACTAGATTAAAAATCAAACATTAGAAAACCATAATTCAAAGACAATATACATGAAATCAAAACACTTTGCACACATACACCTCTAAGGGTAACCCACACTTGTTTCCTCGGATATAAATAGTCATGTCCCTCGAATGTGGGATGTTTTAGCAAAGACCCTCGATTAAAAGATTATAGTCCCTCGATGATCCTTCGATGTTGTCTTTGATAAAAGATCTTAGTACCTTACGATAATTGCTAAAACATCTTACAAGTTGCCTTCTATGACTATACAACGACCTAAGACTGTCCCTCACATCTAATGATATGGCTCCCTACCAACTAATGGTAATATAACACTATCTAAAGGATGAGGAAAAGAACAAAAATATTTTGAATATGTAGATTGCTCGTAATTTCTTGCTCACAAACTAAAACCATTTTCACACCTCACACTTTCAAAAACAAACATCTTTTCAAACACTCTCCTTTCAAACAAATATTTTCAAAACAAATATTTTGTATACATTCTCAACGATACGATAATCATTACAAAGTTTTCCGTACTAAGGCGTTTTCAAAATATTTCCAAAAACAAATATTTTATATACATTCTTAATGATACAAGAATAATTACAAAATCACCACTTTCAAAACACCTTTCAACATACACAAACATAAAGGATTTTTAAGTGATCAAGCAATTAAGAGTCCGTAGATAACTACGGATGAAAAGGGTTCTAACACATTCCCTTTTCATAACTTACCCCCCGAACTCAAGAAAATTCTCAAGAGGTCTTTCCTGTCCTTTTCACCCTTTCCTTTATTGGATAAAAGAAAACACGGGGGCGACTCTTGTTATCCGCAACATTTGCGATCAAACGTAAAACACCCAAGTTAGTTCTCCCACCGTATTACAGAACTGGTGACTCTGCTTGGGATAAATACAAAAAGTGGGGTTACCTTAAGGGATAGATCATATTTATTTGCTTTATTTGTTTTCCTTGTTTGCTTTACATTTGTGGGTTATGCTTGGGTTTATTACTTGTATAGATCCTATACCTGGATCTGGGGCATTTTAGGTAAGTAAAAATAGATTATAGAAATTGTACGACATAGACCGATATGGTTGAAGCGATGGCTATATTAGTGTGACGCATTTGTGGGCACCGGTGTCCCTTGAGTCAAATCAAGGAGAATACGGGGCCACTGACTGGTGTCATGAAGCACTAACTGACCGTAGAACCTTAGTTGAACAACTTAGCCATTAGAAAGTAGTGAGATAGTTGGCTTTGGTGCAGACTGAAGTTGGTTGATACTCGATACTACACTTATTGAGATCATACTTTCGGGATATTTTGTTTGCAAAAAAAATTGCTCATGCTGAAATAATGCCCGATGAAGAAAGATTAATGATATTGAGACTCCTTAGAACCTGGTTACTTCTTTTTAGAACAGGTTGAGCCAACTAAAACTTCAAGAGGGTACTTACTTATAAACCTCACGCAAGCCTAAACCTAAGGCCTTGTGTGTTTTGTTTGTATATGATTATTTGTACATAACATCATCATGACATCATGCCATAGTATTTTTACTAACCATTTCAAGGACCTAGGGATTTATCTTTGTTCTATTTTGTAGATCATGGCTTCCGCTTGCAAAAATACCATCTGAATCAGCTTTGTAAAGGTGTCTCCTCAACTCAAAGAGTTAGCATCAAGGGTTCCTGAAGATTCTCTGTTCACCAAAAGATATGGTCGACTTCTCAATTTGGTTACCTCAAGCTTTAAAGAAGATATGATGTATGTGCTCTTTCAATTCTTTGATCCTATACATCATTGTTTCACCTTTTTCGATTATCAATTGGTTCCCACAATGGAAGAGTTCTCTCAGCTGTTAGGAGTACCACTCCTTTATCAAATATCATTCACTAGTTTAGAGGAAACTCCAAAACCTGAAGTTATTGCCAAGGATTTACATTTGAAGAGGTCTGACATTATAGATAATTTGGAAACAAGGAGTGGAGTCAAGGGTTTTCTAGCTAAGTTTATGTTAGAGAAGGCTCGATTATTTTGGAAGGCTATGGATTTGCAAGCTTTTGAAGAATTCTTGGATCTTCTAATCTGTGGGCTAGTATTTTTACCTAATCTAGACCAACTCATAGATGTGAATGCTGTCAAAATCTTCCTTTCTCGTAACCCTGTGCCTACTTTGCTCAGAGACATTTTTCATACTCTTCACACTCTTACCATGAGGAAGAGATGGGCTCTTATGTGTTGCATATCGTTGCTCTCTAGGTGGTTTATTTCGCACCTTCCCCTATCACTTTTGAAGAATGAATAAGGTTTGATTTGGTCTCAAAGGATGATGTCTCTCTCTCATTCTGATATCTTTTGGTGTTCCCGATCTCTGGATGATGTTACTATCATTGACCATTGTGAGAAGTTCCCTAATGTTCCACTCCTTGGCATTAGGGGAGGTATTACTTATAACCCTTCTTTTGTTCTACGACAATTTGGTTATGCGCGAAGAGATGGTCCTCATGATGCACTTATCCATGGTATTATATTCGACTATGAGAGCAATGTCCAAGGTTATCGTCAAAGGTTTGTACGAGCTTGGGGCATGGTGAACAAGGTTGATAGCAAGACTTTGGGACATAAGAACTCCATTCATTTGGAGCCTTATCTCAAATGGGTGCGAGCTCGCGCTCAAAACCTCATGATGCCATATCCAGCTGTAATACGATGGCACAACTGACTGTTATACTGGTTTTGTGTTTGTATTCGCAAATGTTGTGGTAAGCAAGAGTCGCCACTGAATTTTCTTTTATCCAACAAAGAAAAGGGTGAAAAGAACAGAAAAATACCTTTCGATATTATTCTGAGTAAGGGGGTAGATTATGGAAAGGGAAGGTGTTAGCACCCTTTCCAGTTGTAGTTATCTACGGGATCTTAGATGCTTAGCTCATTTTGAAATACCTTGTGCTTTGTGTGTTTTAAAAAGTATTTTTGAAAGCGCCTTAGTGCGGCGAACTTTGTTATGTTTCTCGTAATAGTAGAGAACATATACAAAGTGTTTGAAAATAATTTTGAAAGAGGTTTTGTGTAAGTGTAAAAATTGTTTGAGCATAGCATATATGAACTATCTACTTTTACTCGAAAGGGTTGTTCTTTTCCTCTTTTCCTTTAGACAGTGCTATCCTACTATTAGTGAGTAGGTAGCCCTAATCGTTGGATGTTTGAGGGACATTCGAAGGGACGTTTATATAGTCACAAAGGCAACTGGGCAAGAAACTTTAGTAATTACCCTAGGGTTTTTAAGATCATACCGAGGCAACGTCGAGAGGGATATCGAGGGACTTATGATCTTTAAACCGTAGGGCAGCCACTAAAATCTCTCACGTTTCGACAGTTGTGACTGTTTGTTCGAAGGCAACCAAAGTTGGATACCCTAGAGATGTGCATGTGCAATTGTGTTATATTCAGTTATTTATCTTGTGTTAGGTTTGCTAGCATTTGTTTGTTATTCTTGCCATACAATCCTATTAGGCATACATCTAACAGTTAATAGTTTATAGAAATTAAAAGTGCAGAGATGTAAAATCCTAACTATTACAAGGCTTCGGGGAGGGGGATTACTTACATGTCCAAAACTAGGAGGGAAATAAAGCAGTAAATGTAAAAGCCTACTTTAAACTATTACAACCAGGAAGCAGGTACAATAATATGAAAAAAAGTGTGAAAGTAAATAACGTGCGCGAAATGAAAATAACGTCTAAAACTTAAAAGGAAAAATATTTTTGTTTGTTTTTTATCATGGAAAGAAATTTAATTTAAAATCCTAAGTCTATTTAGTTTTAAATTAAAAAAGGGTTAAAATAATTAATCAATTAATTTACAAAATTAATTTATTTGAGAAAATGATAACCTAATATTTTTGTGATTTTTATCTGATTTTATAATTAAATAATAGAAAAAAGCTTGGAATTAATAAACTAAAATAAATAAAAAAACAAATAAATGGGTCAGGCTGACTAGTAAACAGGGGGTGTAATTTGCGGAACGTAGGCCCGAATCAAAAAGAGGCCCAGGCTGCCTTTCGATCCAATGAGGGAGGTTGTCGAAAATGAACGGCGGACTACACGTCTAAGGCACTGGATCTGGATTGGCCAGCATCTGGAAGCAAGGGAATGATTGTGTATGGTGTACTCCTTCGATCTAGGAGCACTAGATCTTCAGGAAACTCGTTAGAAAAAATCCCAGATATGGGTCAAATCATGTCTTGGATTCGACAGATCATGGACATATCATCCATTTCGAGTCACGATCCAGATTATGCCCTGAACTTGGTAAATCCCTAATTCTGCATATAATCTCTCATTTAACACATTCAATCAAACATAAACATCAACAACAATAGTATATACGATCAATGTGAATTTAAGTCATGTATTCTATGAGTTTGAGATCGAGGAATTTTTACAAAAAACTGGTGAGATCGGTTTGGAACTGCTTAAGGGCTGAGAATGTATCTTGGAATCTTCAGGAGAAGGATAGGATGCTTGGTCTGGATGGAAAAGGCTTGCAAAGGTTTTTTGAATTTGACAATTTTGTTGAATCTTTTATAATTTTGTGGAGCTTTGGTAGGCCCTCTCCTCCTCCTTTGCTTCCTATTTAGTCTTGTATTAATAGGGGTGTGGTGGTGGACAAATATGGCATGAATCAGCCATTAACCATGGCTTTGAAAGTAAAATCAAGAGATTTGAAAAGTTTCCATTTTGAGATATTTCATGCCATTGTGAACTTTGAGTGAACCTGGATAGGTTATGGTTGGTGTCTTGCACAAATTTGAGCTTCGAACTAATCAGTCCAAGCCCAACAAGCCTAATCCCATTAGTTTTTCCGTTTTGACTTGCATCTCCATTTCACATCAATTTATTATTTCGACAAGATCCCGAGCATTTTTCTCTTCGATGGCTCTGGGTTCCAATTCGAATTGCTCAAGGCTTCATCATCATGGATTCTTCGACTTAGTCATCATTTGCATCGATTGTGTAATATGGAAACCCTTCATATCCAATCAGCCTTGTCGAACTCAGTTCTTGTTCCTTTCGATCTCCTTTCCTTCAATTCGATCAATTGAAGTATCACCTTGTTCATTTTGACTTTTCGAAGCTTCTTTATGTTCTTTTCAATCTCCTTTCCTTCAATTCAACCAATCGAAGTCTCACCTTGTTCATTTAGACTTGTCGAAGTTTCGTTTTGTTCTTTTCGATCTCCTTTCCTTCAATTCGCCCAACCGAAGTATCACCTCTTTATTTTGACTTATCGAAGCTTCGTTCTGTTCTTTTCAATATCCTTTCCTTCAATTCAGCCAATCGAAGTATCACCTCCTCATTTTGACTTGTCGAAGCTTCATTTTGTTCTTTTCGATCTCCTTTCCTTCAATTCGTCCAATCGAAGTATCACCTCTTCCTCACTATTCCTGAAACATATTGATCCAAAAACTCTAAGATGTCTTATATCTGGCTTCAACCCTGTCTAAGCCTCATATGGTGCCTTTTTCGACCATCTGCTTCGTTGGGTATCAAATTAGACTGCATACTACTGTCGAAGGTGCTTCAGCCCAAAACCTCTTAGACATATTCTTAGTTTTCCACATACACCTTGTCAAGTTCCGTACACTTCTTTTCTTTCTTTCAGTTATGCCATTATGCTAAGGCGTATAGGGTGTAATAACATCATGTAATGTATGAGCTTGTACCTTCCAAATGATGCATTTCTTGAGCTTGAGGATAAAAGAGAAGTTGTAGGGCATGAAACTTGGCATGGACAAACTTGAAGACATATTAGGACCGCGGAAAACATTTGAGACCTTTGGAGCTCACACATCTTGGTGAAAAGTGAAACTAGTTGAAAGGCCATTGCTTAGGAGAAGAATTTGTCTGATCAATTCTTGGTCAACCTTGAGAAATTTAGGATATTAATGATCATGCCTTGAATAAAATAGGAGGGAAAATTTTGGGGTGCAACAGCTGCCCCTGTTCAATCTTCTTAAACTTGAAAAATTATATTGGCTTGTCTACCTTTCGTGATCTGAAGGTGAAAGATGATTGAACACTAGAGTGCCCAGAAATTTGCACTCGCATGAAGTAACGTCGTTGGTTGATGATATTAGGAAAGGGATTACAGATGCCATTTGGAGAAGATGACTGAGATTTATCGAAGATGGGCTTAAAGATGCCATCCAAAGTAGATGCTGACTTCATAAGAGGTCTCTTTGAAGGGATTGTTGTTACTGTTGTTTGAGAAGGACTCAGTTGGGGAATGTTGATTTCTGTTATTTTGCTTGACGGAAACTCTATGGGGAATGGATTCTAGCAACTTTAGTTGTCCATGGCTCTACTGAGGAGTTATCTATGGACTGGAGAGATGAAAGTTAGCTTTTTCTGGTCAAAATCCAGGCTTCACCATAACTTGCTAAGGGTAATAAAGTTGACTGTCATCTGGTTGTATTTCAGGCTTCACAACGACTTACTGGGGAAAATGAAATTAACTGTCATATGGTTGATTTCCAGGCTTTGCATTAATTGAAAAGGTTGAACTATTAGCTGGTCAGGCCTAGGCTTCAGAAATTAAGTTGTTATCTGGTCGGGTCTAGGCTTCAACTTGGACTTGAGGTATATTGTTATCTGGTCGGGTCCAGACTTTGCAATAGTTGTAAACTATTATCTGGTCGGGTCCAGGTTTTAGTGTTTTGAAGAAATTAAGATGTTATCTGGTCGGGTACAAGCTTAAATTTGAATTTGAGGTTAACTGTTATCTGGTCGAGTCCAGGCTTCAACTTGGACTTGAGGTATACTTTCATCTGGTCGGGTCTAGGCTTTGCAATAGTTGTAAACTGTTATCTGGTTGGGTCCAGGTTTCAGTGTTTTGAAGAAATTAAGCTGTTATCTGGTCGGGTCCAGGCTTTAACTTGAATTTGAGGTTAACTGTTATCTGGTCGGGTCCAGGCTTCAGAGTGGTTGATGAGCTGTTACTTCAAATAGTTGCCCTGACTTATTTCGGGAATTAATCTGGAACTTGCTTTTGTTGGTTGTTGAGATAGTTTCCCTGTCTGGTTTCAGGAATTACTTTTTAACTTGGTCTTGTAGATAGCCGCCCCGTCTTGTTTCGGGAATTGATCCATAGTCAGTTGTTCACAGATAGTTGCCCTGTCTGGTTCTGGTTTCAAGAATTAATCTGGAACTTTCTTTTATTAGTCGTTGAGATAGTTGCCCTGTCTGGTTTCAGGAATTACTCTCTAACTTGGTCTTGTAGATAGTCGCCCCGTCTTGTTTCAGGAAGTGATCTACAATCAGCTATTCACAAATAGCTTCCCTGTCTGGTTTCAAGAATTAATCTGGAACTTTCTTTTGTTGGTTTTTGAGATAGTTACCGTATCTGGTTTCCAGGAATACTATCTAACCTGGTCTTGTAGATAGTCGCCTCGTCTTGTTTCAGGAATTGATCCATAATCAGTTGTTCGCAGATAGTTGCCCTGTCTGGTTTCAGGAATTAATCTGGAACTTGCTTTATTGTTTGTTGAGATAGTTGCCTTGTCTGGTTTCAGGAATTACTCTCTAACTTGGTCTTGTAGATAGTCTCCCTGTCTTATTTCTGGAATTGATCAACAATCAGTTGTTCATAGATGGCTTCCCTGTCTGGTTTCTGGAATTAATCTGGAACTTGCTTTTGTTGGTCATTGAGATAGTTGCCTTGTCTGGTTTCAGGAATTACTCTCTAACCTGGTCTTGTAGATAGTCGCCCCATCTTGTTTCGGGAATTGATCTATAATCAGTCGTTCACAGATAGTTTCCCTGTCTGGTTTCAGGAATTTAATCTGGAACTGTTTTTGTTGGTTAACCCGTCCTGCTCCAGGAGTTCATACCACTTGGTCGTGTAGATAGTTTCCCCATCTGGTTTTGGGCATTAATCTTTGACCTGTTATGCATAAGTTGATAGTATTCATCTGTCTGTGAATTCAACCTAAAAAGGTAAAGTCGGTTTCATGCGATGTCATGATGTATGAATTGCATGATGCTCTCAAAATAAATGAGAATGTTATATGCATTTCACTTATGCATATGCCATGATGTATTGTAAATGTTGTATGACTGTAATACGTGAGCATATCAGTTGATCTCTGTGGTTTCTTTGTACTAAGAGAAGACAAATCCCCGACTGTTGTTGGGGATGAAGAATGTGATTCTTCAATATTTGTTGAAGTTGAATTGTTGGGAGATGGATTTCTGTTTCTAAAGAAATAAACTCTATTGGGGAAAGGAAACTCCGTAAACCGCTTGGGGATTTTATGAAGTTCTGTTGGGGAAAGGAAACTCCGCAAACCGCTTAGGTATTTTATGAAGTTCTGTTGGGGAAAGGAAACTCTGCAAACTGCCTGATGATTTTGGTGGAGCCCTGTTGGGTAACGGAAACTCTGCAAACCCCTTGGGGATTTTTAGAAGTTCTGTTGGGGAAAGTAAACTCTGCAAACTTCCTGGATATTTTTGTGGAGCCCTGTTGGGGTAACCAAGAAATTTATGAACCATGCTGAGGAATTATTTCAGACGTTGTGGAGATGATTGGAGATCCTTGCTCTACAGGGGGTATTGGAACACCTGACATCATTAGGCTGTATGCTGAAAAATGTTGCAATGACTTTATAGGAGGACGTCTCTGTCTCTGTACCAACTGGAGAACATATCCTTACTGATGACGAACTTTACAAAGATAGTCCCCTAGGGGGTGGTTACTCTGTGGGGCTTTTGTGGATAGCTTAAATGTTATCCCAACTCCTAGAGTCTTTAGTAAATGTTGATCAGGGTGATAAGCCTTCTACTGATAGACAAGTGACGAGATGACGAGCATAGTCGTACGCTTTAATCCCTAACTTTTGCCTAGACTGTCCTTTCAGATATTTAGTCCACTGGAATACCCTTTTTTGCCCAAGTCGGCTTTTCAGGTTTTTGACTTGCAGTTATACAGTTTTATTTTTATATCCATAATTTTTGCCCGAACTCCTTTGGTTCGCTGGGGTGCCCTTATTTTTGCCTAGGCCAGTCAACCTAGCGGGTCTTTTTTTCATGCGTAGTATTTTCTAACTATGTTTGTGTTCATTGGGTGCAGAGAATTGTCACCGTCCATAGTAGTAAGTGTGCAGCACTGCTAGAAAATGTTTTCTTGATCGCACGTGGCCCTTCCTGTTCAATTCCCCAAGTGAGTTAGATGGAGGTCGGCCCCTGGCTATTCGGTGCTTTTGAGGGATTCCTTGAATCTTGACTCGGAGGCCCCCAGATCAATTTAGACACCATGTCATGTCTCTTGATTATGAAAGGCATGTTATTGTAAATGTCTTTCCATCTGAGGTGATTTTGTTAATTGAAAGGATTTTAGTTCATCGAATATTCATCGTGCGAATTTCTATGTTGTCAAACAATTAGTCATATGCAAACAATGGCATTTAAAAATGCAAAGCTTATGTCTGTCTTGGAGTTTTGAAAATGCATTTTTAGTAAACAAATCGAATTTTGTAAGAATATGAATTCAACTCAGGATTTATAGTAAACCTTACAGAAGTCAAGATACCTTTTTGTAACAGTATGCTTTCGAACTAACCCATGCTTCAGTTAGGACTTTTAAGGGTTGTAGTATGGCTTGGTTCACGGTTTAAGAAACAAAGGATAAAGGCTCAAACTTTATTTGTACCCACCCGTTCTTCGTGATGTTCTTCAGTCCTATACTCAGTTAATTGCGCGTCTAAATTCCAATTGAATCTGGAACATTGGCCCTGAGATTCTGGTGATGGTTCGGATACTGAAAGTTTATTTGAGAAGGCAGTAATTTTTTTTTGTAACTTTTTTTGTTGAGGATTCATAGCGACCTCTTTTTTTGATTTTATTATCCCTACATTTTGCCTGAACTGTTTCTTTTGTGATTACAGTCAGTGGGATGCCCCAATTTTTTCTTAAGTCTCCTTCATAGGTTTTGACTTAGCGGGTTTTTCTTTTAAGAGATAACAACTGCCTATTTTAATGATTATGCGGAACCATCACGATCTTTTATTTTGGAATGATACCTCGTACACCAAGAAAGTTTGTGATTGAGTGCACTATTGAATTAACTGAGAAACTACCCGGCCCCAGGTTATGATTAAGGGTTTCAATTTATGTGAAAAAGAAAACTCCTACTTCTTAGGCTCAAAGGGATTGACTAGGGATTAGCTTCCTTATAACTCCACCATTTAGGATTTGAAACAACGCTTGTACATCGTCAGCAAGGTCTCTTCAAAAGCACACTGTATGAGATTGTGGTATCATTTTCGTCATCCTCCCTCTAAAGGCTCACAGGAAGTAAAAGCAAAGTTCTAGTATAGTGAAAACGAACGGATTAGTTCAAGAAAAAACATATGCAATGCATTAATGGAATAACAAAGTTTGACATAAAATAAGTGTTCGATCAATCAAAAGAAATTACAATTTGAGAATTCAAATGAAATAAACGCACTCAATCTTGGCCATGATTCGGCATGGGAGTAGTGATCACATTAGGAGTCTCAGGAGGGTCAAATTCAATCTTCTTGGCGTCAATCATGTTTTTCATCTTGTATTTCAGCGCCCAACAATCGTTAGTATCATGTCCAGGACTGCCAGAATGATAGACACACCTTGCATATGGATTGTAGTTAGGAGAAGAAGTTTTGGGGTTTGGATGAGGTCCTATCAACATAATCAGATTCATCTTCAACATGTGTTGAGACAATGGCATGTTGATTTTGGTAAACTGTCTCTTGGGCTCATCTTGCCTTCGTTGATTACCCCGTTGTTGTTCTTGCATCGGTGCTGGATTAGAGATCCGCACTGCCCCCACAAATTGGTTGAGATCACTCTTATTGCGGCCCTTCTGGTTGTACACAGTATTGGACTCCTTCTTTCCATTGTATGATCTCTTCTGAGTACTTGAAGATGCAGTCCCTTGAATTTCACCGCTCCTGAGTTTATTTTCGACGTGCTCCCGCATGAACATGTCACTAAATTCCCTATCTGCCAAGAGAGGTTGATCATGGATTAGGCCCTAAATTCTAGCAGTTTTCCCCAAATGGTCGTATCTGTCCTGAAGAAGCTTACTGATTAGAATCATCAACTCTTCTTGTCCCCGAGCTAAATTTTGGATAAGAACCATCTGACTACTCATTTGGATTCTCATCCTTTCCATCTCAGCTTACAGTTATTCCAACTGGTCATACTTGTTATCTTTTGGATTTTTCTTGGTCATGTTCCCAACGAGGAGTGATTTCAATTCTTCTTTCCCGTTGGATAGATTTAGGAACATTTCCTCGAACTGAGCATCTTGAGTTTGGAGATCTCTATCATTCTGTTTGAGAGCCATTTTTCTACTGAAATAAACAGCGAGAAAATGAGAAACTTGTACTGGAATACCTACTATGTAATGACATGCATGCAATGTTTTCAAGGATCTCGTGGGGTAAACACAAGAAAAATGTTTGAATTTTGATTGCATCTTTGATGGAAGAACTTTCTTATCATTGAATGTCCTTCTACGAGAATCAAGCTCACCATGTAGAGTGGGTCATAACCTCTTACTCAAGTTATCATGTTTTGGTCTTTTGACGACATTGGCTAGAGGAAAATAAATCACCTTGCCCATTGCTAGACGTCCGGTTTATCATAACCTACACCACATGCCCTTAAGATCCTTGAAATGGTTAAGGAAATGCTATGGTATGATGGTATGATGTGTATGTTATGCATCAAGCAAAAGTGTAAGGTGACGAAGACAAGTAAGTCTTGCAAGAAGTTCAGATTATTGGATAATGACTATAAACAAGTCCTGCAAGGAATTCACATTTTTAGGTAATGAAAATAAACAAGTCCTGCAAGGATTTCAAGTTATTAGATAATGAAAGCAAACAAGTCACACAAGTAGCCTCAAGTTCAGGCTTACATGGGGTTTGTAGGTAAGTACCCTCTTGAAGTTTTAGTTGGCTCAACCTGTCCTAGTAATAGTAATTGGGTTCTAGGGAATCTCAATATCACTGATCTTTCTTCATCGGGTATTGTTTCAGTGTAAACCTCTTTATTGGTGTAATACGGTGGGAGAACTGACTTGGGTGTTTTGCGTTTGATCGCAATTGTTGCGGATAGCAAGAGTCGCCACTGACTTTTGTTTTATCCAATAAAGGAAAGGGTAAAAAGAACAGGAAAGACCTTTAGAGATATTTTCTTGAGTTCGGGGGGTAGGTTATGAAAAGGGAAGGTATTAGCACCCTTTTTTATCCGTAGTTATCTACGGGCTCTTAGTTGCTTGTTAGATCGCTTGAAAAGGCTTTGTTTGAAAAGGTGCTTTGTGATGGTTTTTGAAAATATTTTGCAAAATGCCTTTGTTGCGGCTAACTTTATAATGATTCCCGTCTCTATAAGAATGCATAAAAAGTGTTGGTTTTGAAAATAGCTCAAAGAGATGATTGTTTTTTGAATATGTTTTTTGAAAGTGTAAGTGTGAAAATAGTTTTCGTTTGTGATCAAGAAACTACGAGCGTCCTACCAACTCAAAAGGTATTTGTTCTTTTCCTCCTCCTTTAAATGTTTCTATCTTACCATTGATTGGTAAGAAGCCCCATCGTTGGATGTGAAGGGACGGGCGTGGGTCATCGCATAGTCATAGAAGGTAACTTATTAGAAGTTATAGCAATTTTCATAAGGGAATTGGTCATTTACCGAAGGCAACATCGAGGGACATCGAGGGACTGCGATCTTTTTTATCGAGGGTCTTTGCTAAAACGCCTTTATTTGAGGGACATGACTATTTTCCGAAGCAACAAGTGAGATTACCCTAGAGGTGCACGTGTGTGTAGTGTGTTTGATTGCATGCATTTTGTTTTTTTGAATTTAGGGTTTTCTAACGATTGATTTTAAATCTTGCCGTACACACCCTAATTACTATCATTTGTATAAAAGTGGTAAATTACGAAAAAATAAATATCCTACGCTATTACATATTTAGGGAATGGGGGATACAAATGTACAAATAGGAGGTGGAAAGCAATAAAAGTCTTAATTATTACAACCATATTGAATAGCAATGAAAGAAAATATATAGAAAATATAATGACAAAAGAAATAGACAAAAGAGAGAAAGAACAAGTCCTTCGATTCATGCAGCATGCGTCCTTTGATTCACACCCTTTTCTTTTCGTTTGTTCCTGCAAACAATATGTTTGAAGTATGCATCCTTCGATTCACACACCCCTTTTGTTTTCTTTCATTTGGGACTGTGAAGTAGTGTGTATCGAACCCTACATCCTTCGATTCATACAACCTCTTTTTTTTCTTTTGGGCATGTAAAGCACTATGTTCGACGCCTAAGAATTTGTGTCGAACCATGCTTTCATTTTTTACTCCCACATTGTTTTATGGTCTATACAGGTTACTTCTTGACAATAAAAGAAAACAAACAAAAGGGTAGAAACGAAAACAAACAAAAAAGTTATCAATGATGCTTGAAACGAAATGTTTAAAGTCAGGAAGACTTACCTTGAATCTGAAATTGGTTTTTTGAACTTTGAGTTGCTGCCCTGAATATTCTTGAATTCAAAGGAAGTAAGGAACCTGAGTTCGAAGGATAGGAAAGCTTGGATTCGAATGAGAGAACAAATAGAGGTGTTGTATTTTTTGGTTCTGGGTTTAAGAGTGTTTTAAGTGATCTCTCCTCTCTCTTTTTTTCTTAACCTCTTTCCTTGTCAAAAAGCCTCTCTTTTTTTGTCAAAAAGCCCTCTAAAAAGCCAACTCCCATCCCCTTTTAGATGTTGTGGAACCAGCTTATTTATAGATGAAGTTTGGATGAGATTTGGGGGGAAAACAAATGAAATTTGAACAGTTTGGGTATGCTGTTTTCATAGATTTCGAGATGCAGCTCTTATATGCTAGTTTGGTGCACATTAGGAGCAGCATAGCAGGACTGGTTTGCAGCAGTTTTGGAGTGTTGTGACAGCTTCGTGCAAGACTATTCATAGTAGTACAACATACTATTTTTGACATGGTTTTAGGCTGTTATGTGGACATTACAGCAAACTTGGGCTTGGCATCAAATATGACTTTGTTCAGCAGCCTTCGACCAGACTCATTGAAAGACGAAACAATACTTGTTTCCACCAATTGTGTTCTTCGAATGGACCCATTGTATGTCCTTCGAATGGACCATATTGTATGCATTTCGAATGGTCCAAATGCATGTCCTTCGAATGGTCCAAATGTATACTCTTTGAATAGACCATATTGTATGTCCTTTGAATGGACCATATTGTATGTCCTTCGAATGGTCCAAATGCATGTCCTTCGAATGGTCCAAATGTATGTCCTTCGAATGGACCATATTGTATGTCCTTCGAATGGTCCAAATGCATGTCCTTCGAATTGTCCAAATGCATGTTCTTCGAATGGACCATATTGTATATCCTTCGAATTGTCCAAATGCATGTTCTTTGAATGGACCATATTGTATGTCCTTCGAATCGTCCAAATGCATGTTCTTCGAATGGACCATATTATATGTCCTTCGAATGGTCCAAATGCATGTTCTTAGAATGGACCATATTGTATGTCCTTCAAATGGTTCAAATGCATGTTCTTCGAATGGACCATATTCATCTGAATGTACCATTCGAAGCAGGTTTCTCGAAGGAAGCCAATGCCCATTCGAAGCTTTGTGATATCGAAGCAAGCTTGAAGGAAGCCTAAGTCCAGTCGAAGATTGGGAAATCGAAGCAAGCTTGAAGGAATCCAAAGTCCAGTCGAATCTTGGGAAATTGAAGCAAGCTTGAAGGAGGCCAAAGTCCAGTCGAAGCTTAGGAAATTGAAGCAAGCTCGCTCTTCTTAGATTTGATTCTTGAAAGCCCAATGTGATCCATGGGAACTATATGGGGCATTAAAAACTCCAATTGTACTTGTGCAAACTTAAGCTTTTTGAAAATATTTGTTAGAAAAATCTTGAAAAGAGAGAGAGGGCAAATTTTGGGGTACAACAGCTGCCTCTGTTCAATCTTCTTAAACCTGAAAAGCGAGGATGGCACGTCGTCGTTCATAGCTTGAAGTTAGAAGATGATTGAACACTAGAGTTCCCAGGAATTTGCACTCGACTCTGTGTT
Organism: Vicia faba; assembly: GCA_948472305.1. Taxonomy (NCBI): domain Eukaryota; kingdom Viridiplantae; phylum Streptophyta; class Magnoliopsida; order Fabales; family Fabaceae; genus Vicia; species Vicia faba. The sequence continues at coordinate 990,569,059 of OX451740.1, read as the reverse complement.
AGTTGATTGTGTAGGGAATAGGCTTAAAGATTCCATTTGGAGAGATGATGGAGAGTTGTCGGAGATGGGCTTATAGATGCCATTCAAAGGTAACTGTTGGTAGAAAGTGGAAGAAATATCAGAATAAATCTCTGGTCAATTTATACTGAGACAATAGATGTAGTGGGATGAGTATCAGAATAATATCCATAATTGGATCATATCTGACTCATATCTGAAAGATGTATTGAATGAGTGTCAGAATGACATCGTCTCTGGATCGTATCTGAATTGTATTTGAAAGTTGTATTGAATGAGTGTCAGAATGAAATCCATCACTAGATCGTATCTGAATTGTATTTGAAAGGTGTATTGAGTGAGTGTCAGAATGACATCCGTCTCTGGATCATATATGAACTGTATTTGAGAAATGTACTAAATGAGTGTCAGAATGACATCTGTATCTGGATCATATCTGAACTGTATTTGAGAAATGTACTGAATGAGTGTCAGAATCACATCCGTATCTGGATAGTATCTGAATTGTATTTGAGAAAATGTAATGAATGAGCGTCAGAATGACATTCGTATCTGGATCGTATCTAAACTGTATTGAATGAGTGTAAGAATGGAATCCGTATCCGGATCGTATCTGAACTATATTGAATGAGTGTCAGAATGACATCCATATCTGGATCATATCTGAACCGTTTCTAGAGTGAATCTGGAATAAGTATCAGAACGACATCCGTATCTGGATTGTATCTGAATTGTATTTGAAAGATATATTGAATGAGTGTCAGAATGACATCTGTCTCTGGATCGTACCTGAACTATATTTAAAAGTTGGTGTGAATGAGTGTCAGAATGACATCCGTCTCTGGATCGTATGTGAACTGTATTTGAAAGTTATATTGAATGAGTGTCAGAATGACATCCGTCTCTGGATCGTATCTGAACTGTATTTGAAAGAATCTGGAATAAGTATCAGAATAACATCCATATCTAGATCATATCTAAATTATTTCTAGAAGATAATCTGGAATAAGTATCAGAATGACATCGTATCTGGATCGTATCTAAACTGTTTCTAGAAGATAATCTGGAATAAGTGTCAGAATGTCATCCGTCTCTGGATCATATCTGAACTATTTCTAGAAGAGAATATGGAATAAGTATCAGAATGTCATCTGTATCTGGATCGTACCTGAACTGTTTCTAGAAGAGAATCTCGAATAAGTGTCAGAATGTCATCCGTCTCTGGATTGTATCTGAATTATTTCTAGAAGGGAATCTGGAATAAGTATCAGAATGACATTTGTATCTGGATCGTATCTGAACTGTTTCTAGAAGATAATTTGGAATAAGTGTCAGAATGTCATATGTCTCTAGATCGTATCTGAACTGTTTCTAGAGGGAATCTGGAATAAGTATCAGAATGACATTCGTATCAGGATCGTATCTGAACCATTTCTAGGACAAAAATCTGGAATAAGTATCAGAATGACATATGTATCTGGATCGTATCTAGACTTTTTCTAGGAGAAAAATTTGGAGTAAGTGTCAGAATGTCATCCGTCTCTGGATCGTATCTGGACTGTATCTAGAAGAGTGTATGAGAAGGAACCCGTGTAGGATTGCTTCAAGATGATCGTATAAATAGTTGCCCTGGCTTGTTTCGAGAATTAATCTATAACAAGTCGTTCACATATAGTTGTCCTATCTTGTTTCAGGTATTAATCTACGATCAGTCATCCACAGATAGTTATCCTGTCTTGTTTCAGGTATTAATTATGGAACTTATCGAAAATGGATGATGATATTTGTTTGTTGATCCTTCCTGAAAAGGTAAAACAATAGCTGTATGCAATTTCATGATGCATGAAACTCATAATGTTCTCATAGTAGTATAGCAGACTGTTCTTGACATGGTTTTAGGCTGTTATGTGGACAATATAGCATACTTAGGCTTGGCATCAAATAGGACTTTGTTCAGCAGCCTTCGACCAGACTCATCAAAAGACAAAACAATACTTGTTTCCACCAATTGTGTTCTTCGAATGGACCCATTGTATGTCCTTCGAATGGATCAATTGTATGCTCTTCGAATAGACCATATTGTATGTCCTTCAAATGGATCATATTGTATGTCCTTCGAATGGTCCAAATGCATGTCCTTCGAATGGTCCAAATGTATGTTCTTCGAATAGACCATATTGTATGTCCTTCGAATGGACCATATTGTATTTCCTTCTAATGGTCCAAATGCATGTCCTTCGAATGGTCCAAATGTATGTCCTTCAAATGGACCATATTGTATGTCCTTCGAATGGTCCAAATGCATGTCCTTCGAATGGTCCAAATGCATGTTCTTCGAATGGACCATATTGTATGTCCTTTAAATGGTCCAAATGCATGTTCTTCGAATGGACCATATTGTATGTCCTTCAAATGGTCTAAATGCATGTTCTTCGAATGGACCATATTGTATGTCCTTCAAATGGTCCAAATGCGTGTTCTTCGAATGGACCATATTCATCTGAATGTACCATTCAAAGCAGGTTGCTCGAAGGAAGCCAAAGCCCAGTCGAAGCTTTGTGAAATCTAAGCAAGCTTGAAGGAAGCCAAAGTCCAGTCGAAGCTTAGGAAATCGAAGCAAGCTTGAATGAAGCCAAAGTCCATTCGAAGCTTGGGAAATCGAAGCAAGCTTGAAGGTGGCCAAAGTCCATTCGAAGCTTGGGAATTCGAAGCAAGCTTGCTCTTCTTTGATTTGATGCTTGAATGCCCTATGTGATCCATCGGAACTATATGGGGCATTTAAAAGTCCAATTATACTTGTGCAAACTTGAGCTTTTTGAAAATCTTTGTTAGAAAAGTCTTGAAAAGAGAGAGGGAAAATTTTGGGGTACTACAATTGGTGACCTAAATATCCCGAAAGTCCGATCTTAATGAGCGTAGTATCGAGTATCAACCAAATTCGAACTGCACCAAAGCCGGCTATCTCACTACTTCCCAATGGCCAAGTTGTTCAATTAAAGGTTCTAAGGTCAGTCAGTGCTTAATGACACCACACAGCGGCCCCGTATTCTCCTTGACTAAACTCAAGGACTACCTATACCAACAAATGTGTCAAACCAACGTAGCTATCGTTTCAACCATGTCGGTATACCCCGCATAGTCCCCACGATCTATTGGTACTTACCTAAAAGATGCCCCAGATTCGGGTGTAGTATCTTTTAGTAACAACCCAAACATGCCCTCAAAGATAAAGCATACAAAACACACAATGTAAAGCAAATTTAAAATGATCTAACTCTAAGGTAACCCCACTTTTTTTAGTATATCCCCAGCAGAATCTCCAGTTCTGTAATACGGTGGCAGAACCAACTTTTATACTAGGTTTGAGTTTGTATTCAGAAATGTTGGGGTAAGCAAGAGTCTCCATCGACTTTTCTTTTATCTAATAAAGGAAAGGGTGAAAAGAACAGAAAAAGACCTTTCACGATTATTCTGAGTAAGGGGGTAGATTATGGAAAGGGAAGGTGTTAGCACCCTTTCCATCTGTAGTTAGCTACGGGCTCTTAGATGCTTAACTCATTTTGAAATACCTTGTGCTTTGTGTGTTTTGAAAAGTATTTTTGAAAGCGCCTTAGTGCGGAGAACTTTTTAATGTTTCTCGGAATAGTAGAGAACGTATGCAAAGTGTTTGAAAATGATTTTGAAAGAGGTTTTGTGTAAGTGTAAAAATTGTTTGAGCGTAGCATCTAGGAATTATCTACTTTTACTCGAATGGGTTGTTCTTTTCCTCTTTTACTTTAGATAGTGCTATCCTACAATTAGTGAGTAGGTAGCACTAATTGTTGGATGTTTCAGGGACATTTGAAGGGACGTTTATGCAGTCACAAAGGTAATTGGGAAAGAAACTTTAGTAATTACCCTAGGGTTTTTAAGATCATATTGAGGCAACGTCGAGAGGGTCATCGAGGGACTTATGATCTTTAAACTGTAGGGCAGCCACTAAAATCTCTCACGTTTCGAGAGTTGTGACTGTTTTTCCGAAGGCAACCGAAGTGGGATACCCTAGAGGTGCGCATGTGCAATTGTGTTTATTCAGTTATTTATCTTGTGTTAGGTTTGCTAGCGATTGTTTATTATTCTTACCATACAATCCTATTAGGCATACCTCTAACAGTTAATAGTTTACAGAAATTAAAAGTGCGAAAATGTAAAATCCTAACTATTACAAGGCTTCGGGAAGGGGGATTAATTACATGTCCAAAACTAGGAGGGAAATAAAGCAGTAAATATCAAAGCCTACTTTAAACTAGTACAACCAGGAAGCAGGTACAATAATATGAAAAATGTATGAAAGGAAATAACACGCGCGAAATGAAAATAACGTCTAAAACTTAAAAGTAAAAATCTTTTTGTTTATTTTTGATCATGGAAAGAAATTTAATTTAAAACCCTAAGTCTATTTAGTTTTAAATTAAAAAATGGTTAAAAATAATTAATCAATTAGTTTACAAAATTAATTTATTTGAGAAAATGCTAACTTAATATTTTTGTGATTTTTATCTGATTTTATAATTAAATAATAGAAAAAAAGCTTGGAATTAGTAAACTAAAAGAAATAAAAAAACAAATAAATGGGTCAGGCTGACTAGTAAACAGGGGGTGTAATTTACGGAACACGGGCCCAGATCGAAAAGAGGCGCAGGATGCCTTTCGATCCAATGAGGGAGGTTTTCAAAAATGAACGGCGGATTGGCCAACATCTGGCAGCAAGGGAATGATGGTGTATGGTGTACTCCTTCGATCTGGGAACACTAGATCTGCAGGAAACTCGTTAGAAAAAAAAACAAAATCCCAGATCTGGGTCAAATAATGTCTTGGATTCGACAAATCATGGACATATCATCCTTTTGAGCCACGAACCAGATTGTGCCCTTAACCTGGTAAATCTCTGATTCTGCATCTAAATTCTCATGTAACACATTCAATCAAACATAAACATCAGCAGCAATAGTATATATGATCAATGTGAATTTAAATCATGTATTCAATGAGTTTGAGATCGAGGAATTTTTACCAAAAAACGGTGAGATTGGGTTGTAACTGCTTAAGGACTGAGAATGTCTCTTGGAATCTTCAGGAGAAGGATAGCATGCTTGGTTTGGATGGAAAAGTCTTGCAAAGGTTGTTTCGAGTTTGACAATTTTGTTAAATCTTTTACAATTTTGTGGAGCTTTGATAGGACCTCTCCTCCTCCTTTACTTCTGATTTAGTCTTGTATTTATAGGGGTGTGGTGGTGAACAAATATGGCATGAATCATCCATTAACCATGGCTTTGAAAGCAAAATCAAGAGATTTGAAAAGTATCCATTTTGAGATATTTCATGCCATTTTGAACTTTGAGTGAACTTGGACAGGTTATGGTTGGTGTCTTGCATGAATTTGGGCTTCGAGCTAATCAGTCCAAGCCCAACAAGTTTCATCCCATTAGGTTTTCGTTTCAACTTGCATCTCCATTTCACATCAATTGATTCTTTCGACAAGCTCCCAAGCATGATTCTCTTTGATGGCTCTGAGTTCCAATTCGAATTGCTCAAGGCTTCATCATCATGGCTTCTTCGACTTAGTCACCATCTGCATCGATTATGTAATCTGGCAACCCCTCATATCCAACCAGCCTAGTCGAACTCAGTTCTTGTTCCTTTCAATCTCCTTTCCTTCAATTCGACCAATCGAAGTATCACCTTGTTCATTTTGACTTGTCGAAGCATTATTCTATTCTTTTCGATCTCATTTCCTTCAATTCGACCAATCAAAGTACCACCTTGTTCATTTTGACTTGTCGAAGTTTCGTTATGTTCTTTTCGATCTCCTTTCCTTTAATTCACCCAATCGAAGTATCACCTCTTCATTTTTACTTGTCGAAGCTTCGTTCTGTTCTTTTTGATCTGTTTTCCTTCAATTCGACCAATCGAAGTATCACCTCCTCATTTTGACTTGTCGAAGCTTTGTTCTATTCTTTTCGATCTCCTTTCCTTCAATTCGACCAATCTAATTATCACCTCTTCCTCACTATACCTTAAACATATTGATCCGAAAACTCTAAGATGACTTATATTTGTCTTCGACCTTGTCCAAGCCTCATATGGTGCCTTTTTCGACCATATGCTTCGTTGGATATCAAATTAGACTGCATACTATTGTCGAAGCTACTTCAGTCCAAAATCTCTTAGACATATTCTTATTTTTCCACATACACCTCGTCAAGTTTCTCACACTTCTTTTCTTTCTTTCAGCTATGCCATTATGCTAAGGCGTATAGGGTGCAATAACCTCCTGTAATGTATCAGTTTGTACCTTCCAAATGATGCATTTCTTGAGATTAAGGATAAAAGAGAAGTTGTAGGGCATGAAACTTGGCATGGAAAAACTTGAAGACATATTAGGACCATGGAAAACATTTGATACCTTTAGAGCTCACACATCTTGGTGAAAAGTAAAACTAGTTGAAAGGCCATTGCTTAGGAGGAGAATTTGTCTGATCAATTCTTGGTCAACCTTGAGCAATTTAGGACCTTAATGAGCATGCATTGAATAAAATGGGAGGGCAAATTTTGGGGTGCAACAACTGCCCCTGTTCAATCTTCTTAAACCTTAAGATTTAGTTTGGCTTGTCTGCCTTTCGTGATCTGAATGTGGAAGATGATTAAACACTAGAGTGCCCAGAACTTTGCACTCGCATGAAGTAACACCATTGGTTGACGATATCAGGAATGGGCTTATAGATGACATTTGGAGAAGATGACTGAGAGTTGTCGGAGATGGGCTTAAAGATGCCATAAAGTAGATGCTGACTTCATAATAGGTCTCTTTATGGGGATTCTTGTTCCTGTTGTTTGAGAAGGACTCCGCTAGGGAATGTTGATTTTTTTTTTTTTTGCTTGAGGAAAACTTTGTGGGGAATGGAGTCTAGGTGCTTTAGTTGTCCATGGCTCTACTGAGGAGTTATCTCTGGACTAGAGAGAGGAAAGTTAGCTACTTTCTGGTCAAAATCCAGGTTTCACAGTAACTTGCTAAGGGTAATAAAGTTGACTATTATCTGCTCGTATTCCAGGCTTCACAACGACTTACTAGGGAAAATGAAATTAACTGTCATTTGGTCGGTTTCCAGGATTTGCAGTAATTGAAAAGGTTGAACTGTTATCTAGTCAGGTCTAGGATTCCGAAATTAAGTTGTTATCTTGTCGGGTCCATGCTTCAACTTGGACTTGATGTATACTGTCATCTGGTCGTGTCCAGGCTTTGCAATAGTTGTAAATTATTATCTGGTCGGGTCCAGGTTTCAGTGTTTTGAAGAAATTAATATGTTATCTGGTCGGGTCTAGGCTTTAACTTGAATTTGAGGTTAACTGTTATTTGGTCGGGTCCAGGCTTTAACTTGGACTTGAGGTATACTGTCATCTGGTTGGGTCCAGGCTTTATAGTAGTTGTAAACTATTATTTGGTCAGATCCATGTTTCAGTGTTATGAAGAAATTAAGTTGTTATCTGGTCGGGTCCAGGCTTCAACTTGAATTTGAGGTTAATTTTTATCTGGTCGGGTCTAGGCTTCACAATGTTTGATGAGTTGTTACTTCAGATAGTTGCCCCGTCTTGTTTTGAGAATTAATCTGGAACTTGCTTTTGTTGGTCGTTAAGATAGTTGCCCTGTCTGGTTTTAGGAATTACTCTCTAACCTGGTCTTGTAGATAGCCGCCCCGTCTTATTTCGGTAAATTATCCACAGTCAGTTGTTCACTGATAGCTGCCATGTATGGTTTCAGGAATTAATCTGGAACTTGCTTTTGTTGGTCGTTGAGATAGTTGCCCTGTCTGGTTTTAGGAATTATAATCTAACCTGGTCTTTTAGATAGTCGCCCCATCTTGTTTGCGGAATTGATCTACAATCAGTTGTTCACAAATAGCTTCCCTGTCTGGTTTCAGGATTTAATCTGGAACTTACTTTTGTTGGTCGTTGAGATAGTTTCCCTGTCTGGTTTCAGGAATTACTCTCTAACCTGGTCTTTTAGATAGTCGCCCCATCATGTTTCAGGAATTAATCTATAATCAGTTGTTCACAGATAGCTGCCATGTCTAGTTTCAGGAATTAATCTGGAACTTGATTTTGTTGGTTGTTGAGATAGTTGCCCTGTCTGGTTTCAGGAATTACTCTCTAATCTGGTCTTATAGATAGTCGCCCCGTCTTGTTTCGGTAATTGATCCACAATCAGTTGTTCACAGATAGTTTCCTTTTCCGGTTTCAGGAATTAATCTGGAACTTGCTTTTGTTGGTCGTTGAGATAGTTGGCCTGTCTGGTTTCAGGAATTACTCTCTAACTTGGTCTTGTAGATAGTCACCTCGTCTTGTTTCGGGAATTGATCTATAATCAGTTGTTCACAGATAGTTGCCCTGTCTGATTTCAGGAATTAATCTGGAACTTGCTTTTGTTGGTCGTTGAGATAGTTTCCCTGTCTGGTTTCATGAATTAATCTCTAACCTGGTATTGTAGATAGTCGCCCCGTCTTGTTTCGGTAATTGATCCACAATCAATTGTTCACAAATAGTTGCCCTGTTCGATTTCAGGAATTAATCTGGAACTTGCTTTTGTTGGTCGTTGAGATAGTTGGCCTGTCTGGTTTCAGGAATTACTCTCTAACTTGGTCTTGTAGATAGTCGCCTCGACTTGTTTCGGGAATTGATCTACAATCAGTTGTTCACAGATAGTTGCCCTGTCTGATTTCAGGAATTAATCTAGAACTTGCTTTTGTTGGTCATTGAGATAGTTTCCCTGTCTGGTTTCAGGAATTACTCTCTAACCTGGTCTTGTAGATAGTCGCCCCGTCTTGTTTCGGGAATTGATCTACAATCAGTCATTCACAGATAGTTGCCCTGTATGGTTTCAGGAATTTAATCTGGAACTATTTTTGTAGGTTAACCCATCCTGCTTCGGGAGTTCATACCACTTGGTCGTGTAGATAGCTTCCCCGTCTGGTTTCGGGCATTAATCTTTGACCTTCTATGCATAAGTTGATAGTATTCATCTGTCTGCGAATTCAACCTGAAAAGGTAAACTCAGTTTCATGCGATGTCATGATGTATGAATTGCATGATGCTCTCAAAATAAATAAGAATGTTATATGCGTTTCAATTATGCATATGCCACGATGTATTGTAAATGTTGTATGACTGTAATACATGAGTGTATCAGTTTCTCTTTGTGGTGTCTTTGTACTAAGAGAAGACAAATCCCTGACTGCTGCTGGGGATGAAGAATGTGATTCTTCGATATTCGTTGAAGTTCAATTGCTGGGAGATGGATTTCCGTTGCTAGACAAATAAACTCTATTGGGGAAAGGAAACTCCGCAAACCGCTTGGGGATTTTATGAAGTTCTGTTGGGGAAAGGAAACTCCACAAACTGCTTGGGGATTTTATGAAGTTCTGTTGGGGAAAGGAAACTCCACAAACTGCCTGGATATTTTTGTGGATCCTTGTTGTGGAATGGAAACTGCGCAAACCGCTTGGGGATTTTATGAAGTTCTTTTGGGGAAAGGAAACTCCACAAACTGCCTGGAGATTTTTGTGGATCCCTGTTGGAGAACCCAAGAAATTTATGAACCATGCTGAGGAATTCTTTCAGACGATGTGGAGATGATTGGATATCCTTTCTCTATAGGGGGTATTGGACATCAATAAATAATGGAACTCCTTGCCACCAAAAGTAAGACCAAGAAACCAGCTGTTATCCTCAACATGGGAAGAAGGTTCAAGGGGCACACGCGACTGGCTCAAATAGAAGAGGCTTCTTCTGAGGAAGAAGGCAATTAAGATGAGGATGTTAGTAGCACCAGGGTTAGGGGTGGAAATAACCAAATTTCTGATGATGAAGACTACTCCAATGAGCAGTACGCACCGGCGGAGGACCAATTACAAACAGCTAGAAGACCGACTTAAGGTTGTAGAGATCCAAACAGTGCCTGGTTTGGACTTTGGAGACTTAGGTTTGGTCCCTGGGGTGGTCATTCTCCACAAGTTCAAGGTCCCATTCTTCATCAAATATGATGGGGTCTCTTGTTCAAAACTCCACTTAAGGTCATATGTCTGCAAGATTCAACCACACACCGCCAATAGGAAGTTATGGGTTCTTTTCTTCCAAGAGAGATTATTTGGAACATAATTGGAATGGTTCTATCAACTAGAGGGGACTAATATCCACACATGGGAGGATATGGATGCTACCTTCTACAGAAAATACCAATAAAATGTTGACCTTGCACCAACTCGCGTGCAATTACAAAATATTACTATGGGTTTAAATGAAGGCTTTAAGGAGTACGCTCAAAAATGGAGGGACCTGGCTGGAATGGTGCAACCCCCTTTGACTGACAGAGAATTAGTCGACATGTTCATAGGCACCTTGACTGGTCCATTCTTTAATTTGCTGATATAGAGTTCTTCGCCAGGGTTCACTGAGCTGATTTTGACCGACGAACGAGTTGAAAGTGGAATCAAAAGTTGGAAGATCCTAATGGCCTCAACCTCTACCACTGTAAAGAAACAATTTGCTGGTAAGAAGGAGACTAATGTTGTTTATGGTAAAAGGAGCCGTATCAAGAATGATCGTCATCAGTCGGTAGGAGCAGTATTGATTTCTAACCCAACCCCAGTTCAACGACCATAATAACAAAATAGTCAGTGTAGGCCAGATGCCCCGAGAAGGCAGTTCACTAGGATCAACATGCCATTGTCTCAAGCTTTATAACATCTGTTGAAAGCACAATTGATAACACTGTGGGATCCTTCTCAAAATCCGAACACATCATCTCCGAAGTATAACCCAAAAGCAAGGTGTGTGTACCATTCCAACAGTCCCCGACACGGCACCAATGATTGTTGGGCCCTAAAAAGCAAAATCCTAGATTTGATTGACAATAAAGTGATTGAGTTTGACCTTCCACATACCCCAAATGTGATTACCGCACCTATGCCCAGTCATGATAAAGGTGTTAATGTTGTTGACGATGTTTCCTATGTCTCCTCCATCAGTGATTTGACTACTCCTTTGATGACAGTTAAGAAGAATCTGTTAAGAGCCGATTTATTTTCGGGATGCCTTGAAAATTGTTACCATTGTTCTTCCCAAACTAATTGATGCATGTGGATGAAAAAGGTATTCAACGCCTGATTGATAGCCATGAAATTATGTTTGAGAAAACTCTATCCATGAAGAGTTTTCCTGAAAGTATACCTCAAGAGCTGAGACTTGAAGATGTTTCCATAATCACCATTTTAAATACTCATATTAGGATCACCTCCAAAGGCCCTATAAGTTTTCCTACTAAGCCAAGAGTGGATCCCCTGATTATCACTACACTGAGGCCAGTCCCCTATTCCTCTGACAAAGCTGTACCCCGAAACTATTGGGTAGAAGTTTATTATCATGGTGTCAAGTAAGAGCCATGGATTACTGAAAATGAAGATCCTGAAATTACAAACATTGCCGGAACTAGTAAAGTCACTAGGACATGAAGGATCTTCTCTATGAAGATCTCTCCTCCAACAACTACAACAACACTTGTTTGCATTCCTACTTCTTGGCAAACTTCCAATGCCCGAGGAAAAGAGAAAGTAAATGAGCCTTCCCTAACAAAGGCACCCTCAAAAGAAGTGATAATTGAAGACCCATCTAGGCAAGAGATGGAAGAAATTCTGAAGATCATATGAAAAAGTGACTACAAAATAGTTAAACAACTGGGGAAAACACCCTTAAAGATATACATGTTGTCCTTGTTATTATGATCTGAAGCATATGCCTAAGCTCTGTTGAAATTCCTGAAGAATGCCCATGTACCACAAGAGACCATTGCTGGCCAATTTGAAAATTATGTTGCAAGTATAACTGCTGACAATGGTTTAGGCTTTTCTGATGCAGATTTGACTCCGGCGTGGAAGAGTTATAATAAATCTCTGTACATCTCTATTGAATGCAAAGGAACCACCCTGGTGCATGTGTTAGTTGATATTGGGTCCTCCCTAAATGTTTTACCCAAGGGTGCTTTAGATAGACTAGACTGTGAATGGCTGGTGCTGAAACCCAGTAATATCGTGGTAAGAGCCTTCGATGGGTCAAAGAGAATGGTCCATGGAGAGGTTGATCTTCCGATTAAGGTGGGATATCAAGTCTTTAATTCAACTTTCTATGTAATGGATATCCTCCCGACCTATTCATGCTTGCTCGAATGCCCATGGATTCATGGAGCAGGTGCAGTTACCTCTACATTGCATTAAAAGTTGAAATATGTCAAAATGGATGGAGAATTCATTGAAACTCCTTGTCATACATTTAAAGTAATCCCTCCAATGATTGTTGTTGCTACTCCTATTACTCCTGAAATGTATAAAGGCACACCAAGAATGGCCTCTCTGAAGGATATGCTAGGGTTATTGTGGAAGATGGAGGTTGCACTATCTGGGGACAAATTCCTGATATCCCCTACAAATATGACAAATTTGGATTGGGTTTCACTTTAAAGGCTCAGAAAGAGGTTTGACGTGCTCGTGCTGGGGGACCACCTCTCTGTATTAGCAACAATGAAGTCAATGCTTTGGAAGACACTGATAGTAACGGTGACTTAGACGACTGGATATTCCCAACTACTGACCGTGGACTCAACAACTGGATGGCTAAAGACTTTATATCAATCTCCTTCAGCCAGAAGTAATTGCTATTTTCTATTTTTATTTCTTTAAGAAGTTTGTCTGTATAATTTCTTTAAAAACATTGACTTTAAACCTTGTTCCTTGCCCGGGGCACAATGGTCCATTTGTTAAGGGTTGTCATTTCATATATCATATGCTCATTTAATGAAAATGTTGGACGATTTTGCATTCAAATTTTGCGCTCCTTGTCTTTCTTTTACTTTACTGCATTTTCAAATAGCCATGTGAACTTACATGCACACACACATTTGCAGATCCACATCCACTCTAGATCTCATTGACAATAATTCTGCTATTTTCGTTTATGACTTCGAAAATCCAATTTATCAAGCTGAAGACGAAGGTGAAGAAGATTGTGAGATACCTGGAGAACTCGCCAGACTCCTGATACAAGAGGAAAAGGCTATCCAACCGCACGAAGAACCTGTCGAAGTGATAAACTTGGGTACTGAGGCAGATAAGAAATAAGTCAATATTGGTGCCAACCTAGAAGACAATGTCAAGAGCAGATTGGTTCAGGTGTTGCACTAATATGTTGAGGTCTTTTCTTGGTCATAGGAAGACATGCCAGGGCTCGATACTGATATCGTGGTTCATCTTCTACCAATGAAAGATGGTTGTTCTCTGATCAAACAAAAGGTTCTCCATATGCGCCCTGATATGTCAGAGGAAATCAAGGTCGAGGTAATGAAACAGTTCAATACAGGTTTTTTGGCAGTGACGTCGTATCCCCACTGGGTTGCAAATGTTGTTCCAGTGCCAAAGAAAGACGGTAAGGTCCGTATGTGTGTAGACTACAGGGATTTAAATAGGGCAAGCCCCAAATATGCTTCCCACTACCACATATCAATGTCTTAGTTGATAACACTACTCAACATAAGGTGTTCTCCTTCATGGATGGCTTCTCGAGTTATAACCAAATCAAAATGGCACCTGAAGACATGGAGAAAACCACTTTTGTCACATAGTGGGGCACCTTCTGTTATAAGGTTATGCCTTTTAGGCTGAAGAATGCAGGCGCAACTTATCAATGGGCTATGGTGGCTTTATTTCATGACGTGATTCATCATGAAATATAAGTCTATGTGGATGACATGATAGCGAGATCACAAAATGAGGAGGAGCACCTTGTTCAATTTCAGAAACTGTTTGAAAGGATGAAGAAATACAAGTTGAGGCTGAACCCAAACAAATGCACCTTTGGGGTAAGATCTAGAAAGCTACTAGGCTTTGTTGTTAGTGGCAAAGGAATTGAAGTCGATCCAGAAAAGGTCAAATCTATCCAAGAAATTCCAGCTCCCTGTACTGAGAAGGAGGTCAGAGGATTCATGGGACGACTAAACTACATTTCCCGATTCATCTCTCACCTGTCTGCTATGTGTGAACCATTCTTCAAGCTGCTGAAGAAAGATCAAATAGTAAAATGGAATGAAGACTGCCAAGTAGCTTTTGACAAGATCAAAGAGTGTCTTCAAGAACCTTCAATTTGGATACCACCAGTTGAAGGAAGGCCTCTAATCATGTACTTAACCGTGTTAGAGAATTCAATGGGGTTTGTGTTGGGGCAACATAACGAGTCTGGTCGAAAATATCATGCAATATACTACCTTATCAAAAGATTTACTGACTGTGAAACAAGATATTCACTGCTCGAAAAAACTTGTTGCGATTTGGCGTGGGCTGCTCGCCGGCTAAGACAGTATATGTTGACTTATACTACTCTATTGATCTCTAAAATGGATCCCATCAAGTAAATATTTGAGAAGCCAGCTCTCTCCCGAAGGATAGCCCAACGGAAAATGATCTTAACTGAATACGAAATTCATTACACTACTCAGAAAGCAATAAAAGGAAGTGTACAGGAAGATCACTTGGAACATCAAGCTATGGATGTCTACCAATCTATGAACTTTGAATTCCCGAACGAGAATATCATGCTGATTATGGATTGTGAAAAGCCTGGACCGTATGAAGGACCTGAGCCAGGATCCTAATGGGCTATGGTTTTTGATGGAGCTACCAACGCACTATGTAATGGAATTGGTGTTGTGATCATTTCCCCCGAAGGTTGCCACACGTCTTTCACTGCCAGACTTTGCTTTGACTGTACCAACAACATGGCAGAGTATGAAGCGTGTGTAACGCCCGTTAATTTAATTAATTATTTAATTAAATTAATTACAAATTAATGGTTGAAATGTTGTTGAAATTGTTGAAGTTGTGAAATATCGAGAAATATTGGTTTAAGTTGCTAAGTTGTTATTTGGTTGATATTTAATTGATTGGTTGATTAATATTAGTAATAATATTAATATAGATATTAGAATAATACGAGGTTATTAGTTGGGCTCATTATTTGGTTGTATATAGTAAAGGTGGGGGTGTGAAAGTTAGGCCCAATAATAATATTAATAATTATAAGGTTAAGTTATTTATAAGGAGAATTAGGTTAATTGAACAAGTCTTGGTGAATTTTGTGGGAACGTGAGAAGTTGCAATGTTACAGAGAAGAGGCAAAAGTTGGAAACTTTGGCAAGGCTAGGTTCGGTCGAAGAATTATAGGACGGTCCCCAATCCAAGGTAAGGATGGGGTTCTTGCTCTATAATTGGGTATATGATAAATGATATGTGGGGTTAGTTATATGAAATTATCGTGTGTGATTCTATGTGAAAATTTGTTGTTTTGTTTCTACTGCAATGTTGTGTTTCCTGATAAATTGCACAAATTCAATTGATGACTCTGTTTTTGGGGAATTTTTATATGTTGATGTTGGTGTAAATATGGTATTATTATAATTATATATTGCGTTGGTTGGATTGAAATACCGCTAATTGAAGGAATTATGGAGGAACACAGAAAATTATATAAAATTGCATTGAAGAAAGTGTGTTGGGGCATACACTTGACGGGCGCCACGGCAAGCCTGTGCTGAGCAGCACGGGTAATGGGAAGGGCCCCGCCGATCGGCAGGGATGATGGCAAGATGTGTGCCGATCGGCACCATGGTATGAAGGGGGTGATAACCTCCAGGCATATATATATATATATATATATATATATATATATATATATATATATATATATATATATATATATATATATATATATATATATATATATATATATATATATATATATATATATATATATATATATATATATATATATATATATATTACTTAAGTGAACATTACAGTAGTGTATTAATAATGAGTAGTACCATTGGTGGATTAATATTAGTAGCAGAGTGGTTTAAACGAGTGCAAGAGAATTGAGTAGGTGTAGTATTTTATTTTATTAATAAGTTAATATAATTAGTAAAATAATTTAGTATCAGGTTGGATTAAAGAAGTTGCAGGAATAAATTGTAATGCTTTAGTCAAATGAATAGCAGGATGTATATGTATGAGTAGCAGAAATAATAGTGTATGGACTAATTTAGCTGAGCATTATTAGGAAGTATCAGTAGATGTAGAAATTGCAAACTATCATACAGAAAGTATAACGGAGAATTTCAGTAACAGGAAGAATAGTTGAAATTGGTTTTGTTTTATAACTAATAATTGTCATTGGCAGGAAGTTGTAGTAATAGAAGTTGTAGATAGAAAACAAGTAGTTTTGGCAGAGATCGATAATAGCAGTAAGCTAAATAACGGAGGTAGCGTAACTTAGTAGAATAAATTGATTAGTAGCAGTATAAATAAATAGTAGTAATAACAGTATATGAAACAATGCCGATTAGCCGAATTTGTAGATTTAGGCGGTAAAAGTAGTCAACCGGAATTAGTTGAAATTGTCGTAGTAAGTCGTATATACATATAGGTATTTTTAGTTTGTTTGTTTTGTTAGAATTATGTGGAATAAAATTGATTTGCAGGTGAAGTAGAATTAAGTTTACCGGTTCCGGTTCCGGTTTATGGAATTGTGTCGTTATTTATTGCTGTGAACAAGCCATTGTTGAATACATTGTTGTTGTTGAATATGTTGTTGTTTATATGTTGTGATTGATAAGTTGATTAAGTTGTAGGCCTATGGCCAGTGTTGAAGCGATGATGAGTACCTCTAATTATTGGTAAAGTGACAATATAGGTTTATGCCTTTGTGACGGTGATTGTTGTTGTTGTATGTGATTGTTGCATTCATTGAGTCACATACATTTGCATTATTAAGTTGGCCTGGATTCGCACCACGTTGGCCTGGATTGGCAAAATTAGCGACGAAGGCTTATGCCTTGGCCTTGATGGCAACCTGCGACAAAGGCTTATTCCTTGTTGATGCCTCTATTAATTGGCAATTTTTAAGATGGGAGTTCTACTTCATTTTTAAGTTGGGAGTTCTGCTCCAATTGTACCACATGCATGTGCATTATAATTGAGTCGCTTTTGATGTTGTATCTTGAGTTATGGTGAAGATAAATTTGTTGTTGCTTTATGTTGTTGACTTATTGTGACAAGTATCATCTAAAAGTTGTGAATTTAGTAGTATTGTCGTATTGATGCTTTGTTGTAATAGTTGTTATGTTTAAGTTGTGAAGTGGTGATTTTATATGAACTGATTCTGATATATTAATTCTCATACATTCAATTATATAGTTTGATATTTCACCCCTTATGTTTGAATGTTGCCCTCTGTTGGTAATGTGCAGGTAATCAAGAAGGATATTTGTTACTTTTGTCAGTTCGAGTCGGTGTTGTCGCTCTGATTCGTAGCACTCGAGGGGATGAACGCTTGATGTTTAGTTGTTGATTATTATTTCAGTTGCTGAATTTTTAAGTTGATTATATGAAATAATTTTTGTCTTGAGGTTATTTTAGTTGAATAAAAGATGTTAAGTGAATTGAAGTTTAGTATGTAGATTCCGCTGCTTATCAATAAAAAGTTGTTTGATTTTAAAGAATAAATTAGGTTGTTATCGGTTCATCCGAGTTAAGTGTTATGTATCTATTTGTATGCTGATTAAATGAAGTTTGATTTTAAGTCGTAAATGTACCATCCTATTTATGTTGAACTCTGATATTTAATATTATTTGTCTAGTAGAAATGGGGTGTTACAACGTGCATCTTGGGTCTTAAAGTTTCTATTGACCTAAGAATTAAATTCTTAAGCGTATTTGGAGACTCAGATTTGGTAATTAGTCAAATTAAAGGAGAATGGGATGCAAAACATCCAAATCCTACCCCTTACAAAGAACTGGTGCTAACCTTGATCCCGTACTTTGAAGAGGTTACCTTTGAACACATTCCGAGCAAAGAAAATCAGTTGGTGGATGCCTTAGCTACCATGTCATCCATGTTCAAGGTCAAGTGGGACAATGAAGCTCCCTGAATTACTGTCGAACGATTTGACGAACCAGAGCACTGCCATAAGGTTGACACTGATGGAGTAGAGGAGAAGCCTTGGTTTCACGAATTGAGAAGATATCTTGAAGCTCAAGAGTATCCTGAAGGGGCATCAATCAACGACAAGAAATTCCTACAGAGGTTCTCTACCAAGTTCTTCCTAAGCAATGGAATTTTGTACAAACGTAACCATGACTAAACTATGCTTTGTTGTGTGGACAAGAAGGAAGCAGATAAAATTAAGGAGGACATGCACGAAGGCATCTTTGGTACTCACTCAAGTGGACATACTATGGCCAAGAATATTCTGAGAGCTGGTTACTATTGGTCGACCATGGAGATTGACTGTCACCTCCACTCGAGGACTTTCCATAAGTTCCAAATTTATGCTAATAAGGTTCGCGTACCTCTAGTCCCTTTGAATGTCATGACTTCCCCTGGGCCATTTGCAATGTGGGGAATCGATATGATTGGAGAAATCAAACCTATTGCCTCTAATAGACATCGTTTCATTCTTGTCGCCATTGACTACTTTACTAAGTGGGTTGAAGCGACTTCATTTGCCTCAGTTACCAAGAACTCCGTGGCTCGGTTCATCAAGCATAACCTCATTTGTCGATATGGCATCCCTGAGAGGATCATCATTGACAATGGTACCAATCTTAACAACGCCGTGATCATTGAACTTTGCACGCAGTTCAAGATCAAGCATCACAACTTTTCTCCATACAGACCTAAGATGAATGATGCGGTGGAAGCTGCCAACAAGAATATAAAGAAGATTATGCAAAAGATGGTGGTGACCTACAAAGACTGGCATGAGATGTTACCATTTGCTCTTCATGGATATAGTACCTTAGTGCAAACATCAACTAGGGCAACCCCATTCTCTCTAGTCTACAATATGGAAGTTGTCCTGCCCGTCGAAGTCTAAATTCCTTCTCTAAGGATTATGAAAGAAGCAGAATTAGACGAAGGCGAGTGGATTCAGACTAGGTTGGATCAGTTGAATCTGATTGACGAGAAAAGGCTAGCAATTGTCTATCATGGTCAGATGTATCAAAAATGTATGATCAAGGCATTTAACAAGAAGATCAAGCATCGAGTATACCAGGCTAGTCACTTGGTAATAAAGCACATCATTCTACCACAAGGCTATTCCAGGGGCAAATGGACTCCCACCTACGAAAGGCCATTTGTTGTCAAGAAAGTATTCTCGGGTGGTTCTATGATGCTAGCCACTATGGATGGCGAAGATTTCCCGTATCTTATGAATGCGGACATAGTCAAAAAATACTACGCATAAGAATGACCAGCTAGGTTGACACACCTAGGCAAAAATAAGGGCATCCCAGTGAACCAAAAGGGTTTGGGCAAAAGTTAGGGATATATATAAAAGATTGTACACCTGGCAAGTCGAAAACCTAAAAGGGCGGCTTGGGCAAAAAAGGGTATCCTGGTGGACTGAAAACCTAAAAGGGAGGTCCAGGAAAATATTAGGGATTAAAAGCGTACGACTATGTCCTATTGGATCACCTACATACAAGCTTTATTAGCAAAGTCAAAAGTTCAAATGGTTCACTCAACTTCTTCCAATGGCAAGGGACGAGATGTTCGAAGATATAAGGGAAATAGCAGAGTTTGGAACCCAATGAGATCACTTCCATATGGCTATACATTTTGTTTTCACTTTGTACTCTTTTCATTTCATGACGACTTCCTCTTACTAGGATTTTCGTCTCTTTGTACAAAATCGCCTGTTTATAGGCAAATTATCAATACAAATACATCTTAAAGTTCAAACTTTTGGTTTTTTCTGTTTCGTTTGCAAAAACGTCCAATGATTAAAATTGAATGAACATATGCATATGAACATGATTAACTGTTAACAAATATATGCATAAGAACATAAATAAGCATTTACTCAAAATTCTAGGAGCTAGGATGACACTCAAGTTGTCCATAAATCCCCACAGAGCTACTTCAAAGACACTATCCCTACATAGTAGTCTTCACAAATAAGGTTACATTCCCCGTAATCTCCCCGGCAGATCACTCCAGCAAATAAAGGAGTATAATCTCTTTCCCGACAATTTCACCAACCTACAGAGTTCTAATCAATGCACTTCATGGAAATTCGCTTCCCCAACTGAGGTAGAAAATTGTAAAACCCCTGCATATTTCTTCTCTCTAGCAAAATTCATTTTCCCCAACAAGGTTTATTTTTCTAACAAACTACAATTTCCACAGCTTGAGTCTATTCCTCGGACTACTACAAATCACTGACAAAATTCCTCTCCCCAGTGAAGTCATCACTATCCCTAGAAAGTTGCTGCAAAACCTGGAATCCGACCATATACCAGTTAACTTTATTCTCCTCAGACAAGTCAGACGTTTAAACATCTCTTTTATCCCAAGACAGGGTATATAAGAAATAAATTCCTCAATAGAGCAACGGACGACCAATGTTCCTAAACTCTACTCCCCCAGACAAAGATCAATACATCCCCTACAGAGTCTCCTCAAACAAGTAAAGCAGGAATCCCTAGTGGAAGCATTCTAGACAAAATTTAAGATACACATATTCTTCATCCTCAACAATAGTCAGGGATTTATTTTCCCAGACAAATATACACTTCAACAACATTTCACATTCATATGTCATCACATATGCATACGAAACACATATAGCACAATCTCATTTATTTTGAGAACATCATTATGAAATGCATTTCGTACATCATGACATTGCATACAACTAACTCTTTACCTTTTCAGGAAAGATCAATCGACAGACCGACATCATCAACAAATCCTTAAAACAAATTGTAGGTCGTTCCCTGAAACAAGACAGGGCAAATATCTACATAATGGATACTCCCTTCAGGCATCTGCTAGCTCAGATTAAACAGACCAAAGATTTATTACGATACTTCTCTCAGTAGACCTTTTCTAGCTCAGATTAAATCGACCAAAGATTTATTTTGATGCTTCTCCCAGTTAAAGACTTAAAGACATTTGCTAGCTTAGATTAAATTGACCAAAGATTTTTTCTGATACTTCTCTCAAGAGGCCTTTTCTGGCTCAGATTAAATCGACCAAAGATTTATTCGGATACTTCTCCCAGTTAAAGACTTAAAGACATCTACTGGCTTAGATTAAATCGACCAAAAAATTATTCTGATACTTCTCTCAGTAGAACTTTTCTGGTTCAAATTAAATCGACCAAAGATTTACTCTAATACTTCTCCCAGTTAAATACTTAAAGAAATATGATGGCTCTGATTAAATCGACCAAAGATTTATTCTGATACTTCTCTCAATAGACCTTTTCTGGCTCAGATTAAATCGACTAAAGATTTATTCTGATACTTCTCCCACTTAAAGACTTAAAGACATCTACTGGCTCAGATTAGATCGACCAAAGATTTATTCTGATACTTCTCTTAGTACACCTTTTCTGGATCAGATTAAATCGACCAAATATTTATTCTGATACTTCTCCCAATTAAAGACTCAAAGACATCTGCTGGCTCAGATTAAATAGACCAAAGATTTATTCTCATACTTCTCTCAGTGGACCTTTTCTGGCTCAGATTAAATCGACCAAAGATTTATTCTGATACTTCTCCCAGTTAAAGACTTGAAGACATCTAGTGCCTCAGATTAAATCAACCAAATATTTTTTTGATACTTCTCTCAATAGACCTTTTCTGGCTCAGATTAAATCGACCAAAGATTTATTCTGATACTTCTCCCAATTAAAGACTTAAAGACATCTGTTGGCTCAGATTAAATTGAAAAAATATTTATTCTAATACTTCTCTCAGTAGACCTTTTCTGGCTCAGATTAGATAGACCAAAGATTTATTTCAATACTTCTCTCAATTAAAGACATAAAGACATTTGCTGGCTCAGATTAAATCGACCAAAGATTTATTCTGATATTTCTCTCAGTAGACCTTTTCTGGCTCAGATTAAATCGACTAAAGATTTATTATAATACTTCTCCCAATTAAAGACTTAAAGACATCAGATGGCTCTGATTAAATCTACCAAAGATTTATTCTGATACTTCTCTCAGTAGACCTTTTCTGGCTCAGATTAAATCAACCAAAGATTTGTTCTAATACTTCTCCCAATTAAAGACTTAAAGACATCTGCTGGCTCAAATTAAATCGAACAAAGATTTATTCTGATACTTCTCTCAGTGGGCCTTTTTTGGCTCAGATTAAGTCGACCAAAGATTTATTCTGATACTTCTCCCAGTTAAAGACTTAAAAATATCTTCTAGCTCAGATTAACTCGACCAAAGATTTATTATGATACTTCTTTCAGTAAACCTTTTCTGGCTCAGATTAAATCGAACAAAGACTTATTTTGATACTTCTCCAGTTAAATATTTAAAGACCTTTTGTGGCTCAGATTAAATCAACTAAAAATTTATTATGATACTTCTCTCAGTAGACCTTTCCTAGCTCAGATTAAAGCGACCAAAGATCTATTCTGATACTTCCTCCAGTTAAAGACGGACGCAGACATCTTCTGGTTCAGATTAAATCAAACAAAGATTTATTATGATACTTCTTCCAGTAGACATTTTCTGGCTCGGATTAAAGTCGAGTGTGGACTTAGTCTAATTTCTCTATCAACAGTTACTCTGGATGACATCTATAAGTCCATCTCTGACAACTCTTTGTCACCTCTCCAAATGGAATCTTTAAGCCCATTCCCGGCATAATCAACAAACAGTTTTACTTCATGCACAAGCGAGTGCAAATTTCGGGGCACTTAAGTGTTCAATCATCTTCTACCTTGAAGTCACGAATGGCAGACAAGCCAATCTAATGCTTCAGGTCTAATAAGATTGAACAGGGGAAGCTTTTGTACCCCAAAATTTACCCTCTCTTTTCTCAAGACATTTCTCACAAAAGATCTCAAATGCTCAAGGATTCTCAAAGAGTTGATCCGACAAGCTCACCTCCTAAGCAGTGAGACCACAAATTAGGGTTTTGGTTTTCTCAAGGATAATTTGACTTTTGATGCCTCAAATGACATTCATGGTTCATTATAGGTCTCCAAGAACACTCATGCCAAGTTTCAAGTCTTGCATCTCAAAATTGCTCAGTCAATTGCTCAAATGATTGGAAATCACTTGTATTGGGTAAAAAGTCCATTGTAGATAACATGCAGTCAAACATCATGATTTTTGGCCAACATCAGAATTTTGGAGTCATATTCATCAAATGATTAAGTGTTGATTATAATTCCTCAAGGAAAGCATTCAAATAATCAAAGGGGCATAATTGTCAAAATTAGGGTTTTAACTGAGAATGACTGATCAGTGACTTTTGACCTAGTACATGACCTAATGGCTTGAAGCATGATCTCAAGGACTCAAACAAAATATCTTGACCTAATTTCATGGCTCAAATCATTTCTCAAGATCAATGGATTAATAGTTGAAATTTTATCAACTGATGAAAAGTCAATTGACACATAAAAAGTCAAACTTTGACTTTTTGGTCAACATTGAATTTCAAAGATCAAGATTCATCAAGACATTCAAAAATATCAAACTTGATCATCAAGAATAAATAAATACAGAAAGTCAACAAAAGTCAAGATTTTCAAGACATAAAAAATTATAAGTATTTTTATCCTTGATAATTTCACTACTTCATGACAATTTTTCACCAAGATGATTCAAGGAAAACTTTCAACATGAAAGTTGTAGATCTTGATGAATTCTACAACTTTTTCCATTAGGGTTGATTTCCAAAAAATGCTTAGATTATGAGATATAGGCCCGTGAAGTCATGACTTTTTTATCAAAAACACTTAGTGAAATTTTCATCAAGTTAGGAAAAATATTTTGTCCCAAATTCTTGGCAATTTTTCACCAAGTTCCAAGTTGATTTAGCCAAAGTGGTTAACATGAGGGTTGTAGAAAATTTTTAAAGCTTTCCAAAATTCCCAAGAACTTGAAGAGATTATCCTTGAGCTAGGAGAATCGAAGAAAAGAAGTTGAACATTCATTCTTGAATTACAAGGCATTTTCATGAAGAACAATTGATCAAATCTCAAGCCATGCTACATAAATCTTGCTTTGCAGGCTTCTAACTTGCAAATAACTCCATAATTAATTGTTTACACAATTTATTGAGGTATGATCCAAGTGATTAAGCCATTATCCAAAGTAATTTTCTATTTTTGGAAGAAAGGCACCATTGCCATTCTTGAAAACAAAGCTTTATCACAATTGTCAACTCCTTGAGCCTCTCAATTGTTTGCTTCTACGCACACTTAACCTAGAAGATCAGAAGAAGTATGTTTAAAGTGTTCAACAACTTTAGAAGGCATAGTACAAGCATTGGAACTATGTTCTTCAATGTTGCTTCAAAATTAAGTAACCTAGCCATAACATGTGATCTCTTGAATCTGATGTTCTCCTTCCCTCAAACTATTCCTCTATAAATAGAGAGCTTATTTACAAGCCAAGGGACGAATTCACAAGCCTTGAAATACCCACAAACTCCCTGAACTCATAATTTGTATTTCAAATCTCCATTGTTGCATATTCTGACCTTTAACTTCATATTCAAAACCTACTTGTGTGTTTTCACTTCTAATTAATCGCAAAGCTTCCATACCTCATTTACAACTCATCCCTACCCCTGTTTCATAACTGTAACTCCACTTTCCTCATCTTCCAAACTCAAAAACTGTCACCTGCAACTTGGCTTCTCCAGGAAGATTCAGGCACTTTTAGCACAAAGTAAGAGTTGCATTAGCTTCCAAGGAGTTCAGTGAAGCTATCCAGATCATCACAACACCTCCAGGAGTGCTCAAACTCCATACACGATTTCCAGTTTTGAGGTAAGTATTCTCAACATTGAACTCTCTATACAAGCAACATTAATGGTTACGTTGTGAATGAAAAATGTAGACATCATTGCCCTGAAGCTAACCATGCCTTTAGTTTTCCTTTATGTTGCCTGAGTGGTGCAAATTTTGAAGTTGAACTTTATGAAAAAATTAGGTTTTATTTCATACCAAACAAAATTCTCATTCATCTTTGATTTATAGCTTATGAAATTTATATGGTTGAAATTGTGTTGAAAAATGGAACAACTTTCATGTTTACATTTTTAAAAATGGTTGAGAAATGAGCAAGATCAGAAATTCAAAAACGGTGTTGTTGTTGACTGGCACGAGGTTAGGGATGAAGTGCCATTCAGAAATAATTTTATTTTAAGTTTATTACAACATGTATTATGACTGGATGAAACAGTCATCCCAGTGGTAGAGGAAGCGTGCGTAAGGCATTAGTGTATAGGGACCTGGGTTCGTGCCCCAGTGGTGCCCTTTTATTTCTTTCATATTTGTTTCTTTCAGATTCTATGCAAGCAGGCTATGCGCACCTATCATGAGTCTCACATCAACACCATTGGATGTTCAGCAATTTAAATCAAGTGCTTCACATGAGCAAGACTATGGTGCATCATCACAAGTCATCCACACATGTTCCATGCAGGCGCTGGACTTTGTCCTGGTCCTGGATCATTTTTGAATTCTCACCCCCCCCCCCCCCTTTTACTTTATAATGCGCAGTCCCATCTTTTTATTTTTATTTTATTTTCTGAACCAAACAAAAATCATATTGGGCATGACAAAAATGATTTCTCACACCCCCTTTTACTTTTTAACACCCAGCCCAATTCTTTATATTTTCATTATTTTTATTTATTTATTCATTTATTTATTTAACCAAAAATACCAAAAATCTATTTTCTTAAATAATTAAATTAAAAATATTTTATTTTATTAAATTAAATTTTATTATTTCTTTTACAAATTGATATTGGCATTAACCTTCAAATTATTTTCTAAACAAATTATTTAGACTTAGGTTTTTATTTTCTTCTTAATTTCAATTAACTTATATTTTAGGTTTTGTTAAAAATTAATTAACTTTTCTTGTAATTAAAATTAATTAGTTTAATTAGGTTAATCTTGAAACCTTTTTCTCTATCAAAAATACCCTAAAAATAATTTATTTCTTCCTCTATACATTTTATACATTCTATTATTATTCGTATTCAATGGTTTGTAATAGATAATTAAGTTTTATTTCTTTCTTCCCCCTATTCACAAACTTGTACCCCCATTCTCAAAACATTGTAATATCGTAGGATATTTAAATTCCGCAATTTATCACTTTCCTTATTATTGTTAGTAATTAGGGTTTACATGACAAGATTAAAAATCAAACATTAGAAAACCCTAATTCAAAGACAATATGCATGAAATCAAAACACTTTGCACACATGCACCTCTAAGGGCAACCCACACTTGTTGCCTCAAATATAAATAGTCATGTCCCTCGAACATGGGATGTTTTAGCAAATACCCTCGATTAAAAGATCGTAGCCCCTTGATGACCCTTCGATGTTGCCTTCGATAAATGATCTTAGTCCCTTACGACAATTGCTAAAACATCTTACAAGTTACCTTCTATGACTATACGACGACCCACTCCTGTCCCTCACATCCAATGATATGGCTCCCTACCAACTAATGGTAAAATAGCACTATCTAAAGGAGGAGGAAAAGAATAAAGACTTTTTGAGTAGGTAGATTGCTCGTAATTGCTTGCTCAGAAACTAAAACCATTTACACACCTCACACTTTCAAAAACAAACATCTTTTCAAACACTCTCCTTTCAAACAAATCTTTTATATACATTCTCAACGATATGAGAATCATTACAAAGTTTTCCGTACTAAGGCATTTTCAAAATATTTCCAAAAACAAACATTTTGTATACATTCTCAACGATAAGATAATCATTACAACTCACCACTTTCAAAACATCTTCAAAACATCTTTCAACATACACAAACACAAAGAATTTTTAAGTGATCAAGCAATTAAGATCCCGTAGATAACTACGGATGAAAAGGGTGCTAACACCTTCCCTTTTCATAACTTACCCCCCGAACTCAAGAAAATTCTCAAAAGGTATTTCCTATTCTTTTCACCCTTTCCTTTATTGGATAAAAGAAAAGTCGGTGGCGACTCTTGCTATCCACAACATTTGTAATCATACGCAAAACACCCTAGTTAGTTCTCTCATCGTATTACAATTATCTTGATATTTTGATTTGTGCTGGCCAAAAGGAGTATATGTAGAGACCAGTGGAAGACATTGTGTTTATTCTTTAGAACATGATTATTTATGTGAAGCATCTTGGTCTGATAGTGGAAGATGTGTGGTCAAGTATTTTTAAGAGAAAGAAGACAATGTCTGACTAGATGTCAGAATATTTATCAGGACATGTTTTTTTCCCTTTAGCTAAACAAGGAAGTATTATGGACGGTGCTGTCAGGATGATGGGTAAAACGAGATGTTTGTCTTTGCACACACATGTATTAGAATTATGAAGACAAACACAATTTGTTTTGGGCGGTGCATTATTGTTAGTTATCTCCCTTAAATAACGTTCTCATTGACCAAGACTGTTATTTCCTAAGATAACTGCTTGGCTATTTAAAGAGGTAAAATTTTCACCTTGTTCATCTTGTGGGGGTTACTATTTCTCTATTCTTATGGCCTGTGTGTAGATGTGAGGGCTTTATTTGTCAATTTTTGGCCAAAAGGGGGGAGAGAAGTTTTATTCAGCTGTGAGTCTAAAGTTTGTTTTTGAACCAGTTTCACAAGGATGTAGAATAGGCTATTATGTTCTGAGTCTGTTGGTTTTAACATTTGTGACTTGTTATCTGAGTTATGAACACAATTTCGACTTGTGTTCTAAGATACACGAATTGAAGGTATTATGGGTTTGGGTGTTGTTTGGTTGCTCCCTTTGAGGAATGTTTTTGAGTTGAGGGGGAGTTTCAACAATCTTCTTCCTCGTGTACATCAAATGTCATGAGGTTGGAGTTTTGTGGTGGCTGGGCTTTAGAGTCTGGAATGGAAATGTTTAGAGTTGATGAGAGAAAGATGTCGAACAACATGTCTTGACTAAAGACTGACTCCATGTTGCTATGTTGTTGTGTTCAGTAGTTACTGAAGACTACTACTGAAGGATTGTAATTTTTGTTTATTGCTGTAATCTGGTTTGTAATTTATGCTATTTAATTTAGCCAAAATTTACCAAAGGGGGAGATTGTTAGTTCTCTATTTTTAGGATTGGCATTACTTTTAGTAAAACAAATATTGCAGCAATATGTTAAATATGATGTGATTACTTGATATGAAGAACAGGTTGGTCAAGAAGAACTATTTTATGAAGAACATGTTGAGTTAAAATGTTTCAACATCTAGAGCAACATATCGGATAAGAAGTCCTATGGAGAGTCATTCGACATTGCGCCTGTGTTGAGTTGTACAACTGGATTTGTTTATTCTGTTAAGATGGTACAAAGGCTGAATATTTTGAGGATATTGTGTTATCCTGTATGGCGTTGTTATATAGGTCTGGAAGATTCAAGTTAGAATCACGAAGAATATGCACTTTGTAAATAAGGAGACTTTTTAGGATATATTTGATTGAAGACCTATTTTGTTGCAGAATCTTCTGCAGATTTGTACCAGCTGATATGTTGTGGTTTGAAGCCCAAATCCAGTTAGGGAAAAGGTTATAAATAGAAGCGTTGTAACCTAGAAAAAGGCACCATCTGTGAATGAAAAGATGTGGTTATTAGGGCTGAGTCTGTGTTCCACTCTCTCTTGAGAGTTGGTTTGTGTTCTCACTTAGAAGCCTTTAGGTAATGAGTTGAGTATTGTTCTTGAAGGAAGCTTGTAAGTAACTCCATGTATTTTTCTTAGTCAAGAGTCTTGGATAGGTATTATTTTAGAAGCGAGTCTTCTAATATTATCATGGAAGTGTGTCTTCTATTTTATCATCATGGAAGTGTGTATTCCTGTTGAATCCAATCGTTGTCTGTGATTGATGAGGGAGTTGAGAAGAGCCTCATATCTAGGTGATTCTTAGATAGAAGTTAGCACGGGTAGTGATTAAGTGAGAAGTTGTAAACTTGAGATTAGTTTAGCTTCGAATTGATACTATTATAGTGGACTTTATCCCTGGCTTGATATGCCCCTAGAGTAGGAGAGTTGCTCTGAACTGGGTTAACCAATTCTGGTGTGTTATTTATACTTTTTACTACTGTTTTGTATGTTTATACCTTGCCATGTTTGTTTTGGTCGGATTCTAATGTCTCAACATGTCATAGGACATCTGAAGCCTGATATACCAGAATTTCATATTGTGAAGCAGTTGATAGTGAAATACTCTCATTTCAACCATGTAGCTAATATATTATCCAACTAATTATTAGCCACATCTAGTTGTTTTGCGGATAATAAATTTAACTAACAGATAAATCCCCTTCAGTTAATTCCAACATAAATTGCACTAGTACAAAAATACCTTTTTAGACAAAGTTCTTAAATTGGTTGTCATTTTAACCGACTTAAAAAAATTACATGGTGGCAATGAGTGTCATTCTAGTTTAAATCATTAGCAATGAATGTACTACATTATCTTCTAATAAACATGAACCTCTTAAAAATTAATAGTTTTTAATACCATATTTCAAAGTAAAAAATAAAAATAAAACTTCCAACCTAAACCTCCTCTTAACATTGTGTCATCCTCCTTCTCCCTCTTTTCATCGTTCACCTTATTCCTCTCTTCACTATCACTCTCTTTTCGCATAATGGTTTCTCATTACCGTACTCCATCTCTTCACACGCGGTCTCTTTTCTCCCTCGCTCACTGAGAAGGTGTGTTCTCTGCAAAGGACTTTTTTTTCTCCATTGCCCTGCAATATAAGGTTTGTTGGTTACCTTGAAAAATGCAAATAGCTCATTTATTTTATTTTATGTTTGATTTTTTTTTTTGATTAGGTTTTTTGTTGGTATTGATGTCGTTGGGGAGTTATTCATGTATGTTGTGTGTATGATTCAGGTAGGATGAAGATAGGATTTTGATCCTAAAATTGTTTTTTGCATGATTATCCAATTTTATTTTAAATTTGAATGCATTAATGTGGTTCATATTGTTGAGCTTCTCTCTCTCTCTCTCTCCTCTCTCTCTCTCTCTCTCTCTCTCTCTCTCTCTCTCTCTCTCTCTCTCTCTCTCTCTCTCTCTCTCTCTCTCCTCTCTCTCTCTCTCTCTCTCTCTCTCTCTCTCTCTCTCTCTCTCTCTCTCTCTCTCTCTCTCTCTCTCTCTCTCTCTCTCTCTCTCTCTCTCTCTCTCTCTCTCTCTCTCTCTCTCTCTCTCTCATCTCTCTCTCTCTCTCTCTCTCTCTCTCTCGCTCTCTCTCTCTCTCTCTCTCTCTCTCTCTCTCTCTCTCTCTCTCTCTCTCTCTCTCTCTCTCTCTCTCTCTCTCTCAAACATCTTTCTATTATCAATTTTAAAATTAATTTTTATATCTTTAAATTTTTAAATCACAACTACAAATAAATACATTTTTATGACAAAGCTTTCACCTCATCCAAGAAAAACTGAGGTATAATGCCAAGGCGCGCCATCTTTTATTGTTTATAAAAATAAAAATAAAACACATATTCCCTCAATTTTTATATAACAGGGGGGAAAATAACTCCCGACATGTTTTGAATCCCAACTATTGCATTTTATGTTTTTATTTGTTTATAAGTATAAACTAAATGATCTAACCTTAAATAGTCAGATTTATTATAAAATAACTTGTTAAATAGAATTTGTAACACCCCAATTCTATCCCAAGCAATTATGCAAAAATAAATCAGAGTTATAAAATTTCAATCATACAATGAATCGGGACGTCACAAATTCTTCTAACAAATTCATTGCATTCATCGTGGATATATAACACATTTCCAAACATCGGATGAACCTTCAACATAACATCTTAATCAAATAAATCAACATCTACGCATCGGAATTCTTAATAACATCTCTAACAAAACAACAACTTCGAAACATCTCATATTTAATAATAACCAATTTAAAATTCAGCAACTGAAAATCAACAATCAAAAATCAGCATTCAGAGCAATTACACCGACTCGAACTACTGAAGGTACACAACCTTCACTCTCGATTACCTGTATGTTACCAACATTAGGGCAACATTCAAACAGAAGGGGTGAGATATCTAACAATATAATAAAGTGCACGATAATTAATATATCAAATTAGATTCACAACATCACCACTTCTCATCTCATAATCAACAACCATCTCAACAATAATATACATTCGTCAACATCAAAATACACTTCTTTATGAAATCATATAATGCGACTCAATACTTATGCAAATTCATGTGGTACCATTGGAGCAGAACTCTCATCTCAAAAATTTGCAAATTAATAGAGGCATCAACAAGGCATAGCCTTCATCTCAAAATTTGCCAATCCAGGCCATATCAACGAGCATAAGCTCCATCTCAATAAAATGTAATGTATGCGACACCATCATGAATATAATATTAACACCAAAATTAACAACATCTCAAATCATCTCAAACATCTCAATTAACATCTCAAACATCTCAAATTAACATCTCAAACATCTCAAATTAACACCTCAAAATACATCTCAAAATAGCATCTCAAAACAACGTCTCAAAACATCTCAAAATAATATCTCAGATCATCAAAATAATTTATCAAACATCGTTTATTTATTATAAATCATCAACACAATATTATTAATAACTTCTCATTAACTACCCAACAGTATTTTAATTACCATTGTAAACCACTACTGCCATTCTGTAACTCTAACATCATTACCGTCACTACCATGTTGTTATAGCTCAAACAACAGCTTCTAAGCATCTAACTTCCACATTCTGTACAAAATAGCGTAAGGCCAACACGGCTTCTGACCACGCAACCTCTAACCAACACAGTTTCTAATAACATAGCTTCTAATGGCGCAACTTCTGGGCGACACAATCCTCTGACTACTACCAATTCTGATCATCACAGCTTCTGACTAACTCAACCTCTGACCAGATACAACTTCTGGTCTTCACAGTTTCTGACTAACCCCATCTTATGACTAGTACAAATTCTGACTAATGCAACTTCTGACTAACCCCATCTTCTGACTAATGCAACTTCTGACTAGCCACATCTTCTGACTAATGCAACTTCTGAATAATTAATTCATCGTTCTAACACAGCAGCACATGGTATCATTCTAGCATAATTATGCGTTTTCTGTGCTACAGTATTTCTGTGTTTTCATAACTAAAGCCTTAGAAATTGATCTAATCATGATAATTCATCACCCATAATAACCTAATAATCTTACAGCATTTTAATCAGCATCAAGACATCAATATTCATCCAAAAATTCATCAATTCTCATCATACATCAATCAATTTATTCTCATTTCAAGAAAAAGACAACAATCACCACTAACCCCATATACCAATCATCATAAACCCAATTATAGAGTCAGAACCCCACCCTTACCTTGGATTGAAGGTCGCTCTACAAATTCCGGTTGGATTCACGTTCTTGCCGTTTTCCACTTTCTCTAGCAGCTTACACGTTCTTCTCAATCCTTATTCTTTCTACTGCTTCCTTCTATTCCTTCTAACAAATAATAAAATAACCCTATTATTCTATTATTCCTTATTGGGCTTAAAACCAAATACACCCCTTTATTACTTATATTCCTTCAAAATAAGCCCATATTAAATAATATTATACTTCTAATATTATTTCACCACTTAATAATATTATACCTCTAATTTTATTTCTCCACATAAAAAAAATAAATCCAATTAATTATAACACATCTTCACAAATATTTCAAAAATAATTCAATTAAATAATTAATTAAGTTACGGGCATTACAACTCTCCCCCACTTAGAATATTTTCGTCCTCGAAAATTTACCTCTATCAAACAATTCAGGATAGGAGTCTCGCAACTTGCTCTCCAACTCCCAAGTCATGCTTTCACCAGCAGCTCCTAGCCAAACCACTTTAACCAAGGCAATCTCCTTGCCCCTCAGAGTCTTCATTTCACGATCCGCGATCCGTACAGGCATCGTCTCCACCGTAAGATTATCCCATACTTGCACATCATCCATATGAATCACATGAGATGGATCTTAAATATACTTCCGAAGTTGCGACACGTGAAACACATCATGCAAATTCAAAAGATTAGGCGGTAAAGCCACTCTATAAGCAACATTCCCCACTCTCTCTAAAATATGATATGGTCCAATAAAATGAGAAGTGAGGTTCTTAGACTTCAATGCTCGCCCAACACCAGTCACAGGTGTAACTCTCAGAAACACATGATCACCAGCTTGAAATTCTAAATCCTTCCTACGCTTGTCATGATAACTCTTCTGTCTACTTTGTGAAGCTTTCATCTTTTCTCGAATCAACTTCACCTTCTCAGTAGTCTCACGAATAAGTTTAGGTCTAAGTACTACACTTTCACCAGATTCATGCCAACATAACAGAGTTCTACATCTTCGACCATACAACGCTTCAAAAGGTGCCATCCCAATACTAGAATGGTAACTGTTATTATAAGTGAACTCTATCAACGAAAGATAAGTATCCCACGAACCTCCCTGCTCAAGAACACATGCCCTCAGCAAATCTTCCGACGATTCAATCGTCCATTCAGTATGACCATCTTCCTAAGGATGATACGCTGAACTCAACCTCAACTTAGAACCCAACGCTTCTTGCAAACTCTTCCAAAAATCAGAAGTAAATCTTGGATCTCTATCTGACACAATGCACAAAGGAACACCATACAGCTTCACAATCACACTAATATAAATCTCAACCAACTTCTGCACTAGAAAACTGATGTTAATAGGAATAAAATGAGCTGACTTTGTAAGCCTATCAACAATCATACAAATCGAATCATGTCCTCTTAAAGTATTAGGCAACCCCGTCACAAAGTCCATTAAAATGTTATCCCATTTCCATTCTGGAACTTCCAACGGTTGCATCAATCATGCAGACTTCTGATGTTCAACTTTCGACTTCTAACAAGTCAAACATGCATACACAAACCGAGCCACATCACTCTTCATCCCAGGCAACCAAAACAAACCTTTCAAATCTTGATACATCTTTGTAGCTCCTCGATGAATACTCAACTTACTTCTATGACTCTCCTCAAGTATCACTTTCTTCATCTCAGCATCATCAGGAATACAAATCCGATTACGAAATCTCAACACACCTTGCTCATCTAGCTTGAAATCATTATTCTCAGATTGATCAATCCCAACCATCCAATCTACCAGTTTCACATCCAACTTCTGAGCTTCTCTGATACTGTCTAAAAATTCATTATTAATCTTCAACATACCCAACATAACACTCTGCGGAGTAACCTCGCAAACTAAGCTCATGTCTCAGAACTGCTCAATCAATTCCAAATCTTTAATCATCATTGCTGACATATGTAAAGTCTTTCGACTCATCAACTACCACATTCTCCTTTCCTGGATGATAATTAAAACTGAAATCATAATCCTTTAACAATTCCAACCATCTTCGTTGCCTCATATTTAACTTCTTCTGATCAAACAAATACTTTAAGCTCTTATGGTCACTAAACACTTCAAATCTAGAACCATAAAGATAATGCCTCCAAATCTTCAACACAAAAACAACTGCAGCAAGCTCTAAATCATGCGTAGGATAGTTCTTTTCATGAGTCCTCAATTGCCTTGACGCATAAGCAACTACCTTACCATTCTACATAAGTACACCTCCTAAACCCATCTTAGAAGCATCACAATAAACCACAAAAGGCTCTCCTGGATTAGGCAACGTCAAAATCGGAGCCGACGTCAACCTCTTCTTTAATTCTGTAAAACTTTCTTCGCATTGAACATCCCATACAAACGCTCTACCTTTACAAGTCAACTTAGTCAACGAAAGTGACAACTTAGAAAACCCTTCGATAAACCTTCTATAATAACCAGCTAATCCTAAGAAGCTTCTAATCTCAGTAGTTGACTTTGGAGTTTCCCATTGCAACACAGCATCAACCTTCGATGGATCTACAGAAATGCCACTACCTGAAATCACATGACCAAGAAAACTAACCTCTTTTAACCAAAATTCACACTTGGACAGCTTTGCATACAATTTCTTTTCTTTCAAAATCTGCAATACTACTCTTAAATGTTCAGCATGCTCTTCTTCTGACTTGGAGTAAATTAAAATATCATCAATGAACACCACTACGAACCGATCCAAATAAGTATGAAAGATACGATTCATATATTCCATGAATACTCCCGGCGCATTAGTAACACCTAAAGGCATTACCGAATACTCGTAATGTCCATAACGCATTATGAAAGCCGTCTTCTGAATATCTTCATCCTTCACTTTAATCTGATGGTAACCCGACCTCAAATCAATCTTACTAAACACACGAGCATCCACCAATTGATCCATCAAGTCATCTATTCTTGGAAGCGGATACTTGTTCTTAATCGTCACCTTATTCAACTGTCTATAATTAACACAAAGCCTCATACTTCCATCTTTCTTCTTTAATAACAACACTAGAGCTCCCCATGGCGATACACTTGGTCTTACAAACCTCTTCTCTAGTAACTCTTCCAATTGCTTCTTTAACTCTGACAATTCAGATGCATACATCCTGTATGGTGCCATAGACACAGGTCTGGTACCAGGTACAAGATCAATTTCAAATTCAACTTCCTTCTCTGGCGGTACATCGGGAATCTCATCAGGAAAAACTTCAGGAAATTCACACACCACCTGCAATTCCTCAATTATAGCTTGAGTCTCTACAGATAGCGACGCCATTAGCGAGAACATTTGTACTTCTTCTTGCATCAACTTCCTCAACTGTTTAGCAGACAACAGACCATCTTCCTCTTCTTCAGGAGTAGAAAACTTCACCGACTTGTCATAGTAGTTAATATGAACACAGTTATGCTCTAACCAGTTCATACCCAAAATTACATCCAAACCTCTTAACGGTAAACAAACCAAATCAACAACAAAGTCTATGTCGAAGATCGACAAGGGACACTTAGCACACACAAAAGAAGTAGTCACCGACCCCTTGGTTGGAGTATCGACGACCATTTCTCCATTCAAAGAAGACAACATAAGACCCAATCTTTCAACACAATCAGCAGCAATAAAACAATGCGTAGCACCAGTATCAATAATAGTAATTAAAGGAGTACTATTAATGAAACATGTACCTCTAATAAGTCCGTCCTCAGCAGCTGTCTGATCCTCAACCAAAGCAAACACTTTACCACTTGACTGAGCCCTCTTTGGTTTCGGACACTGACTACCAATGTGCCCTTCTTCTCTACAGTTGAAACATATCACATTCTTGTGTTCACAGTCAGACACAACATGTCCGTTCTTACCACAACGGTAACATCTCTTCACTTCAGCAATGCACACATTACTCTTGTGCCCAGGTTTCCCACACTTAAAGCAAATCACACCAGCAGGAGCATCTCCCCCACTATTCCTCTGTCCATGAGCAACTTTCTGTTTACCTTTACCAGTTGGGGCATCATAAGGCTTACCACGATTCTGTTGCTGCTTACCCCTCTTCTCACTGATAATCTTGTAATGAGCATTATTATCCTCTTCATAAATCCTACAGCTATCAACCAAATCAGCAAAGACACAGATTTTCTGGTATCCAACTGCCTTCTTAATCTTCGGGCGCAACCCGTTCTCAAATTTAATACACTTCGAAAAATCAGCATTTTCCTCAGCGTAATGCGGATAAAACTTAGCCAACTCAGCAAACTTGGCAGCATACTCAACAACTGACATACTACCTTGCTTTAGATCAAGAAACTCAATTTCCTTCTTACCATGGACATCTTCAGGAAAATACTTTCTCAAAAATTCTCTACGGAACACAGCCCAAGTGACATTCTCACCTGCAGCTTCCAATCTTTGACAAGTCTCTAGCCACCAGTCATCAGCCTCGGCTGCTAGCATATGAGTACCATAACGAACCTTATGCGCTGGAGTGCAGTCCATCACGTGAAAGATTCTCTCAATCTCTTTCAACCATTTCAATGCTCCGTCAGGATCATACTTTCCCTTAAACGTAGGTGGATTCTCTCTCTAGAAAGTCGCCAAGCTACGAGATCCAGCATTCCCGTCAGCATTCGGCTGATTTTCCATCGCATGAGCCATTGCTTCTAAAGCAGCAGCAAGTGTAGCATCATTCCTTCCAGCCATCTCAACTTATCACAACAACACAAATAACTGTTAGAACTCAAAATAACAATACTCGATTGTTAGAGAACTACGACTCGACGACAAGGTCGGACCAACCCTTTGCTATGATACGAACTTCGTAACACCCCAATTCTACCCCAAGCAATTATGCAAAATAAATCAGAGTTATAAAATTTCAATCATACAAATGAATCGGGATGTCACAAATTCTTCTAACAAATTCATTACATTCATCACGGATATATAACACGTTTTCAAACATCGGATGAACCTTCAGTATAACATCTTTAATCAAATAAATCAACATCTACGCAGCGGAATTCTTAATAATATCTCTAACAAAAAAGCAACTTTGAAACATCTCATATTTAATAATAACCAATTTAAAATTCAGCAACTGAAAATCAACAATCAAAAATCAGCAAACGTTCATCCCCCCGAGTGTTACATATCAGAGCAATGACACTGACTCGAACTACTGAAGGTACACATCCTTCACTCACGATTACATGCACGTTACCAACATCAGGGCAACATTCAAACAGAAGGGGTGATATATCTAACAATATAATAAAGTGCATGATAATTAATATATCAAATTAGATTCACAACATCACCACTTCTCATCTCATAATCAACAACCATCTCAACAATAATATACATTCGTCAACATCAAAATACACTTCTTTATGAAATCATATAATGCGACTCAATACTTATGCAAATGCATGTGGTACCATTGGAGCAGAACTCCCATCTCAAAAATTTTCCAATTAATAGAGACATCAACAAGGCATAGCCTTCATCTCAAAATTTGCCAATCCAGGCCATCTCAACAAGCATAAGCTCCATCTCAATAAAATGAAATGTATGTGACACCATCATGAATGTAATATCAACATCCAAATTAAAAACATCTCAAATCATCTCAAACATCTCAAATTAACATCTCAAACATCTCAAATTAACACCTCAAAATACATCTCAAAATAACATCTCAAAATAACGTCTCAAAACATCTCAAATTAATATCTCAGATCATCAAAATAATTTATCAAACATCGTTTATTTATTATAAACCATCAACACAATATTATTAATAACTTCTCATTAACTACCCACCAGTATTTTAATTACCACAGTAAACCACTACTATCATTCTGTATCTCTAACGTCATTACCGTCACTACCGTGCTGTTATAGCTCAAACAGCAGCTTCTAAGCATCTAACTTCCACATTCTGTACAAAACAGCGTAAGGCCAACATGGCTTCTGACCACGCAACCTCTAACCAACACAGTTTCTAATAACATAGCTTCTAATGACACAACTTCTGGGCGACACAATCCTCTGACTACTACCAACTCTGATCATCACAGCTTCTAACTAACTCAACCTCTGACCAGATACAACTTATGGCCGTCACCGTTTCTGACTAACCCCATCTTCTGACTAGTACAAATTCTGACTAATGCAACTTCTGACTAACCCCATCTTCTGACTAATGCAACTTCTGACTAGCCACATCTTCTGACTAATGCAACTTCTGACTAATTAATTCATCGTTCTAACACAGCAGCACATGGTATCATTCTAGCATAATTCTACATTTTCTGTGCTACAGTATTTCTGTGTTTTCATAACTAAAGCCTTAGAACTTGATCTAATCATGATGATTCATCACCCATAATAACCCAATAATCTTACAGCATTTTAATCAGCATCAAGACATCAATATTCATCCAAAAATTCATCAATTCTCATCATACATCAATTAATTTATTCTCAATTCAAGAACAAGACAACAATCACCAATAACCCCACATACCAATCATCATAAACCCAATTATAGAGTCAGAACCCCACCCTTACCTTAGATTGAAGGTCGCTCTACAAATTCCGGTTGGATTCACGTTCTTGCCGTTTTCCACTTTCTCTAGCAGCTTACACGTTCTTCTCAATCCTTATTCTTTCTACTGCTTCCTTCTATTCCTTCTAACAAATAATAAAATAACCTTATTATTCTATTATTCCTTATTGGGCTTAAAACCAAATACACCCCCTTATTACTTCTATTCCTTCAAAATAATCCCACATTAAATAATATTACACTTCTAATATTATTTCACCACTTAATAATATTATACCTCAAATTTTATTTCTCCACATAAAAAAAATAAATCCAATTAATTATAACACATCTTCACAAATATTCCAAAAATAATTCAATTAAATAATTAATTAAATTACGGGCGTTACAGAATTCACCTTAATCCTTACTTATATGAAGTTGCTCCAAACTCGCATGAATCATTCTTTGGGATGAATTGTAAGACAGAAAAATCTTAAATGTTCTTGAACGAAACATTTTTCTTCTCTTGCAATCTATCTCACATAATGGTGTTAATGTTGTTGTTGTTGTTGTTGTATTTTTGGAACAACCCTCAGTTAAAGAAGGGAACTTAACCTTTGAAAAATACTCAATTAATAGATTGCAAGTGTAGAAAATCATTTTTGCTTCAAGTTACATAAAGAATGGAGCTTAAACTTTGAAAAGTGTAGAAAATTGTTTTGCTTCAAGTTAAATAGAGAAGTGAGCATAACTTTTGAAAATAAAATTTCTCATGGAGTTTTTGGGAGAACAAAGAGAATGCTACTAAATCTGGTGTGATACGGTGGGAGAACTTACTTGGGTTTTGCGTTTGTGTTCGCAAATGTTTCGGTTTAGCAAGAGTCGCCACCGACTTTTTATTTTATCCTAAGGAAAGGTCAAAAATCACAGGAAAGACCTTTGAGATATTTTCCTGGGTTCGGGGAGTAGATTATAGAAAGGGAAGGTATTAGCAACCTTTCTATCCATGGTTATCCATGGGCTCTTAGTTACTTGCTTAGATCACTTGCTTTGCATTTTCAATTTTTTGAAATGGTGCTTTGTGTGTGGTTTTGAAAGATGTTTTGAAAAGAGGCCATCATTGTGGCAACCTTTGTAATGATTCTTGTTTGAATGTATACAAAGGTGTTTTTGTCTTTTGAAAAGTTTTCAATGTTTGAAGATTGGATTTTGAAATTGTGTTGTGAAGTGTGTTTTTTTGAAAAGTAGCAAGGATGTTTTTGCAAGTTTGATCAAGTAACTAAGAGTTATCTACCCTAATTTTACTCAAAGATCTTTCCTTATGTTTTTAACCCTTTTAACAGTGTTGTTTCACCATTATATTTGGTGAACAACCTTGTGTTAGGATGTAAACGGGACAGGCGCGGGTCATCGTATAGACCATGATAGCAATAGTGTCAAGTTTCTTTGGCAATTTTCTTTAAGGGACTTGATCATTTTGTTTAGGAAACTCCGATAGCGTCATCGAGGGACTATGATCTTTTTGTTTGTTTTTGTTTTGCCAAAGTACCCAACATGCAACCATGGCCCATTTTTGAAGGCAAAAAGTGGATGGAACCCTAGGGGTGCAAGTGTGCATTGTGCTTGTTTTTCATGCATTGTTATCTTTGATTTTTAGGTTGTCTAACTGTTGATTTTATCTTGCCATATACACCTAATTACTAGCATTTGTACAAAGCAATAAAAATGCAGGAAATAAATATCCTATACTATTACAACCATATTGAATTGCATGAGAATATAAAGGCAAAAATAAGGTAAAAGCAAGAAAAATGAGGGTCTTTCGATTGAGGCAGAAAACCCTTCGATTCTGCACTTTCTGGCTCTCTTCGATTTGGCCTGAAAAGGGTGAAGGCATGACTTTCGAATGAGGCCTCACGGTCAGCATGTTGTGTCTTTTGATTGGGACCAGCGGGACAGCATGTTGTGCCTTTCGACTAGGTCTGGAACCTGTGCAAGATGTAATCTTCCTTTCTGCTTCCTTCGACTGGGCCTGGAGTCAGTGAGGAAGCCTGAGGCTTCGTTTCATATTCCTGTCTCCTGTTTATTTCATTTGAGATATTAAATAGCAACATGGCCTAAGGCCACGCTATTATTACCTCAGGGCCAGGTTAGTTCTTAAAGCATCTGTAACCATCCAAAGAACCAAACCAAAAGGAGAAGCAATAAAAACAAACTAAAGAGTGGAAACGAAAAGGTAACAAACACTACGTATATGTTTGAAACGAAAAGGAAGCTTACTTACATGTCATGCTAGAAATGAAAGGTTCAAGGTTAAGAATGACTTACCTTGCTTGAGGCTGGAACGTGTGCTGGGCCTTTAAGTGGTTTCCTTGAATACTTCTGGATTCGAAGGGAGGAACCACGGGTTATGTATTTGATACTGGATACGAAAGAGAAGAACAAGTGTGAGGTTCTTCCTACTGGATTCGAAGGGTAACAAGGTATAGGGATGTTTCAGATTCTAAGGGGGTAAGTGTTTGGATTCTGGGTATGTGTTTGATGAGTGTTTAAGTGTTTGAGAGCTTTATGGTGTTTGAGAATTTTGTGGTGTGTGAGGATTTTGTGGTGTGTGAGAATTTTGAAGATATGTTCTCCTCTCTCTCTCCTCTTCTTTGTGCAAA
Source organism: Vicia faba (assembly GCA_948472305.1). Taxonomy (NCBI): domain Eukaryota; kingdom Viridiplantae; phylum Streptophyta; class Magnoliopsida; order Fabales; family Fabaceae; genus Vicia; species Vicia faba. The sequence continues at coordinate 990,527,183 of OX451740.1, read as the reverse complement.
TGAACTCTCTATTTATAGAGAAAGGCTTTTGGGAAGCTTGGGGAAAGAAAATAATAAAATAAGGCTCAACTGGAAAGTAAATGTCCACTTGTGCCATAAAAGCAAGATGAACGGTTCAGATGGGTTGCTTCCTTCTGAAGGAAAACAGGCGCAAGGATCAAGACAAACTTTTCTAAAAGGTAGTACTGTGCTATTAAGTGCAAGTGGTCTTAGACAACAAATGGGTAAAGGCCTAAAAAGGGAAGACATGTGCCTAGCCTATGGGTCTAAATGTTCAACTTGATCTTTTGAGTCGAATCCTCCATATTTCTACACCTTTCGACCAGACTAGGACAACACGGCATTCGTTTTCACCAGTTGTGTGTCCTTCGAAGGGACCAACTGTATGCTCTTCGAATGGCCCTTTTCAGAAGGTTATTAACTTCTGAATCGAAAGAAGCTTTTAGAAGATTATTGACTTTTGAATTGAAGAAAACCAAAAGGAAGCCTTTCCCTCAGTCGAAGCTTGTGGTTGAAACAAGCTAATGCCCAGTCGAAGCTTGTATCGAAGACAACATATTGCCAAATCGAAAGCTCGTGTTTGAAGGAAACATATTGCCCAATCGAAGCATGTGGATCAAACAAACATAAAGGGAGTAATTTCCTTGTGTCTTTTTTAGCATGAGGGAAGTTCCTGGCTTCTGAATTGAAGGGCGCTTTTTCAAGGGAAGCAAGAACATACTCACATCTTGTATGAAGACACTTCTTGGATAAAACGAAGCTTGTATGAAGCAAAGTATGCAAGAGGCCCTTGGTGCAAGTGGATTTGAAGGATTCATAGAGATGGTTACTTTGTCCCATCGAAACTTGTCCAAATGAAGCAAACATGCAGGCAGCAAACTTGTCCAGTCGAAGTAGGCTTGTAGGCAGTAAAATTGTCCAAATCGAAGTAGGCTTTGCAGGAAGAATGCTTGGTGAATCGAAAAGGTTTCCTTACAGGGGGAATGTGTGGCCAACATGTCATGGCCTTTGATTACAACCATGTAGGCAGCACACTTGTCCAATCAAAAGGCTGAATCGAGGGAGGTTTCAAATCCAAACGAAGGATGTACCTAAGTTGCATTCGAAGAAGGTTTCAAATCCAAACGAAGGATGTACCTAAACTGGCATTCGAAGGGGGCTTTAAGTTCAAAATTAAGGATGTAATCCAAGTTGCATTCGAAGGAGGCCCTTGCTAAAAATGAAGGATGTAATCGAAGTTGCATTCGAAGGAGGCCAAGAGTCAATCGAAGGATGTAGAATCGAAGGAGACCTGTTTTCCTCCAAATTTGTCAAAATGTTATTTTTATCTGTTTTCTCCTTTTTTGACAGTTTCCTTTTAATTTTGGTATTGGAAAATCCAAATGCACTTGTTCAAGCTTGAACCTTGAAAATCCTTATAAGAAAGGCCTTGAGAGTTGAGAGGGCAAATTTTAGGGTACAATAGCTGCCCCTGTTCAATCTTCTTGAACCTGAAGAGTTAGATTGGCAGTTTCGCCGTTTGCGAATCGAAGGTAAAAGATGATTGGACACTAGAGTGCCCAAAAAATTTGCACTCGTCAAAGCGTAGTTGAGGGAATGGGCTTAAAGATGCCATTTGGAGATGTGAAAGAATCTTGTCGGAGATGGGCTTAAAGATGCCATCCAAGAATGTTTGTTAAACTGTATGTCGTTGGTGAGTGGGTGAGTATCAGAAAGGTGTCCATGTTTTGGAACATCTTTGAGCTGGGGGTCTGAATAAGCAATAGATTGACATCCATGTTTGGAGAATCCGTAAACTGTTTTCAAAGGTTGAGTCTGAACCAACGATAGATTAACATCCGTGTTTGGAGAATCCGTAACTTGTTTTCAAAAGTTGAATTTGAATAGTGATCAGTCCGTGTAGAACTTCATTCGAAATTTTCTGAAAAGGAACCTGTGTAGAGTTGCTTTATGATGAGTTCGTGTAAAATTGCATCTGAATTTGAGAAGGAACCGGTGTAGGGTTGCCTGATGATAAGTTCGTGTAAAACTACATCTGAATTTGAGAAGGAACCGGTGTAGGGTTGCTTCATGATGAGTCCGTGTAAAACTGCATCTGAATTTGAGAAGGAACCGGTGTAGGGTTGCTTCATGATGATTCCGTGTAAAACTGCATCTGAATTTGAGAAGGAACCGGTGTAGGGTTACTTCATGATGAGTCCGTGTAAAACTACATCTGAAATTGAGATCTGTATGAGTAGCAGAATGACTTCTGTGTCTGGAGTGTATCTAAAATTGTAACTGGTATCTGAATAAGTGACAGAATGACTTCCGTGTCTGGAGCGTATCTGGACTGTATCTGAAGTTGAGATCTGTATGAGTAGCAGAATGACTTCTGTGTCTAGAGTGTATCTGAAACTGTAACTGGGATCTGAATAAGTGACAGAATGGCAACCGTGTCTGGTGCATATCTGGACCGTATCTGAAGTTGAGATCTGTATGAGTAGCAGAATGACTTCCGTGTTTGAAGTGTATCTGAAACTGTAACTGGGATCTGAATAAGTTACAAAATGACAACTGTGTCTAGAGCGTATATGGACCGTATCTGAAGTTGAGATCTGTATGAGTAGCAGAATGACTTCTGTCTCTGGAGTGTATCTGAAACTGTAACTGGGATCTGAATAAGTGACAGAATGGCAACCGTGTCTGGAGCGTATCTGGACTTGAGGTTGATAATTGAATCTGAATGAGAGATAGAATGGTCGCCGTGTCTGGAGCGTATCTAGTCTGTATCGGATTGCCGAAGTCGGAATGAGTAGTAGAATGACCGCCATGTTTGGGGTGTATCCTTACTGTATCTGACTTGAAATTCTGAATGAGTAATAGAATGACCGCCGTGTTTGGGGTGTATCCTTACTGTATCTGAATTGGAGTTCTGAATGAGTAATAGAATGACCGCCGTGTTTGGGGTGTATCCATAATGTATCTGACTTGAAATTCTGAATGAGTAATAGAATGACCGCCATGTTTGGGGTGTATCCATATTGTATCTGACTTGAAATTCTGAATGAGTAATAGAATGACTGGCGTGTTTGGGGTGTATCCTTACTGTATCTGAATTGGAGTTCTGAATGAGTAATAGAATGACCGCCGTGTTTGGGGTGTATCCATACTGTATCTGACTTGAAATTCTGAATGAGTAATAGAATGACCGCCGTGTTTGGGGTGTATCCTTACTGTATCTGAATTGGAGTTCTGAATGAGTAATAGAATGACTGCCGTGTTTGGGGTGTATCCATACTGTATCTGAATTGGAGTTCTGAATGAGTAATAGAATGACCGCCGTGTTTGGGGTGTATCCATACTGTATCTGACTTGAAATTCTGAATGAGTAATAGAATGACCGCCATGTTTTGGGGTGTATCCTTACTGTATCTGAATTGGATTTCTGAATGAGTAATAGAATGACCGCCGTGTTTGGGGTGTATCCATACTGTATCTGACTTGAAATTCTGAATGAGTAATAGAATGACCATCGTGTTTTGGGGTGTATCCTTACTGTATCTGAATTGGAGTTCTGAATGAGTAATAGAATGACCGCCGTGTTTGGGGTGTATCCATACTGTATCTGAATGATTGCTAATGATAGCCTTTTAATCTTATCCTGAAAAGGGTAAAAATGTTAGTTGAACACAAAATTATGTTGCATGATATGTATGATGCAATGAATTGTATTTCATAAATGTTTATGATATATGAATATAATGATTATGCATGTAAGCTAAGTAGCTGTCTTGCTGAGGAAAATAAATCCTTGATAGCTGGAGATAATGAAAATCGTTGACTGCTGCTGGGGAAAATAAATCTTCGACCGAAGCTGAGGATTCCGAAAAATCTTCGATTGTTGAAGATGAGAAATCCTTGCTAACTGCTCGGGGATTGAAGATCTTCGATTGTTGAGGGATCTCAGGACCACTGCTGGGGATTGAAAATCCTTGGTGACTTGTGGGGGTTTTAACAAAACTTCACTAACTTCTGCGGGGAATGAGAATTCTGACGATCTCTACTGGGGAATTAAAACCTGGGAGACTTCCGCTGGAGAAGTGAGACTGAGAATCTTCAATCTGCTGGGAAATATCTCTGTGGGGAGAATGTTCACCGTTCTGGTTCCGCTGGGGAATAGGATTTTCAGGGTTTTCGGGCTCCACTAGGGATCTTGAAACTTGACTCTGAGGGGAATTTTGAAATTCATCTCAGCTGGGGAATCAAGTTCTAGAAAGCATTTGCTCTGCTGAGGATCCTAAAGTTTAACTCTGTTGGGGAAATATATTCTGAATTTTAACTCTGTTGAGGATCTTGAAGTTTAATTCCGCTGGGGATTTCTTCTGAAATGGCATAAAGATATCTTCCTAACCTTCAACCTCTCAGTAATCATCTTTTCTCAATTTCGTTTTATTTGTAAGCAATGATTATGTTCAAATGCATATGCCTATTTAACAAAACATTGGACGTTTTTCAAATAAAACATAAGTGTAAAAAAGAAAAGGAAGGCAAGCAAATTTCTGCACTTGGAAGTGTATTTGTATTAACTTTTATGAGTATCTATGTACAAAGGAGACAGACATCCTAGTAAGAGAATGTTGTCGTAAAAATTGAAAAATTTTATACAGAAGAAAGATGGCTATGTGTAACAATTCCATGGGATTCCCATTCTGCTATAGCCTTCACAACTCTGAATATCTTGTCCATTCATTGCTTCGTCCGTCGATGACTAGGTTGATCAGAAGCTCGGAGCTTGTTGATGAAGAGATTGTTCTTAAAGTGATCCGACGAGACACAGTCATACGCTTTAATTCCCTAACTTTTTCCTGGATCGCCCTTTCGGGTTTTCGATCCACCGGGAAACCCTTTTTTGCCCAAGTTGCTCTTTCAGGTTTTCAACTTGCCGGGTGTACAGATTTTTTTGTTTTATCCCTAATTTTTGCCTGAACCTCCCTTTCGGGTTTTCGGTTCACCGGGATGCCCATTTTTGCCCAAGTCTCCCTTTCGGGTTTTCGACTTGTCGGGTTATTTTATACATAGTATCTTTTGACTATGGCTGCGTTCGCAGGGTGTGGCAACTCATTGCCGTCCATGGTGGTCAGAATCATTGCCCCACCAGAAAGGATGCTCTTGATCACAAATGGTCCTTCGTAAGTAGGAGTTCACTTGCCCCTAGGATCACTTTGCGGTAAGATGATCCTCTTGATTACAAGATCTCCGACTTGATATATCTGACGCCTGACTTTCTTGTTGAAAGCCTTGATCATGCGTTTTTGATACGCCTGACCATGACAAACAGCAGTAAGTCACTTCTCATCGATCAAATTAAGTTGATCAAGCCGGGACTAAATCCAATCGTCTTCACTCAAACCAGCGTCCTTCATAATCCTTAAAGAAGGAATCTGAACTTCCATAGGTAGGACAGCTTCCATGCCATATACCAAAGAGAATGGGGTTGCCCATGTTGAAGTACGTGCCGTGGTACGATATCTGTGTAGAGCAAACGGTAACATCTCATGCCAGTCTTTGTAGGTAACTGTCATTTTTTGAATGATCTTCTTGATATTTTTGTTCGCGGCTTCAACAGCACCGTTCATCTTCGGCCGATAGAGAGATGAATTGTGATGATAGATCTTAAACCGTTCGCATAGAGCAGTGATCATAGTATTGTTTAAATTTGTACCGTTGTCTGTGATGATCCTGTCGGGGACGCCATACCGGCATATGAGGTTCTGGTTGATGAAGCGGGCAACCACATTCTTTGTAACTGAGGCATAGGAAGCTTCCTCGACCCATTTGGTAAAATAATCAATAGCGACCAAGACGAAGCGATGTCCATTGGACGCTGTGGGTTTAATCTCTCCAATCATGTCAATGCCCCACATCGCGAATGGCCAAGGAGTTGTCAGAACGTTGAGAGGAACAGGAGGAATATGTATCTTGTCGGCGTAGACTTGGCATTTGTGGCAAGTACGGGAATGTTGATGACAATCAGCTTCCATGGTAGACCAGTAGTAGCCTGCCCTTAGAATGTTCTTAGCCATTGTATGTCCGCTCAAGTGGGTGCCGAATGTGCCGCTGTGTATTTCAGTCATGATCAACTCCGCTTCAGCTTTGTCCACACATCGAAGTAAAACACAATCATGGCTGCGTTTATAAAGGATGCCATTGCTTAGGAAGAACTTGGAAGCAAACCTCCTTAAGAACTTTTTGTCATTGACGGAAGCTCCTTCGGGGTATTCTCTAGTCTGGAGATACCTTTTGATTTCATGAAACCAGGGTTGTTCCACTACTTCTTCGGTGTTAATCTCATGACAGTGCACAGGTTCGTCCATTCGCTCGATGGTAATTTGGGGAGCCTCGTTATCCCAGTTGAGTTTAAACATGGAAGACATTGTAGCCAGAGCATCTGCTAGCTGATTCTCTTCTCGCGGGAAATGCTCGAAAGTAATCTACTAGAAACGAGGCAAAAAAGTCAGGACATGTTCTTTGTATGGGATAAGATTAGGATGTTTGGTGTCCCACTCCCCTTTGACTTGACTGATAACCAAAGCCAAGTCCCCAAATACGACCAAAGATTTGATCCCCATGTCTATAGCAGCCTTGAGACCAAAGATGCAAGCTTCATATTCGGCCTTGTTGTTGGTACAGCTGAAACAAAGTCGGGCAGTGAAAGGTGTATGGCAACCTTCTGGAGAAATGAGTACCGCGCCGATACTGTTGCCGAGTGCATTTGAAGCACCATCAAAGTACAGGGTCCATCGGGATCCTTGTTCAGGTCTGTCATATGGTCCGTTACCTTCGATGCTGTCCAGGGTCATGATGTCTTCGTCAGGGAAGTCGAATTTCATAGATTGATAATCTTCGACGGCTTGATGAGCTAGATGGTCAGCTAGTACACTCCCTTTTATAGCTTTTTGGGTAGTATACTGGATGTCATACTCAGTTAGGATCATCTTCCATCTAGTGATTCTTCTAGATAAAGCAGGCTTTTCGAAGATATATTTGATCGGGTCCATCTTGGAAATCAGCAAAGTGGTATGAGTCAACATATACTGCCTTAGTCGGCGAGCAGCCCATACAAAAGCGCAGCAAGTTTTCTCTAGCAGTGAGTAGCGAGTCTCACAGACGGTAAACTTTTTGCTAAGGTAATAAATGGCATGCTCTTTTCGACAAGACTCGTCATGTTGGCCCAGCATGCACCCCATCGAGTTATCCAAAACAGTCAGATACATGATTAACGACCTTCCTTCGACGGGTGGCATCAGAATAGGAGGTTCCAGCAAATACTCCTTGATCTTATCAAAAGCAACTTGACAATCGTCGTTCCATTCAACTACCTGATCTTTCTTCAACAGTTTGAAAATTGGCTCGCAGGTAGATGTCAGGTGAGAGATGAACCTCGCAATATAGTTCAAGCGTCCCAAGAATCCTCTAACCTCCTTTTCAGTACGGGGAGCAGGCATTTCTTGTATAGCCTTCACTTTAGCAGGATCAACCTCAATACCCTTGTTGCTGACAATAAATCCCAAGAGCTTACCAGACCTAACTCCAAAAGTGCACTTGCTTGGATTCAGTCTGAGTTTATACTCCTTCAGCCTGGCAAACAGCTTTTGCAAATGTTCAAGGTGCTCTTCTTCTGTCTGTGATCGAGCTATCATGTCGTCTACGTAAACTTTGATCTCATGATGTATCATATCATGAAACAAAGCTACCATGGCGCGTTGATAAGTTGCCCCTGCGTTCTTCAGTCCGAACAACATCACTTTGTAGAAGAAGGTACCCCATTGTGTAACAAAGGTAGTTTTCTCCATGTCCTCGGGGGCCATTTTAATCTGGTTATAAACCGAGAATCCATCTATGAAGGAAAATACCTTGTGCTGAGCCGTGTTGTCAACCAAAATATCGATATGTGGCAACGGAAAATCATCTTTAGGGCTAGCCTTGTTCAAATCCCGATAGTCCACGCACATTCTGACCTTGCCGTCCTTTTTGGGTACGGGCACAATGTTAGCAACCCATTATGGATAGGTTGTAACGGCCAGAAAGCCGGTGTTGAATTGCTTCATTACTTCAGCTTTAATCTTCTCAGACATGTCAGGTCTCATTCGGCGAACCTTTTGCTTGATCGGTGGACAGTTTTCTCTTGTAGGGAGACGGTGAACCACGATATCTGTATCTAAACCTGACATGTCTTCATAAGACCAAGCAAAGATATCAACGTATTCATTCAACAACTGTATTAAGCGTTCCTTGACACTTGGTTCCAAGTTGGCACCCACTTTTACTTCTTTCCTGTCCTCCTATGTCCCTAAGTTGATGTTTTCTAACAACTCTTCATGAGGCATAATGGCCCTCTCTTCTTGTTGTAGAAGTTTGGCTAACTCTCCCGGCACTTCACAATCTTCGTCAGCTTCGTACTCAGCGTGATTGACCAAATCTTCAGAGTTATCGAAGGCTAAAACAGAATAGTCACCCATGGAATCCGGAGTGGATGGGTACCTGCATTTGTGAGTGTGGGTGTGTGTAAGGGATAGCCATCCTTAAACAAACAAAATGCAAAAAGGAAAGAAAGTGAACAGTTTATAGATGAAAAACGTCTAATGATTCATTAAAACATGGCATATGATTATGAAGGAAATTAAACCCTTACAAATGGACCTACATGCCCCGGGCAAGGCATGAGATGAAAATAGTGTACGAATTGTTTTAGTTATTACAGACCATAAAAATGGGAAATTGTTCAAAGATAAAATTACTGATTGATAAAGGTGATAGGAACGAAATCCTTTGCTTCCCAATTTCTCAAACCCCCTTCGACAGTCGGAAAAATCCAATCTTCAAAGTGGCTCTCCTCATCTTCATCTTCTACAGCATTGATTCCATGGTGAGAAATCTTGACAGGTGGTCTTCCAATCTTGGAGCGACGCATAGCCTTTTGTCCTGCAGTAGTAAACCCTAAACCAAACTTGTTTGTCTTATGGGGAAAGTCAGGCAATTGTCCCCATACCGTGCTCTTCCCTCCTTAATTACAGCCTCTGCGTCTTTGAGAGATGCCATTCTAGCCACATGCTTGGGAATGATGGGTACCTCAACTGCTGTCTTCGCAACTTCTACCTCGGGAGAAACTTCCTCGAAATGTTGAAAAGGTGTTTCGATGAACTCGCCATCTAACTCCACATATCGAAAGGAATTGAGATGACTAATCATGTACTCCTCCTCGCCATGCACATTTATGATTTTACCCTTAACAGGATACTTCAGCATCTGGTGCAAAGAGGATGTAACTGCCCCGGCATAATGGATCCACGGTCTTCCCAACAAACATGAGTATGACGGACGGATGTCCATCACATAGAAAGTGGAGTTGAACACTTCGGTGCCTACCTTGATGGGAATATCGACCTCTCCATTAACCATTCTTTTGGAACCATCAAAAGCTCTGATGACGATGTTACTAGGTTTGAGGGTCAAACCTTCGCAATCCAAACGGTCTAAGGCCTTCTTAGGCAGCACATTCAGGGAAGAACCAGTATCGACCAAGACATGGGAAAGGGTGGTCCCTCGGCACTCAATTGAAACATGTAACGCATCATTTGGTTTCCTTCCTTTCGGAGTTAAGTCAGCGTCGGAAAAACCCAGGCCATTGTCAGCAGTAAGACTGGCCACACATTCCTGAAATTGGTCAGCCAAAGTCTCTTGGGGCACATGTGCCGTCTTTAAGAACTTGATCAGGGCCTTAGCATGGGCCTCTGAACAGAGCAGAAGGGCCAACATTGAAATTTTAGAGGGTGTCTTCCCCAGTTGTTCTACAACGTCGTAGTCACTTTTTCTGATTATCTTCAGGATTTCATCCATCTCCTTCTGAGTGGTTTCGGGGATAACCACAGCATGAGCCTTCGTCCTGACATGCATTTCCCGTATCCCCTTACCTTTGTCGGTGTTATCAGCGAATGGTCTTTCTTCAGGAGTGTTTAATTCTTCAATCACTGGGCCTTGCACAGAGGGTCCAACAGGTGCAGAAATTTTTAAGGGTCCGAAGACTGCTCGGGGAGGAGCAATCTCCGGAGAAAAGATTCGGCCACTGCGGGTGATCTTGCTAGTACCCGCGATGTTTCCTATGTCAGGGTCTTCTTCAGAGATTTCTCGGACTTTTTTGATTTGTTTGATGTCGTGGTAGAAGATTTCTCCCCCATAGTTCCACGGTATCATTTTGCTTGATTGGTACGGGACGGGTCCCGGCATTGTGATCTTTAGAGGTGCACATTTAGAGTTGGGTGTAATCCTGACAGGCCTTTTGCAAGCCTTGGGAGGATTGTCGAAAATGGTTATGATGACAATATCATTGGTTGAGGTATCACAAGTATCAGGAATAATTGGATTGAAAGTGTTAACAGGGGTTTTCTGGAAAAGCATTTCTTGAGTATCCATCAGGCGTTGGACACCCGACTTCAACATTGGACAATCACCTTGAATGTTCAAACAAAAATAGCAATTTTTATCACAACCAGGAAAGATCCCGGCTCTCAACAAATTTTCTTTTATCACTAACAATGGGTTCAACAGATCGTCAACATCAGTAACATGGAAACTTTCCAAAACAGCATGCACATTGTGGCCGTGCTTGGGCATCGGCGCGGACATGACATTGGGCTTTTCAGGAGCGTCAAATTAAACCTCTTTGGCGTCAATTAAGTCCTGAATTTTGTTCTTGAGTGCCCAGCAATTATTGGTATTGTGCCCAATACTGTCGGAATGGTAAGCACACTTGGCTTTTGAGTTGTAGTATGGAGAAGTGGTATTTACATTCTTTGGCGCCTCTTTTAAATTAGCAAGATTCAACTTCAGGAGATGTGGAAGGATCTGAGCAGGTGTCATATTTACTGGGGTAAACTGCTGTGGTGGCCTTTGCTGATAAGTTCTGGGCTGATCATTCCTCTGTTGGCTATTTCTAAGCTGGTATGATGCGGACCTCTGTATTAATACGACCCCCACTGTTGGCCGATGTTCCTCTCTTTCCCGATTTTTTTGGGTGTACACAGCAGATTCTTCTTTCTTGGCTGGGAAAGGTTTTCTAGCAGCTGTGGATGCAGAAGCATCCTTTTGAATCTTTCCACTTTCGATACCGGCTTCCACCCTCTCGCCAGTCAAAATCAACTCAGTAAATCCCACAGAGGAGCTTCCGATTATATGGTTGAAGAAAGGGCCAGATATGGTCCCCAAAAACATGTCAACTAATTCCCTATCTGATAGCGGTGGCTGCACCCTTCCAGCCAGGTCGCGCCACTTCTGGGCGTACTCCTTGAACCCTTCATTTGAAGCCATCCCCATACTCTGTAGCTGAGTACGGGTAGGCGCCAAATCAGCATTGTACTGATACTGACGATAGAAATCGGCTGCCAAGTCTTCCCAATTGTGGACCTCTGATCTCTCGAGCTGGTAAAACCAATCTAACTGAGTGCTAGACAAGCTGTCTTGGAAAAAGTGCACCCAGAGGTTTTTGTCGGATGAATGTGGCGGGATCTTTCTAACATACGACCTCAAGTGCATCTTAGGGCAAGATAGACCGTCGTACTTGGTGAATGTTGGCACTTTGAACTTAGGAGGGATAACAATCCCAGCTACAAGCCCCAGCTCCTCAAAATCCAATTTGGGCACCCTCTGCAACTCTATAGCTGCCAATTTGTCTTCAAGGTTCTTATACTTGTCATCCGCTGGTGGATACTGTTGTTCTGAATAGTCTTCGTTTGCCTCCTCTTCCTCCTCTTCTATCTCAGATTCTGAAGGTACAATAACTCCTTTCCCTTTGCTAATCCCTTTGTCGGACGTTGATGGAAACTCAAGAGTCCTTCTAGCATCACCCTCAAATCTTCTTCCGAAGTTAGCTACCCCCGGTCTCTTTTTCTTTTTCTTCCCTTTACTCTTCTCTAGCAGAACTTTGAGATCCTCCTGACCCTTTGCCAAGGTCATGAGGAGTTGCTGAAATTGTGAATTTTGTGCCTGTAGGTCCTTCACTGTTTGCTCCAAATCCATCTTACTGAAATAAACAGCAGAAAGATAAGGAAACCTGGCTTGAAGACCTGTTTATGCATATGATGAATGATATGTTGTTCATGTAATGCATTCAAGGGTTCAAAAATTCAAATTTGTTGCAAACAAAAAGAACGCACGTCATATTAAGAAGAAATTTGTTAGTACATAAATGCCCCATGGGCGAAATATTACAAAAATCTTAATGTAAAAAGACGTTGCGCATCCTTTTTGGTGCGACGTAGGTGTTAAGAGTTTCCTCCTCGTGAAGTCGACGGGTGAGCTCTAAAACCTTCTTCTCACTGGCATAGAAGCTGGCTTCAAAAGTATCCCGTTCTTCTTTGAGTTGGATCCAACTCTTTTTCATTTCCTCCCATGATGTTGGCATGTCAGGGTGTAGGATGGTGTATGGAACCTCTCCTTCCTTAACAGACTCTTTAATCAAGGGGAGAATGTGAGGGTATGGCATCATAAGATTCTAGGAGCGGGTTCGTACCCACTTGAGGTAAGGCTCAAGGGGGATGGAATTATTGTGCCCCAGTGTCTTACTATCCACCTTGTTAGGCATCCTCCAAGCTCTGATGAACCTTTGTCGAAGTCCTTGCGCATCATTGTCGAAGTCAAAAACTAGATCAGGAATCAGCATGTCATGAGGGTCATCCCTCCGAGCATATCCAAATTGTCTCAAGGCTAGACAGGGGTTGTAGGTGATGCCTCCCCTAATACCAAGTTGTGGGACATTAGGGAATTCACCACAACGATCAATGAGGATGACATTTTCTCTGGACCGAGAACACCAATGTACATCAGAATATGTGAGGGTCATCAACCGTTGTGACCACCTTAAACCCTGCTCATTCTTCAGAACTGATTGTGGAAGGTGAGAAATACACCACCTTGCTAGGAGAGGATTACAGCACATGAGAACACCTCTTTTCCTCATTGTTCGTGTGTAAAGTGAGTGTAGGATGTCCCCAAGTAATGTAGGTATGGGATTCTTGGACATGAAAATCTTAATAGCATTCACATCTATAAGTTGGTCAGGGTTTGGGAACAAGACCAACCCATACATAAGGAGTGCCACAATCTCTTCAAAAGCTTGTAGATCAAGAGAATTTCAGCATTCTTGTGCCTTCTCAAACAAAAACTTTGCCAAGAATCCCTTGACACCACTTCTGGTTTCCCAATGCCCCTTGATATCAGATGGTTACAAGTGTAATGCTTGAGCAACATCTTCAGGATTTGGCTCTTTTTCTGTACCGTTGTAGGGTAGTTGATTAAGAATAGGAATTCTCAAGAGTTGAGAAAATTCCTCCAAAGTAGGCACCAATTGGTAATCAGGGAATGTGAAACAGTGGTGGAGGGGGTCAAAGAACTGGAACAACACTTTCACCATGTCTTCTTCAATGCTGGTGTTGACTAGGTTGAGAAGTCTACCATGTCTTTCACTGAAGAGAGAATTTTCTGGAATTCTGGATGTAAGCTCCTTGAGTTGAGGAAGGATTCTCACAAGGTTGATTTGAATTGTTTTCCTGCGAAGAGTTTCCATGACCTACAAAACAAGAACAAAGATGAAGATCCAAACCCTTGAAATGGTTAGTGGATGCATATGATGCTTTATGATGTTCATGATGTATGCACAAACACATGTACAAGCAAGTCACACAAAAACCCTAGTTTCAGGCTTGCATGAGGTTTCATAGGTAAGTACCCTCTTGAGTTTAGTTGGCTCAAAACCTGTCCTATAAATAGTAACCGGGTTCTAAGGAGCTCAATATCATCGGATTGTTTTCTATGTTTATTGTTTTGGTTTAGCCACTTAACTAGCGACCAAAATATTCCAAGAAAACAACCCTCAATGAGTGTAGTATCGAGTATCTACCAACTTCGGACTGTACCAAAGCCGGTCATCTCACTATCCCTAATGAAAGGCCAAGATGGTCAAGTAAGGTTCTAGTTCATTAGTGCTTAATGACATCACTCAGCGGCCCCGTATTCTCTTTGATTGACTCAAAGGCTACCGGTAATCACAAATATGTCACACTAATATAATTATTGCTTCAACCGTGTCGGTATATCCCGCACAGTTTCCACAACATATTGCTATCTATGAATGTTTCCCAAATCCGGGTGGAGGATTTCAAGCCCAAACAAGAGAACCAAAATGTAAAGCAATCAAAACAAACAATTAATCATGCAAAGGGTGATCTAAGCCCTAAGGTTACTCCACTTTTAAATATATTCCTCAGCAGAGTCTCCAGTTCTGTGATACGGTGGGAGAACTGACTTGGGTTTTGCGTTTGTGTTCGCAAATGTTTCGGTTTATCAAGAGTCGCCACCGACTTTTTATTTTATCCTAAGGAAAGGTCAAAAAGCACAGGAAAGACCTTTGAGATGTTTTCCTGGGTTCGGGGAGTAGATTATAGAAAGGGAAGGTATTAGCACCCTTTCTATCCATGGTTATCCACGGGCTCTTAGTTACTTGCTTAGATCACTTGCTTTGCATTTTCAATTGTTTGAAATGGTGCTTTGTGTGTGGCTTTGAAAGATGTTTTGAAAAGAGGCAATCATTGTGGCAACCTTTGTAATGATTCTTGTTTGAATGTATACAAAGGTGTTTTTGTCTTTTGAAAAGTTTTCAATGTTTGAAGATTGGATTTTGAAATTGTGTTGTGAAGTGTGTTTTTTTGAAAAGTAGCAAGGATGTTTTTGCAAGTTTTATCAAGTAACTAAGAGTTGTCTACCCTAATTTTACTCAAAGATCTTTCCTTATGTTTTTAACCCTTTTAACAGTGTTGTTTCACCATTGTATTTGGTGAACAACCTTGTGTTAGGATGTAAACGGGACAGGCGCGGGTCATCGTATAGACCATGATAGCAATAGTGTCAAGTGTCTTTGACAATTTTCTTTAAGGGACTTGATCATTTTGTTTAGGCAACTCCGATAGCGTCATCGAGGGACTATGATCTTTTTGTTTGTTTTTGTTTTGCCAAAGTACCCAACATGCAACCATGGCCCATTTTTGAAGGCAACAAGTGGATGGAACCCTAGGGGTGCAAGTGTGCATTGTGTTTGTTTTCCATGCATTGTTATCTTTTATTTTTGGGTTGTCTAACTGTTGATTTTATCTTGCCATACACACCTAATTACTAGCATTTGTACAAAGCAATAAAAATGCAGGAAATAAATATCCTATACTATTACAACCATATTGAATTGCATGAGAATATAAAGGCAAAAATAAGGTAAAAGCAAGAAAAATGAGGGTCTTTCGATTGAGGCAGAAAACCCTTCGATTCTGCACTTTCTGGCTCTCTTCGATTTGGCCTGAAAAGGGTGAAGGCATAACTTTCGACTGAGGCCTCACGGTCAGCATGTTGTGTCTTTCGATTGGGACCAGCAGGACAACATGTTGTGCCTTTCGACTAGGCCTGGAATCTGTGCAAGATGTAATCTTCCTTTCTGCCTCCTTCGACTGGGCCTGGAGTCAGTGAGGAAGCCTGAGGCTTTATTTCATATTCCTGTCTCCTGTTTATTTCGTTTGAGATATTAAATAGCAACATGGCCTAAGGCCACACTATCATTACCTCAGGGCAAGGTTAGTTCTTAAAGCATTTGTAACCATCCAAAGAACCAAACCAAAAGGAGAAGCAATAAAAACAAACTAAAGAGTGGAAACGAAAAGGTAACAAACACTACGTATATGTTTGAAACGAAAAGGAAGCTTACTTACATGTCATGCTAGAAATGAAAGGTTCAAGGTTAAGAATGACTTACCTTGCTTGAGGCTGGAACGTGTGCTGGGCCTTTAAGTGGTTTCCTTGAATACATCCGGATTCGAAGGGAGGAACCAGGGGTTATGTCTTTGATACTGGATCCGAAAGAGAAGAACAAGTGTGAGGTTCTTCCTACTGGATTCGAAGGGTAACAAGGTATAGGGATATTTCAGATTCTAAGGGGGTAAGTGTTTGGATTATGGGTATGTGTTTGATGAGTGTTTAAGTGTTTGAGAGCTTTATGGTGTTTGAGAATTTTGTGGTGTGTGAGGATTTTGTGGTGTGTGAGAATTTTGAAGATACGTTCTCCTCTCTCTCCTCTTCTTTGTGCAAATGAACTCTCTATTTATAGAGAAAGGCTTTTGGGAAGCTTGGGGAGAGAAAATAATAAAATAAGGCTCAACTGGAAAGTAAATATCCACTTGTGCCACAAAAGCAAGATGAACGGTTCAGATGGGTTGCTTCCTTCTGAAGGGAAACAGGCGCAAGGCTCAAGACAAACTTTTCTAAAAGGTAGTACTGTGCTATTAAGTGCAAGTGGTCTTAGACAACAAATGGGTAAAGGCCTAAAAAGGGAAGACACGTGGCCTAGCCTATGGGTCTAAATGTTCAACTTGATCTTTTGAGTCGAATCCTCCATCTTTCTACACCTTTCGACCAGACTAGGACAACACGGCATTCGTTTTCACCAGTTGTGTGTCCTTCGAAGGGACCAACTGTGTGCTCTTCGAATGGCCCTTTTCAGAAGGTTATTAACTTCTGAATCGAATGAAGCTTTTAGAAGATTATTGACTTTTGAATTGAAGAAAACCAAAAGGAAGCATTTCCCTCAGTCGAAGCTTGTGGTTGAAACAAGCTAATGCCCAGTCGAAGCTTGTATCGAAGACAACATATTGCCAAATCGAAAGCTCGTGTTTGAAGGAAACATATTGCCCAATCGAAGCATGTGGATCGAACAAACATAAAGGGAGTTATTTCCTTGTGTCTTTTTTAGCATGAGGGAAGTTTCTGGCTTCTGAATTGAAGGGCGCTTTTTCAAGGGAAGCAAGAACATAGTCACATCTTGTATGAAGACACTTCTTGGATCAAACGAAGCTTGTATGAAGCAAAGTATGCAAGAGGCCCTTGGTGCAAGTGGATTTGAAGGATGCATAGAGATGGTTACTTTGTCCCATCAAAACTTGTCCAAACGAAGCAAACATGCAGGAAGCAAACTTGTCCAGTCGAAGTAGGCTTGTAGGCAGTAAACTTGTCCAAATCGAAGTAGGCTTTGTAGGCAGCACGCTTGGTGAATCGAAAAGGTTTCCTTACAGGGGGCATGTGTGGACAACATGTCATGGCCTTTGATTACAAACATGTAGGCAACACACTTGTCTAATCAAAAGGCTGAATCGAAGGAGGTTTTAAATCCAAACGAAGGATGTACCTAAGTTGCATTCGAAGGAGGTTTCAAATCCAAACGAAGGATGTACCTAAACTGGCATTCGAAGGGGGCTTTAAGTTCAAAATGAAGGATGTAATCCAAGTTGAATTCGAAGGAGGCCCTTGCTAAAAACGAAGGATGTAATCCAAGTTGCATTCGAAGGAGGCCAAGAGTCAATCGAAGGATGTAGAATCGAAGGAGACCTGTTTTCCTCCAAATTTGTCAAAATGTTATTTTTATCTGTTTTCTCCTTTTTTGACAGTTTCCTTTTAATTTTGGTATTGGAAAATCCAAATGCACTTGTTCAAGCTTGAACCTTGAAAATCCTTATAAGAAAGGCCTTGAGAGTTGAAAGGGAAAATTTTGGGGTAGAACATCTGGATATTAGAGAATATATTCAGTAATAAGGGCAAAGATTTATTGTAAACAATTTATTTTAATATTACGTGTAAACAATATAATTTATAAAAAAAAAAGAATTATTCACCTTGGGTTTTGTCTTAACTGATGTGATAGTTAAAATAAGAAGATAATTTACCTCGGCTTCCTTATAAAACCGAGGGTATAATAATCATATTTTACTACAAAAATACTCGTTAAAAAGATTTTACCCTAATACTAACTTATATGTAGCCGCCCCAAAGAGAAGAAATATTTACGACCGTCCATTTCATGAGTTGCTACTACAGATCTCTGGGATAGATTGCAAGTGCAGGAGGAAAAAAAACTCTCATGGTAGAAACAGACAATTACTAGAAGTTGGATAAGTTATGGAGTTTTTCTTAGGGAACAAAGGTTATGCAACATATATTGATATCACTGAAGATTTGTTGTAAATAATGTATTTTAATATTTTGTGTAAACAATGTAATACAAAAAAAAAAATCTTATTCACCTCGATTTTTTATTTGAACTGAGGGATATGTTAAGCATTTTTTAAGGATTTTCACCTGCCTTAAACAGATCTTTGTCGTCCATTTTATGATTATCAACGCTCAAGACTCTGTCATTAATGAACCGCGTGAAACCTAAAAGATATTCATTATAAAAGCATGTTAGATATTAATATTTTTAACCTAAATGAAACATTAAGCGCTTAAAACTTAAAGATGCTTGGAAAAGTTCTCTATGATGGATTGCAAGAGAAGAAAATTAACTAGGTTCAAGGTTTGTTTTCTTAAATATTTATTAGAGACAAAAATCATATATTTAAATATTGATTTTAATTATCTTACTCTTTTTTTCATCAGAAACAAATGCATGCAAGATCTGATATTTGATCTTTCTCAAGATTCAATAATTCGAAGATCTAAAATATAAATCTTCAATGAATTTGTTTTTTGTTTAGATCTCTAAGAAATTTGATTTTTATTTTAATATTCTGTGTAAACAATGTAATATTGTGAGTAAACAATTTAACAATTAAAAAAAATCTTATCCCCTCAATTTTCTAGATTAATCGAGATATAAGAAATATTAATTTTAAAAATAATAAAATATTGTTGATGGAGTTCGAATTCATGTATATATAACTTTACTCCTCGATTTTGAAATCACCTAAGTGTAATTGACAATTTTTCATGATGTTCTTTGTTACATCACTTCTTTAACCGAGATTAAATACATTTTACATTTGAAATTAAATATATTTTTTATAGTAATAAATCTATTGTACTTTTCAACTTTTGTTGTTTTGTATGGTTTAAATTATTTTAGTATTTCCTATTTAAAATTTTAAACACTTTAGCCTTTTATTTTAAAACTTCGTATTTTAATTTCACTATTTAACAATTTCTAAAATCTTTTTGGTGTTCTTTTAATTTTCCAGATGTGATGTCTTTTACGACATTAATATATCAATGTCATCAATGTCAGTGTGACACCACCTAAGTTAATTTTATCAAATCACATATTTAAAATAAAAATTTTAGTTTTATAATATTATTAAATAATTATATAAAGTGTTGTATTTATAAAAAAAACCTAAATTAATTAGCATTTTTTTATTAGATAACAATTTTTTAAAATTAATTATTTTTTTTAAACTTTAAAAAATGAATTAAATATAATTTACAAAAGAAATACATTGCTATAAATTATTTTTTATTATAAATGATTAGAAATCTTATTAAGCATAAATGGATGAAGTCTTCAGATTAAGCCGAACTTTTCAAAAGAATTTATTTCTACATTTTAGTGTTTTTGATGAAAAATTAAAAATATTTCTAAATTGCAAATGTGTATAACGGAATACACTAAATTTAAATCTTTTAGAAGTTCGTTTTAATATATATATATATATATATATATATATATATATATATATATATATATATATATATATATATATATATATATATATATATATATATATATATAAAATAACTTAATATAATATTAAATTATTTCGAATATATATATATATA
The DNA here is from genome assembly GCA_948472305.1 of Vicia faba. Lineage (NCBI taxonomy): Eukaryota > Viridiplantae > Streptophyta > Magnoliopsida > Fabales > Fabaceae > Vicia > Vicia faba. Next base: position 990,507,506 of record OX451740.1, on the reverse strand, counting down.
TATATATATATATATATATATATATATATATATATATATATATATATATATATATATATATATATATATATATATATATATATATATATAAAATAACTTAATATAATATTAAATTATTTCGAATATATATATATATATATATTTGAAATAACTCAATATTTTATTTTTTAAGATTTTCGAATATGTATATCCGAAATAATTTTATTTATTTTTATAAGATATATATCTATTCAATATAGATGATCTTTATAGTTTATAAATCATTCATCATTGTTTTACACAAATATATTCGTTTAATATTAAATAACATTTTTTAATATTATTAATTATTAATAACATTCACTTTTTAATTATAATATAAATATCTTTTTAATATAATAAAAATTTTTATTACAACATAGTAGTTAATTATTAATTCTATAATAAAAACTAAAAAAAATGTTATTTAAATTAAATTTAGCTTTTAAAATTATAATTAAAAAATATTTCTTAAAATTGTTTATAAAAAAACATTCATAATTTTAAATAAAAAATTAAAAGACAATTATATTTTACTATTATAATTAAAATTTTAATTGTTGTATTCTTTATTATTATAATTAAAATTTTAATTATTGTATTCTTTGTTATTATAATTAAAAATTTGATTATTGTATTTTTTATTTAATTTCTTATCATAAATTTATTTTAATATTTAGTTTTTAATTATAAATTAAAATTATTATTTATTAATAATAATTCAATTTAATTATATTATAATATATTATAAATAAATATTTTTTTCAAAATAAAATTATAATAAAATTTAAAAAATTGAGATATTAAATAATTTTGAATGTATTCGAAATCTCCCTTAAAATAAAATATAAAAGTTCGTTCAGATACATAAATCTGAAATAATTTAATATTTTAAATTTGTAAAATACATTCAAATAAATACTCTTTATATATATATATATATATATATATATATATATATATATATATATATATATATATATATATATATATATATATATATATATATATATATATATATATATATATAAAGAGTATTTTTGAATTTTCATAAATTTAACTCATGGAGAAAGAAATTCTCACTTTCCAATGGTTTGTAGCAGAACTTCACACACAAAAAAAAAAAATTGTTCTATCTTGTGAACCTGCAATTGTTGGGCAGAGTGGTGTCTCTATTCTTGATTCTCCTGTAACATAGGTGCATTATCCTCCAGCTCAAAAGCTCAATCATTTTAAAATGAGCAATGGTACTTTGATTCCAAACCCTTACATCTACAATTAATATATTGTTTATAAATATGTGAACTGATTTTTATTATTATTTTAACTTTTTGATTTTTATTTTTATTTTTTTAAATTATTTTAGTTAATAATATATTAAAACTTAATTAATATAATTTAAAATTTAGTTAATATATATTCTGACATAAAAATTATATATATATATATATATATATATATATATATATATATATATATATATATATATATATATATATATATATATATATATATATATATATATATATATATATATATATATATATATATATATATATATATATATATATATACTGTTCAATCTTTAGTTAATAATTTATGTAGTTGGTTAATTCAATTTATAATTTGATTAGTAAGTTTTCAAACATAAAAAAGTTAAATAGTAAAATAAAATTATAAAAATTAATTAACACATTTATAATTTAGTGTCAACACATAACTAATATTATATATTTTATTGGTTAATAAAATAGTGAAAAATGATTAATAAATTATAGATAAAATAATTGATTAATAGTATATATTTTTATAATTAATACAATTATAAAATTAATTAATACCAACTAAAATACAATTAAGTCATTTTAACTTATGGTCGCATCATTTTGTCTTTTTCTGCCTTCTGGGCGGTGGGAATAAAACTATATATATTTTGTGGTTTAGTATTAATCTGATTCAGAGTCAATTTTAAAATTAAATAATTTCATTCTTTTTTTGATTATAGCTATGGAAATTGAACACTAGTATTCCTTACTAAATATAATATTAATTACTATTAAACTAATTAATGATTTATTTGAAATTTTTATATTTGTATAAAATTTAATTTTTTTTTTATAATGGATAAAAATTTCATTTATAAAACAAAATCGAATCAATTTTTATTTTCTTAAAATTTTTCATTCTTGCTATGGAACCGCCTGACGCCTGCTTACTATTCAGATAGAGATGTCCTGTCTATCAAATTTGAAAAAGTCAAATAGTAGAAGGTCTTAATTAAATAATATTGGGACATGTGAATATTTTATTTTAATATGGAAATAAATTTTAAAAAATAATTCTTGTTATAATAATAAAAAATTATTATGATTACCATTGTGAATAGTGAAAATCTTTTATCAACAAAATGTTAATTTGGTACAGTAATTTAAATTATAACATTTACAATCTAAGTAGTATATATATCATGTATTAGGTTCATGTAATCTCTTCAGTCTCTATATTTTCTTAGTTTGTTTTAAATATTTGTCTTATCTCAATACATTATCAGCACGATTGTTTCTATTGGAAATTTTTATTACACTAGAGTTAGACATGAAATATGTCAAAGACATTTGCATTCCGGTCAGTTGAACTACACATATAATTCTAAAAAGTAAGAAATATTTTACTAAAATAAATTCTACTAAAGGTGTAATAAATACAATCTCATGTCCTGCAGATTTGGTAGAAGGAACAGATAATGCTACGTTCATATTATCAAATTGGACAAAGTTTGTCATTAATAATGCTTTAAAGTCTCCAAAATCAAAAATATTCTTTGGATTATTTCGCACCTTCCCCAGTCAGTATTGAAGAACGAACAAAGTTTGAGTTGGTCGCAAAGGATAATGTCACTTTCTCACTCAGATATTCTTTGGTACTCCCGGTCTATGGAAAATATTTCTATCATTGACCACTGTGGGGAATTCCCTAATGTCCCACTCCTCGACATTAGGGGAGGTATCACTTATAATCCTTCCTTGTCTCTATGATAGTTCGGTTATGCTCGGAGGGATGGTCCCCATGATATGCTTATCCAAAGCATTGTGTTCAACTACGAGGATGATATTCAAGGGTATCGTCAAAAGTTTGTACGAGCTTGGGGCATGGTAAATAAGGTGGATAGCAAGACATTGGGACACAAGAATTTCATTCCTATGGAGTCTTATCTCAAATGGGTACAAGCTCGCGCCCAAAACCTTATGATGCCATATACAGCCATCTTACCAGTGATTGTGGAACCTGCCACCAAAGAAGATGTTCCTTATACAATTCTCCATCCTGACATGCCCACTGATCTTGAAGAGTTGCAGAGGTCTTGGATTCAGCTGAAGGAAGAACGAGATACCTTTAGAGATCAATTCTACACCAGCGAGAAGAAAGTGTTGGAGCTCACGAAGCAATTTCACAAAGAAGAAAGTCTTGATGTCTACCTAGGCACGGAGAGGAAGCACCCATGGGAGATTTGACTTCTTAGATTTTAAGAATTTTTAATTTTTAATTGTAATCCTAAAAGGCAGTTGTAATTTGACTTCTACTAATAAAATCTTTGTTTCATTTTGGTTCGCAAATTTAAATTTCCCGAAGTCCTTGAAAACATTGCATTAAGCGTATCATGCATATCATTACATAAGCAGGTATTTCGAGACAGGTTTCTTATTCTTTTCGTTGTTTATTTCAGCAAAAAGAAATGGCTCTTGAACAAACAATTAAGGATCTTCAAGCTCAAAATGCTCAGTTCCAACAAATGTTCCTGGCTTTGGCTAAGGGACAAGAAGATTTGAAAGCTCTTATCATTAAGGAGAAGACAAAGAAGGAAAAGAAACCAACTGGTGTCTTGAATATGGGAAGAAGGTTCAGAGGACCGGCCAAATGAGCTCTAGATTTCGCAACCCCGTCGGATGAGGGAGACAATCAAGAAGAAAAGAATAAGGAAGGGGATAACGACCCGAGGTCTGATGAAGAAGAAACAAACTATGCTGAAGAACAATATCCTCCTGCTGATGAAAAATATAAACAACTGGAGGACCGTCTCAACGCAATGGAAATTCATAGGGTACCTGGTCTAGATTTTGAAGAGTTAGGGCTGGTTTCAGGGATGGTCATCCCGCGGAAATTCAATGTTCCTGCATTTGAAAAGTATGATGGTGTTTCCTGTCCCAAGTTACATTTAAGGTCTTATGTCAGGAAGATCCAACTCCACACAGCCGACATGAATTTATGGGTTCATTTCTTCCAGGAAACTCTATCAAGAACTCAATTGAAATGGTTCTATCAGCTGGAGGGAACCAACATCCGCAATTAAGAAGATCTGGTTGCTGCTTTCTACAGGCAGTACCAATATAATGCTGACATCGCTCCAATCTTACATAATTGCAAAGTATTTCTATGGGTTCCGGCGAGGGTTTCAAAGATTATACCCAGGAGTGGAGAGATCTTGCGGGAAGAGTCCAGCCTCCTCTGTCTGATAGAGAGCTGGTAGACATGTTCTTGGGCACTTTGTCTGGTCCATTTTTCAACCATTTGATTGGAAGCTCTTCAGCTGGGTTTACTGAGCTGATTTTGACTGGTGAGCAAGTAGAAGCTGGTATTAAGAGTGGTAATATCCAAAGAGATGAATCCTCAAGTACAGTAAGGAAACCATTCTCTGGGAAGAAAGAAGTAAGTGTTGCCTACGGTCAGGGGAATCAAAGCAAGACTGAACACCGTCCAACGGTAGGAGCTGTTATGATTTCCAATCCTGCATCAAACCAACAACAAAACAATCAGCGCAGCCAGATGCATCTAGAAGACAGTTCACCCGGATTAACATGTCCTTATCTCAGGTTTTGCCACACCTATTAAAGTCTAATCTGGTTACTCTAAAGGAGGCTCCTAAAAATCCAAATATTGTGTCTCCCCGCTACAATCCAAATGCTCGATGTGCCTACCATTCTGAAAGTCCAGGGCATGATACAAAGGATTGTTGGGCTCTAAAAAACAAAGTGCAAGATCTTATCGAGGAAAAGGAGATTGAGTTTGACCCTCCAGAGACCCCTAATGTAATAACTACATCAATGCCCAAACATGACCAGGGTGTCAATGTTGTTGATGATGACCTGTTTGTTTCTTCTGTTGATGAACTAGTTACTCCTCTTCCGATTGTTAAAAAGAATTTGTTGCGAGCCAGTTTGTTTCCAGGTTGTGGTGAAGGTTTCCACCTGTGTATGTCTCTACACAATGGTTGCTTGTTGTTAAAGATGGGTTTCCAGCGCCTGATGATTAACAAAGAAATTATGTTTGAGAAAGTCCCCTCTACAAAAGTTCCGTGTGAAAACATTTCAATAATTACCATTTTCGACAATCCTCCCAGGGTCTCCTTCAAAAGACCCGTCAGGATTACATCCGTTCCTAAGGCCGCTCCTTTGATTATCACTTTTCCCAGGCCAATACCATATTCCTCTAATAAAGACGTTCCTTGGAATTATGGGGCTGATGTTTACTACCATGGCGTCAAGCAAGACCTATTGGCTATTAAAAATGAAGTTGCTGAAGATACTGATCCTAACATCGACAACATTGTTGGGACCAGTAAAATTACCAGAAGCGAAAGGGTTTCCTCTCCTGAAATCTCTCTGAAGACTGTTGCTACCCCTTAGGTTATTCCTATTTCAATCTTGTTGCTACTCCTACTGTCACCCCTGTTGTTATTCCTTCTACTGAGTCAGCTGAGACTCAGGGAAAAGAGATACTGGTTGAGCCTGCCCGGACGGAGGCACATAAGGAAGCCGTTTCTGAAGCTTCAAAAAAAGAAATGGAAGAAATACTGAAGACCATAAATAAAAGTGATTATAACATTGTGGAGCAGTTAGGGCAGACCCCTTCAAAAATCTCAATGTTGGCCTTACTATTATGCTCTAAAGCCCATGCTAAGGCCTTGGTAAGGTTCTTGAAGTCTGGCCATGTGCCTCAAAAAACCTCCATCGATCAATTCGAGAACTACATTGCTAGTTTGACAACTGAAAATGAACTTGGTCTCTCTGGTGCCAATTTAACATTCAAGGGAAGAAAGCATAATAATGCTCTGCATATCTCCATTGAATACAGGGGCACTACCCTGAATCATGTTCTGGTGGATACAAGTTAATCGTTGAATGTCTTACCCAAGAATGCTTTGGACATATTAGATTGTGAAGAACTCACATTGAATCCTAGTAATATTGTGGTGAGGGCCTTCGATGGTTCCAAAATAATGATGCATGGGGAGATGGACATACCTATTACAGTTGGTACTCAAACTTTTGACTCCACTTTCTACGTGATGGACATCCGCCTGTCTTACTCATGTTTATTGGGTCAACCTTGGATCCACGGGGCTGGTGTTATTACTTCTACTCTGCATCAAATGTTGAAGTACCCAATTAACGGAAAGATTTTCATAGTCCATGGCGAGGAAGAATACATGGTAAGCCACCTGAAATCTTTCAGGTATGTTGAGATGGACGACGAGTTCATTGAGACCCCCTACCAGAACTTTGAGGAGGTTCCTTAGACAATTGATGTGACCAAAACTACTACTAATGTCTAGAAGATTACCAGACCTCCATTGAAGATGGCTTCTCTGAAGGATGCCAAAGCAGTAGTCGAGGAAGGTGGGTGTACCATTTGGGGCCAACTTTCGGATATCCCGTACAAATCTGACAAGTTTGGTTTGGATTTTACTTCAGGGGCCCAAAGAGTTGTTCGTCGTGCTAGAGCTGGAGGACCACCACTACACATCAGCAACCACGAGATCAATGCTTTGGAGGACAATGACAATGACTGCGACATGGACAAATGGATCTTCCCAACTATCAGCGGTGGACTCGACAATTGGGAGGCCAAGGATTTTGTTCCTATTACTTTTATTCAAGAGTAATTGTCTTTTTGTTTTTTTTGGGAATATGTAATATTTGAACAATTTGAACTCTAAAGTCTTGTGTCTTACCTGAGGCACAATGGTCTGTTTTGTGAGGGTTATTACTTCATCTTCATATGTCATTAATAAATCATTGAAGATTTTGCATACAAATTTTCCGCTCTCTGTCTTTCTTTTCTGATTTTATTTTATCAAAAATAGCTATGCTCTCTTAAACACACCCACATATCAAACTGCAGATCCACATCCACTCGGGATCCCATTGGTAACAGTTCTGCTATTGTCAATTATGACTTTGAAAATACGATCTATCAAGCCGAGGACGAAGGTGAGGAAGATTGCGAAGTACCAGGAGAGCTTTCCAGACTGTTACAAAAGGAGGAAAGGGAAATACAGCCTCATGAAGAGTCGGTTGAGACAAAAAACTTGGGTATTGAAGAGGATAAGAAAGAAGTCAAGATAGGTGCCGATCTGGAGCATAATGTCAAAAAGCGGTTAATTCAGATGTTACATGACTATGTTAAGGTCTTTGCCTGGTCATACAAAGACATGCCAGGGCTGGACACTGATATTGTGGTTCACCGCCTGCCAACAAAAGAAGACTGCCCTTCTGTGAAGCAAAAGGTCTATCGTATGCGACCAGAGATGTCAGAAAAGATCAAAACCTAAGTCAAGAAACAGTTCAACACCAGTTTATTAGACGTTACTTCTTATCCACAATGGGTTGCTAATGTTGATCTGCTACCTAAGAAGGACGATAAAGTACGCATGTGTTTGGATTATATAGACTTAAACAGGGCAAGCCCCAAGGATGACTTTCCGCTTCCCCATATTGATGTTCTGGTTGACAACACAACACAACACAAGATATTCTCCTTCATGGATGGTTTCTCCGGGTATAATCAGATCAAAATGGCACTTGAAGATATGGAGAAAACAACCTTCGTCACATGGTGTGGCACTTTATGCTACAAAGTTATGCCATTTGGGTTAAAGAATGTCGATGCAACCTATCAGCGTGCCATGGTAGCCTTGTTTCACGATATAATCTATCACGAGATAGAGGTCTACATCGATGATATGATAGCCATGTCTCAGGCTGAAGAGGAGCACCTTGATCACCTGCAGAAGCTGTTTGAAAGACTGAAAAAGTACAAATTGAGGCTGAACCCGAATAAGTGGACTTTTGAGGTAAGATCTAGTAAGCTCTTAGGCTTCATTGTCAGCAACAAAGGTATTGAAGTAGACCATGCAAAGGTTAAAGATATACAATAAATGCCAACTCCCCACACTGAGAAGGAGGTTAGGGGATTCTTGGGATGTCTAAACTATATTGCCATATTCATTTCCCATCTAACCGCTACTTGTGAGTCAATCTTCAAATTATTGAAGAAAGATCAAGCAGTGAAGTGGAATGATGATTGCCAGACTGCCTTTGACAAAATCAAGGAATATCTTCAAGAGCCTCCAATTTTGATGTCGCCGGTTGAGGGGAGACCTCTGATCATGTAATTAACAGTGTTAGATAACTCAATGGGGTGTGTGCTAGGGCAGCATGACGAGTATGGTCGAAAAGAGCATGCAATATACTACCTTAGTAAAAAGTTTACCGATTGTGAGACCAGATACTCACTGCTCGAGAAAACTTGTTGCGCTTTGGCATGAGCTGCTCGCTGACTGAGACAATATATGTTAACTCACACTACTTTGTTGATATCTAAAATGGATCCTAGCAAATACATCTTTGAGAAGCCCGCTCTCTCTAGAAGAATAGCAAGATGGCAAATGATCCTGACCGAATATGATATTTACTATACAACCCAGCAAGTAATCAAGGGAAGTGTATTAGCTGATCATTTAGCTCAACAGGATGTGGACGACTACTAATCCATGAATTTTGAGTTCTCGGATGAGAACATCATGTTAGTGATTGATTATGAAGAACCTGGACTGGATGAAGGACCTGAAAAAGGATCCTGATGGACTATGGTTTTTGACAGAGCTTCCAGTGCGCTCGGAAATGGCATCGGTGATGTGATCATTTCTTCCGAAGGCTGTCATACTCCTTTCACTGCCAGGCTATGTTTCAATTGTACCAACAACATGGCTTAATATGAAGCATGCATCATGGGCCTCAAAGCTGCTATCAACTTGAGGATCAAATTCTTTAGTGTATTTAGAGACTCGGCCCTAGTAATCAGTCAAATCAAGGGAGAATGGGACACGAAGCATCCTAATCTCATCCCTTATCGAGAGCATGTGTTGACACTAATTCCACACTTTGAAGAAGTTACCTTTGAGCATTTTCCACGAGAGGAAAATCAACTAGCGGACGCACTAGCTCATATGTCATCCATGTTCAAGGTCAGGTGGGATAATGAAGCTCCTCATATCACTATTGAGAGAATGGACAAACCAGCATACTGTCATGAGATTGATACTGAAGAAGTAGTGGATAAGCTGAAGCTACCAACAGAAAACACAGAGCCGCCACCGAACTTTATTTATCCCGAAGGAAGGAGAAATATCGATAAAACCACAAGGGAATGGATAAGATGGTCTTGCGACCAAGAGAAAGGGTAAGGGAGTCGGTTATGCAAGGGGAAGGTATTAGTACCCCTCGCATCCGTTGTACTCAATGGGATATGTCTTGTTTGTTTGTCTTAAAGGGTGTGTTTATCTACAACTATGCTTGCTTAAGGGGAAATGAAAGGTTTTTGATTATTGCGTTCATGAGGGTTTCGCGACCCTTTGCCTACGTATCTAATGAAGAAATCAGAACACCGTAGTTCCTCTAGAAAATGGTTGGTTTGTTTGTGTTTTTTAGTGGGCGACGTTAACGCACGCATTCTAGAAATAGGCACGGCCGGTATCGCGGTAGAACAGAGATAACATGCCCTTTTGGGGGAGTTTTGATTTGTTGAGTGTTTTGCGGGTTTTAAGATAAATTCAAGTAATGATTAAAGAGTGTTTTTTTTGGATTTTTGGTTTGTTTTGGAAGTTTAATTTTAATTACAAAAGAAGAAGGGGGTAAAGGGGGAAACTGGAAAAAACAAAAGCCCTAATGTTGTCATGCATGGGTTTCATCCTAAGGTCTAATTAGTCCTCATCTTAAAGAAGAAGAAACTAACATCCTAAGGAAGCATGTCATAGGTAAGAGGAGGCGGTGTTTGTGAAGAGTGGTCATGTGTGGTGATCATGGCAAGAGTGAAAAAATGTGTAGTATTAGGAGAGGTGTGAATGAAATGCTTGGGGTATGGGAATTGGATCGGGTTATGATTAACCAAGGGGCATGCTTGGTTAATCTTGTGAGAGTAGGTGCTCCTACCCTCCACTATGAGACCCTTTGTGCATGGCATCACTTGGTATATAGACCACAGTGGTTAATTCGGGTTATGGATAACCAAGGGCAAAACTTGATTAACCTCGTGAGAATGGCCAGGCCCAAACTCAACTATGAGACCCTTTAAGAAGACGCTTGGTACGTGGACCAAGGGGAGAGAAATTGCTTCAGTAGATAAGATAAAAAGCCCATACAAGGTGGTTATATGCATGCTCCTAAAGAGTGGGACTAGCGTGGCGCTAGTATTCTAAACGACCAATTGAAACAATCGATCGAATAGTTGTCACTGTAGAATAGCCCAGGACCAAACTATGAAATGTGTGCGAGTGTGTGTTTTGTCGGTGGATACCTGTTCATTGATGATGAACCCAAGAGGAGGCCAAGTGTTCTTATTTGGACAAAATATGAATGATTAGAAATTTAAACATACAGAGAAAAATAGGAAAAGAACAAAACTCTAAATTATTACAGACCATATGGGGATGGGGGTACAAGTGTTTATGAATGGGGATGAATCGGGTGGATAATACGCTTAATAGTCTAGATAATCAAACAATACAACCCAATTAAAATATTAAACAATTAATTAAATTGAACCATTTTATTCGATACCATTAATTAACCAAATAATTAATGATATTAAATAATATTTTTCAATATAATTAATTTTTGAATCAAAAGTATATTTTTGTATTATTATATATTTTTTTTTTTTTAAATTAAGAAATATTAAAAACAAAAGGAAATTAAAAATCAAAATTCTAATATTTCGTAATTTTATTATGCCAAGAAAATCAAGCAAGAATTTGATTAAAAGAAAATACAAAATTTAAAGAGGAATGTCCAAAAAGGGAAACAGGGGGGTGTATGGAGTAAAACGAGTTGGGCTGGTTTGAAGGAAATTTGGATGGGCTATGAGCCCATATGGTGCATATAAAAAAGTAGGTTAACAAAATAAAATAAAATAAACTGATGGGCCAGACCGGGTCAATGGGGTCTGGACCCAACTCAATCAAAACGAAAGGGTCAGTGAAACCCTTAACCAACGCTTCCTATCCCTTCAAAACAATGACAAAGCCTCTCTCGCCTAACCTCTCAAATTGAGTTCCCAGCTTTCACCATCATCTCTCTCGCGATAAACAAACAACAACAGCAAATGTCAACCTCACATCTTGGACACAGGCACGGTGAAAAGGGTGTAAGCGCAAGCATGCGACCAAAGTCCTAAATCTCGATTAAAACCCGTAATTCCCTCATTCATTGACATCCTCGGATCATTGCCACATGCATACGGAGAGCAGATACAAAAATGAAACAAAAGTATAGAGTAATTCGATGATAGAAGTAAGTTACAAACCTGGTTTTTCTTTCTTCTATTCAGCTTCACTCTTGTGCGAAATTGGCCATTGTTATATCTGTTATGCGTCAACTTTCTATTTCTTGTTGCGCTTTCGTTTCTCAGATCGATGAAATCGATAGTGCTTTCAGGTACGTGTTTTCGACTCTTCTTCTTCTCCGATTCTGTATTTTTTGTCTTTTGTATTGTTGTTTTGTTCAGTGTGTATCACTGTTGTTGCTTGGTGATAGTCGTCGTTGTTGTTTGGTGAGCAGCGTGAGTGAAGACGATGCGATTTTTAGTGGTACGGTTGTGGAGAGTTAATGGCTATTCTGTGCATTTGCATAGAGTTGGTGTTCGTTGAAGGAACATGTTGATTATGGTGAGGATGATGCATGAGGACTGAGTTGAAGTTGGGAGGTTGATGTGCAGTTTTTCTGGTTTGTTGGTTTTGACTGATGCAGTTTTTCTGGTCTGTTGGCTTTGACTGATGCAGTTTTTCTGTTTGTTGGTTTTGGTTTGATGCAGTTCTTCTGTTTGTTGGTCTTGACTGATGCAGTTTTCTGTTTGTTGGTTTTGACTGATGCAGTTTGTTTTTGGTCTGTTGAAGGTTTTTTGTGGTTTTGTTTAAGGGGTTACTGAAGAGAATAGAGAGATATTTGCAGTGTATTAATGGTGACAGATGATTTTGTGGTTTCGTATCTGAATGAACAGGGAGACTGCGGTTATGGTGTTTGCAGGGATTTGAGAGTTGTGTATTAAGCAGAGGTTTAGCAAGCTCTTTGAGGTGACTTTTTTTCAATGATTTTTGTATGTTTGAGCAGAATTTTTAGGGGTGATTTTTTGTTGTATTCTCTTGTTGCTTCGTATCTTCTGCCTATGTTTTTCTGTCTTTGGCTGTTTGTTTTATAACAGCTGAGAGATGGGAGTTGGAGGGAAAGTGTATGAGATTTGAACATTGTTGGAAAGCTGACTTGTGGCTTTAGAATCCAGGTGGCTTTGCCTATTTTTGTGCAATGTTACAGCAGTTTTTTGGACTGTTTTGGGCAAATTTAATGCAGGTTATATCTTTCCTCTTTCTCTCTCAATGATGCCAAGATATTGTGCTTTTTCTTTGAAAATTCTGAAGGGTTTGTCTCTTTTGGAAAATGATGATGCACTAGGGTGTTTGGGCTAATGAGCTTGCACTATTGTTTTGTTTAATATTGCATTTTCTTTGTCATAGTCATGTTGCTGCTGCTTGTTTGCTAGCCTGCTATGCTTGTTGTTTTGGCTTTGCTTGGCCTGCTGGCCTGCTGCTCTTTGCGCTATGCTTTGTTTGCTGTTGTTTGTTCATATTGCAGCCTTGCTTGCTTGGCCTGCTGGCCTGTTGCTCTTTGCGCTATGCTTTATTTGCTGTTACTTTTTTTGTTTGCTGGCCTGCGGCTTTTTCTCATTGGCAATTTTTCTTTTCTCCCTTTTTGTGAACCAAAGAGGACAAATCTTTGTGATTTGCAATTTGGGAGAAAATAAAACATGATAAAAAAATATCTCCCTCTTTAACTGATTCCAAAAGGCAAACCCTTATGATGAGATATCAATCAATTAATTCTTGTTTGAATTTTTTTTTCATGTGTTTGATCGCTAACTTTTCTTTTTCCTTGTTTCATGAGAACGATTATTGGACGGTCCAAAGCGAGATTGAATGTTGAAAATACCATGGCGAGGAGTGAAGATGAAGACTTGAAGATGAAGACTTGAAGAAACACAAATTATTTCTCTCTTTTCTTTGTAAACAAAACGAATGTAATTTGTATTCCAATAATTGTAATTTATGATTTCACATGCTCTGTAATCTGTCCAAAAAATGTAATGAACACGAAAGCTTGAATGCTATATTTTTGAATGAATTCTTTTGTATGGAAATTAAACAACTCTCGATCTTTGATTGAAAATGGCAATTCCTACGTGAATGATTTGAATGCATCCTTTGGACTTTGTAAATTAAACTTCAAGAAATTGTAAGCAATTGTTATAACTTGTATTCCAAACAAATCACGCGCCTTATCTTTCAAAACCCAATCAAACTCTCAAACAAAATAAATGTTTAAGAATTTAATTCGACTGGTTAATTTGAACCCAAAACACCGGTCGCTTGAACCTTGATCTTCATATCATGCCTGAACCACACTCGCACTTCTCGACAAAAAACCTAATTTTTTATATTCACATCGCAAGTAACTTGTAACTTAAGTAACAAAACAAAGTCTTGATCATCATGAACCCTCAACCTCGTTTCTTATGCCCAAACTCCACATTTGTCAATCCAAACTTCAATTTCTCGACTTCATGGCTTAAAGACTTTAAGAAGAAACTTGAAATGCGAAGAGATGAAATTCTTGACCTAATGCATTGAGCTTTGAGCCATCCTCGAGGCAAGCGAAAGAAACATCTTCACAGAAACCAAAAAATCGAAACCCTAGCATCTTGACCAACATCCATAGGGAAATAAACCCTAATCCAGGCTCCGATAAATTGAGCGAGAATCAACCTTGTATCGTGATGACAAAATTTTTTCCACGATCCACTAATCGAGAACCATATGTGCTTCCTTTTTACCTGATAAGAACCTCAAAACTAGATTAGACATAAAGAGGGCGCAACCCTAAAACTTCAAACTAAAGCGCTTGATTCCCTGAGATGCGGTATATGCACATGACTGAATAATAAAATGATGCAAATGAAATGCAAAGTCCAAAGCCAGACAAAAATAAAGAGATAGGGCAAATTTGGGGTACGACAACTGCCCCTATTTAATCGTCTTAAACCTGGATGTGAGATTGGCGTCGACCTTTTGGAAGTTCCAGGTGGAAGATGATTAAATACCAAGACCCGAAATTTTCCCTGGAGAGATAGTGTGAGTTTTATTCATTGGTGTGAATGTCTGTTGGGGAAAGATAAACCGGTCTTCTGGTGAACTGGTCATGAGGGATAAAACATGGTCGAAAAAGGGGAGCTTGTACTGGGGTAATGGTGCCAATACAAGGTTTTTGAGGGAGCAGGTGGTGGAATGACTGAGAGGATATGGCTGACAATGTCGTGATGAATGAAAGTAGAATTACTTGAAAAAATGATAACTTAAATGCAATGAGTAGAACTTGAGGATGACAGAGAATCTATCAAGCGGTACTTCACGACCCAAAAAAGAAATGTAAAGATAATGGGTAAAGATCGTCGTATAATATATGACCCAAGAGAAAGGTAAAGATGATGGGTAAAGATCGGCATATAATCTATGACCCATGAGAAAGATAAAGTGAGGGTAAGACCTACGGAAGACCTACGACCCTAAAAAGATAACGTGAGGGTAAGACCTACGAGCGACCTACGACCCTAGAAAAGATAACGTGAGGGTAAGACCTACGAGCGACCTACGACCTTAGCAAAGATAACGTGAGGGTAAGACCTACGAGTGACCTACGACCCTAAAAAGATAACGTGAGGGTAAGACCTAGGAGCGACCTACGACCCTAGCAAAGATAACGTGAGGGTAAGACCTACGAGCGACCTACGACCCTAGCAAAGATAACATGAGGGTAAGACCTACCAGCGACCTATGACCCTATGAAAGATAGCGTGAGGGTAAGACCTACGAGCGACCTACGACCCTATGAAAGATAGCGTGAAGGTAAGACCTACGAGCGACCTATGGCCCTATAAAAGATAACATGAGGGTAAGACCTACGAGCGACCTACAACCCTATAAAAGATAACGTGAGGGTAAAACCTACGAGCGACCTACGACCCTATAAAAGATAACATGAGGGTAAGACCTACGAGCGACCTACGACCCTATGAAAGATAACATGAGGGTAAGACCTACGAGCGACCTACGACCCTATAAAAGATAACATGAGGGTAAGACCTACGAGCGACCTACGACCCTATAAAAGATAACGTGAGGGTAAGACCTACGAGTGACCTACGACCCTATGAAAGATAACGTGAGTGTAAGACCTACGAGCGACCTACGACCCTATAAAAGATAACGTGAGGGTAAGACCTACGAGCGACCTACGACCCTATGTAAGATAACGTGAGGGTAAGACCTACGAGCGACCTACGACCCTATAAATGATGACGTGAGGGTAAGACCTACGAGCGACCTACGCCCCTATAAAAGATAACATGGGGATAAGACCTACGAGCGACCTACGACCCTATAAAAGATAACGTGAGGGTAAGACCTACGAGCGACCTACGACCCTATGAAAGATAACGTGAGGGTAAGACCTACGAGCGACCTACGACCCTATAAAAGATAACGTGAGGGTAAGACCTACGACCCTATAAAAGATAACGTGAGGGTAAGACCTAAGAGCGACCTACGACCCTATAAAAGATAACATGAGGGTAAGACCTACGAGCGACCTACAACCCTATGAAAGATAATGTGAGTATTGAGAGTTGGGGGAGTACGACGTAATGGCACTATGGTTTATTTTAGTTGGTAATGTAATAACAAATGTTAATTGGGAATTATGAGGATGAAATTCTTTGTGAGGATGTTTTGTTGATTTGGGCATTGATCTGGCTCATGCTTCATATGCATTTGAAGTGTGACATGATGATCCATGGACATGTTGTGCGTTTGAGGATGCAATGTAATATGTCATGATGATTATTGTATGAAAAATGTCAAAAACTCATTAGGATCTGTTGTCCGTCATCTCGAGGTACCAATATGGACTGGTGCTTGAAAACTGTGAGAATTGAGTTAGCCTTGTCGAGTTCACTGGGGAATTGAATCTTGCTGAGGAGAAATGACTTGATCTGACTTCCTTCATGTGTTGGACTTCTTGTGGATGACTGAATCAAATGCCCCAAGTTTTCTCTATTGCCAGGGAGGAAAGGGCCCTGTCTGACTTTCCTTACTTCACGAACCACTTGGGGATTAGGAAATGGACATTAGTGTCTTCAGATGCCCCGAGTTCACTTCATTGCTGGAGAGTTGCATGTTTAAACATCTGCAGGGAATGATGATGATTCCGAGGACGTTAACTGAACCAAAGTGAACATCATGACGCTTTTAGCTTGATTGAATTTGTACGGATGACAGGAATTTGCTTGAGTAGCTCCATAAGAGGGGAAGAGGAATGCCCCTGTCTTCAAGGGTCTCTTTGAGTGGAATGCTGGAAGATTCGTGTCATAATACGGTGTAAAGTGGCGTGCCCTAATATCTGCCTCTGATCATGGATTTTTGTAGAGATTTGTTGAATCTCGACGTAACTTCCCCAGGTTGCACAAATTTTGAATAGGTTACTCAGCCTGATTCCCCCAGTTTGAATTTTAAAGAGATTTATCGACATGATTGCTTCTGATCGACTGGAAAAATATATGAAGAGATTTATCGATGTGATAGCCTATGATTGGTAGCTTGAGGAAATGCCCCAGAATAAGATCAATCTTTGTTTTGACAAGTTTCTGCAGCAATTCGTCCTTTCGAGATGACCGTGTTTTCAATTGATGCTCATCACGCAAGCTTACTTGATATTCAAGAACTTATTTATATGCAACGAATGTTTGTCTAAGAATGATGAATCTAATGCGAATTCTATGTTTGTCTTGAAGTTCGAAAAAATTTCATTGAAATGATGTCGAAGCATCATTTTTTTTATGAATAGGTGACGTGTTACCAAATCAAATTTTAGTACATCCCTGAGGAGTCAGGTTTCCGTATTCTCTCTACAGTATTGCTTTTGAATTAATCCATGCTTCAGTTAGGACTTTTAAGGGTTGTAATGTGGTCTGGTTCACGGTTTTAGAAAAAAGATTTAAGGCTCAAAATTATTTGGTGCCCACCCATTCTCCATGATGTTCTCCATTCCTATGTTCAGTTAACTCGATACGAGCACTCATCTCCTGAGAAGAGAGTTTGCGATAATTTAGGAACCACAGGTGTTTCTAAGACCCGACAATCACTGGCTTCTCGGCGTCTGATCACTTGATCTTGTTCTTTGCTGAGGATTATTATTATTATTTTTATTTTATTTTATTTTATTTATTTCGCTTTCCCTAATTTTTCCTCGACAATTTCTTGATTTTGAAGTTGCAGTCCAGCGGGATGCCCTGACTTTTGCCTAAGTCTCCTTTTTTTCAAGTTTTGACTTAACGGGGCTTTTTGTCTCTTTCTTTTTGAACAAGTTATTGATCTTTGCACCATATTCGAATTGTTGGAAATGGTTGTGGTTGTCTGAGTTCTGGATAGATGAAGACTAACTGTTATGGTATCGTCATTTGCTGACCTCCTGATTGTGCAAGAGATACCCATCGGGATATTGTTCTCTTCGATGCACGCTTCTGGTAGGTGACGGTTTATCATTATGGTGTCGACTTCTCCTAGCCCTTTGATGGATAACCATTGTTGTATCGCTAGGAACTCCCTCTTGATGAGTTTTGGATGCTCGATCGGATTAACTAAAATCTACTTGCCCCGG
The DNA here is from genome assembly GCA_948472305.1 of Vicia faba. NCBI lineage: Eukaryota > Viridiplantae > Streptophyta > Magnoliopsida > Fabales > Fabaceae > Vicia > Vicia faba. Next base: position 990,489,393 of record OX451740.1, on the reverse strand, counting down.
GGTTAAAATTGAGGGTTTTTGTGTAAAAGAAACTCCTACTTCAAAGCTCGAAAGGGTTGACGAGGGTCTATCTTCCTTATAAATCCGGTGTTTGGGGATTTGAAACAATGCCTGTACATCATCATCAAGGTTTTATTCAAAAGCATACCGTTCGAGAATCTAAGTATCAGATCTTCATCATCCTCCCTCAAGAGTTATTTTTTTTCTCTTTAAATTAAAAAGAGTTAAGCATCAAAAGCAAGTACAATAACAAAACGTAAATGAGTGAATATGAATGGATTAGTTCAAGACAAACACAGTCAATGCATGGTGATTCAATATAAAAAGACAAACAATCTTGCATACAATGGGTACTGAACAAAACAAGAAAGATTACAAATGATAATTCAAATGAAATTAGAAATTTCCATGCTCAGGAGACTTCTTCAGCCCTGGCTCAAATAAGGAGACGCTCTTGCAGTCTTGACACCTTTCTCAGCAAGGGGATTCAGTCCATTATCAGACCCTTTGGAGTGAACATGATAACTTTGGCATCAAGGAGGTCTTGAATTTTGTTTTTTAATGCCCTACAATTCTCAATTGTGTGGCCTGGAGCCCCTGAATGGAATTCGCAACAAGCACTGACATCATACCCTCGTGGGAGGGGATTTGGTGTTGGACCAAGTTCACGCAGTTGAACCAACTAATTGGCCAACAACTGAGGGAGAAATTGAGCATAAGACATGGGAATGGGATCCACCCTCTTTTCAATAACTTTCTTCCTCTTTCGTCCTTGTTGCCCCTGGGGTTGATGACTCGGCTGAAAAGACCCTGATCATGCTCGCTGAACATGCATTTATCTTTGTGTGTACTGATGTTGATGATGGATTGACTGATGCTGAGTCGCCCGCGGTTGTTGAGCTGAGATTGTAGCACATGCTCGAGGAACATTAGGATGAACAAATAATGTTTGACGGTGCAGAGATTGATCTTGACGATGGACCGGGGCCTTTCCTTTGTTGATAGTAGCACTAGTCTCTCCTTATTTCTTCTTGAGGAGTCCAAAGCAAGGTTTCTTGTTACTTCCATTGATAGCGCTAGATGTACCTTGAATTTTTCCTTACTTGAGGCCATCTTCAATACATTCCCCGATGGTAACCAAGTTCGAAAAGGAGGTCGAAATACTATCGAGTATATGTTAGAGATATGGGTCTTGCAGGGTGCCCACGAACAAATAAGTCAATTCACGATCCAAGAGAGGAGGCTGGACCCTTGCAACCAGTTCACGCCACCTCTGAGCGTACTCTTTGAAGGACTCTTTAGATTTTTGTACCATCCCTTGGAGCTGAGTACGAATAAGAGTCATGGCAGTATTGTAATGGTAATGTTTCAAAAAAGCATCAACAAGCTCTCCCCAAGTACTGACATGAGATCTTTCCAATTGCATATACCAATCCAACGATGCCCCGGTCAAGCTGTCTTGAAAGAAATGCATGAGTAAAGGTTCATTTTCAGCATAGGCAGCCATTTTGCGACAATAAGAACGGAGATGAGTCTCTGGGCAAGAAGTGTCTTTATATTTGTCAAACTCTGGGACTTTGAACTTGGGAGTAATAACTACCCCAGGCACGAGGCACATTGCAGCAGTATTGAATCCGGAAGCCTTGATACCCTCCATGGCTCTAAGTCTCTCTTCGAGAGCATGATACATTTTGCAGTTTCAGCAACCCCGGCAACAAGATTCACTTGGGGTTCATCGAGATCAATAACATCATGATGATCGTCGATATCATTCCTAGGAGCACCGATAGGAGTCTCAACATGTGCATTGTCATTTCTCCCATTAGCAGAAGTGGAAGGAGCATCAGTAGTAAGCTTGGCAACACTTTGGTGTAGTTCTTCTTGACCCTTGATCACGGCATGAAGATTTTCCATGAGTTGATCCATGCGAGTACCCATAGTGCCCATATCCCGACGGAGTGCATTCTGATTCTCTTCAAAAAGATCCATTAGCCTTTGCTGGTTGCCTCTGGTATGGTAAGGATGTGGATAAGTCGTCTTCGCTGTTTACTGGATTCTGAGAAAGGGGACCCCAATGAGTTTTTGTTGTGAAAAAATGAATGCATGGTAATATGGATGAATGCTTTATCTTCATTTCTGATGAGACCCAAAGACTCGTCTATCTTTTTAAAATTTCCTTTTTTGAAAAGCTATATCAACAAGACTTGTCTTTGGATTTCCCTAGATATGAGATGTATATACATAATGATATGATGTCATGGTATGTTATAGCATGAAGTCTCAGCCCCACATATTCTGGATAACCATTGCGTAGCTCGTTGCACAGGCTGAAAGTAACAGGATCAAAAGTTTGACGTCATAGGCATGGAGTCAAAGTAACCACCCACGAGGTATGTACTAGGGGTTTATCACCTGCCGAACAAGGTTCTAAAGAGTTCTCGAAGTCTACGCTCTTCCTTTGGATATTACCGACGTCCCAATTACTTGGTAATCAGTAATATTCGTAGGAAAAACTCGTCCGAGTGCAATATCGCGTGACGACTACTTCCGAATTACTCCGTTACAGTCTCCACACTGCACCTAAAAGGCCAGGATGGGTTAATGGTTCTACGGCCCTCAGCTTCTCGAGTTCCCAGGTCGAAAGCAACGACGTCTTCCCGATTACTCGGTAAACATCACTACTTTCAAGGGGACCTCCACTGAGTGGGGGATTTTCATGCCTCATTCTTAGGGATTACTTCCTCAAAGTTAACATGACTATACCGCCTGTCCTAATCCTATGTGTAACCCAAGTCCGGGTATAGGACTTATCAGAAGTAATCACCAAACCCCACATCACAATGTATCCAGAATATGTGAGTAGCAACAATATATGCAATATATACAAAAGAATAAAATAAATAAAGAAATAAAATAGTAAAGCAAGATAAAGCGAATAAATAAACACCCAAAAAGACAAATAAACAAAACTAAGAGAGACTCGCTAAAGTTCCCCAGCAGAGTCGCCAGCTAAAGCTACCGGCAGAAAACACAGAGCCGCCACCGAACTTTATTTATCCCGAAGGAAGGGGAAATATAGATAAAACCACAAGGGAATGGATAAGATGGTCTTGCAACCAAGAGAAAGGGTAAGGGAGTCGGTTATGCGAGGGGAAGGTATTAGCACCCCTCGCATCCGTTGTACTCAACGGGATCCTTTTTATTTGTTTGTCTTGGGTGTATTTATCTACAACTATGCTTGCTTAAGGGGAAATGAAAGGTTTTTGATTATTGCGTTCGTGAGGGTTTCACGACCCTTTGCCTACGTATCTAATGAAGGAATCAGAACATTGTAGTTCCTCTAGAAAATGGTTGGTTTGTTTGTGTTTTTTAGTGGGCGACATTAACGCACGCATTCTAGCAATAGGCACGACCGGTATCGCGGTAGAACGGAGATAACATGCCCTTTTGGGGGAGTTTTGATTTGTTGAGTGTTTTGCGGGTTTTAAGATAAATTCAAGTAATGATTAAAGAGTGTTTTTTTGGATTTTTGGTTTGTTTAGGAAGTTTAATTTTAATTACAAAAGAAGAAGGGGGTAAAGGGGGAAACTGGAAAAAACAAAAGCCCTAATGTTGTCATTCATGGGTTTCATCCTAAGGTCTAATTAGTCCGCATCTTAAAGAAGAAGAAACTAACATCCTAAGGGAGCATGTCATAGGTAAGAGGAGGCGGTGTTTGTGAAGAGTGGTCGTGTGTGGTGATCATGGCAAGAGTGGCAAAATGTGTAGTATTAGGAGAGGTGTGAATGAAATGCTTGGGGTATGGGAATTGGATCGGGTTATGATTAACCAAGGGGCATGCTTGGTTAATCTTTTGAGAGTAGGTGCTCCTACCCTCCACTATGAGACCCTTTGCGCATGCCATCACTTGGTATATGGACCACAGTGGTTGATTCGGGTTATGGTTAACCAAGGGCAAAACTTGATTAACCTCGTGAGAATGGCCAGGCCCAAACTCAACTATGAGACCCTTTAAGAAGACACTTGGTATGTGGACCAAGGGGAGAGAAATTGCTTCAGTAGATAAGATAAAAAGCCCATACAAGGTGGCTATATGCATGCTCCTAAAGAGTGGGACTAGCGTGGCGCTAGTATTCTAAACGACCAATTGAAACAATCGATCGAATAGTTGTCATTGTAGAATAGCCCAGGACCAAACTATGAAATGTGTGCGAGTGCATGTTTTGTCGGTGGATACCTGTTCATTGATGATGAGCCCAAGAGGAGGCCAAGTGTTCTACTTTGGACAAAATATGAATGATTAGCAATTTAAACATACAGAGAAAAATAGGAAAAGAACAAAACTCTAAATTATTACACACCATATGGGGATGGGGGTACAAGTGTTTATGAATGGGGATGAATCAGATGGATAATACGCTTAATAGTCTAGATAATCAAACAATACAACCCAATTGAAATATTAAACAATTAATTAAATTGAACCATTTTATTCGATACCATTAATTATCTAAATAATTAATGATATCAAATAATATTTTTCAATATAATTAACTTTTTGAAACAAAAGTATATTTTTGTATTATTACTATTATTTTTTTTTATTTTAAAATTAAGAGATATTAAAAACAAAAGGAAATTAAAAATCAAAATTCTAACATTTCGTAATTTTATCATGCCAAGAAAATCAAGAAAGAATTTGATTAAAAGAAAATACAAAATTTAAAGAGGAATGTCCAAAAAGGGAAACATGGGGTGTATGGAGTAAAACGAGTTGGGATGGTTTGAAGGAAATTTGGATGGGCTATGAGCCCATATGGTGCATATAAAAAAGCAGGTTAACAAAATAAAATAAAATAAACTGTTGGGCTAGACCGGGTCAATGGGGTATGGACCCAACTCAATCAAAACGAAAGGGTTAGTGAAACCCTTAACCAACACTTCTTATCCCTTTAAAACAAAGAAAAAGCCTCTCTCGCCTAACCTCTCAAATTGACTTCCCAGCTTTCACCATCACCTCTCTCGCGATAAACAAACAACAATAGCAAATTTCAAGCTCACATCTTGGACACAGGCACAGTGAAAAGGGTATAAGCGCAAGCAGGCGACCAAAGTCCTAAATCTCGATCGAAACCCGTAATTCCCTCATTCATTGACATCCTCTGATCATCGCCACATGCATATGGAGAGCAGATACAAAAATGAAACAAAAGTAAAGAGTAATTCGATGATAGAAGTAAGTTACAAACCTGGTTTTTCTTTCTTCTATTCTGCTTCACTCTTATGCGAAATTGGCCATTGTTATATCTGTTATGCGTCGACTTTCTATTTGTTGTTGTGCTTTTATTTCTCGGATCGATAAAATCGATAGTGCTTTCAGGTACATGTTGTCGACTCTTCTTCTTCTCCGATTCTGTATTTTTTGTCTTTTGTATTGTTGTTTTGTTCGGTGTGTATCATTGTTGTTGCTTGGTTATAGTCGTCGTCGTTGTTTGGTGAGCAGCGTGAGTGAAGACGATGCGATTTTTAGTGGTATGGTTGTGGAGAGTTGATGGAGATTTTGTGCATTTGCATAGAGTTGGTGTTTGTTGAAGGAACATGTTGATTATGGTGAGGGTGATGCATGAGGACTGAGTTGAAGTTGGAAGGTTGATGTGCAGTTTTTCTAGTTTGTTGGTTTTGACTGATGCAGTTTTTGTGGTCTGTTGGCTTTGACTGATGCAGTTTTTCTGTTTGTTGGTTTTGGTTTGATGCAGTTCTTCTGTTGTTGGTCTTGACTGATGCATTTTTTCTGTTTGTTGGTTTTGACTGATGCAGTTTGTTTTTGGTCTGTTGAAGGTTTTTTGTGGTTTTGTTTAAGGGGTTACTGAAGAGAATAGAGAGATATTTGCAGTGTATTAATGGTGACAAATGATTTTGTGGTTTCGTTTATGAATGAACAGGGAGACTGCGGTTATGGTGTTTGCAGGGATTTGAGAGTTGTGTATTGAGCAGAGGTTTAGCAAGCTCTTTGAGGTGACTTTTTTTCAATGATTTTTGTATGTTTGAGCAGAATTTTTAGGGGTGATTTTTTGTTGTATTCTCTTGTTGCTTCGTATCTTCTACCTATGTTTTTCTGTCTTTGGCTATTTGTTTTATAACAGCTGAGAGATGGGAGTTGGAGGGAAAGTGTATGAGATTTGAACATTGTTGGAAAGCTGACTTGTGGCTTTGCCTATTTTTGTGCAATGTTACAGCATTTTTTTGGACTGTTTTGGGCAAATTTAATGCAGGTTATATCTTTCCTCTTTCTCTCTCAATGATGCCAAGCTATTGTGCTTTTTCTTTGAAAATTCTGAAGGGTTTGTCTCTTTTGGAAAATGATGATGCACTAGGGTGTTTGGGCTAATGAGCTTGCACTATTGTTTTGTTTAATATTGCATTTTCTTTGTCATAGTCATGCTGCTGCTGCTTGTTTGCTAGCCTGCTATGCTTGTTGTTTTGGCTTTGCTTGGCCTGCTGGCCTGCTGGTCTTTGCGCTATGCTTTGTTTGTTGTTGTTTGTTCATATTGCAGCCTTGCTTGCTTGGCCTGCTGGCCTGTTGCTCTTTGCGCTATGCTTTATTTGCTGTTACTTTTTTTGTTTGCTGGCCTGCGGCTTTTTCTCATTGGCAATTTTTCTTTTCTCCCTTTTTGTGAACCAAAGAGGACAAATCTTTGTGATTTGCAATTTGGGAGAAAATAAAACATGATAAAAAAATATCTCCCTCTTTAACTGATTCCAAAAGGCAAACCCTTATGATGAGATATCAATCAATTAATTCTTGTTTGAATTTTTTTTTCATGTGTTTGATCGCTAACTTTTCTTTTTCCTTGTTTCATGAGAACGATTATTGGACGGTCCAAAGCGAGATTGAATGTTGAAAATACCATGGCGAGGAGTGAAGATGAAGACTTGAAGATGAAGACTTGAAGAAACACAAATTATTTCTCTCTTTTCTTTGTAAACAAAACAAATGTAATTTGTATTCCAATAATTGTAATTTATGATTTCACATGCTCTGTAATCTGTCCAAAAAATGTAATGAACACGAAAGCTTGAATGCTATATTTTTGAATGAATTCTTTTGTATGGAAATTAAACAACTCTCGATCTTTGATTGAAAATGGCAATTCCTACTTGAATGATTTGAATGCATCCTTTGGACTTTGTAACTTAAACTTCAAGAAATTGTAAGCAATCGTTATAACTTGTATTCCAAACAAATCACGCGCCTTATCTTTCAAAATCCAATCAAACTCTCAAACAAAATAAATGTTTAAGAATTTAATTCGATTGGTTAATTCGAACCCAAAACACCGGTCGCTTGAACCTTGATCTTCATATCATGCCTGAACCACACTCACACTTCTCGACCAGAAACCTAATTTTTGATATTCACATCGCAAGTAACTTGTAACTTAAGCAACAAAACAAAGTCTTGATCATCATGAACCCTCAGCCTTATTTCTTGTGCCCAAACTCCACATTTGTCAATCCAAACTTCAAATTCTCGACTTCATGGCTTAGAGACTTTAAGAAGAAACTTGAAACGCGAAGAGATGAAATTCTTGACCTAATGCATTGAGCTTTGAGCCATCCTCGAGGCAAGCGAAAGAAACATCTTCACAGAAACCAAAAACTCGAAACCCTAGCATCTTGACCAACATCCATAGGGAAATAAAGCCTAATCTAGGCTCCGATAAATTTAGCGAGAACCAACCTTGTAACGTGATGACAAAATTTGTTCCACGATCCACTAATCGAGAACCAGATGTGCTTCCTTTTTACCTGATAAGAATCTCAAAACAAGATTAGACATAAAGAGGGCGCAACCCTAAAACTTCAAACCGAAGCGCTTGATTCCCTGAGATGCGGGATATGTACATGACTGAATAATAAAATGATGCAAATGGAATGCAAAGTCCAAAGCTAGACAAAAATAAAGAGATAGGGAAAATTTGGGGTACGACATAAACCTTGGTTCCATGAAGTCAAAAGATATCTCGAAGCCCAAGAGTATCCTGAGGGAGCTTCCGTCAATGATAAGAAGTTCCTAAGAAGGTTCTCTTCCATGTTTTTCCTCAGTAACAGAATCCTCTATAAGCGCATCCATGATTTTACTTTGCTTCGCTGTATAGACAAGAGTGAAGCAGAGAAGATTATGGAAGATTTGCACGAAGGTACCTTTGGCACCCATTCCAGTGGGCACACAGTGGCTAAAAAGATCCTACGGGTAGGATACTACTTGTCCACTATGGAAGTAGATTGTTATCAGCATTCACGAACTTGTCACAAGTGCCAGATGTATGCTTATAAAGTACATATGCCCCCGCTCCCCTTGAACGTCTTGAATGCTCCCTGGCCATTCATAATGTAGGGCATCGATATGATTTGAGAGATTATACCTACAGCTTCTAATGGGCACTGCTTCATCCTCGCCGCCATTGATTACTTCACAAAATGGGTCGAGGTGGCTTCATTTGCTTCTGTTACCAAGAACGTTGTGGCCCAATTCATCAGACATAACCTTATCTGTCAGTATGGTATTCTAGAAAGAATCATTACGGATAATGGTACCAATTTCAATAATACTATGATCACCGAGCTTTGCACCTAATTCAAAATCGAGCATCATAACTCTTCTCCTTACCATCCTAAGATGAATGGAATTGTAGAGGCGGATGATAAAAACATCAAGAAGATCATACAAAAGATGACGATGACATACAAAGAATGACACGAGATGTTACCATTTATTCTTCATGGTTATCGTACCTCAGTGCGCACATAAACATGGGAAACTCCTTTCTCTCTGGTATACGGCATGGAAGTTG